>OX638225.1:11227500-12427500 GCA_951805285.1 Thymelicus acteon | reverse complement strand
TGTGATCCACGTAATCAAAACTCATGACTCTGATGCATGATTATCACAAAATTTCAAATTTTTTTTCTTTCTGTATCTTACTTAGTTTTCATTTAATAGACAGGTAAGAATACTTTGAATATTGGAACGGAAGTATAAAGAGTTATTAGAATTATAATTATATGTTACTCACATAATTTGCGATCACGTGAAAGTTATTCGATTCATATTTACTATTTACATTTAATTTGCGTAGTTATTATTTCACATTATTAGTCATATAAATTAAAACTTACCAACACACGATCTAGGACCTTCTCCAAAAGGTATATATACAAATTTTTTGATATCTTGCATATCGTTAAAACGTTCCGGGTCGTACTTTCTAGGATTTGGGAAGTATTTCTCATCATTGTGAATAGCTTGCACTGGTATTACGACTTTAACATCTTCGTCTATTTTTAAATTTATCTCTGGGAATGTGTATTCAGGTGACGTGCACATCCTCAAAAGAAATGCTACTGAAGGATACATACGCATAGCTTCATAAAACGCTTTTTCTAAATAGTGCATCTCATTTATAGCGTCGTATGTTATTTTATTATCATACTTTTTCAATACTCTATCAATTTCTTCTTGTACTTTCCTCTGGCAGTCAGGATTAAAAGCTAGCTGGTGTAACGTATAACTTGAAGTGGTAGAGGACGTCTCAAATCCAGCACCAAAAAATACAAACACTTGAGCAATCATGATCATATCACTTAGTTCTAGGGACACGATTTTCGGTGATCCGTCCGGATTTTTCTCCTGTATTGACTCTCCAACTATTTTCCCTTTTTCTTTCAACTCTAATAACATATCAATAAAATCATTCCTCCCCGATGGCTTGTAATTTCTTTCTCGAAACATTGCCTTCACTATAATTCTCATTGTTTTTTCTAATTCAGGACTAAGAAAATGGAAACTTTTGCAAAGATCAGGGAAAATAAATTTTAAAGCTCCAACTATAGCATCTCGCGGGTTTCTATGGAATATTCGTTTACCTAACTTTCTGAAGTCGGAGTTTTCGTCGTTTAAAGCTTCCGTTTTGATGCCAAATCCACATGCACCAATAAAGTCCGTTGTGTATCTAGCCATAAGCTCTCGAACATCGTACGAGTCCAAATGCACAATATCTTCAGCAATTACTTGTAGCCTTTCCGCTCTGTCCGTAATTAATGGGAACATTGCCTTTAATTTGCCTGTACTAAAAGCAGGGCTAAATCTCTGTCGCATCAATCGCCATAAATCACCATCGGCGAAGAAAAGATTCTTTAACAGAGGTTCGATTACAGTTTTATGCGTATTAAGCCCTCGTGCATAAAAATGTTGAAAGTCCGTAATGAGCACTCGTTTTATTAATTCTGGGTCACGAATAACTAGTTCAGGTCTCCTCCCCCTGAAAAAGCCGACCACTTTTTCATCTGGAAACTTATTATAAGTTTCCGTAGCCATCATAGCAATGCTGGCCTGCTGAAAGAATTGCTTCATGTTATTTCCCAGAAATGGTAATGGAGGTTCATGTTTGACACCTCTTTTCTTCCAATAGTTAAAAGTGGATGTTCCATAAAAGTAAAGGGCTATAAACACTAGCACTACTACAATAAACATTTTGCTATAGTTGTTGGCGATCCACAAAAACTGATTCCTCGCGCACTTCACATTATCGACTGAGTGATACCGCGAACTATTAACTTTATATAACTACACGTAACAACAAGTCAAGTGCGACGCGGCATTAAACGGATTCTACTTCTTTTTATAATAAAACATCACATCGTACCTCTTCCTACATTGTAACTTCTATTAAGATTGCATTAAAGGATTGCGGATAAATTATGTAATCAATGATATTGTAAATATCTTTGTACGTAATAAATACCACAGATGTCCATCAGAAATTTTTTGTGACATTTCTGAGGTATCTGGTTGAGATCACAAAAAAGTTACTAGTAATATTTAATGCACCTGTTACAATTTGTTGTTGTTACAGTTTTTGTGTTATTTTTTGGGGTTTTACTAATTTATAAAGTGACAGTGCAAGCCCCACGTAGTTGCAATTATTTTAATACACCTTACCACCAGAGAATTTATGTATAACTAAGAGTTTTTTTCTTCTTCTTTAGGTCATCAGTCCCATTGGTCAGAGGTTATCGCTAATATTTTGACTGATTCTTAGTGTATATCTAATCATCAGGTACCTCAGTACTTTTGGTTAATGCTCATTAAACGTCCGTCGAGTATGTACCTCAGACCTTCAGTTTCTACCTACTTACCTTTGGTAAATGCTCATCACATAGAATAACTTTTGTCATGAGGGCATTTCAATATCTTTAATAGTTTAGCTGATCCTTTGATGTTCCACGTCACCTAATCCAGAACTTTGATATCCATATAACCATCCTTAGATAATTACAAATATTTTAAAACAAAAATTAGCCAAATTGGGTCAGCCTTTTTTCATGGTTTCCGGATACCAACAAAATAATACTAAAATTTATTTTTATTATTATAAGATTGCCACTTAATTAGAGCAAAAATTAAATTGTATTGTTTAGTATTACATCAATAAACTAGCTAGGCATTTGCAATGGTTTTACGCATATCCAACGGTACCCTAAAAACTTTTATTATTATCTTTATTATTATTATTATCTGCAAATAGCCTCGTATACACCAACACGCAAAAGAATAATAATACCAATGATTAAAAATATTTGAGTGCGAATATTATCATACGATAAAGCATTCTGATGATAAATTGGATTTCCAGTCAAAGTACGAGTATGTACAAATGAAATCAACGTAAACACATAACAATTTGTAATGTTGACACTCATTTGGATATATTTAGTTTTGAAGTAATGGTTATATTTCAATATATAATATAGGTATTATTATTATCATTGTTTATACATATTCAATCGTAATAAATAAAATTTAATAAATTGAATCGAACTCAAATGCTATTTGAAACGCATGACGTCATTAATTTTAATTAAAAATCAAGCTCAATAGACTATTAAAATTAAATAATCCGCAAATATTTTGTATTTATTTTGTAGTTCTTAATTTATTATTTGTATTTACTTTGACGTTGATATTTCTGAAATAGGTTAAAAAAAATTTAGTTTTTATTGGTCCACAAATTAAATGTTTATGTTTTTTTTTTGTTATAATCTTTAATAAAATAATTCATGAATTTTTAATGAAATTTTATTTCTTTAAAATAAAAGCAGGTTCTAAAATTAATCAATATTCCTATTGTAAACTATTCAGAAAATCTTATCTCTCATTAGTAAATGTCATGTGTGCGGTGAGGCCGATGACCCAGACGACAATAATGATACGAATTTTAATAATTTAGATAACTTGTTGGTAACTTAAAATAAATTAATAATATTTATACCTACCTAAGATTGAAAGTTTGAAAATCTTTTATTAGGATAAATAACAAAATTTTATGGCATTACGACTCGTCGTGTTCCGGCGGGAAGCTGGAAAGCCAGTTCTTTCTGTCTTTTTCTTCTCTCTTTCTGAACCGGCAACGCATCAGTGATGTCTTTGGTGTTGCTGGTGTCCATGGGCGACGATATTCATTTACCACCAGGTGGATCGTCAGCTCGTCTATTTCCATAAAATAACATGGTTAATAGTCATGTAAGTTATCATACAAATACATAATTATGTATAATTTTAGTTAGCTTACATTCATGGTAAGGTCTTGGGAATACAACCGTGGTAAATACCAGTCTTTTAGTTCCTCATAGCAACGGAGGTGTCTAGTTAATTTAATCCACCCGCGGCTCGGCATTGACATTTGTTTTGCTGCTGGTCACATCTGCTCCACACTAACTTTCCATCTTCTCCATTGGATCTTGGGACCGGCTATGGCGAAGTTCATCATAGGATTTAGCGATATCCAATTTGTGTTGTCCATGCCATCTGTCATACCATGCGGAGCTGTGGGTATATGAACGTGCACCTATTAAATTTATTTCTGATCCTTGCCAAACCTACTGCCTGAAATTAATAGCATTATTACTTTAACCAAAAAATTATTTTTTATTCATATAATTCTTTATTCATCATTATTACATCATCATCATCATCACATGTATTTTCATCTTTTTTTTCAACAGTTCAAAGGCGAGAAAGGAGACCGGGGTGTAGATGGAATCCCAGGTCAAAAGGGTACTCCTGGACCCCCCGGTCCACCCGGGCCCCCAGGCCCCATGGCATCCAGACCCGAGGCTGCTCAATACATCCCTGGGCCTCCAGGACCTCCGGGACCACCGGGACCACCTGGGACCCCGGGGATCTCGATCGTGGGCCCTAAAGGCGAACCCGGCGTGAGCTATTACGAAGAACATCCAGTTCATGGAAACACAAAGTTCTTTGGGAGACCAGGTAATCTTCACCCATTACTCGATATAGTGTAGGTAAATGAAATAGAGACTCTAGTTAACAATGTCCATTTTCAATAATCTATCTACCCATTATCTTTGTTAAGTTAGTAGCTAAAGTACAAGAACGAGCTCTTTAATATTTTGACTTTTTGAAAGTTATTACGAAAATCACTTGAAGATTTATAAATGACTAGGAGGCTGACTAGGAGAGAATGCTTTTAGCATTAAGTCCGCCTTTTGTTCCTATACATAGTGTAAATACTTAAATAACCAGCTGACCCGGTGAACTTCGTATCGCCTAAGCCTAAGAACTCACGGAGCGATTTTCTCCCGCGCCCGCCGCGGTAGCGGGCCCGCAGCTCCTGTAGAATGCAGATGGGTGTTTCTCCAGTTTAGACAATATTTGCGCATTTTTTTCGATAAACGCTAAATTTCATTTTTAGTTGGATTTGAACCCATTATGGTTTTTGGTGTAACTTCATTTAATAGATAACCAAAAGGCACGTATGTACTCAAAACATTGAAAGAGTTATTGCCATTTAAAATATGTGACGAGCTACGGTAATGAACCCTATACTTGGTAATGAATCTTTGAGTGTATGGTGATGAAATATTAAGACAAGGTAATGATAAAAAATAATGTATTCATTGAAAAAAACATATTTTAAACAATAATATTTTATATTGTTAAATTAAAAACATAATAAGAAGTTATCCTACATTAATTAAATATTTTTTTTGACACATCAGCCTTCCAAGTTACAATCAAAATCAATATCAATGATATCAGTTTATGTACATCAATGATATGCTTGATATCGGGGATATTCATTGCTATGCGGTACGGGTCATGCTCATTATACAGGCCGAGCAAATCTTTCTCGGATGCAGATTGAGGAAAAGATGATAAAACTTGTATCTGAAGTCGAGACATCTCTGGAGCGGGTGTCGGAATGGAGTAGACTAAATTTAGTCCATTTCAACCCCGAGAAACCACTCAAAATGTATCATAGCACCACAGTTCCAGAACATTCTTCGTCTTGTCGATGATCCCAAGCTTACAGACGGACTAGAGTTGCTGGAAATGAAGAGGCTCTCTGCGTATTCTACCGTCAGTATAATGGGGACTGTTCTGATGAACTGTTTGTTTTAGTCCCTGTGGTTAATTTTCGTCATCGCACATGACGGTGTACCAGGTTCCATCAACACCACCTATATACCTGGCGTTCGTCCACATTTCGGTTTTCGCGTAGTTTTCTACCCCGCACGTATAAACTATCGAATGAATTTCCTGCATCGGTGTTCTCTCCAAACTATGATATGGAGTCCTTCAAGAAGCGGGTCTATCATTTCCCTCTAGGCCGGCAACGCATTGATGATGCCCCCGGTGTTACTAATGTCCATGGGTGGCGGTGATCACTTACCATCAGGTGACCTGTCTGCTCGTTTGCCTGGAATTTATTTCCACTATTTCTTTTCCTTTTTTTGTGTTACCTTGTTTCTTGGTCATATTTTTTCCTCTTCTCAGAAGTTCCTTCCCAGTGTTAATTTATTATCTGTTATCTTGTTTTATATGTGTTTAAAAGTATCTTCAACTTCTTGCATTCTTTTTTAAACTGCTAAGTTCGTTTTTCAGTCTTTGTACATCTTTGTCTCTTCGTTATCGTAAATGTCTAATTTTACCATTATCTAACCTTATTTTGAAAATGTTATCTGTTTCGTTTTCGTTACTGACGGTACCAGTTCCTTTTACAGCAAAATTTAACGGAACTGATCCAAGAGCATCACACCATCTTCTCTAGGCTCATTTTGGATTTTTTCAATACCTTTTCAATTTCTTTCTCCAGTTTTATTTATTTATATATTTCGTGGCTGTTTGTTCTCCATCTTCTGCGTCTATCCCTTTGAGTAAGGGGGGGGGGGGTTAAATATTTGATGGTAACATTTTTTTCAGATTTTCTCAAGTATCTTGCTTTTTTCTTTTTCAATATTGCACAATTCTTCATTTTCTTTTAAATCAGCATAGCTTATACGTTTTTCTATTCTTCTTCTAGCTAAAATTTCCTCTTTTGTCTTCTAAAAGGTTACGGTAAACGACGGTAATGAACTACACGGCAATGACAAATGCATACATTTGGGTTATTATACATTTTTCTGTAAGCAGTATATACTTCAAACACTTTTAAAATTTAAATTGAACCAAAATCGAATGGATTGATGTAATAACGAGATAAAAATTTCAAATACATACCACATATTAAGTGGACTTGTAATGAAACACAAACTGTACCAAACACGGAAAACACCCAGAATAATCGAGTTTTTTGGCGCGAAATTTTTCGTAATTCTTACTACTGCTACATTAGCCGATCGACTGAAGTGCGGGGAGGCGGCGACATACTATGTGGCGGTATGATCAAGTGTTTTTGCTTCGTAAAATCGAATTGTAGTGATGGTTCTGGTGATGAGTTTTGCAGCGTGACAAAAGTTTGGAAACGCTTTTGTTAATATTTTATACCTTAAATTACGTTTTTGTTTATAATTACGTAATAAATTATAAACGAGTTATTAGGCACAGTTGGCAAATGTACGTTATTTGCGCTAGATTTACTGAAATTCTATTAAATATGTGAAGTCTAGCAGTGGAAAAGGTCCCTGTAATGAGTTTTGATGTTATTTTCTTTAAAAATATACATAATTTACATATAAATTGTATAAAATAAACGATGCGCCTATTAAATTACATAGGTATATATTTTATAAAATTATTGAAAGGAGTCTAAAACTAAGTTTAAATTTGTTATTCACAAGAAATAGTACATTTGGTATAGTTTGAATATTCACCCAGATATGTATGTAAAAACGAGCGGCATATTTCACGACGCGGTTTACGCCCGCGGCGGGCGCGGTTTACTCGCGGCGCCCGCTGCACCGGCGGGCAACTTCTAGAATCGCGCGGGTCGCGGTCAGCCGCAGCCTCGGCGGGTTGCTCCCGCACGCTCTGCGGTCGGTTGGCGGGCGACCGCGGTGGGCGCCGGGGGGGAGGGGGGGGGGGGGTACAGATCGTAAAACCGCCCGTCTTGCGATATTCGCCCGCCAGGTTTGCGGGCGATAATCGCAACCGCGGCGGCTGCGCTACCGCACAAAACTTCGGTCTCGTGAGTTTTGAAACTTTTTAAAATTTCCGCCACCGCAGCGGGCGCGGGTGAAAATCGCTCCGTGAGTTCTAAGCCTAAGAATATAACAAACCAGAGATCATTAAAATTGGTCCGTTATAAGTTTTGTGTGCATATCTCCCTCTCCCTCTCCCTCTCCCTCTCCCTCTCCCTCTCCCTCTCCCTCTCCCTCTCCCTCTCCCTCTCCCTCTCCCTCTCCCTCTCCCTCTCCCTCTCCCTCTCCCTCTCCCTCTCCCTCTCCCTCTCCCTCTCCCTCTCCCTCTCCCTCTCCCTCTCCCTCTCCCTCTCCCTCTCCCTCTCCCTCTCCCTCTCCCTCTCCCTCTCCCTCTCCCTCTCCCTCTCCCTCTCCCTCTCCCTCTCCCTCTCCCTCTCCCTCTCCCTCTCCCTCTCCCTCTCCCTCTCCCTCTCCCTCTCCCTCTCCCTCTCCCTCTCCCTTTTGGGATTAACTATAAGCTTATACACAAATCACCCTTTTTACTTCAAAACTGACGAAGTTGTCATACTAACTTGCACCCCCTTAATTAACCCTTTGGGCGATGATTTTCCAAGAAAACGCATTACTGTTAAATTTTGTTTCCAATCTTGAGGTAATAGATCAATTTTCATGTTTTTAACTTCAAAAATGACGAAGTTGCGTACTATGTTCCATCCCCTAAATTAACCCTTTAAGGGATGATTTTCCAAATAAAAATGTGTTAAAATTAACTTTCATTTATAACTATGACCTTACATAATAATTTTCATGTTTATTACTGACGAAGTTGGTTTATATGAAATTGACTTGCAACCGCTATTTTTACTCCTTAGGGGATGAATTTCCAAAAATCCATAGCCTATATTACTCAGGGATAATGTAGCAATGGTGAAAGAATTTTTAAAATCAGTTCTTTTGTTTTAGAGTTTATTCGTTACAAACATACAAAAATACAAAGCTTTCCTCTTTATAATATTAGTATAGATAAATAGAATATTAGAAAGGGCCTTAATACGTTTTTGATGCAAGTAATAATTTGTCTATCAGCTTAGTTGAAGTTAATAAATATCTTCCATCTAATCATACGTATAAATAATATAGTGATAATATTTGACGATTTTTGTACCCAATAATCTGTAATTATGTAATTGTATTTTTTCTTATTTAAAACATTTTTTATTACATGCTGCTGGATATAGTTGCAAGAAGTTCTCTTGACGAGCTTAAAGCTCTGAAGGATTTAAAAGATTTAAAAAATAAAGATGGGAATGGTAAGTTTACCTCATATTATGCAACTAGCGCTCTGCTCACGACTTTACCCGGGTTTTTCGGGATAACAAGTGCCCTTTATCTTATTCCAGACCATAGTCTACCAGTGTGCTAAATTTCATGAAAATCTGTTCAGTAATTTTTTGCTTGAAAGATAACAAACATACATACATCCTCACAATCTTTCACATTTATAATATTAGTAAGATTTAATTATAAAAAGTTGTTAACATTTCGAGGAAATCGTTTATAATGACTGTAGCAACTTCAATATCAACAGAATAATACTTTTAATTTACCGTAATAATACTAAAAGATAAGTACTTTTATTACAATTAATAGTATCAGGCGTTACTTTGCAGAAATCCATTTTTATTAAGTTAGTATTAGTCTACTTTGCAACAATCCTCGGTTTACATGTATACATATGTACATCACATATATATGTATGTACATACTTTAAGACATGCGTGGCACCTCCCTCCCATACATGGTTACTAGTTAAACCATGACCTGATTCTATTTAGACATTAATGAATAACTTAATGTATCCAACTAGCCTTTACTGAGGATTTTCAACAAAAAACATCACCAGATTGGGAAAAATATTTTTTTCCATTATGGGAATGAGAAAAAAATACTTTTCGCGCGTTGCGAAAGGGGGCTAGGCGGAAAAAATTGGGACGAAAAGTTGTAACGACACTTTTTGCCGTCGTTTATTAATTAAAGCGAGTTACTAGGCGACCAGAAGTCTTTGAGGGTGCGACAGTACAATCATAGTATATGGCTGTCTTATTTACTCTTCGGTATTTAGCATAGGCACAACAGCGATATCTATGTATATTACGATCATGCACATTAAGTTATTATTGCTATTTCTCTTGTCATGCCAATTAATATGCGGAAGAGCGACAGAGATAGAATAAATCTATCACTGTCGCTCTGACAAGACACTTGTCAGAGTGGCAGTGATGGATTTGTTCTATCACTGTCGCTCTTCCGCATATTGATTAGCATGACGGGAGAAATGGCAATAATAGCTTAATGTGCATGATCATGATATGGACGTCCCTGTTGTGCCTATGCTAAATACCGAAGAGTGAATAAGACAGTCACATACTATGATTGTACTGTCGCACCCTCGAAAACTTCTGGTCGCTTAGTATTAATCGAAAGGAACTTCGTTCCATCCGGGTGTCCCTTGACACCTCTCATTTTTTTATATAAAATGTCTCACATGCGGATATTATACTATGTAAATTGAGGGACATGACACCGAACTGAAGCGGGCATTTACTTCCGAATGAAAGTGTTTTAAACTCAGATTAAAGAATGAGGTTTTATACATGATCAGGGCCACAGCCAACCTAGTGCCAATGTCAGCTTGGCATATTCAATTACATAATTGACCGGGTCTATTGAAATTAAACTTATACATTGCAATTCGTTTTAATATTCCTCTACAATCTTATATTTCCGTATTCCGTATATACTCTGTGCTGCAAGGCCGTTTTTATCCTACTGGAGGCCCTGGGCATATTAGGATAATGGGGCCCCTATGACTTTGTCAGAATACTATTTTGTTAGAATAAAAAAGAAAGTAGATAAGCAAGCCTCTAGATTTATGCAAAAGCTAATAAGCAAATTGGTATTGTAGTCTGGAATTTAGGTTGGATTTTGTAATTTATTTTGTAATTTTTTATAATTGTAATTTTTTGGTAATAAATATCGGTTATCTTTTAGTGATCTGGCAGGAAATAGGGGGCCCCTATCGATCATGGGGCCCTGGGAACGTGCCCAGAGTGCCCAGTGGGAAAAAGGGGTCTGCTGTGCTGTATAGCACAGAGTACATAAACACTACGTTTTAGTACACGGTATTACGAATATGGTCGAAATAATTTATTAATAAACGCTTTGTACTTTGGACTTATTTATTACTAAAAGATATCACCACAGGATATCACCGTACCTTGTCACTACGTGAGTAATTAGTATGATAAGGGTCAAGTGTTATTTGTTAGATTAGCTAATGATTTTACCAATATGATATAATTGATTGATCATACGTATACTTTTTTGCCTGAGTTTTTATCCCGGAAATTTTTACTTTGTTTTAAGGTGTAACTGGTATCAGTGATAAAATCGATAGTATACTATAGTAGACTATCGATGTTATCCAAGGGCTACTAAGTGTCCAAATTTGTCCTGCCCAAAGTCCGGTTTTAGAATTAGTCCTGCTTTTTGATTTGTCTAGCTAAGATGAAGTTAAGATTAAATCTAATCTTTATATCATTATTTTGTTTAAGTCCTATAATTATTATTCCTTCTAATCTAAAGTGATCGTTGCATTTTCTCATAGCGCCTGTACGCATTGAGGGCAGATACCATCATTCAGAAGCTAGGAGTGTTCCTACAGGAGATAACAATAGTGGTAAATCAGTACCGAATGCAGCAGTATTCCAAACCACAGAAGAAATGTTAAGGGTAAGAATAATTATATCTACGTTTAAGATAACATAAATCATATCTAAAGGTATTTATGAGTTTCATAACCCATATCTGATTTACGCAATAGTCTAAACACAGTAACGCCATCTAGATTTATTAAAACAAATCAAATGTAATAGAAAATTCAAATTTCTAATTTTTACCCAAAGTAATAACCGACTTATATACCTAGTCTTAGAAAAACATATAGTATTTAAATCATGGCGATTTAAAGTACGAGCATATTCCCTCAATTTACCGTGGTCGTCGATACAATATGGAAAAATTATGGAACCAATGCCTGGAAAAATAGCAAAATAATATTCCAAACCGCTTGATAAATGACAGAGAAACGGGTAACGAACATTGGAACCATTTTTTAACTCAGTTAAAAATAATACCAATTTTGTATTCATGGACACTATTCCAGAATACGGTGCCTAATGGGTGCCTATAACAGGTACAGTAACATTTCAATGTGTGTTGTAACACGTAATGAAATTTTTTCTTTTTTTTTTCTTTTTCCTATTTTTTTATTTTTCTTTTTATTACAGCTAGCATCAACGAGTCCTGTTGGATCACTTGCATACGTGGTGGAAGAACAAGCATTATTCGTTAAAGTTAATTCCGGTTGGCAGTATGTTCTGGCAAGTACAAAGTTTTCATTCATTCATCATTCAACTCTAATTGTACCTATATTTTGTTTATAACAGTTCATTCAGTATGTGGCCAAGCTATCCATTGCTACTGCACCCTTTTAACAGCAAATAAGGCTATGACGAGCAAGTCCCCTCTGTCGTATGAAGGTCACTATATTATGTACAGTCGGCCGCAGAAGTAGCTTAACATTTTAGTACCTTGTCACATTACATTTCTTGAATTTGTCATAGATGTTGCTAGGAAGCCGTCGAAACAGTTACTATTACAAAGTACTAAAATGTTAAGCTACTTCTACGGCCGACTGTACCATCTAATTTGCATGATGTTTTGGTGTACATCGTGCCAATTTCATCCTAACGGTACTCGGTGCGTGATGCTGATATATGGTTTTTCCCGCCTTACTACCTCCCTAGCTCATTTTGTAATCGACTGATAATGTTATATCTGTTACCGGCAAAACCCGATTTCAGGTTAAACTAGTTTGGCCTAGGCCAGACTAGTTTGGCCCGACATGATTAGGCAAAACTAGTTTCTCGTCAGTCTAAAACTGATTAGAACAGAATTGTTACGGATTTATATTTGTTCGACAAATCTTTGTGCTTTAAACCTCTTAAATTACAGCTATTTTAGTCACGACTGCACTTCAAATTGTATTCGAACACCAAATGTAGTAATGGTCCGTGAGCTAGCGACAGATTTTCCTGACCAATTTCCTCTCAAGCGATAACTCGTGAAATACTTCAGAGAGTTGCATTATATAGCATGGTGAACGTCAGCTGCCGCTCCAAGGGTGGGTAGGGGGGCGGCAGCCTTTCAATCATGTAAAAAAAAATGTTTTCAGTCATTTCCTCCCGACTGAAAATTTGTTAGATGATAGATAACGTAATTATTTAAAGGTAAAAAAAAGTCAGCTGGCCATACCGTGGTGGATTATACGTCAGCTGGGCGCGCGCACAGAGCCTAAAGTAAAATAACTGTAGTTACGTAATTTCCTCTTACTTGAAAATGTGTCAGGTGATAGTTTACGTGCTATTTTGAATAAACAAAAACATCAGCTGGCTCTAAGTTAAAATAAATAATAAAATATTTTTTTTCAGGGTACCTGCCATACGGGTAACATGGGGATGTATTTTTTTTTCGTCGCGTACCCCATAGTGTGGGATATCGTTAAAAAAGGCCTTTCAAAAATATTATGAGTCTGCTAAAACGGTTTTTCAATTCAGGGGTCCGTTTGCGAAATTTTCAGCTATTGGCAATTTTGCTTAGAGTCAAGTGTCCCCCATAGCTGGTGTCCCCTTTGCCAGCTGACAGAAAGAAACGGGTGGATATGATCGTTGATGAATTTACAGGGAAAACTGTCTCGGCTAGGTTAGCTTAAATACCATTAACAACATTGCGCGTGGCCTGACACGTACTTGTTTACTATGAATAATTTATAAACAATAGATACAATTAAATGAATAAATTGTTTGCTGGCATCATTGAAGTATAATGTCATAGAACAGACATCTCGAACAAAATGTGTCCCGCCGGGAGGATCTATTTTCAAAATAGAGCCCCCGTTCTCCTTTCAAAATCGAACAAATTCATTGAAAATTGAAGCCGATCGGCGCCAATTCATTGGGACATACATTGTGTTCGCGGTGTCGGTTCTATATGCTAGTAATAACACTTCAATGGCTGGCATTAGCAAAGTTGATGAGCGGTAAAAATAAACAAATGAGACAAAGACACGACTTAATTACTGCTTATTAATTAGGTACCTGCAGCTACTAGAAGTATTAAAAAACTTAATTATTACTGATAATTGATCCAATTATTCCACAAGAATACGGTTTAATCTCGATTTTATTTTTCTTTGTTTCGATCACGTTTCGATACGATCTTTGTTTTTCTTGGCAATTTTCCTGTTCGTCCCTAATCACTGGAAAGAAAGAGAGAAGAAGAAAATATCCTGGCTCGTAAGCCCCCTCATGCAAGAGGGTGCACGGTGGTAGCTAATAGAGAAATAATTATAGTAATAATGATAACATTAATGGACTATTAAAATCAATACAATTCAATACAATTTGAGGACCCTGTAGCCTAGTTGGTAGCGACCCTGCCTACGAAGCCTGGGGTCCCGGGTTCGATTCCCAGCCGGGGCAGATGTGACAGATATATTTTTGTACTCGGGTCATGGATGATGCGACACAATTAAAAACCTTATGCAGGGGTATGAGTGTGTAAGCGTTTTTTTTATATAATAGTAATATAATCCCTCTCAGGGGTCCTACCAGCAGGGGTCCTTCCAGGCCGGATTTAATCGCTTACGACATCCGTGCGTAGAATTGGGGTTAGTACCGATTCTAAGCCGCAGTTTCTTTATAATATTGTTTTGCCCACAGCTGGGGTCTCTGGTGACGCAGTCAGCACCACCGTCTACCACTCCCTCACCTCCGACGCCGCCGATGCCAGCTGCGAGTCTCGTCCACGCGCCACCCATATCAAACTTAGTCGAAAATGCTCCTGCTAATGTGCCCGATTCTCCTACTGTTAGCATTCATTTAATTTTATTATTTATAGCTTTAAATGAATCCCGATGATACTACCTACTACTGGTTTCATTTAAAGCTATAAAATAAATTAGACGTAAATTCTGTGTTTTAATGCAATTATTTATAGCGTTAAATGAATCCAGCCGTTAATACTTTTTAAAAAGAAGAATATAGTTTTAGCTATTAAAGTTTTGAAAATGCATTTATCATTTATTTTTTATTATAAACGTTAAAATAAATTAATAATAAAATTATCATTAATCTTCATTAATTTTACTACTTCTTCATATTTTGATATATAAATCGTTTTCTTTTACGTCTCGAGTATATAAATTACCCATTAATGAGGTTTGAAATATTAATAAATTTTTGTTATTGGATTTGATGATGAATTATCTTTAAGAAAATTATTCATAATTATATTCCAGTTTGTGGATGGTTAGTCTTAGGATTAATAATGCACATAATATGATTCTGTAAACGCTAATCTACATGATTATCTAACTACATCGCTAGACTAATAAAATTATTATAATTCAAAATGTTTCAAAGTTTCCCTAATTTTTTTTTAATATAGATGATGGTGTTACATTTTGAAGTGAAAACTTCTTTAGTACGGGGGTGATTTGAAATTCGATGAAACGAAACTGTCCAGTAAAAAGAGACAGATACATAAATTCTAAAGTGAGATAGGAAGCATTGTACAGGGGTAGGGGAGGGGGAGTTGAGTTGAATTAAGTTGAGTTGAGTTGAGTTGAGTTGCAAACAATTAATAATAATTATCGACGTACGTCAAGCCTATTCATGGTACTGTATCATCTACAATTATCATCTTCCCGAAATTTTACATTCGTCTCATTATCTTGAAAACAAAATTTTTGAAGGTTTCACTTCTACCACGTGTGAGTTGCATACATTTTAATTTTTTCCTCAGCTCCGTCTAGTGGCCCTGAACGAGCCGCTCCCAGGCAACATGCACGGGATTCGTCGAGCAGATTATGCCTGCTACCGACAAGCCAGACGCGCTGGCCTGAAAGGAACCTTCAGAGCATTCCTCACAAGTCGGTTAGTATAACACGTCCATTTTTAGAAGTATTAAGTAAGCAATCTTACAGGGTCCTTTTGTCGTAATTTGTAATTTATAAATAAGGCAATACAAAAACAATTTGTAGTTTTAAAATGGAAGAGATTTGTTGCTGTTGTCATTCTAACATAGGGTTGCCAACCTCAAATTTAAAAAACCAGGATTTGAAGTTGGAGAAACCAGGACAACTCAGTTTAAAAACAGGACGCAGTAATAGAGTTGCAATTAGGTTCCGTAATATCGGAACTATTCTCAATACCGGAATTGATTTTCGATATTGACCCCAGATTCCGGAATCAGTTCCGATATTGGTTGTTGAAATTAAAAATAAAAAAAAACCCGCCTGCTATCAAAAAAGCTATTATGATACACTTTTTTGAAAACCTTATGAAGAGCTCTTTAATTAATTTGATACCCACATTGTATTATTCTATTTATTTTTATTTTTTGATAATTCAAACAATGGAATTTCACAGCCACCATATTTGTTTTTTTAACGTCACCTACTTCAGAACACTTGGGTTATCAAGACCAATCTAACGATATCTTAATTATATAAGCGGTTTGGAAAATATGAGGTAATAAAGAATATTACATGCATACATACATACAAATACAGATTGATTCCGGAATAGCGAAATCTCGGAATTCCGGTATCCATGCCCTACTTGCGAGCCGTGAGGCCACCCGTAACGTAAAAATTTTTACAAGAGGCGCGCAAATTTTAAAATTTAAAAACCCAGGACGCTGCTTAAAAACTATCCAGGACGTCCCAGGACACTACAAAAACCAGGACGTGTCCTGGGAAAACAGGACGGATGGCAACCCTATTCTAACATATATTACTTAATATTGATTAGTAAATTCGTTTGAATCTTGTTATAGTAACGACGGTTGACATAATTCTTTCTTCCTTTTTCTTCTTTCTTTCTTGACCGGCAACGCGTCAGTGATGCCTTTGGTGTTGCTGATGTTCATGGGCGATGTTGACCATTTACCATCAGGTGAATCGTCAGCTCGTTTGCAGGCTATTTCCATAAAAAAAAATATGCTCCGAGGAACATTGAGAATAAAAATTATAAGTTGCATTGTACAAACATTTTTTGTAGTTACAATATATTCATTCCATATTATTGAGGACATCTGTTTCTTCCTGTGTTATTGGTTTGTCGTTGTTGTACCAACCGAAACTTTTTAAGAAGGAAGAAATAAGGCGGGGGGGGGGATAAAAATAATAGTTTTTTTGCGTTAATATTTCACGGAGATATCATTATATAATGCTCTTGGCCGCTTGTTTTACTTTATATCTATTCTATTCGTCCTGTTATGACTATAACTATGGATACATGAATATAGATGGATATTTATTCATACTTTCAATTTTCAGAATACAGAACTTAGACTCAACGGTGCGATACTCAGACCAGCATCTACCAGTGGTTAACACGCAGGGCGACGTGATATTCAAGGCCTTCTCCGATATATTCGATGGCAGCGGAGGTGTCATGGCGGGACCACCGCGAATCTACAGCTTCAGTGGAAAGAATATTATGTTAGATCCTAATTGGTGAGTGTTACGTTCAAGTCTCGATTAGATATGGTAGTAAATCTGTATTATTTACGTAGCAAGGGAAAACCTTTTTACCACTTTTAATGCACTCACGTAGGAGTCTTAATTTTGGGATAAGTCGTTTAAATTTATGGAGAAAAAGTGCAGAAAGATTTTTATGCTTAAAATTAACGTCAGTTTACGTAACGCCTGCGTTAGTTTGATATTTATTGTTTTCAATGGTCATTAAATGCCATCAATTTAGAAATCGTATTACTCACCAAAGTTGTTTTTTGTACTAGGCCGCAGAAGTTGATCTGGCACGGTTCCCACGCAAGCGGTGAGCGAGCGTTAGACACGTTCTGCGAGGAATGGCAAAGTGGTGACCCCACGACGCGAGGCATGGCTGCCTCTCTATACTCACACAAGTTGCTGTCACAAGAACGGTTTGTTATATGTTATTATGATATTGCTAATCAGTATTACTGTAACTGAATAATTTAATAACTATTATTAATATTCCAGTCAAAGTTCTAATTTTGAGATGTGCTGCAATTTGATACAGATATTTCTTGTTATAACCCTTTTCATAGATTATATTTATGAAAACATTATTATTTTATTATATTATCTTTCTTTAAATGAAACAAAAAGTGTTTCACATTTAAATACATTTTTTAAATAAAATTATGTTATCTATAATAACATATAAAGAGGAAAGATTTGATTTTTTTGTTCGCATTGAATAGGCTCCAAAATTACTGAACTGATTTCAAAAATTCTTTCACTGTTGGGAAGCTACACTATCCCCGAGTAACATAGGCTATATTATATTTTCAGAAAAATTAGGGATCCTTAATAAAACTCCAATAAGTTGTAAAAAAATAAGAAAACCGAAGCAAAGCGAGGGCGGTTACTCGTCAGTTATAAAGTTATAACACGACTCAGTTAGTTATGACACTTATGATATAACTACCCACGATTTTAATTTTTAAGTTTCTGCACACTGTGAGGCTCAATATAATTATACTTTAGTTAAAATAATAATATTACTAATTTATTACTGTTTCCTTTCCAGATACTCTTGTAACAACCATTTTGCTGTTCTATGCATAGAAGTAACGTCGCATTACAATTTACGAAATAAAAGAGATACTTCTTCGACAAGGTAAAAGACTTATTACAAGGTTAAAGTTTATTTTAAGACGTATAATCATATTCGGATAAGTTATTACGATATATTAAAAATCATCTGTAATAACATTTTGGTTACTGTAACTTAAGAAAATCGTATGATAACAAGACCTATAATTTTCAGATTTAACGCGTCATCGCTACTAGACGATGAAGACTATCTTTACAACGCAGAAGAATATCAGCAACTGCTAAACGAAATATTTGCTCAACCTTATAGACAGCGCTAAATAATTAAAATCTAAAATTCCTTGGCTCAAAGCCCATAAAATGCTTAAAATTGCAGCCAGTACATTTTTGTTTTGTTCTGGGGTTATTAAACTTTGCTTTAAAATACCCTCACAAAACGAAAACTTGTAATGTTATTTTTAAAGATAAATAATTATTAAATATTGTTAAACATTATGCTTTTAAGCACAATTATCATACGCTATATTCAGACCTATTGTTGCGGGAATGTTTTCCCAACAGGGGTCATCTTACGAAAGCTTTCTCAGTGATGATGGCTTCACTTACCATTCTCCATTATGGTAATGTTACCCCGAATATGAGGGGTATTAAGGCCTTGGACAGCACATTGCAGTGTAAAATATTATGGCCATAATAAAACTGACTGCGTAGGACGTTGTCGCAAGCAAGAGATAAGTGTCTAATAGTCTACCCCACAGTCGTAAGGTTTGAATAGTCCCTTAACATTTTCGGGATTTGAGCCACACTCCGTGTTCATTTTTATGCTTTATCACCACTCCAACTTAATTGGCGTCATCGCGTCATTCATCTTTAGCTACGGCTTAAATGAAAATATTACAGATATTGTAGATGAGATTATTAATATTGTTGAGTCCAGTTCATATGAGATTCCTACTAAAGTTAGCTCATAAGCTTAAGCCAATTAGTTACGTGTTCTGCGGTCTTGTATGAAATTAATGGTGGTTTGATTATTGCATGAGCCATACAATAAGGTTTTAGTGATAATGTTGTATTAACAGTAGTAGAATCGGCCAGTTTCTTTTAATCATGATGCATCGGATTGGGTCATTTTGTGAAATATTTTTTGAGAAATTATTTTTTACGTTAAACTCTTTTCGTAACCTTTCACGTTTTATTTTTAAATCATTAAAAATAAAATATTATTGTTAGTTACTTTATTAAAAGCAAGCCCTTTAAAACAACTAAACAGTAAAAAAATTAATCATACTAAAATTATATTCGTCATCCTGATTTGTTTTTAAATCCGTTGCTATCATGTGATTACGACTTGATTTAAGATAAATAATTATAATAATGTGAAAAACATCGCAATTACTTTATATTACGCAGCATAATCTTTAAACAATACCACTTCGATGTGATAAAATCATACTGATTCATTTGTATCCAATACCCGTTTGAGACTGTAAATATTATGTTTAATTATTCTAGTATAGACTATTGCCGTAATAAAAAAAATATTAAAATGTTATTAAACTTATTAAATACATTTTCTTAATACAATCACTTCGGTTGAAACCCTTTAATTATCATTTAGAATTCTTGTCTTAATATTACAGATCGCTCTCTGTACTTGTAGATCTAAAAGGTTTGTTAATGACAGTAAATGTATTTTATCTTTGGCCTGGTTTCAACACATTAGTTCATAGCTGGGCACGAGTCCTTTCCGATATTGAAAGAGGCCTGGAACTCTCCACTGCACAAATCCACTGTGGATTGGTGAAGGGAAGAGTGGCCAATCAGGCCAAGGTGTCAGCAGTTTTAACACATCGCAAAAGCCTAAGTCTTGGGTCATAGACTATCTAACGATAAAATAATAATAATAATTTAATGTGAGCTTCAAGACGCCTCCGCAAAAGTTCGCTCGTCACAAACAGTCGAACAATTGCTTGAGACTTTCTATTTTTCAAGGCTAGATGGTAATTATTTTTACCTGTGTGATCAACTAGCATACTTATTTCAACCGTAAAACTTTTTTCCTTCGAGTATCTAGTTAAAAAGTCCTCATTTTGTTTTTTGCTAACAACTGATGGTCATCTGCCATAAAGAGGTCCATTTGTTTTTCATTAACATAACAGATAATGTAAATTACATTAACAATAATTATATTACCTAGGTCACTGTCCGGAAATATGTTAAAACAAGCACTTAGATAAAATTGAAGCGTAAAATGTTTTAACTGCACCAATAAATAAATAATAATAAATATTTAATAAACAAATGCTTAGCCAATTTCATTAATAGATTATATAATAAATAAAATTTTCAATATTTATTTACGTGTTATAATAAATACTTATTATATTCTTCTAACAAATACTTATTACATTCATTGTTCTATATTTGAATCCGAATATTTCGAAACATCACGTTATGTTTCCATTTGTGTTCTAATATTTTCTATTTATATCATTTATCTTAGGTGCCATTGGAAAAAAATCAAATGTACATTGTTGTAAAGTCTGATTTTATTTCCTAGAAAAAATAACGTATTTATAATTAGTAGGTAATTGTATTATTATCGTTTTCTTTACCATTAGTTTTACAGTAGTGTAAGTGCTAGTCCCAATTAAACTGTTTTACTGTTTTTAAATACGATATCACCTATACCTTAATTTGTATGTTCACTATTTCTAATTGTAAAGAGCTTGTATATGAACTTGGTTAGTTCGTTGCACTGAAACCAAAGAAATTGTAACTTCAATTAAAATTTAATTTAACATTACATCACAGTATTCTTAAATGTCGTATTGAAATAGTGAAACAGCATTATTATATTAATTATTAAGTAAATAATATTAATAAGACATGACATACCAACCAGCATTTACGTACGTATTGTAGACTAAGCTTTCGACATCGAATTCGTAATTCGTGTATTATACGATCGACTGTATTTATACAATGAAAATAAAATAAATGTTTTGACAACAATATGTATTTTATTAAAAAAAATCAAAACTAGTAGTGGTGCATAGTAAGAACTTCGTTACTCAAATCGGGACCGATTGCGTCATTGATTTAAATTCAACCTACTTCAGGGCACAGGTTTTGTATCTAAGGTACTAAAACACACTCCACCACGCTACTTCAGTGCGTATTGCACAGGTGTGTGTCATCACCGCAGGTTAACGCAAGACACGATACAAAAAAGTTGTGTGTATCAGTTCCGCCGCAAGACTGGAGTTTAACGTCAAGTCACATCAATAACAACGGATGATGATGATGATTAATGATGATGATTGATGATGATGATTGATGTTGAATGATGATAATGAATGAATGATGATGCAAAGTACACATGGGCAAAGTCGGCCAGCAAGCCGAAACTGCGGTGGTGAGCATTGAAAGCACCCTCTCCTCAGTTCGCGGGCCACCTCACCCTTCAGCGCCTACGCGGGCTTACGAGTACATTACATCCTAGGGGTAGGACAGACAAGACTACGTGGAGTCAGTTTTGCAGCGATTCGGTTCTGTCACTAACGTTAACGTTACCGCGCATTGTGAACTGCAGAACTAAACTATGTAAGTTATTTTCGAACTGATTGAAATCGACGTACGACGACTGTTCATCGTGCCCTACCACGTGCTATAGACTTACTAACAACAGTCCCTCCTACACTCCAAATCGAAATTTTTCACAGAGATCCCATGGGCGGTAGGGGATGGTGGCATTGCATGCTCGTTTACTGTCCTTGAAGAAAGAAAGCCACTAGCGGTCCCTTAGGAGCGTAGTTACCACCGTATCAGCCGTATCAATTATGCGGAACTCTCAGTAACAAACCAAGCGCCATTTTATGGACATTAAATTTCGGCCGTAATTTGAAAGCTGAATTTAGTGGGGGCCCCTCTACAAATATACAACCCCCACTCTACAAATATACAAGGCCTGCTTAGGGTTAGCTACGTCACTGGGTCGTCCTTACAACTACCAATCAACGACTAGCAGTTCAACAGAGGTCGACATATCTTAATCAATCAATCAATATCAGTGCAGTGTCACGTGATGAAATATATTTTCTTCCAGTTCAGTACCACCCAAAATGTTCTTCAAATACCGAAAAGAAGAATAAAACTGCAATTTATACTTTTGCAGTTTATGTTGTTTGATATCAAAGCAAGGCCTTCAACCCATGAATGGCTTACTATTGAGCACGGATCTCTACTCTTGAGGAGGCTTATAGCATACTCCACCACGCTGCTCCAGCACGGATCAGTGGTATAAATCAATGAAATTGCTAGGCGATACTAGAAATATCCAAATTTTTAAAGACCTTCTTACGTTACCTATTAACAGTACTGTGTCTAAGTATATAAATCATTGCAAATATCTCAAAACATTACCAAAACCATTGTACTACTTAAGTAACAATTTCATCTTCATGGTTTCAGAAACATCGTAACACGTCGCGCGACTTACAAACTTCGCCAACCCAGAAAAGTTTTCTTATTAAAGTGTGACGCAATAAAACATTTATTTCATCTGCAATTTTTCATCTCGCGGTCTTTCTGTACTTCTTTAGCGCCACGGGACAGCTTATGATATTATTTCAAATATAATATTCGTAGCGTATTAAAATTGTTCTTAATTTTATAAAGTTGTGAATTTTATGGTCACAAACGGCCATATTAATAAACATAGACTAAAGCAAGAGTAACTTTAAAACTTGTCGTAAATAAGATTTAATTAAATTCAGTATTAATAAATATAGAGTAACGAAGAAGTAAGCTACTCCGAGTCTAATCTCAGAATCAAAGTTAGTCCATGTCGCTACATAGTTTAGCGACTGATTAGGCGTGGACTAGGCGTGCATTGACGACATTGACGTTGACTTGACGCATATCAAGAGTACTTCGTTGTTCTAACTAAACGTCATTCACATTGATATTTTCTTTGACCTTTTCTTCTTCATCCCAGTTAACTGAGCGAGCACGTTTTTGGTTCATGTAAATCAATTTTAAATTTAACAAGTAACCATAGCATGAAACAAACTGCGAGGAGCGAAATTAGGCGCTTGAAATTGAAAGCTGATCACGTCGTTTGAAGTTGTCAATCCCAAAATATTGTTGTCACTGTCATTTTAATGCATGAAGTCATTCACTGACTCACTCTTTTTACTTTTAAATTATAAAGGTTGCCATATTTTACTCGCTGAAACCGGACTAAGAAATGTATTGTTAGTTCGAGGTTACTCCATATTTATTAATAACATTGCAATTACGAAGTTATTACTTAGTTAATCCAGAATTAACTAGTCCAAGTGTAGCTTCAGATGATGCTTGGATTAAGCGATTTTTATTAATAAGGGTGAAAATTGTTGTAATTACTGCGGGGTTTTATTTCTATCATTTTAAATTACAGATAGAAACAATTCAACAACATTAGTTATGATAACCCGTATGGCGCAATGGTTATCATGCCGGTTAATTTGTTCGACAATCAAAGAGTCCTGAGTTCAATTCCCAGCGTCGCTGAAATTTTTATTATGAGTTTTAATTTTTATTCTCAGTCTATGTGTGTGTGTGTGTATTTATCTTTGTATTAGTACAGGATCCGAATTAGAGGCGTTTCTTCACCCGTTCTAATAAAAATTGTTTTTTTTTTATGAAATATCATAATATGTAAAGAAAAGTATCGCGAATGGATTGCCTAGAAAAATACATAAGTACAAGATTATCATTAATCTACACAGATGGTGGTATATTATATATTTTCAACTAACTACTATTTTTCTTGGTCTTCCTTTAATTTAAGATACTATGTTGCTTTAAAGAAATTAATCCTTGTGAATGACCCTTTCGATTGGTATCATAAAATACAGGTTGTTATTTTCATATTTTACAAGTTCCATTCCGGCTCCAGCAGATGATTTATCAAAAATCTTTGAATACAGTTTTACTTATTTGTGAAAATAAAGGAATATTTCCTTTCAGTAAAATTTGCCATCATTACTAGTTAGGGTACTTTTCCTCCAATCACATTTTTTTCCAACCTGTATATATGAGTAGATTAATGATAGTCTTAAATTAACATTTGATAGAAAAAAAAATTATCCGGTAAGCAGATGAGTGCAGAAACGCCTCTAATTCGGATCGACTATAGACATAGCATAGCACCAAGTTTGGTGGGATCCGCTCAAAAATAATTAAAATTATTATTTCGTAGGCAATAATTAGCAACAATTTATTGTTATTCGACGAAGAATTTTTATACGATGAATTGTTTTCGACGAATTTTCCGCAAATCAGCAAAATGATTGCCTAGTATAGTAAATTCAGTTGTCTGGGAGGGTTCTAATTTCCAATCGCATACCTGCGCGAATCAATTTATCTGTCAACTGCAGCAACGGACAAAGGCAGCTGAAGCATAAATCAAGTTCGTAAGGATGAGGAAATGGATAGCGAGTACAATCAGCAAAAGAGTATGCAGTACATGATACAAAATCGTTTCGTAATGTTTAGAATCCTAGTGTGGGGCTATGAGTGTGAAGCATTGTGAAGCGATATTAATATGCATAATGCAATGCATAATGTTTTTGTTAATTTATTATTTATGGTAAATACTAACTATTTAAGTGAGGTATGATTTAACATTAGGGAACTCTTGCTGACTGTACATTAATTGACAAAAACAGAAAATTCGCACAACATTCTTTTTAGGGTTCCGAAGTAAAATCGGAACCCTTATAGTTTCGTCATGTCCGTCTGTCCGAAGCAAAGCGCCGAGAACCTTGGTGCTAGAAAGCTGTAATTTGGCATGGATATACATATTTATTAAAACTCAAGAATCGTAGAAAAAAATATTGAAAAATATTTTTTTCAGGGTACCTCCCCTACAGGTAACTGAGGTTGAAAAAAGCTAAGTTTTTTGATATTTTCTTCGGAATATTATTAGAATATCGTTATCCATTTGCCAGATACTTAGCACGATTTTAAACCCCCGCCAGACACTCTTATTTAAACATTGATTCTTAGGATTTTTTGTAGGATTAAGCACTTATATATTATACTCTTATCTATTCTGTGCTAATATTAACTTAGTATTACCTAGAAGCAATTATAATATGTATTTAGCATATTATTTGCTTAAAAGCTCTCTTTTAGCTTAGCTGCTACTAACTAAACACAAAATTAATATCAAACAGTTCTTTCATTCGTATCTTTCACCCAATAAATTAACATGTCAGCCTTTGGTACCTGGCTCCTTACCTGGCCGCTCACGAATCAATTAATTTGTCAATCACAGAAGCCACTAGAGCGAGTTAAAGTACAAAATAATATTGCTTTGAGCAAACAGAAATTACTTGTTTTATACGTTTAATAACGTAATTACTTTCAATCATATTTAGCCAAAGCAATTAGAAAAATAATCTAATGAACGTCGATTAATAATATGGTATTTTATCATATCACTAAATGTTTTCAGAAGACATAATAGATTAGAAAAATCGACATTTTACATGATTTCGTGATATTGTTAAAGACACGTGTTTACCGTCGCTCGTAGACATTAATAAGTAAGGGCTTGTTTCACCATCTTCAAGTAGAGTCCTGAATAAGCTATTCGCCGGTTAAAGTGACGTTAAAGTGTCATTTTACATACACGAAATGTCAACTTAACCAACGAATAGCTTACTTCGGACTTACTTGAAGATTGTGAAATAAGCCCTAAGTCTAATTAATGTTCGATTTACACGTACTTGTCTAATCGAGAGTGAAGCTGACAGCTGACAGCTCGCTTACCATGTGTGCGTAATTTGGTAATTTTTGATTCGCGATGGTGTCAGTGTCATATCAGGATGGTGTCAATTTGTGGGTGTGTGTACTTGTACGAATACAGAGTTGGTATTACTATGGATGCTTCACTGAATTTGTTCTTAGGATTACGTCCGTCTTTTTTTTACGTCCGTGATTTCAATCTAATTTGACCGAAATAGCAAACGCGTCGTCACGACACGTCAGCTATTACAAGTGCCCGAACGGCAGCTGAAACATCCCGAGTGGCTGAAGCGTCGGGTATTTTCAAATACGAGTATACATTCGGAACAGTCTGTCTACAGCAACACAGACTAACGCCCCAACTCAGAGTCACCAACGGTTATTTAGATTGCTCCTTAGTACAGAATTTGTATTGTGGTTCTTTACTAAGGAGTAATTAAAGTAACCGTTAGTGACTCTGAGTTGGGATGTAAGAGGACCAAGTAACGCCCCAACTCAAGAGTCACTAACGTTTACTTTAATCGCTCCTTAGTAAAGAATCACCATACAAATTCTGTACTAAGGAGCGATTTAAGTAACCGTTCGTGGCTCTGAGTTGGGGCGTAAGACACACAAATAGCTGCTTTGTTTTTATCTATACAGATTTATGTATGTATCTTGTATCCTCCATCCAACCCGTCTCCTAACATTTTCTTTCGTATTCCCAGTGATCAATCTTCCTAATCTGGCCATCTTCGGAATGCTTTCTTATAGCAGTAGATTACTTGGTTGAAAGCCTAATAAATATAATTTAGACTAAATTTTATAAGATAATTTACTGCCAAACTAATAAGTGAAAATGTTACCTATCAGTAAAAATTCGACTTAATTGTGATTAAATAATTCAAACCTTATCTCTTTTTAATCTCAAGTACAAAGTCTAAAGCATTTTAAAACCTGTAGACATGTAGGATATAAACTAGCTTAGGTATGATATTCAAAGGTAGTTTATATTTATAATTACCTGACCTGGCAGACGTAATTGCTCTATTACCTACATGTTCTTCTTAAAAAGAAAAATACTGCAGTTTCAACTTGTGAAATTTGACACCAGTTTAAAAAGTGTTCACACTTCAAAATATTAGTTACAAAGAACGAGTAAGGTCTTAGGGTATCACATAGGTGCTTATATTTTTTTTATTCTATTCTAATTTTAAGAAAAAAATTGTATTAAACTTAGTCATGTTCCCATAAAACAAAGAAAAATTATTAAGATGCCTTTGCGACTTCTGCATAATTCCTTTATTATGCCAGATAAATCCAGGTTAACATTAAACCGACTCGCCAAGGGCATTGTGTAACCAAGTTTGCCGGAAAGGAATCTGAACTTTCTTTGTAGCTATCAGATCCAATAATCATCCCTCTTTGTGCTGAAGATCGGTTTTAATTTCATGTTTCCTTCTTAAGTTTCTTCTTTTGTTGAATTTTCTTCCTTACTCCGTTTGAGAAATTAATGAACTGTGAACAAGTTAAGTTATTCTATTAAATTCTTGCGCATTGTAACTTACACAAAGTATTACGAATATATTGTATCGGTTATCAAAGTTATGGACGCATAATAATTATCAAATATTGAATTGGAAAAATTCAAATGCAAAAGAAAAATGGAATTTTACAGTAGATGAGCCATATTTAATTAACCCTTAACTTGGCAGAATTTTTTTTTTTAATATCACAATAATATTAATACCACTTAACCCTTATGACCCAAGGATGTCTAGAAAAAAACTAAAAAAAAAATTCATGAGGATAGTTAAAAAAAATCACATGTGTCTTGTGGGATACATTGCCAAGAGCATTAATAAATACATTACGCTAACATTGTATCTCTACAGATACATTGCCAAGTTAGCTGTTATTTGATTATAAAGTAGTTTATATGAAAATAATTATAATTAAACCGCGTTTATAATCAGTAGTCTATATAATTTATTTAATTGTATGTATGTATAGAGTATATGAGCATATGTAACTTCTATTAAGAAAACGTGACACAAAATCAGATTAATTTTGGATATTTGTATGGTGGAAATTGTAAAAACAGTTCCTATCTGGTAATAGACACAGCCTCATGCCTCATTTTATACACATAACAGTAGTCTGGCCCTTGATGCATAGCTTGCATCGTCCTTTGAACCCAAATGTAGGGAAATGATTGTACCCATCATATTTCACGTCTGCAGTTGGCCTTACGCTACAGGGTGTCTTTATTACTTTTTTGGTGCTGGTGGTACAGATTCAGAACTTTTAAAAGGTTGGTGTCTCCCAGAATGTAATAGCCCTTGTATAATATGATGCCGGAACTTCTTTAAGCTCAGTCGTTTAACATTATTCACTGCAATGTCTCTGCGATATAAAATCCAGCCATTGTTCACACACATATCTAAAATTTGGGAAAATATGGGTAAGTACCATCGGTGGCTTTTCATCTCAGTTCTGTACAAAGCCACCAACATATCTGCGAGGTCGACCCCGCCCATATGCGCGTTGTAGTGCTTTATTATATTGGGACAGGGGACAGCAGCTCTCTGTTTTAAATCCTTATTGTACCGCTGTATAACTCCAACAGGCGTTTCCGAAACATAACTGCTTGCCACAGTGACCACTTTGTTGTCATGCCATTTCACAATACACACTTTGTTTTTATTGCATACCACTCGTGAATAAGACCCTCGGCCTTTTTTCTTGAGGTCTTTATCTGATAGCAGTTTATGTACGGCACCACGTAGTCGATTTGATCTTATTGTACCTAAAGCGAATATTCCCATATCATAACGTAGCATTTGAATTAGCTCCAAGCTGGTGAAAAAGTTATCAAAGTAAACAACTGAACATGATGGATCAGGAATAGTTTTACACAGTGACAAGACGACTTTTGCCCCAAAGCCCAAACTCATCTCTTCTGGTGAAAATGTGTGATATCTGAAGGTGTCTTCACCACCATATACGACAAAATCGTAAATGAAGCCCGAAACTACCGCTCTTACAAATATTTTGTACCCCCATTTGCGAGGCTTGCTCTTTATGTATTGTTTCCGATTACCGGCCTTTCTGCCCTTATATGGCACCATCATTTCATCAATACTAAATCTGGTTTCATGCGCAACTCTCAAAAAATTGGCACGCACTTTTTCAATGAGGGGCCTAACTTTAAAATATCGATCACCGTCATCAAGCAAATTGTCGTTAAAGTGGATGTATCGTCGTATCTGCTGAAATTTCTTGAGTGTCATTATATCAGCTATTTGTTTAAATCTAAATTATTGAGACCAATAGCCAGTATAGGCCGGCATATTCACGATTCCCATGATCAAATTAAATCTTTGATATCTAGCAATAAAATCTTTGATATCTTGTTTTGAAAAATTAAGACAGCGACCGATTGTTTGAGTTGAGTATAAATTACTCTGCTGTGCTATCATATCAAGGATGTCATCATCAAAGGTCCGCCATGTTGCCACGCAAGAAGGTAAGATAATTTATGAAAATATTTTTGTTTTTACATATTTTATGAATGGATGCGTAAAATTATAAATTACTAGCTTCTACCCGCGACTTCGTCCGCGAGAATTTAGAATTATATAGATCCAGATCCTACTAAAATTTAGATGCAAGGTTTAGATGTTTGGATGTTTGTGAATTAAACTTACAGTATCCTGCTTTTCATCCCATAGAATGGATATCATTGATGCCGACAACATGCTTATTATTTCGCGTTGTAGCAAGTTGCTAAGGATTCGAAAAAATCATAGGGCATGTCGTGAGGAATAAGTTCAGTGGCAGGCTAACTTAAGAGCTGCTTAAACAGGCACATCATCGACACCAACAACATGCTCATTATTTGGCATCCCAGCGAGCTGCTGAGGGGTCATAAAAATCAAAGGGAACGTCGTGAGGAATAATTTCAGCAAGCTTGAGAGCTGCTACGCCGGAACAGGCAGGTAAACGACCTTAGCAACATTTTCATGAAACAGAATGACGGAGACGGGCTGTTGCTAGAGTATGGTGCGAGTCACAACTCGCAAGTCTCAGTAGCCACAAGCTTCTAAAAAGGGATAAAATTAACACAGCGTGTAAATTTTGCGATGCGCAAAAAATAAAAGAACAACTATTATTCTGGAGGAAAACTATAAAGTTATTCAGCAATTAGAACAAACAGCAGAACCATTACCACTCATTTACACGCGCGTGTCACGGACCGTCTCGTGGCGCGTCCGTAAGCCACGCCCCCTACGCGCGTGTGAACACCGCGCGAGCGCTCGCGCGAGCCCCTTTGGCGCGCGCCTACAAAACCGCTCCCGATGCGAGCCCTGCGAGCGCGAGACGCGCCGCGGTCTGGTCCGCGAGCGCCCTGTTCACACGCGCGCGTATGCGCGCGTCTCGCGGATTGTCTCGTGGCTCGCGCGCGCGTGTAAATGGGGTATTAGAATTACGTTTACACAAACGAAACACAAACGAATCATATCATTATTTAAATAACATCGGTATATATTTAATGGATGTTTCCATATATGACATCTTTAGGGCATTGAAACGAAACGAAACGAAGAGACTCAGTGTTCTATGTACTCCATAGAGTGGCAAGAGCGAGGTTGCCCCATGCATGTCTTTTAGTAGCTAAAAATTATACATATAGAGCGCCCTAGCCACATCGACTACATCGATAAAAAATTATACGATACCTTAGTCAAAAATATGATTCACGGTCCATAAGGTAAATGTGTCATCTCTCAAATTATATTTTGTCTGTGGACCTTGTATACGCAGATGAAGTTGCAGTTTGTTATATCGTTAAACTATGATTTAAAATTAAAAGTATGCCAAATTAAGTCTTTTCCTCGCACTCATCGCGGCTCATCGCGAAACATCATCATCATACTTAAAGTATGAAAGGTACATAATGAAAATATTTATTTACTAAAAAGATCCCATAATAAACCAAGACTACATCGCTACTTACCATCAGGGGGGATTGTAGTCAAGCATTAACTTATAATTTAAAAAAAAAACTATTTATCTGTGCGTCTGGTTTTACAGTCTTAATATCACGAACAACAAATATTTTTAACAATTAATTATATCAATTGTTAGGTTGAGGAGTCATATTACGTCTCTAAAGCCCAATGCATACGTAACGGGTTTTTTCCCCGTACGGGGCGGGGACGGGCCATAAATATACATGCGTGCCCCGTTACCATCAAGCACGGGATTCCGCTGCGTATGCACTGTCGTATACATTTTCTATGAAACGATGTTTCCAAAACTTCACGTCCCGTCCCGTACGGGAAAAACCCCGTTACGTATGCATTGGGCTTAGGCACACCACCATACCTTGCGCTGTCAACGATTCATAATGTTGACGATATGGACGATGTCAACGATAAAAAACAACAGCAAACATATTTAAACACGGTTCAGTTATTCCCTACGACTGAGAAGCTCACTCTTTATCTCCAGAATCTATCATCTCAGTATACTGAAGTAGGATCAACTTGAATAAATCCCCAATACAATAAAAAAATTATAAAAATCGCTTCTTAGGCAATGAATCTATTCCTACCTGAAACTATTGTATACTAATGGTCTTGTTCATTAAAAACTTATTTAAGGTTTGTAGTGTTCGGTTAAAGCACTGGCTATTTATATGCATGCACAGCAATAAAAAAATAAAGAAATATTGACATAAGGCTGATCTTGACATAAGGCCGACACTACACTAGGATTTTATAAGCGTACGCGTTCATCCGACTCACGTGAATAATGATTTGCTAAATAGCTTATCACAATTAATATTTATTTCTATAAAGCAATAAAAAATATAGGTAGATATTTACGAATGTTAAAAACAAAATTTGATGATTTTTTGCATGTAATTAAACCTGATACGATATAATATAATATTTTAATCGCACCTCATATTTAGAGCTAGGAAAAACCTTGATAAGCTACGAGTATTTATTCAGCGTAAAATTATTATTTTTTTATAACTCATCGATCAAGCGTTGGGTGCGAGGAACGCTCGACAAACGCTGATGTGAAAGCAGCCTTAAAAATGTTGTGTTTGCTTTATTTGATTTTATACGAGATCGATGGCTACTAAAGCTTCCATTGTATGATAAAAAATATCACAATGTGCCTCACCGCAAATTTTTACATGTTTGTAAATAAACATATTAAAACAATGAATCATGTGCATAAATATTATAATTTAATCACTCAATCAGCTGTTTTGAGTTTTCTAATGTCACTGTGATGACAAACGTCAAAACTGTTTTCCTAGTACTATAAATTTTACTTCTTCTCCCTCGGGAATAGATTAATATCTCGGGATAAAAAGTATCCTATATTTTATTCTAGGTATTAAAATATCTGTGTGCCAAATTTCATCTATATCCGATCAGCCGTTTTTGCGTGATTGTAAAACAAACATCCAAACATCCAAACTTTCACATTTATAATATTAGTAGGATAGTAGGATAAGTATATTTTGCATTAAAGTAATTACTTTGGACTTTCTATAATGAGGATCAGTAAAGTTATAGCAAATTCTATAGAACTAGTATCCACGCGATTCTTTATGGCATATGAATGATATATCTTTTTGAATCATCCAAATCGGACCATTACTTACGAAAATATTAAGTAATAAACATTGCCGTTCCGGCCGCTAAAATTCAAACTACGCGGGCGCGTGTGACGTCACGATTCCCGTCGCCGCCAGTTAGCCGCTGGCAGCGATACGGCGCGCAATGTTTTGTTTGGATAATTGTGACTTTGAAACAAATTAAGTGTCCCATTTGTGCCTAATTCACCTTTTAACTATGTATCAGTATTGTATAGTGCTTAAACGTTCAAACACTTCTATGAAAACGCCAAAAAAAACTATTTTTTAACGTGCCGAAAAACTCAAAACTTCGTAGAAAATGGTATTCCGTTGTAAAAAGACAATAATTATATGATTTATCTTCAATAGTAACTGAGCTGGGAACCATATCTTTAACTTATATAAATTTCGTAGTTATATCTATATAGCCAGCTGTGGTTGGGCTCCGTAACATTTTTTTTCAGTGGCAGATGGCTCCTCGCTGCATCTATGGAGCCACATCAAAAATGCTACGCTATGTTTGCAGCCTCCCTTTTGAGCAGCACAGTCATGGAAATCCACCTTCTCTACCGTTCAGCAGCAATACGCTTTACTTTTTAGGGTTCCGAAGTAAAATCGGAAGTATCGGAACCCTTGAAGTTTCTTCATGTCCGTCCGTCCGTCTGTAATTCTGCATGGATATACATATGTACACGTTTATTAAAACTCGTGGAACCAGAATCGTGGAATAAAATACTGAAAAACTTTTGTTCAGGGTACCTCCCCTACAGGTGTGAGGATGAAATTTTTTATTCGTCGCGTACCCCGTAGTGTGGGATATCGTTGAAAAATGAAAGGGTCTTCGAAAAATATTATGGGTCTTCTAGGACCATGTTTGGATTTAGGGGTGCGTTTGCGAAATATTTGCCTTTATAGTGCTAATTTTGGTCGAGCCCCTACTACTACTCAAAGGATGATTTGTAACGATGAGTGAGAGGGAAATAAAAGCGGCCAAGTGCGAGTCGGACTCGCCCATGAAGGGTTCCGTAGCAGCAAGTAACATAATGAAAGGTAATTTGCGGTTTACGATTTATGACGTATTAAAAAAACTACTTACTAGATCTCGTTCAAACCAATTTTCGGTAGAAGTTTGCATGGTAATGTACATCATACATTTTTTTAAAGTTTAGAAGTTACATCGGGGACATACATTTTACCACTTTGGAAGTGTCTCACACGCAAACTATTCAGTTTAGAAAAAAATTATATTAGAAACCTCAATATCATTTTTGAAGACCTATCCATAGACCCCACACATATGGGTTTGATGAAATAAAAATTTTGAGTTTCAGTCCTAAGTAGGTATGGGGAACCCCAAAATTTATTGTTTTTTTTTTTTCTATTTTTGTATGAAAATTTTAATGCGGTTCAGAGAATACATCTACTTACCAAGTCATAAATCATAATCATAAATACGTCATAAATCGTAAACCGCAAATTACCTTTCATTATGTTACTTGCTGCTACGGAACCCTTCATGGGCGAGTCCGACTCGCACTTGGCCGCTTTTATTTCCCTCTCACTCATCGTTACAAATCATCCTTTGAGTAGTAGTAGGGGCTCGACCAAAATTAGCACTATAAAGGCAAATATTTCGCAAACGCACCCCTAAATCCAAACATGGTCCTAGAAGACCCATAATATTTTTCGAAGACCCTTTCATTTTTCAACGATATCCCACACTACGGGGTACGCGACGAATAAAAAATTTCATCCTCACACCTGTAGGGGAGGTACCCTGAACAAAAGTTTTTCAGTATTTTATTCCACGATTCTGGTTCCACGAGTTTTAATAAATGTGTACATATGTATATCCATGCAGAATTACAGACGGACGGACGGACATGAAGAAACTTCAAGGGTTCCGATACTTCCGATTTTACTTCGGAACCCTAAAAAGTAAAGCGTATTGCTGCTGAACGGTAGAGAAGGTGGATTTCCATGACTGTGCTGCTCAAAAGGGAGGCTGCAAACATAGGGTAGCATTTTTGATGTGGCTCCATAGATGCAGCGAGAAGCCATCTGCCACTGAAAAAAAATGTTACGGAGCCCAACCACAACTGGCTATATAGGTAGATACAACTACGAAATTTATATAAGTTAAAGATATGGTTCCCAGCTCAGTTACTATTGAAGATAAATCATATATTGTCTTTTTACAACGGAATAGCATTTTCTACGAAGTTTTGAGTTTTTCGGCTCGTTAAAAAATAGTTTTTTTTGGCGTTTTCATAGAAGTGTTTGAACGTTTAAGCACTATACAATACTGATACATAGTTAAAAGGTGAATTAGGCACAAATGGGACACTTAATTTGTTTCAAAGTCACAATTATCCAAACAATACATTGCGCGCCGTATCGCTGCCAGCGGCTAACTGGCGGCGACCGGAATCGTGACGTCACAGCCACGCAGTGAACTTTGTAAGTAATTTGGTCATAACTTCGTCAATTTTTGTCGTAGAACAAAAATTTTTACACTGTATGTTAAGGATTTCTTAGCTCTATAAATCTGCATTCTCAACTAAAAACGTTACGGATCCTCATTGTCTAGTTGATGCTTCATTTGACTTTTTTAATGGATGTATCTGATCGTGCACACTGCCAAGTAACTAACAATTTTATGTTTATTTGAGATGTATCTCATGGTATACACTGCCAGCTTCATTAACTACTTATACAGAATCGTCCTGTATCTGTATGTGCACACTACCAAGCTGGTATATTTATATGCTTATGCATGTTTAGCTTATTTTCTATTGGTTGTAGGTACATATGCTTTCAAAAGCTAGAAAAACACAACGGGCAAACACGGCGGACAAAGAAATAACGAAAATATTCTAGTGGTGTTTTAATGTTGCCTATAGGTAACTCTTTATCATGTATTTCGGCATTATGTTCAATTTTTTTGTTTATCCAATGGAAATTAAATTGCTTTCTTTGTATAGGCGCAGGCCGTCTAACAGCCTTGGCTGTTTTGAGCGTGTATTCTTAATATTTGATGGCGATGGTGAGGCTGCTACTATTGCTGGGGATGACTCGGGTGTTTCAGGCACCATTCGGTTAAATCTAGGCCTTTTATTTTGAACAAAATTTAATATGGAGGTTGGTGAAGGAGGTATAACCAAGTGAAGAGAATCTTGAGGTGAAGAATCCAAGGAAAGATTTTCAGTAACTGGTTTCGTTGATATTAGAGGGCACGAAGCAGTAATTTGGGGCACGGTGAGGTCGTATTCATCGTCAGAAAGTATTTGAAGATTTTCAAGAGAAGAAGGAAGTGAAGGACCAGGTGAAGATTCATTACTGTCACGTTTTTGAAAATTAAAATTCTCAACTTCACTACTAGAATCCGAACTTTCTTCATCGTTTGATGATTGATTGTATTTTGGCACCAATGCGAGTATTTTTCTAGCTCTTGAAAGCATATGTACCTACAACCAATAGAAAATAAGCTAAACATGCATAAGCATATAAATATAGCAGCTTGGTAGTGTGCACATACAGATACAGGACGATTCTGTATAAGTAGTTAATGAAGCTGGCAGTGTATACCATGAGATACATCTCAAATAAACGTAAAATTGTTAGTTACTTGGCAGTGTGCACGATCAGATACATCCATTAAAAAAGTCAAATGAAGCATCAACTAGACAATTATAGAAAGTCCAAAGTAATTACTTTAATGCAAAATATACTTATAATTTATAATTTTACGCATCCATTCATAAAATATGTAAAAACAAAAATATTTTCATAAATTATCTTACCTTCTTGCGTGGCAACATGGCGGACCTTGAAGTAAAGTGAAGTTTGACAGCTCATCAGTATAGCCAACATTAAAAAATAAACGTGCGTTCGAAAACTAAGAAATTATCTAAACATTCATATAAAAATATTAAGTTTGCGCTAAAAAATAATAGTGACAGATTTTTTAAAATTCTGATGTATCTCCACAGATACATTATCAAGAAAAGGGTGCAATGTTTAAGGTCCTTTATTAGTAAAACGGAACCCTAATAGTTTGTCATTATTTGAATTATGGATAATAATAATAATAATAATAAAGCTTTACACTCATAGCCCCACACTAGGATTCCCTGTGTCGTGGGTGCCATGTACAACACACTAGACAAGGACATTCACACCCAGACCGAGAACAGAAATTCAAACTCATTATTCAAATTTCCGCCTCGCTGGGAATCGAACCCAGGGCCCTCGGTGCTGCGATCCGGCATGGTAGCCTTTGCGCCACACGAGTCGTCTAAGTCAGATCTTCTAAATAAAAATATATCTACGTACTTGTACAAGTACAATATAATAAAATTCCGTTAGAATTAACAGACATGCCATAATGTATATGTACTAGTATTTCAAACTCATGAAGCAAGCATATTACAAAGTTGATGAGTATTTAAATGACAAGAATGCTTGGACAGGACATGAGTTTTTTTGATATTAGATATTGCTATAAGTAGTATTAGTGCTGTCTGCAACTGTTGGTAGGAAACAAATAACCCCGGTAGTTTCTTGCCGCTTCTTCTCCCGGGACCACTCACGGTAGGGATTTGTTGAAGCGATGACGTTGAGTGACTTTCGAAAAGTGTTTGTAACAAACCTACTTCGAATATGACGTATTTCATTTCATGTTTGTAATGTGTATTGTTTATTTAAGATGTGTATATGTTTTGTATATCCCATAATATGCTTCTGTATTAAACTTTGTATCCTACTAACATTTTTAGATTTTGCCTAGTCATCTTCCCGAAGGTTATCCGGGAAGAAATCGCTATTTGTATAGCAATAAGATATTATACATCTATATCATTATACATTTTATACACAAATTACATGAACACATAGTTCAGCTTTTCTAACTTTATACATATGGTATGCCTATTTATAATATTCTAAATATGAATGTTTGTACGGATGTTTGTTAATCTTTCACGCAAAAACTACTGAACAGATTTTCATGAAATTTAGCACACAGATAGACCATGATCTGGATTAAGGCATTGTGCTTATTTTTGTAGAAAATGCCGGCAAAGCCGTGGGCAGACTACTATAGTAATTAACTAGCTGACCCGGCGAACTTCGTATGGCCTAACAATTTTTTTTTTTTCTAAAATAAAAGTATTCTAAGTTAATCCTTGATACATCTGCTATCTGTCAGTGAAAGTCCCGTCAAATCGGTCCAGCCATTTCAGAGATTAGCCGGAACAAACAGACAGACAGACAGACAGACAAAAATTGTAAAAAATGTTGTTTTGGTATATGTATCGTGTATACATCCAAATGCACTTAGTAAAAAGCGGTTATTTTAATATTACAAACAGACACTCCAATTTTCTTTATTTGTATAGATGTATAGATATATGAACAGATTTTACAATAGGAATTTAGGAATAGACCTTTCAGCAGTCAGGTAACGAGGCTAAACTATCGTTAATTCAGGATGCCCCCGGGAGCCGCTTGTAATTAGCTGAGACTTGGCGTCACTCCTGGACTCCTGGTGCAATCGATTTGAACTAAATGTTTTTATCTTTCCACCGCAGGCGCCCAACTTAATTGAAACTGGAAATCCTCTGGAATTAAGACTGGTGAGGACGCTCGCGGCAAATGCTGACCACATAGCTTAATTAGAAGACATTAAAGCCAATTAAAGTTTCATGTTGGTGACTAGTGTAGGAAACCTTATACTCGTAAAATAATTAAACGCTTACTCATACCCCCGCAGTAGGTTTTTACCTGTCGCGGGTGGCATGCATGACACATAATATAACACATCACAATAACACCCATGACCCGAGTACTAATATGTATCTGTCACATATATATCTGCCCCGGCCGGGAATCGAACCCGGGACCCCTCGCTTCGTAGGCAGGGTCGCTACCAACTAGGCTACAGGGACGTCAAACAGTAGGTATAAACTTATAAAAGTTACAAAAACAGTATGGGCACTTACAACATTATTTATAAACGCTTAATAAATTTATCTTAGCTAAGATTGTCATTTGCACTGTTGTATATATTTTATCCGTTTGGTTTCTCATAACAGTGGAAGAAACAAAACACTTCATAAGCTTTCTATAACATGAAAGAGATCACAATATTTATTATTGTTTAGATAAAACTAAAGCAGCAACCCATAACTGTCCCACTGCTGGGCTCGGGGTCTCCTCTCACAATGTGAGGGGTACAGGCCATAGTCTACCACGCTGGCCAAGTGCGGATTGGTAGACTTCACACACCTTTGAAAACTTTACGGAGAACTCTCCGATGTGCAGGTTTCCTCACGATGTGGATAAAACTATTTGAAGTAGAAATTAATTTCTAATGCTTCCAAAATAAAATAGTCTGCAATGATCGTATCCAGCAATTTTGCTAGTCGTTTTAATGTGGTACGTCAATTTCTTGGGCTTCTTTCCTTTTAGCTTTGACCATGCTTTAACCATAGACCTATATTATGTATGCTTTAACCATTGAGGTAAATACATAGAGAAGACATCTCAAACAAAATGTGTGTCCCCGCCGGGAGGTTCTATTTTCAAAATTGAGCCCCTGTTCTCCTTTCAAAATCGAACGAATGCATTGGACATTGAAGCCGCGCGGCGCCAATTCATTGGAACATATTGTGTTCGCGGTGTCTGTTCTATACGCTAGTAATAATACTTCAATGGCTTTAACCGATATTTTTTACGACAAAATCCAGATTCTAAATTTAATTAACATACATGATGTATATCAGAAATATGTCAGGCATTGTTTTCTATATTAGCAAGTTAAATATTTAATTTTATAATGCTTATAGTCAAAATTATCTAAGATGCCCATAATGACACCTGCCATTTATTAATACGAACTATATTTGTATGGGCGTCTTTGAGCGAAATGGAATAATCATTTACTTGACATGAATAGTTGGATACTTACGGACAAAGGATTTTGCCAAAATTTGTTAAAAATCCCTACTCATTTTCATTAGCGTTAATTATAAATCATATTAAACGTTATAATCTAGTAAAAATCGCGTCAGATCGTAATTTATGCAAAATTAAAAAAATATATATATATCGTCGAAACAATGTTATGTGAAGAGGGCTAAATCTAAACTGACGTAAAGTGATTGACGGCTTGAAATCCTACTATCCTACTAATATTATAAATGTGAAAGTTTGGATGTTTGGATGTTTGTTTTACAATCACGCAAAAACGGCTGATCGGATATAGATGAAATTTGGCACACAGATATTTTAATACCTAGAATAAAATATAGGATACTTTTTATCCCGAGATATTAATCTATTCCCGAGGAAGAAGAAGTAAAATTTATAGTACTAGGAAAACAGTTTTGACGTTTGTCATCACAGTGACATTAGAAAACTCAAAACAGCTGATTGAGTGATTAAATTATAATATTTATGCACATGATTCATTGTTTTAATATGTTTATTTACAAACATGTAAAAATTTGCGGTGAGGCACATTGTGATATTTTTTATCATACAATGGAAGCTTTAGTAGCCATCGATCTCGTATAAAATCAAATAAAGCAAACACAACATTTTTAAGGCTGCTTTCACATCAGCGTTTGTCGAGCGTTCCTCGCACCCAACGCTTGATCGATGAGTTATAAAAAAATAATAATTTTACGCTGAATAAATACTCGTAGCTTATCAAGGTTTTTCCTAGCTCTAAATATGAGGTGCGATTAAAATATTATATTATATCGTATCAGGTTTAATTACATGCAAAAAATCATCAAATTTTGTTTTTAACATTCGTAAATATCTACCTATATTTTTTATTGCTTTATAGAAATAAATATTAATTGTGATAAGCTATTTAGCAAATCATTATTCACGTGAGTCGGATGAACGCGTACGCTTATAAAATCCTAGTGTAGTGTCGGCCTTATGTCAAGATCAGCCTTATGTCAATATTTCTTTATTTTTTTATTGCTGTGCATGCATATAAATAGCCAGTGCTTTAACCGAACACTACAAACCTTAAATAAGTTTTTAATGAACAAGACCATTAGTATACAATAGTTTCAGGTAGGAATAGATTCATTGCCTAAGAAGCGATTTTTATAATTTTTTTATTGTATTGGGGATTTATTCAAGTTGATCCTACTTCAGTATACTGAGATGATAGATTCTGGAGATAAAGAGTGAGCTTCTCAGTCGTAGGGAATAACTGAACCGTGTTTAAATATGTTTGCTGTTGTTTTTTATCGTTGACATCGTCCATATCGTCAACATTATGAATCGTTGACAGCGCAAGGTATGGTGGTGTGCCTAAGCCCAATGCATACGTAACGGGGTTTTTCCCGTACGGGACGGGACGTGAAGTTTTGGAAACATCGTTTCATAGAAAATGTATACGACAGTGCATACGCAGCGGAATCCCGTGCTTGATGGTAACGGGGCACGCATGTATATTTATGGCCCGTCCCCGCCCCGTACGGGGAAAAAACCCGTTACGTATGCATTGGGCTTTAGAGACGTAATATGACTCCTCAACCTAACAATTGATATAATTAATTGTTAAAAATATTTGTTGTTCGTGATATTAAGACTGTAAAACCAGACGCACAGATAAATAGTTTTTTTTTTAAATTATAAGTTAATGCTTGACTACAATCCCCCCTGATGGTAAGTAGCGATGTAGTCTTGGTTTATTATGGGATCTTTTTAGTAAATAAATATTTTCATTATGTACCTTTCATACTTTAAGTATGATGATGATGTTTCGCGATGAGCCGCGATGAGTGCGAGGAAAAGACTTAATTTGGCATACTTTTAATTTTAAATCATAGTTTAACGATATAACAAACTGCAACTTCATCTGCGTATACAAGGTCCACAGACAAAATATAATTTGAGAGATGACACATTTACCTTATGGACCGTGAATCATATTTTTGACTAAGGTATCGTATAATTTTTTATCGATGTAGTCGATGTGGCTAGGGCGCTCTATATGTATAATTTTTAGCTACTAAAAGACATGCATGGGGCAACCTCGCTCTTGCCACTCTATGGAGTACATAGAACACTGAGTCTCTTCGTTTCGTTTCGTTTCAATGCCCTAAAGATGTCATATATGGAAACATCCATTAAATATATACCGATGTTATTTAAATAATGATATGATTCGTTTGTGTTTCGTTTGTGTAAACGTAATTCTAATGGTTCTGCTGTTTGTTCTAATTGCTGAATAACTTTATAGTTTTCCTCCAGAATAATAGTTGTTCTTTTATTTTTTGCGCATCGCAAAATTTACACGCTGTGTTAATTTTATCCCTTTTTAGAAGCTTGTGGCTACTGAGACTTGCGAGTTGTGACTCGCACCATACTCTAGCAACAGCCCGTCTCCGTCATTCTGTTTCATGAAAATGTTGCTAAGGTCGTTTACCTGCCTGTTCCGGCGTAGCAGCTCTCAAGCTTGCTGAAATTATTCCTCACGACGTTCCCTTTGATTTTTATGACCCCTCAGCAGCTCGCTGGGATGCCAAATAATGAGCATGTTGTTGGTGTCGATGATGTGCCTGTTTAAGCAGCTCTTAAGTTAGCCTGCCACTGAACTTATTCCTCACGACATGCCCTATGATTTTTTCGAATCCTTAGCAACTTGCTACAACGCGAAATAATAAGCATGTTGTCGGCATCAATGATATCCATTCTATGGGATGAAAAGCAGGATACTGTAAGTTTAATTCACAAACATCCAAACATCTAAACCTTGCATCTAAATTTTAGTAGGATCTGGATCTATATAATTCTAAATTCTCGCGGACGAAGTCGCGGGTAGAAGCTAGTCGTTTATACAACCAAACATAATCGATACATTACTATAATCGAAACTTTAAAATGAAAATTGAATTATTTAATTACATTGTTAAAATTGATTTACTTGCATTTAAATTTAAAATTAGGTACCCAAGAATACCATGACGAACTGGATGCTAACAAAGGACATTTTCTTTTATGTATGGGCACTTTGTCATTCATGGAAAGTAACTACAGATAATATATTATTATGTAATTATGTAGCTAAGGTTAAACCTTTTTGCGGTAAACATTTTTTTTTTCCAACAAAATAATGATTATCTATACATGAGTCTCACGAAGTAAACAAGAGTTTATTCACTATAGTTTTTCCCTGACGCTCATAATACGAGTATGTCAAAAATGACAAAATATTATTATGAAACTGAGCGGATGAGTTCATTCTATAATGATCTATCTTTCTTTCTTTCTCTTTTCTCTTTCTTGACCGGAAACGCACCAGTGATGCTTTTGGTGTTGCTGATGTTCATGGGCGATGACAGCCACTTACCATCAGGCGGATTGTCAGCTTGTTTGCTCGGCTATTTCCATGCATAACTAGCAGCATGTGTTGTTAGGAAGAAACAATAAAAGAATATTTTATTGGAGTGGTAAATACATATTGAGAAAACGCGGTACGAGATAGCTCAATCGAGGTAATAGGTAGGTACCTAAATGTTATGGTTTATAGTTTACAATTTAATTTTCGAATCGATTAGAAGGTCTCACAATTTTGAATTGATTTGTTGCAAAAATTGGTTTCTTTCGTGAACCGATTTTTTTGTACATCTCTAGTGTCACTGTGATGACAAACGACAAATTGGGCTTCTTAGTTCGTGTTGACTATAGCTAATTTCTTTCTTACAGTAACATCATGATGGTACGTCTCACAAACCGATCTACTCTATCCTAAACCTTTTTTTTTATTTTACTCTCATTAAGGTATCCTTCATGCTTCTTTTTTTGTCGGTCACTGAACAAAATACTAAATTCAATTATTTTCTGACATAACGAAATTTTTTGGCGAGCGCAACATACTTTTCTGATCCTAATTTTCAACATCCTACGTCCGGCGATCGAAAATTTCAGAAAATTTGCTACAAAATTTCATTTCAGATCCCTGTAGACAATCCCAAACACGGCAAACTCGGAAACGTTCAGAATCGTAACATACCGACACTGAGTAAAATTTAAAAGTATCTGTGATATTTAAAATTAGAACATGATTAACAAATTACTCAAGTCTTTTGGCATAAATTTTCCAAAATGTCTGTAGTAGCTAATTGAAAAAAAAATTGCTATAGAAGTAGTCACTAGTAGGTAATTACCATGAAGTATATGGTACCATGGAGTACAGAGTAATGACTCTGTTGTGCAAAAGTGTCCGTGGTGGCGCCACGGTAGCAACAGGGTAAAGGAGGTGGCCAACATGTGCCCCGGAAATGGTTAAAATACGTTTATTTGTACAAGGTTTTAGTCCTCAGAAAAGAAATGTTTTCCGTTTATTATAATATAACTAGAATTTTAATTTTCTTCTGAACTCCGCAGTGAGTAGTTATAATAAATTAACAATAATAATAAGTTGTGTTGTATACACTGCCCTGGAAATGGTTAAAATACGTTTATTTGTACAAGGTTTTAGTCCTCTGAAAAGACATGTTTTCCGTTTATTATAACATAACTAGAATTTTAATTTTCTTCTGAACTCTGCAGTGAGTAGTTATAATAAATTAACAATAATAATAAGTTGTGTTGTATACACTTAATCTTCTACTACCTCCATTGCTATCACTGGAGGTTGACAATTGACTGACAGAAATACGAATATATGCTATATTGCCATTTGTCAAATGCCAAAAGAAGATTTTTGAGTTTGATTTCTACAAAATAATAATTGTGTTTGATTTTTTGTCATGAGGTGCATTAATTGCGCGGTTGATATTGAGCGCATGGCACGTCACTCAATATCTTCGCTAGCAAGAAACCTTCAATCCATATTGGTAGAATGGATCACTGCAATACAGGTATGGCATTTTCATGTGATTACATTAGTTTGGTATTTGGGGTGGGCACGTTATAATTAAAGTAAAATAAATAAATGAATTATCCAAAAGATAAATAGTTTGTATTTAATATAAAAATCTCTCTTTAAAACACTTTTCCACGATTACTTATGTTTATCAAACTGTCAACCTACAAGAGCTAAAACTGCTCGTAAAAGGAAAATCCCTAGTTTTACAGATTTTTATTGATAAAATTATCAAAGTAGATATTGTAAGCTTTAATGTAAGGTAAAAATAAAATGTGTACATTATACTTCACAAGTGGGGCAAATGCCCATACAGATGTTGGCCACCTCCTTTAAACTACACAAACAGTTGAAGTTTGCCTTTGTTTCTTGTTTGCAGTTGAAGTTAAGAATCAGTCTTCCTTTCTCTTTATCCTCCTTAGTAATTAATAGGCATGATGACAAATTTTTTAAATACTGTTCTACATTGTTGGGAAATATAAGTTTCATAAATTATAATCACAACGTACTTTAAAATTAAAACGATGTTTCCAAAACTTCACGGCCCGTCCGTCCCCGTCCCGTCCACGTTACGTATGCATCCACCTTTAATATCTTGACATTAATAACGTTGTGACAGAACTGCTTTACATTCAGGAAGGCTATTCTGTTTTGTAACTTGACAGCGGAATCCGCGATGAGTTTCAAAATTGAAGTTCGAGTCCGAGATCTTGATATGTGATTCTCTAATCATCTGCAGGGCTATTCAGTTTTGTAACTTGACAGCGGATTCCGCGATGAGTGTCAAAATTGAAGTTCGAGTCCGAGATCTTGATATGTGATTCTCGAATCATTTGGTACGCACTTGCGAAGTGAAGGGAGTCTCGAACTCAAACGTCAAACGACTAAAGATGGCCTCGCCTCGGTATGAATAAACGAATCGGTAAAATTAAATAAATAATTGAACACAAATAAACGAGCCATGGTATTTATTAGTACCTAATAACTAAAATATAACAAAAATAACTTATTTTTATTTCAAAAATCTTTAGTTAACTCGAGAACGCGATAGCTCTTGACTAACTTTTCGTTTGACAATTGGACACGAGCTTCGACGGTGACGTAATTCGATGATCGAGAATAATAAATATGTCATCCTCTAATCATCTCACGGAACACAGACACCAGTGGAAGTGCGATGTGGGCGTGGCACAGCGACTAACATTAAGAGGAGCTCCGCATACTTGCCGGCATAACTCAACTGTCACTGAGCTGCGTCGATTGTGCATTACGTAAAATAAAATTTGTCTTAAATTACGTAAATATGCCTTACTGTGCAATTTTGGAGGGCAGGAATAATAGCGAGCAATGAATTTATTTAATGGCCGTGTTTTATACCACAAATAAGCCTAGTTTTTAATTTATTTTGTAATAATTCAAATTCAAAACACATAAATGAAGGAAATAATATAATTAATGACCAAAAAGCTACTCAGTCACTTGGCAATAAGGTTCGTTTTATGTTTTAGATAATATTGCTACTCGGCTATTGTTTTCCAGAACATTTTCTGCTACTCGGGCAGGGATGGGGTACAAATATATGAATATCGGCAGTTTTGTAATTTTATTTTTAGTTAAAAGTTTTTCATTATGAATATTACAATTTATTATAATAATAATATTCTTTTTTATTTTAGGGATATGTGTCATATGTATGTACAGTTCTGCTATTTGGTGTGCAATAAAGTATTGTGTTGTATCATAAAAATGCATAAAATTAATATGAATAATTTTTTTTATTTGAAATCATTGGTACATAATCTAGGATCCTGACGAGGAATATAAGCGCATGCGCGTGACTGGCACAGCATGTCTAAGAAATGTAACTCCGAAAAAATTAATTTACCTTATTTGTATAATGTTAAGGTTGAAATGCATCCCAGTTCATATCAGGATTGTTTTTGTAGCTACGTTTAGCTTCATTGAAATTTCACTTATCGACATATAATTGAAGTTTATTTATTTTCGTTGCTAAAAATGCCTAGGCTTGGTATTCCGTGACTGTTTAGATAGCTAACGTTGATAAAAATTGCTACGGTCACACGTCTACGCCTCGTAATGTTTGAGCACGGACCTGAAAAAAAGACTGACGTAACCTCGTCTAATCGAGAGTGAAGCATAGCAATGGCCGCCAGCTTTCCATGTGTGCGTAATTTTTGATTCACGATTGACGCAGTATGGTGTCAATGTGTGGGTGTGTGTACTTGTACGAATAGAGAGTTGGTATTACTATGAGTGCTTCACTGAATTTGTTGTTGTCCGTCTTTTTTTAGGTCCGTGTGTTTGAGATATAAGCTTTCAAAATAATGATCAAGTGTTCACATAGGCAGTACAAAAACAAGAAGTTTAAGTACCAATATGACGGGTCTACATCTTATGATGTCGGACACTCGGACAGTACCAGTTTCAATATAAATATCGATAACGCGGAAAAAAGCACAACGCACATCTCTAAGCCTAAACTAAAAACAGTATTACACAGTATGATGTTGTTAACCAAAAATGTAACTTACCGCCATACTTGTAAGGTTGCTATTCAATCTATTGTAGACTCCAGTCACGACATCTAGCGTTCAGTAGATGGAATTATTTAATTATTTTCCATATAATTGACATTGTATGATATTGTATTGTCAACCTTATTAGTAAATTAGTTAAGTATATATTACATGTAACGCAGAATACTGCCATCTAGCGGTGGATAGATAAACTTGAAAAGTATTATGATCATAATTGATAAAGGTTCTAAGGTCACTGAATAAGACATGGAAAAATAAGAATTAAACATCAAAGATTAAGGTGCATTTTCAACTATAAACAGCGAGTTTCTTAGACTATTCGTAGTTGACAAGTAACAACCAATTAAAATGTGAGTTTCTTAGTTGTAAATAATACGATTATGGATTTCCTTGTGTTTATTTGGCTAGCACGGTTCCCATACTAATCAACACTTGTACCATTTCCACTTGTGTCTGTGTTTTATTATTATCTAATCATCTAGTACGCACTTGCGAAGTGAAGTGATCCTAGAACTCGAAAGTCAATTTTGAAACTCCGCTGTCAAGTTACAAAACAGAATAGCCGTCCAGAAACTAAAGTGCTACCAAGTTATCTGTGAAGTGGCGAAAATTGGAACTAATGCCGGTTCATTCATAAATTCTTTGTGCTCAGACATTTGTCGTTTACTACGTCACGAATTGCGTCCCATGATTAATCCAATGCGTCCGACAGCGCCCCCCTTCAATTCACAAATAAGTTGGAGTCACTGTATACTGCACCTATTGTTGTTTGGGGTCCTAGGGAAACGTGTAGGGGAGAATTCAAAATAAATAAAACTATCAGGGATTTTTTAATTTAAAAATTTATAGTTAATATGTATGGATAAGTGTTATATAAAATAAATTCCCTGCTCTCATAATGTTCTGTTTAATATTCTTCATGTTAAGTGTTTAACGTTTTGTTTACATCTCAATTTTCGCAAGAAAAGAGATCTCTTCCATTATTCTTATCTAGCAAATATCGTTAATGCCTCTGATATCAAATGGATAGCCTAGGCCTACCATTAAGGGTTCCTCTGTTAATGTTAACTATTGACATAACGACGACTACAGTACATTTACCCTACAGTACGCTCCGACCACAGATTCAAATAAGGAGAACCAAGTCTTTACATTCTCAAGGGTGTGAGAACTTAGGAATAGTGAAACATGATTTTTGGACGGATGAGGATAAAGACATTTTTTCATTTATTACTTTTTTGTTCATTAAATAAATAAATAACGCATCACACTCATAGCCCCACACTAGAATTATCTGTGTCGTGGGTGCCATGGACAACACACTAGACAAGGACATTCACACCCAGACCGAGAACAGGATTTCAAACTCATCATTCATCATCATTCGGGTCGTTAAAAGATTTGTTTCGCTTACAACCCTGTTTGTATGAGTTAAATCTTATAAGCTTAATTAGATCTACTTCCTTCTATCTTAAGAGTTGAAATATAACATGTGGCTTTAATTCTGATGACTATGCATTTTTTTATGTTGACTACCAGATAAGGGAAGGGATTTATTAACGGTTAACAGCACAGTGACAATAATATATGTATAAAGGTTAGAAAGTTTGACTACAATGCACGGACCAAAAAAAAAGACGGACGTAATCCCAAGAACAAATTCAGTGAAGCACCCATAGTAATACCAACTCTCTATTCGTACAAGTACTCACACCCACACATTGACACTTCACTGCTTCAAACGCGAATCAAAAATTACGCACACATGGTAAGCAGGCGGCCATTGCTATGCTTCACTCTCGATTAGACGAGGTTACGTCCGTCTTTTTTTCAAGTCCGTGCTACAATGATTGTAGTTATGTACCTAGATCACTAGACATAATAGGGCACTTGATAATAAGAAACGAACAACTACAAAAAAATCGGGACGTCTCGTCGAAGCGAGCCAGCCTGGTATCCCTGATCATTACTCTAACAGAGCTGATCGGGCCAGTTCTCTTCCGTTGAATTAGCTGCTCGTATCAACGCCCGCGGTTGATTTCCCAGGAGACGGGACTGCGCCTCGTACTCTATAACATTTGCCGCAATTGCCGATTCTTTCAAAAGTTGCCGTTTCCAGCACTTCTAATAGCTATTGGTTTAGAACGATGTTCTTTGTACCACTTTTTGCTACGATTGGTATTTTTATGTTTTATTATACTTAGGGCTTGTTTCACAATCTTCAAGTAGAGTCCTGAATAAGCTATTCGCCGGTTAAAGTGACGTTAAAGTGTCATTTTACATACACGAAATGTCAATTTAACCAAGCTTACTTCGGACTTACTTGAAGATTGTGAAACAAGCCCTTATACCTACTCAGTTACGAAGTAATAGTTTTTATTACGTTGATTAATAAAGATGTATAAAGTTAAAACCAGACCTATGTTTTGGTAAGGTTTGTAATAAAACAATTTCAATTTGTTTGTAATTCAGAGATAATCGCAATGTATTTTTGAAAAGGTTATCTACATCGTTTATACGAGTAGATGATTTTGATGTATTTTGAAAGTACCTGAATGTGAGCATCGGTATCGACTGAATATCTGTCTGTCAATCTATCTAACCTGTCTTTTATCAGCAAATGACGAATGAAAGGGAAAAAGAAAAAAAGGAAAAACTTAAAAAAAAACATTGGTTTTAAATTTTCTGACTCCGTTGTATGACAGTGCGTTTTGACAAGGTCATAACACCTAGAACACAGAATTATAAGTACTATAGTATATCGCCGGGTGATTTCCCGAGGGAAGGAAATCGTGTGTTTTCCTTAATTGTCGATCGTTTGAACAGTTTTCATTAATTAATGCTTGCGTAAAGTTACCTTACGATAACAACCGGAACTGAAGGCTTTACCCTCCGAATACCTTGGAAGTACCAAAAACGCTCAAGATTTTTTTCCTACTATTGTTCACTCATCCAACTACCGACCGCACCGCCGTTGCTTAACTTTGTCGATCTCTTAGGATCACAAGCCCCCGGGCTATAAAGTCCGGTTTACACATATTAACTAGTTAAGTACATAACTAAATTTTAAGTAAATTAATACGTGTAAACAGACAATTTAGTAAATTTTTATTTAAAATTTAGTTAACAATGTTATTAATAATATTAGTTATCTTTTAAAAATACCTTCTTTTAAAAATAACTCCTAAATTTAGGAAGTAATCTTAATTTTATTATTATGTTATAAAAACTACGTTAATTTTTGGGCTGGTAGCTCCATCTGTGCTACACATTTTGTTTTACATAATAACATTAAGTTTCCATAACACTTTGATAGATGGCGCTGTACCTTTTTCTGAATCACGCTTACGAATGCACCTTGGAGATTACATAAATACAAAACTAAGGACAAAAAATTTCGGACCTAATGGACTTATAGTCCAACGGCTTTACGTGTATTTTTGCTGAATGCAAAAGGTTTCAAACCCTTTTGTTCTTTTGATTTATGAAATGAATTTGTTTACTCGTATTGTACATTTGTAGTATTTGTATTTGTACCATTCGGACCTACTAAAGTAGAAATTCTGAAATTGAAATGAATTTTTATTATTTTTTATTGATTAGATTAATTTAATTTAATACTCTGTATTATCATAAATTATTCATACAGAAATATAATTAATTAAGCCATCTCAGTCTCACCTGATGGCCGGCGGGATAGGTGTGACTGGATAATATTTAATAGTGTGTGATGTGATAGGAATAGGTAGAAGTAGTTATTCTAGGCCGCATTATTATAGTATTTGTATGTTTGTAATAATAGTTATTCGACTGATTATTTAACCTACTAGTCTAATGTCCACTAGCAATTTCTTTGATTGTTTATAGTTCATAGCTGCATATTGGTTGCATAGGTAGGTACTTCATCCTTATCATAATTAGTACTACTTAATCGTTTTTGCATTAAAATAATGTCCATAAAAAGTGATTACTATAGCTTATTAATCTAGAGTCAAATAAATTATTTAATAATAATTTAATTCGTGCAAAGATGGTATACAAAACTTTCGTGTTATTAGACAAAATCAATAATTGAAAAAATATTGTTATATTTATCTGTAGGTCGAGTTCAATTACAGTTGTAAGGATAATAATTTGCAGGTAAAAAAATTATAATTAAAATTAGACCAATATTTTGAGACGACAGAGTTTTCCGTAGTGCGCCCTAAAAAGCGAAATAATTGAATACGAATCCCGGTCATTTTCTGTCCCATCTAATAAGTGCACTTTGATAGTTACACAGTCAAAAGCATGGAATAAATTTATATACCGTGGATAAAATCAATACTGTTCTTGTGGTTCGGGGACAATTTTTGTCTTCTTTTGTGGGAATATTCGCTACAAAAAATGGCCATCTTGTGAATTTGACGTGAAGGCTACTTAAAGTTAAAGGCTAAAAATATATCGATTGATAAAAGGATCAATATAAATCACGTTACGTTCACGGGCGAAGATAATACAATTATATCATGATTAATAAAATAAGCTAAGCAGTACTTCACACTTAAGTATAGGCTAATGCTCTATAAGAGCGCAAATTCGGCTGCACATGGAGTACTGCTCCCACCTTTGGGCCGGAGCCCCAGCTGGCCAAGTGGATCCGTTCAAACGATTTCAACGGCGAGCCAATCGTCTTGTCGATGATCCCAAACTTACAGACAGACTGGGGTCGCTTGAGTTGAGGAGAGATACATCTCTCCTTACAAGCTTACAAGCTTACAAGCTTACAAGCTCTCTCTGCGTATTCTACCGCCTGTATAATGGGAAGATATATTCTGAAGAACTGTTTGGTTTAATTCATGCGGTTCATTTTCGTCACCGCACATCACGGTGTACCAGGTTTCACCAACACCACCTGGATACCTGGCGTTCATCCACAGATCGGTTCTCGCATAATTTTCTACCCCGCACGTGTAAACTGTGGAACGAGCTTCCTGCATCGGTGTTCCCTCCAAACTATGACATGAGGTCCTTCAAGAAGTGGGTCTATTGTTTTCTGCGAAGCCGGCAACGCATTGCTGACACCTCGCCCCCGGTGTTACTAACGTCCATGGGCGGCGCGGTGATCACTTACCATCAAGTGACCCGTCTGCTCGTTTGCCTGCTCAAGGCATTAAGAAAAAATACGTAATTAGGAATTTTGACCTTTATTACCCGACTGCGCGACGCAGAGGCGGGTAATGTTCCTCCTCATATTAGTCTATGTTTTTATGTATGTGTATTGCTATGTGGGGTTGTAGAGCCAATTTTGATGATTATTACGTCAATCGATTCATCTTAACCTTGCGAGTGTCACTAAAGACATGGTAATAATTAAATATTACCAGAGACAACCAGACGCCATTTTATCTAAATGAAAAAAAAAGACGTTGAATAGGTATTCAAAAATTATTTTTAGGTTACTTTAATCATTTTTCATTTTAAGTGACAGTTTAGGATATACGCGGCATTTTGCAATAGGATTTTAAATTACAACAACTTTATTGAGTGCAAAGATATGTAATAGGTAATACGAATATTACAGAATAGATGGGATATCGCGATCAAAACTGTGCTACGTCATAGGGAACTCTGATTAAACAGAATAATCTAAAGATTTACGTTTTATTATCTTTAGATAAACATTGATTTTCGATTAATTATTATTCGACGTAGAAATTGTTTAGTTTACTTATTTTTTATATAATTTACATCAGAACTTGATAAATTTATACATTCGTTTGTAGTACCTACTTAACTGTTATTAATTAATAAATAAGCTAATATTTAACTACAAACTCACCTGATGGTAGGGTTGCCATCCGTCCTGTTTTCCCAGGACACGTCCTGGTTTTTGTAGTGTCCTGGGACGTCCTGGATAGTTTTTAAGCAGCGTCCTGGGTTTTTAAAATTTAAAATTCCCGCGCCTCTTGTAAAAATTTTTACGATACGGGTGGCCTCACGGCTCGCAAGTAGGGCATGGATACCGGAATTCCGAGATTTCGCAATCCGGGATTGCGAAATCTCGGGCAATTTTTCAGTTCCCAGAACTGAGTGTTTCACTATTGTAACTCCGGTATTCATTGTTACTAAACAAAATATATATTTCGAGTGTTTATTTATTTCTGAACGCACCCACGAACCCAATTATCCAATTCTCTCTATCCCTTGTGTACCCCTCGCGCCACCATTATTACCTTTATAGATAAGCTGACTAAGAAATTGTAATATTTGCATGAAATCAATGTTTTTGTCGTATTCAAAAGAAGCATTTGATTCAGAAAAATTTAGTTGTAATCTGTAAATATTCAAAAATATGCTATGATGAACATATCTGATGAAACTTTAATCAAATAATTTATTTTATTATGCATCCATCCGTCCATCCACCCGCCTTTAGAGGTCAACTGCTGGACATAAGCCCCCTCTAACTTGCGCCAGTACGACCGATCCTGAGCCTTCTGAGCTCTTCTGCTTAACTCGTTCGACCATCCCGCGGGGAGCTGGAGCTTGAGAGATGGCATACTACCGTCCGTAGTATCTCTCAGTTTCTCTCAGAATTCGGGTTTCAACGAAACCATGGTGCCGAACTCGGTTTTTATGGTCGGTATTTTAATATATTTGTCGCTTATTATCATAATTATATGTTTAATGTTATCCTGATTGATAGCGAGCTATTGTTGCAATATAGCTTTTTATTTTATTGTATTTGTTTTACTGTGATAATTATGAAGACATTTACTTAAAGTAATTTTGATAAACCTATAAGAAACTCTTTATAAACAAACCTAAATGAAAACTGAACACTGTATAAAAACTAAATTGTCTGTATAAAAACTAAGATTTTAGTACTCACTTTATCTTAATTTTTATGAAATAATTAAAAGTTCATAAAACATACTTTCAAACCATTTATTTTATCCTTAATAATTTTTTACCCGGCTGCCAAGGGGATGTTTTTCGCGCGTATCTTTTATGTATGTATGTTTGTATGTATGTATGCATGTAATATTCTTTATTACCTCATATTTCAACACAGTCGACCATGAAATCCTTATTTCCATATTATCCTTTTTACGATTATCTCCTGCGGCCCTGTCATGGTTTACAAATTATCTTCGCGGTCGCCAGCAAGCGGTTACTTCTGGGCAGCAATGCTCAGAATGGGCTAATCTTGACAGTGGTGTACCGCAAGGCGGTATACTTTCTCCTATCATCTTTTCGTTATTTATAAACTCCATCTCTTCTTCTTTCAGTTGTTCGTACCATCTGTATGCCGATGATTTACAGTTATATATTCACTCTGAGGTCGAAAATCTTCAAAGGGCCATTAGTGAAATGAATGAAAATTTGGAAGCCTTGCTTAATTGGTCGCGTCGGTATGGGGTTGCTGTTAATACTTCTAAATGTCAATCTATACTGGTGGGCAGCCCGCGAATGTTGGCTAAGGTGGAGCATCTTTCACTACCTTCTATTTTATACAATGGCGATGTTATCCCCTTAAGCCAATCTGTCAAGAATCTAGGCTTGCTGATTGATAATTCTCTAACGTGGCGCCCACAGATAAATTATATTAGCAAAAAAGTGAATGCTGCGCTGCATTCACTTTACAGATTTAAACACTTTTTACCTTTCAAGACGAAACTTATGCTCATCCAATCTCTTGTTCTTCCCATAATTGATTACGGTGATGTGTGTTACCCCGACCTTAGCGAAGAACTTCTCAACAAGCTGGAACGCCTTCAAAACAATTGCATCCGATATATCTTCGATCTGCGAAAGTATGATCACATTTCTGAATATCGCCGCCAACTTAAATGGTTATCTATTCGCAAGAGGCGTAATTCCAGAATTCTCTTTATACTTTATTCGATTTTACATAATGTATCTTCTCCGTCATATTTAAAGGAAAAATTCCAGTACGTCTGTGACACTCATGACAAAGTACTACGTTCTTCGTCGAATTTAAAGCTTTATATTCCACCATCTACCACTGGTTTCTTCCACTATTCCTTTACGATTCAGGCGGTATTGCTCTGGAATGCTCTCCCCGTAAATATCAGAAAAGCCTCGACCCTGTGGAAATTTAAGAAACTAGTTCGTGAACATTATCACACACTTTTAGACTAATTTGCCATAAAGATAAGTATGTAAACCATTGTTTTATGTATGTATGTATGTATGTATGTATGTATGTATGTATGTATGTATGTATGTGTGTATGTATGTATATACTTTATATGTATAATATTTAATTTATTTATTATATTTGTAGGTATGTATATTTGTATGCATGTATTTATAGAAGTATGTAGGTATCTATATTTTTCTTTTAGCACCTACCGCAACCTTTAACTATCACCCAGGGTTGACTGGTAGAGAATGCCATATCAGGCATTAAGTCCGCCCATTGTAATCTAGTTTTTAGTTTACAATAAAGAGTGAAATAATAATAAATAAATAATAAATAATAATATTTTCCAAACCGCTTATATAATTAAGATATCGTTAGATTGGTCTTGATAACCAAAGTGTTCTGAGATAGGTGACGTTAAAAAAACAAATATGATGGCTGTGAGATTCCTTTGTTTGAATTATCAAAAAATAAAAATAAATAGAATAATGCAATATGGGTATCAAATTAAAGAGCTCTTCATAAGGTTTTCAAAAAAGTGTATCATAATAGCTTTTTTGATAGCAGGCGGTTTTTTTTTATTTTTAATTTCAACAACCAATATCGGAACTAATTCCGAAATCTGGAATCAATATCGAAAACCAATTCCGGTATTGAGAATAGTTCCGATATCACAGGGCCTAATTACAACTTTATTACTGCGTCCTGTTTTCAAACTGAATTGTCCTGGTTTCTCCAACTTCAAATCTTGGTTTTTTAAATTTGAGGTTGGCAACCCTACCTGATGGTAATTGGCAATGATGTCGTGGATTGGTAATTAACTTTGCATAGGTAGGTACTAACTTAGTAAAAGCCTATTCACTCAAGAGTGAATTAAGACTTAAACTCTAACTTGTAATAGTAGTCGATGTTATTCAGAAGCGTGATAATTTTTTGTTTTGTCTTAACTTTTTGGTGTAGTTATACTCTATACCCTACCTACCTACTTACCTGAGAGTTACGAAAGAAGTGTTCACTAATGCTAGAACATAGAACACTTAAATAATAAGTGGCGGTTTCGAAATGCAACCGCCAACCAACCATCAAATACGGAGTAATTTATCGCACCTTAGGCACTTGTCTCACTAAATTGTTGTCACTAACTTGTCTTACTAAGGTTAGTTCACCTCATGGATCACTGAAACATTTCATCGCAAGATTTTGCTTGCGCATGCTAGTAGCTGGTTTGGAAAAGTGCTCTATTAAAGAAATGGCGAAAGAAGCTCCTCAGCTTAAAGACGGAAGAACGAAATAAAATCGTATTTATGTTTTCGTTGTGGTCACGGACCTGAAAAAAAGACGGACGTAACCTCGCCTAATCGAGAGTGAAGCATAGCAATGGCCGTCCGCTTACCATGTGTGCGTAATTTTTGATTCGCGATTGAAGCAGTATGGTGTCAATGTGTGGGTGTGTGTGCTTCACTGAATTTGTTGTTGGGATTACGTCCGTTTTTTTTGTTACTATTTTGTTACCGCTACTTTGTTTTTGTTGTGGTATACGTTACTAAATCTATAGAAGTATCAAAATTAACTTTATCCATCCAGAATGTGACAGTACACAAAACCCTACACTTCTCTGGTCTTTTAGTCGCAAATGATGAGACGAGTCTGACTGTACGAGCTGGTCGTTATGTCACGTCACGGTGAAGTTATGAGGTTCTTGCGCCTGGCGGTGAAAATGTACGGCCAACATCACAGCTTCACATGAATCACGGGCTATCACAATGAGAATGTGCATAAAATGATACCACTCGTGCACTCTAGGCAAAAATAATTATAATGTCGAAATGTAAGGTTGGAAACCCGACGCAGGTGCTCTGAAAAGTAAGTAAGTACCTAATAATAATAATAATCAACCGTTCATTTGATACCAAGACCAACTCAGCGTCTGTAATTAGTATGACGTAAGAAAAAAATTACGACACATTATAAGTATTTTTATTTTTTTATTAGATACGTATTAGTATTTTGATTTTTTTTTTAATAAATAAAAAAGTGTGAATTTGTAACATAACGTCTTTTAAGAATTTTCAACTTTCATATAGTATACAATATACCTACCCATCATTAAAAAAATTGGAGGCACAACGGATGCTAGCCGTGAGAATTGGGATGGGGTGCGTTTCTTGGGCATATTTACGAATTTTTACGATTATTATTGTATATTTTGAATTAAAGCGTGTGTATATATTAGTTATACGTATGTATTTAGCTTCCGTATTATATAGATATTTGTATCTATTTTATCTATTTATAACATAATTTATGTATTCTGTGTGTGCACGCTGAACCTACCTCTCAAAACTATTTCTCCAGTCGCAGGTCTGCTGGTAGAAATTTCTTTAGAAATAAGCAGTGCCTTTGTACCTACATAATTACCTATATGTTTGTCTCTATTGTATATTCAGTTGTGTGTACATAAATAAATAAATAAATGAAGCGAGGGCGATATATAAATTATATCAAGCCTTGCTTTTTGTTCGAAACTGATACGATTAAATTCATTGCGATAAACAGAGTTAGTTTACGTATTTATCAATATTTTGTATGATTTTTATCGGCTTCGCACTAAAAACGTTGATTTCAAATTAAATAATTTATTTTTGACTTCGACTTGTACCTAGTTTTTTTATGATTTATATTTACTAAGACATACCTAAGCAACGTAGTAAGTAGCTACAGTGCCTCCAACTTATCTGTGAATTGACGGAGGGCGCTGTCGGACGCATTGGACCAATCACTGGACGCAATTCGAGACGTAGTAAATGTCAATGAATGAACAAAAAGAACTTATGAATGGGGCGGCATTAGTTCCAGTTTTCGCCATTTCACAGATAAGTTGGTCGCGCTGTAATAGGTATATTAATGGAGCCACAGATATTTATTATCTGTGAATGGAGCATACCTATTATTATTTAATTGTGACTGGTACCATAATAATATGATAGAAAACATGATATTACCTATGTTAAGAAGTTATTTAAGTAAGATAACGGGTAGGTACTATACCGTTTTATTGACATTGAAGTGGGAACATCGTAAAGTGATGAATCATATTAATGATAACTTGAATGTAATGATTTTGATGACGAAATGTACCTACTAGTTCTAGTTTTACAATTTGTTTTTTTTTTTTTACAGAAGCTAATACTTATTTTTTTTATATAATATAAATGTACTTTTAAGAGAGATAAGTTTCTAGTGATTTTCCTTTGTTATCTTTTTTATCTACTTGGCAGATATTCAATCTGTAGAAATTACAACCGACATAAGTGCTTAGATAAAAGATTTGGCAAATACCTAATATACATTGTATAATAATATAATACCTGCTTTATTTACATTATAAATATTGACATTGTTGATATTGCTTGGTACGTAGGGTAGTATAAAGGGTAAATAAATATGTGAAGCTAAAAAGACGTAAATATTTTTTTATGAGATTTAGGTAAATTTTTTTTTTTTGCCTTAGCTTAACCTTACCTGTTGGGGCAATCTAATCTTGTTAAGATTAGTTCCTTCGATCCCAGGCAGCCTTAAGAGTTTGGGCGTATACCATGGGGCATGGGGTCTCCGGAACTTCATTTTAAGCACAATACTTGGAATCGTTCTAGGAGAGGACTACGGAAAATATGTATTATGTTAACACACACACATACTTCCATTGTCCTCACTAAGACTTACGCCCCAACTCAGAGTCACTAACGGTTACTTAAATCGCTCCTTAGTAAAGAATCACCATACAAATTCTGTACTAAGGAGCGATTTAAGTAACCATTAGCCTCACTAAAACTTAAGCCCCAACTCAGAGTCACTAACGGTTACTTAAATCGCTCCTTAGTAAAGAATCACCATACAAATTCTGTACTAAGGAGCGATTTAAGAGAGTAGAGAGTTTAACGCCCCAACTGAGATGACTCTCAGTTAGCGTTAGTGGCTTAGTTTGCGAACTTAATGGTGTTACCACACTAGTAAATGTTATCGTGATAAGTAATAAGTATTTTAAAACATTGTACCTATATCTGCAATGTTGTATCACCACTTTAAATATAAAACTGTATGGTTGTTGTGTCATATAAGGCATACGTACACGTATGTAAGTACATACAATAGTCTTGAACCTCGCTAAATAATATAGTCATTAATTTTGACAGGGATTTATTGATTTCACTTCAAACACTTCCCTATTAAATTGATACTTCAAAATAAAGTATTACAGAGCAGACTAGAATGACTATCAGAAACCTGATGTTAGCTCTTTACATATTTCCTTGACTAGATTCTCAAGTGCGTATTCAGTTATCTGTCACAATTAAATTATATAATTTTCTATGAACCACTTCAAGTTTCCACGAAACACGGAATATCTAGATCAAAGCAGAATAAGTCGCGTGCGGTTTTTGAGAATACCGCACTGGAATACCTAACCTAAAGTAACCTAGGTTTTTTTACGGGGGGAAATCCTCATGGACTACCTCCGCCTGGGGAAGGGCGTCCATCGAAAACCTAACCTAACCTAACCTAACACATGAATTGTTGGTTGGCTGAAAGGTAGTAACTTTAAGTCGGTTCGGCACAATTCGGCTTCTATTTGGGACATAGCTTGACGTACGGTTTTTTGTCGAATGCCAACTATCCACAGATATTCGATTTTGCCATCCGGCTTTACTGAATCGAACGTAGCACGGTAGCATTCAACATAATATCACAGTGTAAATTTTATTCCCTTTACTGTGATAATATCTATGTAGGTACCTGGTCTACTTACGTATACGTAACAGCTTGCTAATACCACAGATTAGTTACACTGTTTTGTGCTAAAATCGTGTTATTTCAATATAAAAACAGCAAAATGTTTATTCTAAAATCGTCTAAGTATAAATGCAATATGTACGGGTAAATGTTCGCATTGATAAATATATGTATCATTCGGTCGTTATCAATAACGCGGTAATTCCCTTTATCGCTAAGACATGATTATTAAATTAACACTGTGTCTAGACTTCGCTTATTTGGGCTATGTAGTGCTCAACAATATTCTCAGAATCATAGCGAGAGCGACCCATGCCATCTATTTACATTTTATTGTAAAAAAATGTACTACCCACGTCATACGCAGGTGGGAACGCGGACGCAAACAAGCTAATCCAGTCCTTCGTGCTACGCATAACGAATGACGAGGCAAACCGTGTCGTCCATGCCGGCGGGAAGTTCATACTTCTAATGGGTCACCTGCCGTACATCGTATCGTTCGACGATGGATGGATGGGCGAATAATTTTAAAGTATTTCTGATTGCCATAATGGGCTTAACGCATTCTGTCGCCAATTGTTAATCGGACGACAGGACAACTTTATAATTCAAGTGGTGTTACCACACTGCAGTTATAAATATTTTAAAACGTTACTCAACACTATTGTGTTAAGTAATGTTAATTGTATTCAATTACTGGTGTAGTAGCACCTTTAAGCAAGATGCCACTAGCTCGTACACATGAAAGATCGCTATTTAAGGGAGGCCATAAACGGTCTAGTTTACTTGATCAAGTCTGCAGTTTGACTTGTCAAATTTGCAGTTAGTGTGCATGCGATAGATATATGGCCCTGATAGCTATACCGTGGCCATACACGATCAAGTATACTGGATGCCACGTCAAGTCCGCTTGACACTTGATCACGTACACACTTGATCGTGTATGGCCTCCATTATATCTTAGTTAAAGTCTCAAATGTCACAGCTTTTTTACACAGCCAATTCATCAAGTGTACTTGATTAAGCGTCAAGCGGACTTGACGCGGCATCCAGTATACTTGATCGTGTATGGCCAACTATAGAGTATAGCTATCTGGCCATATATGTATCTATCTCATGCACACTGGATGGCGCGTCAATTCAAAGACAAGTCAAACTGCAGACTTGATCAAGTACACTTGACCGTGTATGGCCTTCATTATTTATTTACAGTATGAAAATATTAATAATAATAATAATAATAATAACTTTATTTCTCAAATACATAGATATTACATTTTATATGTATGCAGTAAGTTGATTTTTAAATAGTGCGGCGGATATTACATATAGTATGTGATGCACAGACCCTACACTAAGAAAACTTGTGTTGTAGGAGTCTGCTAACCCTTCTGAGTAACTGTATAGCCGGTAAGTAATAACTTGACTAAAATTATACATTTGAAACATATTTATAAAACTATTATTGACGAGAACAGTTAAACAAAACAATGATATGAATGAAATCCCGGATGTGTAATGTCATAATTTTTATTTTTATTGTTTATCATTGCAAACAACGGACAGGTACCTACTTAACAGCTAATCCAAAGATAAAAATATTAATAATTCCTACTAAGATTTTGGGACATTATCTTATTAAAATTATATATTTTATTGCCCAAGTGATGCCTAATGATATGAAGAAAAACGCTCAGTTTCATACTTAAACTATGAATTTATACTAAACTAGCTGAGCCGGCGAACTTTGTATCGCCTAACAAACTATTTTTTTTTAATAAAAGTAGCCTAAGTTACTCCTTGTTACATCAGCTATCTGCCAGTGAAAGTCCCGTCAAAATCGGTCTAGCCATTTCAGAGATTAGCCGGAACAAACAGACAGACAAAAATTGTAAAAAATGTTGTTTTGGTATATGTACCGTGTATATATCCAAATGCACTTAGTAAAAAGCGGTTATTTTAATATTACAAACGGACACTCCAATTTTATTTATTTGTATAGATAAACTCGCTGTTACCCGCGGCTTTTAATACGCTTAAAATAGTTACTACTATAAAACTTTTAATTTTAGAATATGTTTTTAAAGAAATTGCATTTTGGAATTTTGAACCATTCGGAAAATAGTGGATTTTCCTCGCGAAAACGGATGTAATGCAAAGAGTTCCTACAAAAATACGGATCCCTTCCTTCTTGGCAGCCAAGTGGCCAATCATTGGTGAAAGCTTTACGTTTATCCAGATAGGATATCTTTAAAAAATCCTTTTAATAATAGATGTACTCGTATAAGATAAGTGGTATATCTGAAATCTTTTTTATTTCTGTCCATATTACAGGTAGGTAATCTGCAACAGTAACTTCGATAAGATAGAGGCTAAAGATAATGCTATTCAATAATCAATATGGCCAATGGAGTGTTATGGACAAGTTGTACGCTAGGCTAACAAAAAAATTTAAAACCATAAGTAAAAAAATGGAGGCCAACGGTGTTGTGAAAAAACAGTTCGCAAAGTTACATGAAAAGGTTCAAAATAAATATGACGAAATGCAAAGAAAGCTAGAAAAATTTAAATCAATCGATATGTCAACAATGTGTGACGAAGATTATACATACAAGGACCAAAAAAAATTTCTAAGTGTGAGTGATCTGACCAAGATAGATGAAGAAAGTTTGTTTAGTCCTGAAAACGGAAAGAAGAGCTTTAGTTGTGAAGTACTAGATGACGAAGTATATTATAGAAACAATGTTGTGTTTAAAGAAATAAGTTTTCGTGAAGCAACAATAACTGAGTCTGTATCACAATTAAGCTTATGTGATAAATCTGAAAGTGAAAATGACGATAAGTCAGTGGAACACTTCTTTGGCAATAATTTCTTGAACACAAGCCTGGAATCGTAAGTACAGTATTTTTAATATTTACAAAACATTAGTTTGCAAATACTTACACTTAAACACTGATATAATACGTGTAATGTTGTAATAATATTTATATGTTTACTTACCTAGTAGTAATGATTGTTACTTACTTACTGTTACTGTACTTAATGATTTAGCTATAGCATACGTTTTATAACGTTACCCAGTTCCAAATTTCTTATTTATCATCAGGAAATCTTCCCCTAATATTATTGATTATGGTAAAAAGTTGACTAATTAAAACATTTTGTTAATAATATAAAACTAAATAGTAGGTACTTCGAAAATATAGTTACAAATATAACTAAAACATTACGTACTAACCAAGAAAATATTTTTAAAGGATTTTATGGTAATTATGTAATATAGTATAATATAGTAATATGGAAATCATAAGTATTATCGTATATACTCGTATACAGTACGTATTAATTTCCAGTTTGAACGAATTATCTCAAGGCGATGAGTCTCTTCCTCCAACTCCACCTCATAAAATTATTCGTAAAAAGATAAGTTGGCTGAGGACCTCTAAGGAAAAGAAGAAACGTGACGAAAAAGACAAAACAAGCAAGCCTAGACATAAGGAAACAAACAGGGATTCTTTCAATAAAGTTGATCAGGTAAGAAGTATGATAATAGAATAGAATAATCCTTGCGTCTTAAACTATCTTACTGAAGTAAGAAAGGTTTATAATAACAAAGAAAACGTTAATGTTACTATTTTTTTATGTCCAGCAAACAAAACAGTCAGGTGACAGAAATCGTCTAGTATTTGTGGGGGAGTGGGGTCACATTAATTTTTAAATTAAACGATCTCTAAGCCGCGTCTGTCGCCACTGTTAACCCATTTAGCCCGAATTTAACCGTTATTTTAGCCGTATTGGGGCGGCTTAGAATACTAACCCCAATCACAAGTCGGATGGATGTCGTAAGAGAAGACTAAATCCGGCCCGCTGGTGGTAGGGCCCTCGGAGGGGTAATACTGGTAATATTGATTTTAATTATTAATTAATACCATTATTACTATTATTTCTCCTGGATAGCTACCACCCTTGAGCATGAGTCAGCCGCCAAAAGACTCGTCGTGTTCCGGCTGGGGGCTTCAGAGCCAAATCTTTCTTTATTTTTTTTCTCTCTTTCTTGGCCGGCAACGCATCAATGATGCCTTTGGTGTTGCTGATGTTCATGGGTGACGATAGCCACTTACCATCAGGTGGATCGTCAGCTGGTTTGCCGGCTGTTTCCATAAAAAAAATTAACGGCTTACCATGTGCCGCCATGTGGTCTTTGGAGGATTTATCTTCACGACTGGTGAAGAATGACTGTTCTTCAGTAGACTCGTAGACATCCATAACAAATACCAATGGTGTTTGCAATGTGTTAGGGCTGTCACGAAGAAAGAACCGATTATAGGCCAGCTCTTTGACATTTTCCAGTTATAAGTCCTGTCTCAGATTGAAGGTATTTAATCTGAGGGTCCTGTATAACGTTCAAAACGGCGCAAGATTAAAACGATTATTACATTTGCATCGAAACTTAATTAGTTATTTTGTAATTTTTCAGTTCATTCTCTGCAATACCCCTAAACACGAGCCACTGAAGACATTTAAGAGAACAAAAATTGCAGCGGTCACTATTGCTCTGATTGAAGCTACAGGTTTAGATATCACTCCTGAAGATAAGCCCCGAATACTGTTGTGTCGACTCCGGTAAGACGATTATTTAAAAAAAAAATCTAAAATTAATTGTCTTCTATTAAAGCTTAAAATATTTATTCTGTTCCATCTCAACCCTCAACTGTAAGCATTAAAACTAAAATACATTTTTTCAGTTTAGGTTCAGAAAAACGCAAATCAAAGTCGGCCAGAGGACGTAAAAACGCTGTTAAATGGCAAGAAATTCACCATTTCAATTTGTTTGATGACGATAGTATTTTAGAAATATCACTCAATGATAAAGATAGCTTTCTCGGCAGGTAAAACTTACTTACGTATATTTATATCGCAAGTTATGAAAAAAAAAAATTGAATAACTTAAAATGTTATGGAATTAAAAGGTATTTAACGTCTAGCATTTTGTGGAATTCTAGAACCCTAATCGACTTATCAGAACTCAAGAAAGAGAAGACGCACAAGATGACTTTGAAGCTGGAATACAGCGCCAATATCAAATTATTCCTACTGGTAACCATATCGGGTACCTCTTTAATAAATACAGTATACGACATCGATGAAGCTGCTCGTATCCATAAAGAAAACGCCATCAGAGATAAATACGTAAGTAAAATATTCTTAGCATATAGAACCGACACCGCGAACACAATGTGTGTCCCAATGAATTGGCGCCGATCGGCTTCAATTTTCAATGGATTCGTTCGATTTTGAAAGGAGAACAGGGGCTCAATTTTGAAAATAGAACCTCCCGGCGGCACTCACATATTGTTCGAGATGTCTGTTCTATGACATTATACTTCAATGAGTAAAATATTGGCTTCAACCCAGTAATGGCCTACTACTGAGCACGGGTCTCTCCACTTGAGGATGTTTAGGGTGTACTCCACGCTGCTCCACTGCGACCCAACCCAAGTGTCGGAAGTTTTCATGCCGCCCGGAGGCCTCCAACATAGCTTAACGACTATTATCTTGTCAACCGCACCCGAAGGCTATCGTTGCCCTCCGAAGCACGGAAACGCTCAAGAAATTTTCGCCACTAGCGGTCACTCATCCAAGTACCTTCCGCGCACGTTTTGCTTAATTTTGTAGGATCGACACAAATCGCCGGGCTGTGAGTGCTTCAAGTAATAACATATCAGTACTTATTATAGTAATATATCAAAAAAACGTCATCAGCTATCAGATAACGAATAAACAAAATGCCAAGAGTCAATGAATCTGTTCAGCATTCAATGATTCGCGTGATTATCGCAAAGTCTAAAAAAGAAATAAGTATATCTATTTAAATACTACCTATATTTTGTAAAAATTTAGGCTATAAAACTCACGTTTCCTATTAGAAAGAAAAGACAAATGAAAATAGGTTAAATTTTTTTCCTTTAAAAACCCGAAAGACATTCTCCTTGGGTATGCATGGAAAGCGCTTGAATAGACAAAATATTAGAAATTGTTGCTGATAATCAATGCGATTTTTTATTTTAAAAGTTATGTAAGTTACCGCAAATTTTTCATGTAATAAGGATAGCGATCTCCTGCTGCCTGTGATATCTGTGAAAACCTCGAGAAAGACTGTAGAAAAAAGAACTGTAATCGGTTAGCAGGTCCTCTTAATATTATATTTTGTTATTAAGAATATTGTCAGTTATTGTTCAGTCGGATGGTAGGATGGTTACAGTCGCGTCCATCCATCCATCAGCCCTTGAAGGTCCACTGCTGGACATAGGCCTCCCCTAACTTGCGCAACTCTGACCGGTCCTGAGCCTTCTGAATCCAGCGGATGCCTGCTGTCTTCTTCAGGTCGTCAGTCCCCCTGGTTTGGAGGCGTCCTATGCTTTTCCGAGACGTGGGCGCCATTTTATAGTCCTATAAATAGTAGAAAAGTTTTGTTTTACAGGCGTGGTACCGCATGGATGGTGGATTCACGAACGTGGGCAATCTCTCAGTGATCGTGTATGGCGCGAAAGGTCTTCCTGGGAACGATTGGTACTGCGTCCTGAATCTCAACAACGAACGGATACAAACAACAACTGATTTTAAAACAACTTCCCCCACTTGGATGAAAATATTTTCGTTGTGAGTGCTAATATTGTTATAGAAAAAGTTATTACGTTTATCAATTTTAACCTCAACGAGTTACTTATTCTTATTGAAATTGTAATTTAATTTATCGTGTTCATTAACAAAAAAAGTAAAATGTATACTCGTAACTCTTGTTTCAATGTATCTATAATTATTTGCATTAGTAAGGACAATATTTTGCCAAATTATTGATCGAATTATAATTTTAAGTATGTAGGTACTCTAGCAAATCAAACCATTAGACTATCAATCAGTGTTCAACATAATTACTAATACATTAACAGTAATTACTGAAACGTTTCAGCACATTGAACGATATAACGTCAATTTTAGAGGTCATCATTTGTGACGAAAAGAAATATGAAGAGCACGGTAAGGTAACTATACCTTTACTTAGTATAGAAAATGGAAAAAAATGGTACGCACTCAAGGAAAACACACAAAGAGAACGAGCGAAAGGCAGTAATCCAAGAATATTATTGGAAATGGCTGTTACTTGGAATCTCGTAAGTAAGATTTTTATATAACCCAAGTATTACCATACTTGCAGCTTCATTGTGTACTATAATATAAAATAAAATGTGTAATATATATAAAACATCCGTGTACGTTATATAGTAGGTAAATACAAAACCTTCCACCCAATAACTGGCCATCATATATTAATGGTATATTGAGCCTATAGCCTATATGCCTATAGCTTATAACACCTGCCATAAACCAAGCTTTCATGGTTTCGGTTAAAACTTACTGATTGCCTGAAGAATTCGGTGACCAAAGAACGTAATTATAACACAAAAGACAAGAATAAAAGAAATAAAAAAAAAAAAAAAAACAAAAGAACAAAAGAAGGGATACAAACCTTGCATTCCTAAATTTTTTGCAAAATTATTGCAAATAATATAAATAATACACTTCACAGCATATAATTGAGCAAAAACAAAGAGTAGATTTATTTTTTCCAAATAACAATTCCTTTATTTCCATCCTTGCCGAATTCACTTTTCAGTACATATTAAATTCATAACACATTATTATCACAAGCGTCTTAAATTTAAGCGCTACATTAATTTCCATATAACTTCATTACGTATTTAATGGCCAGGTAAAAGCTTCCGTACGTGTTGTAAATCCCAAGGAGGTTAATTATTTGCATACAGAAGACAAATTAGACCGGCACGTGTTTGGAAAGAACCTGACAAGATCAAAAGCGGTACTATCGTGGGTGCTCAACGCTGTTCAAGTGTTCAGGTAAGGGGAATAATATGTATATTCAGCGGGCTGTAAGCTTTTCTTAAACAAAGAGTTTGGCGAATAAGAATTCTTCTGAGAAGGGTGAAATATTCACGCGTTCGAGTCATTGAGTTATAAGTATACATAGAGAAGACATCTCAAACAAAATGTGTGTCCCCGCCGGGAAGTTCTATTTTCAAAATTGAGCCCCTGTTCTCCTTTCAAAATCGAACGAATCCATTGGACATTGAAGCCGCGCGGCGTCAATACATTGGAACATACATTGTGTTCGCGATGTCTGTTCTATACGCTAGTAATAATACTTCAATGGTTCGAGTAGATAAATTTTATTGTTATGCTACGTTTGAATTTGCGATACAAGGATTTTTTGATTAATCATTCCCATTTTTCTACACTCTAATGATGTTAATTGTTAACAACTGAGTGTATGTTCCATGAGCTATTTGTGTAAAACGTTTTTTTTTTTTTAATTGTAAGTGTGTTTTCATTTATTTTTAGAACGGCTTTCGAATGGGAATCTCGGAAATGGAGCTTCATAGCGCTCATCATTTGGGAATTGTTTTGCTGGTTCTTCAAGATGTGGATGATACCTCTCTTGTTACTGATTCCCTTCGTTTGGTACCGGCCAGAGGAATATTATTTATTCAACTGTAAGTATAGCAAACCGACTCATTGACAACCAGATTAATCTCTAATATATAAATATCACGTGTCACGGTGTTTGTGGTCGCACTCCTCCGGAACGGCTCGACCGATTTTTTTTGTGTATATTTGGTAGATATGAGAATAGGTCGTACCGCTAGGTGATTAAAGTGTCCCTATCCAGAAAAATTTTTTTGGAGAACAACGGTTGCCAAGTCAGCTAGTATTATCATACAAAAATAGTTCGTTAGTACTCTTTACAGATACAAAATATATATTTCCTTTCAGGGGCGAAGAGGTACATGCAAAGTGTAGCGATAATGCCTGCGGAGCAAAACCAGCATAAGGTTTTATATTTTAATATACGTATATCTTACTTCTTAAGTTGCATTTTATAAAAAAAGCAAAGCAACAACCCATAACTGTCCCACTGCTGGGCTCGGGGTCTCCTCTCACAATGTGAGGGGTACAGGCCATAGTCTACCACGCTGGCCAAGTGCGGATTGGTAGACTTCACACACCTTTGAGAACTTTATGGAGAACTCTCCGGTGTGCAGGTTTCCTCACGATGTTTTCCTTCACCGAAGGAAGTGATAATTAACTTTTAATACGCACATACTATTTGAAAATTAGAGGTGCGTGCCAGGATTTGAACTCGGGCCCCTTCGTTCGGGAGACCAACGTTCTAACCGCTAGGCTATCACTGCTGTATAATTGCAGTGCATTTTATAATCATGGTGAAATAAAAAATCTATATCCTTTGTTATTTCATTTTTAGGAGGACAAAAACCTCAGCTTAAGACAAAAAATTACGAATTTCCAAGAAACGTTACAGACGGTACAAAACGTTTTAGGGAAATTTGCAAGTCTTGGAGAGAGGTTCAAAAAGTAAGTTAATTCAATTTACGTTAAATAAATTCGTATATGAAAGTCAGAAATAAAAGTATTACAAAATATTTTAACAAGATGTAAAATAATATTTAATTTAATTTTTATTGTGTGTAGTTATTACCCATAATAAAATTGTTGTCGTCGCGATGATTGGATCTTTTTTCGTAATATACCTTGTGGTAAAAACCAGACTTCAATTCAAGAAACCTCTCTATCTGTATGCACAGGAAACATAAAAAAAAAGATTTTCTTAACATATCAGCATAAAACTCTACAATTTGATTTTCGTAACATTTATGTCCGTTTATTTCCAGTTTATTCAATTTCTCCGTACCATTCGTCAGTTTGTTGGCAATATTTTTCATCTCGGTGATAGCGCTCGTCATATACCTTATACCTCTTAGATTCATAATGATGGGCTGGGGTAAGTTAACTATCAACATTTTTTTTTACATAACTGAACAAAACTTTATAAAGACAAATTTCTGTCCAGTTAAGTCTTTATTTAAAGCTATAACTATAAGCAATTTTCTTATTAGTATTAATCAATTAATTTGTCTACGGATAATATATTCTTTTATATAAAAGAAGAGCAAGTACGTTTGATAATATTTTTAGGATCAATAAGTATCCTTTATTTACCAATTACAACAATATTTTTCTCCTTTTCAAGCACTTTTTAAACGCTTTTTTAGCTTACTCTGTTTGTATAGGCCAAAACTTGCAAGCTTCATTAGACTTAAGGCTTGTTTCACAATCTTCAAGTAAGTCCGAAGTAAGCTATTCGTTGGTTAAGTTGACATTTCCTGTATGTAAAATGACACTTTAACGTCACTTTAACCGGCGAATAGCTTATTCAGGACTCTACTTGAAGATGGTGAAACAAGCCCTTACTATAGCTATTATTTCTTCTATACTTGATGATGCATATATTTCGTTTAAAAACTATCAACTTGTCAATTTTTCAACTGTTATGAGAAGTTGGTGTACAGAAAACTTGTGCACTGAGTATCCATTGCATCACATAAAGTTGCATTTTTCCAACTTCTTTAATTGTTCTATTTATATTTTTATGGCTGAATTGATCTGAAGATCTGTTTTAATATAATATTTTATTAGGATAAAATATTATCACCTCATAATATTATTATCCTAATAAAATATTATATTAAATATATTGTTCTTGTTACTGTATCTTGTTCTATGCAAGATTTTACAACGATTGACTTTTCAGGGATCCATAAGTTCACAAGAAAAATATTAGCACCGAATAGAATACCAAATAATGAACTAATGGACTTGTTGTCAAGAGTACCTGATGATGAGACACTGGTAAGATTATCATTATGTTCAAATCGCCGTCATATTCATATCATCATATTATCGTCACATTCATATATTATCTTTTTTTAACATCAGCGTCGTCGATAACATGCATTAGATTTACATAATAGATAACCGTGTGATAGGTACTTACTATTATAAAAATATGCAACCGTATAAATATAATAGAACATTGAACTGTGTAAAATCTATCATCAATATTCAGCCTGTTATTTAATTTATTCATGCATTCTTACACTTATTTTGGTGCTGAATAGCTGACTATACATGTATTCCTATCGTTAACCCTTATCAATTAATAAAATAGTTCATGCTTTTTCTAGATGGCCTGCGAAGAATTACCCTTAGATAATAATGTATCTGATGATGAAGAATTCTTAACGTGACGCAGATCTGAAAAAACAATTAAAATAATATCGATTAAGTAATTATAAGGAATTGTACATATGGATTAATGTCAACAAAACTAATTATTTAATTACAAGTGATTGTTTATAATGACCAAAATATAACTTTTATTAAAACGTGCAATATAAAAATACAATTACTTTATGCAACTCCATCCATTTCTTTTCTCTTTTATTTTATCATCAACGGGCCTAATTATAATTCAATGAAAAGTTTGTTAAAAATACTATGCATTTTTAACCGACGAAAAAAAAGGAGGAGGTTCTCAATTCAACACGTATATTTTTTTTTTAATCTATGATCACGCAGCAATCGGCACAGGGTGGTCCGATTTTGTTGATTATTTTTTTAGTGGATAGGGTATATCTTGAAGTTGGTCTCATATTTTTTTGAAAATTTTATTCCCACCCTAAAGGTATGAAAATAGGGGATGATTGATTATTCACCCACGGAATTTTTATCCGTTACCCCAATAAATTTGTACTGGATGATCCGATTTCGATGATTCTTTTTTTATTGAATATTGTATACCTTGAAGTTACTCTTGTTTAAATTTGGAAACAAAATTCTAACCCCTAAAGGTACGAAAATCGGTGATTGATATTTCACCTAATACATTTTTACCTGGTAACTGAATCTATCACCAATATTAATTTTCATAGCAACTAAAAATTAAAAAATAATTACTTTTTAACAAAAAATAAAACCAACGAAAAAAAAACTGAAAAGCGAAAAATAAAATAAACCATTTAGTATTATAAATTAAGATCCTAAATTAACTGTAAATAAATAATTTTGAGGCGGTGCCAAACCAATTAAAAAACTAACGGTCAAAAGATGTGCGCCGCGCTGCTGCTGTCATGTGCATCGCATGCCGCTGCCCTTTATGTAATTAATTATATTTGTTTGGCACGGTCTCATAATTATTTATTTACAGTTAATTTAGGATCTTAATTTATAATACTAAATGGTTTATTTTATTTTTCGCTTTTCAGTTTTTTTTTTCGTTGGTTTTATTTTTTTTAAAAAAGTAATTATAGCATATCTTAATATTGTATAAATTACGTGTCACGTTGTTTGTCCGCGATGGACTCCTAAACTACTTAACTGATTTTAATCAAATTTGCACACCGTGTGCAGTTTAATCCAACTTGAAAGATAGGATAGCTTACAATGTTCCATAAGGCACACGGAAGGTTTTAATAAAAATAAAACTTTTGACAGATCGAAGTCTGTCCGGGCAGCTAGTTATTGTATAAAATCAAAAGCTAACCAATTTTCTTCCACTTTTTTTTTATTTGCCTTAATTGTTTGAATAAAAACGTCTTAAAAATGCGTTGTCGGTCAAAATAAAAAGAGAAGAAAGAAAACAGAACTGTCTCTAATGTTTACTAAAAAGTTACTAAATTGTCTGTTTACATGTATTAATTTACTTAAAATTTAGTTAAAATTTAGTCTACTTAATGGCTTAAAGGTAATCTACTTAACTACTTAATACGTGTAAACCGGACTTAAAGCTCGATGTGCCATTTGACTGCTAACTAGCTGGCGGCAAGGGGGTGGTACTTGGTAACTAGCCAGGCTGACTTCATGGAAAGGAGATCGCCAGCATCATTGTTCATTACAGAAAACATAATAGCTCCAAAAAATCCAAATTTTTGCCTGATTAAATATAACAAAGAATAATATAAAGGTACAATTCGAATATGTTTTAAAAGTTAAAAATTAGTTTATAGACCAGTGCCGATAATTTTTGAAACCAAAAAAAATTATAGTAGGATGAAACCCATTGCAAAAGGAGGAAAATATAACAAAAATTAAAGGAAAAGGTCGGGAAGTGGGGGGAGGGGGTTTAAGGGTAAAAAACGGTTTATCTCGATTTCCGGCAAAACTACAAGTGCTATTAAATGGCAAAGTTGTTGGTAATAAATAGGTCTACAACTTTTGTATTTACACTTTTTTACATAACCTCAAAAATTATGTGAAAAATTCAAATAACTAAGTTTTTGGTGTTTAATTTTTATCTTTTACGATTATTACCAGTACCCAACTATAACATTTCTATATTTATTTTCTGATAGCACTAAATTAGAGAAAAATAACTTAAATTGTTTCAACTATCACAAGATATATTTATTACGATATACTATTTATTAAACATAACATTAATTTCAACAACATAGACCTAATTTGTAAGCTAAATCACAGGTTATACGATGATTCGATATTTGTACAAGGTTAAAAAACACGTTTATATTGCAATAAATCGTTTAGGCTTAGACGATTAAATCAGATCCAAGTCTTTCAAACTCGTTAGCAAAATATACCATATCTTTGTGACCTAGAGCTGAATTTTGAAACACGATACGGAAAAAATTTACAAGATTGCCTTGTGGTTGGTACGTGACCATCATGCACCCTTCCTTTATCATGCGTTCCTTTATCTTTGGTGCAACCTTGTGCAGCCTTTCGTTGTAGTCGGGCTCATTTTCTCGATTGCGCAAACATTTTGGTATATACCAGAACATAATGTTAGTGCACTCAGGGTTATCCAAAACCAAACGGAATCCTTCTCTGTTCTTTATGTGTTCAAGAAAGAATCTAGCATTATCAAATAATTTATCGATATGCTTCTCGAACCCTTCGCTTCCCTTAGCCTTCCACATAAACCAGAATTTAAAGACATCAGCTCTTCGACCACACTGGATATGTTTGTCGCCGGTATCGTAAGAAGTATCGTAGAATTTGTCCTTCTGGAAGAGGTATTTCGCGTTGGAGGAGTGCCCTTCCTTGAGAACATTCTTGTGTCTGACGAGGAAAGTCGAGCATTGTTGAGGAGCTGCGAGGAGTTTGTGAGGATTCCAGGTAACAGAATCCGCTCTGCAAAAAAGTTAAATATTTAGTTTTATTAACATGGAAAATGTCTCCAAAGTATTCTAAAACACTGCGTAGATAGGGCATAAAGCATAAGCAAATAATAAAGCATTTCAACACCTATAATTTTCTTACTGCTTTCGAATGAAGATGTGGAATTATCTTTAAACAAAGTAGGAAAACAAGAAGACGATATGAATGATTTTGAAATAGCGGTGTTGTTTAGGAAAATAAATCCATTGAATTATTATTAGACTATCTTATATATACATAAATAGCAAATAAATTAACTTACAGTTCAATTCCATTCAGCAAATGTCTGTGCTTCTTTGACATTAAAGCACCACCTCCCCAAGCAGCATCGACGTGCAGCCACAGATTGTACTTCTTGCACAGGGCAGAAATGGGCAACAATGGGTCAAAAGCTCCAAAAACTGTAGTACCAGAGGTTGCTGTTACCATAAATGGTGTCGCTCCTTTGTCTAAAGCATCAAGGATATTTTTCTCCAAATCATTGACATCCATTTTGCCACTCTGGTCGGTTTTGACCAAAATACAATTATCATTTCCAATGCCCATGAATGCTGCCATCTTTCTAGTAGAATAATGTGCAAGCTCTGATGTGAAGAGGACCAGATTGGGGACAGCATACACTCCTTTGTTCTGAAATTTAAATTGTTGAATAGTATAATATCGATAGCAATTTACTAGTTGCTTTGGCATAGATAGTAATTGGTTCAAAAATGTAGAGAAGCTATGTATCGTATACAATTTAGGTTCTCAAAAATTTTTCATGGTCATCGTAACGATTCAAACTTTACATGAAATTGTATCTTATTATCAAAATGGCTAGGCCAAGGTCGGAAAAAATATCAATTTTATGAATGGAATACCTTGACAAATGCTAAATTTAGAAGCGGATATTTCCCGTAGATAATATCTAAATAATTCACACAAGTTATTCAAACAAGATAGCAAAAATAAACCAAACAAGATGTTTAGGGAGGAAACACAAGTGTTTCAATCAATATTACATAATTATTATGTGGCTTGTCATATTACGTATTTTTAACCGACTTCAAAAAAGGAGGAGGTATTCAATTCGACTGTATTTTTTTATATTTATTACCTCAGAACTTTCGACTGGAAGAACCGATTTTGATGATTCTTTTTTTAATCAAAAGCAGGTGTTTGTCATGTGGTCCCACATAAATTTGAGCGAGATCTGACAAGCAGTTTTTGAGTAATTTTGAAGTCGGTTTAGTAGTTTCAATGAGGCAATTCAATGAAATTCTTTCCTAATGTTGTCGAATAAATTATCGGCAATTACCATTTTGAGAACTGCATGATTAAATAAAATTACTGTTACTTAAAAATACATAATAAGCTAATATTATTGCAATAATTATTGTTTAGACTTTTTAGGGTTCCGAAGTAAAATCGGACCCCTTATAGTTTCGTCATGTCTGTCCGGTATTAAAATTCCAGAATCGTAGAATAAAATATTGAAAAACATTTTTTAGTGTACCTACCTCCCCTACAGGTAACGTGTGAGGATGAATTTTTTATTCGTCGCGTACCCTATAGTGTGGGGTATCGTTACAGTCTCAAAAATATTATGGGTCTTCTAAGACCATTTTTAGAATTAGGTGTCCGTTTGCGAAATATTTGGCTTTAAAGTGCTAATATTGTTTAGAGTCAAGTGTCCAAGCTAAACGGTTGGAGTTGGACAAGTGAAAAAATTAGGTTATATAATGAATTTACAAGGAAAACTATCACGGCTATGTTAGCATGAGTAATAGTCGATAAACTTACTACTACTTCGGAACCCTACATTGCGCCTGGCCTGCTACGCACTTGCCCGGTTTTTTATTTCATTCTGAGTAAAAATATGTTAAATTTATTTTGAGTCACCAATTCAAAGTACATCATTAATTTATTAAGTAAAATGAACATTTGTCTTAATTCAAAAACTCATAAAAAAGGGTGCATGTACTTTTATACGCGCGTGAGAAGTTATACTTCTTCAATATTCAAGTCACTAATATAATAAAATATTTCTTGTGTACTACCTATGTTTACACAAGTACAAACTAGATGGCATTGTTCACGAACCTGAATCACGCTGTTTAGACTCTTGTGAGATGTGTGTGAAAAGAGGTAAAGATAATAAGAAGCTAGGGCCATCTAGATAGATGGCCCTAGCTTCTTATTATCTTAAAGCACTGGATAGATATCCAGTGCTTTCATACCCCATCCATGGTAGCGTAAACGTTTAACGCAACCTTTTTGTAAGTCGCATAAGAAATATAACTTCAAAAAAATATATAAAGTGCACGTCCGTATACTGCTTAGTCTTAAAGCGTAAACATGATAGTGAAGTGTTTCATCAATTCATTGAAATCAATAACAAACATAAGTAACAACTTTTCATATGTTTTCTTGCCAATGAATAGAGATTATAAAAAAAGATCACAATAGAAACAAACAGCCATGCATTTATATACTTTGGATTAACAAGTAAAATACCAAGGTCTCGTCAAAGTAGGTTCAACAGCATGCGATAAATAATCATCTAGAATCGAGGTTAAGGCGACTACCGAATGCTTCCTACAAAACTTATAATCAGCGCCGAGTTCGCTAATGACTATGGTTTGATCCCAATCATGACGACTTCTATTTTATTCTCATTCTATAGCAATGTTTATAATAAATCAGTGCTCTGTGGGATAATAAGTATCCTATTGATATAGGTTATGATTAACCATGCTATCTGCGAGTTAAATTTCGTGAAAATCGGTTTAGTAGTTTTATGTGAAAGAGATATTAATTCATATCTACAAATTTTCACGTCATTTAAAATATTAGTAGGATATGATTAGGAGGATGTAATACGTCTATTATAAGTGGTAAAAGCAGCTGTTTATAATGATGCTAAGTTTCTATCTCTCTAACACCAAAAGCATTTGCAACTGCAACACTTCAAAAGATATTAAACAATGAAGCATGTCGCTTTCCTTTGTTTTTTGACACCGCAATTGATTAAGGTTATTAATTTGAGACAAGGACGCAGCAAGGACGGATCCTTATTTCACCTATAACTGAATCTGAACGTGTGAACTAAACAAGGCTAGACGACCTATGTGGCGCAATGGTTACCATACCGGATCGCCGCACTAAGGATCCTGGGTTCGATTCCCAGCGAGGCAGAAATTTTGATAATGAGTTTGAATTTCTGATCTCGGTCTGGGTGTGAATGTCCTTGTCTTGTATGTTGTCCATGGCACCCTAGACACAGGGAATCCTAGTGTGGGGATACGAGTCTAAAAGCTTTATTTAAAAAAAAGGCAAGAATACTACAGATTAATTTTATTATCTTCGCGTGTTTACGGTAATCGTTGAACGATGTCCTAATTAAAGACAATAAGTGCGATCATTGAGATCAGTAATTATGTCAATAGTTGAGATATCTTTATAATAAAATCTTCATAATAGCCTCATTTTCATTTATATAAAATATAAATTTAAATAGCGGTCAAACGAGCAGAAAAGCCATCTGGCGGTCATCGCCGGTCATGAACTAATAGCAGTATTAGCACAGAAGACATAATAGTAATTATAATAGGTATTAGCACAGACATGTATACTCTAGGTATACTCTACTAGGTATACTCTAGTTATACATGTCTGTGGGTATTAGCATGTTTTCCCGACTAAAAAGTAGCTGAGGGCTCATATCGTTTCTGGCTCACTGATATTGCGACCGAATCACGGAAAAAAAAACAAGAAAGTCGGTAGCTAGCCAGGTAGGTAAAAAACTCTACCAACATTCTTGAGTACTGATGCTTGAGTACTGGGTGGTAGAGGAGCCAAGTGACTTCTGGTCGTTGTTCAGTATGATGCATCAGGATCAGGGGATATTGGAGATATTCAAAATGGATAAAGCCTATTATACCCCATATTATTGCTTACAACAACTATTTTTATAATAAATTATGATACATAATAACGCATACCTAGGCAATTTTCGTTGCATAAAGCTCTAGTGGCCACAGGCCCTAATATTTTTGGTTTTGAAGATGACAAGCAAAAAAGTCTGCACTAAGATTTACAAATATGTATTTCAGTTCAGTATTACCCAAGAAAGTTCATGCATTTACGAAGAACGAAGTCTAAAATAAATAAATAGACGCTAACACACTCATACCCCGCAGTAGGTTTTTACCTGTGTCGGGGGTGGCATGGACTACACATATAACACATCACAATAACACCCATGACCCGAGTACAAATATTTATCTGTCACATAATATCTGCCCCGGCCGGTAATCGAACTCGGGACCCCTCGCTTCGCAGGCAGGGCCGCTACCAACTAAGCTATGGGGTTGTCAAAAAGGAGAACACTGAATTAAACACAAATAATGAGTTCAATTTACCTTAACTTCTGGGTAAAAATAAAATCTTGCGCAGCTGATAGCATATCCATTAGCAATGGAGCCGCCAGGACAGAAGATTCCATCGCCATCGCCATTCGACCATCCAACGAATTTCCTCATCTCTCGAAGCACTTCCTCCTCCATCAGAGTGAATACTGGAGCCACTTCGTAAGTGTAAACGCTAGGGTTTAGGGCATCTGTCAACCATTGGCCAACCAAACCGTAGGGGTCAACTGAAGAAAACAACTGGTTGACGAAGTAAGGATGCGCCGTGTTGACGGAGTAGCGAGCGACCTGGAGAAGATTAATAAATTCTTTTTAGATTTCTCATATATCAATACATAATAATCGTTTATGTTAATCAAAAACTGTTATTTCAATCTAACTGGTTTTACATAATAATATACATGAAGAAAATATTTCTTTTATGGAAATAGCCAGCAAACTAGCGGACGATTCACCTGATCGTAAGTGGCTATCGTCGCCCATGAACATCAGCAAAGGCATCACTGATGCGTTGCCGACGGCCGACCAAGAAAGAGAGAAGAAAAAGAAAGAAAGCAAGCTGGGAATCTCTCCGCAGATTTTCAAATTACTAAAATAATCAATATAGATACAAAAGAGATAGATGAACGTACACACTTAAAAACATAATTGTAACAAGTGGCATGAACTAACACAATTATCAATAAACTAAAATAAAATAAAAATAAATAAATCAATCAAAAGGCAAAATATTTGGTTTATATTTGTGAACTGGAACCTGAATCACTTCGTTATACACTAACCACTAAGATACAAAAAGGCTAATTAAATAGATATATATGATGCTAATGTAAACTAAGTTAAAATAATAATGTATTCTGTAGAGAAGAATTTGCAAGTACACTTCACGGCTTAATTAAGATTTCCGGTAATTATTACCTTTTTAAGAATCTTGCAATAATGCTGCACTTTGTTGTGCTTGTATAGTTGTATACTTACTATTTATTCGAAAAACGGTTTACATAAGCAAAATAAAACTTAATGAGTTATTAAAATGAATTTGACTTAACACATGTAAATTTAAATTAATATATACATTATCAAGTCAATCCAAGAGAAGTGAGAAACCGTGTCACCGACCGGATATAAAATAAGCATTGATATCAGGAAACTTAAAAAAAAATCATTCCGCTATTTACATTTTACATAACTTTACTTAATAATTAAATGGGACCTTGACTGTGCTTTTAATTATTTTTATTGATATCACAATTGTTGTATATTACTTAATTCATTCATCTTACATTAAAGACGAAAGACTTACATTATCACTTACTTTCATATTTTATAATCATTAACCCTAAAAGTTAAGAAAATTTCAAAGACAAAATAACTTACAAATAAGCTTAAAAAAGGTACTTACATCTGCCATCATCGCCAAGAGTTCTTCATGAGTTGAGGGCCCATTCCGAGGCTTCAAATCGATGACCTTCTTGATTTCCTCAGGAGCTGCCCATTCTACAACTTTGGCGGTTCTCGAAGCTCTTGCGAAAACCACTCTCTCCACTAGAAGATCCACAGCCCGCCGTAAAAAGTCCTCGTGTTTCTCTCTTTCTGGAAGACTTTGATAAAGATCTTGCATCTCCCTGTCGTCTCCTTCCGTTACAATCATAGTTGAGTCGGCTGGCATTTTTCCTTTTTCTTTTAATTTATCATAGGCTTTATCTTTATCAACTTTTTATTTTATTGTTGTTTTATTGGACGTATACGGGCGGCCGTTGCCATTAGCGGAGCGGTTTAGCCCGGTGCGCTCTGTGTAACCTTCTTAAATAGTTACCTTGCTGCCAATTCACTTCATAAGGTTATAACACTTTAATTGCTCTTGCAGTTAAAAACAATAATAATTGCGCATGATGGACTAGCTAACTAAATTTCGATTTTATCTAAGGAAGCCGTGATTTAAATTATTTTGCTCAACTTAGTTATGTGTTGTACAGATTTGTGATTATTAGAAATCTATAGCGTCGATAACCAGAGTAAAGCAGAGATTTTAGATTAATCCAATGCATTTGACACATCGGTAAATACTTATTAATTTATTTATTTACAAGTATTTCGCATTGTAACTATTCACAGAAACATAGCAACAATTAAGCAGTACCTAGCGGCATTTTAGGGTTAAATTTTGTTTCACAAACTGCAATCATAACTCGGTACAGTTATCTATTATAGTTAGTATTAGTGAAAAATCGGGGTTATTGTAATTATTTCTAGTAAACACTATTACAACTTAACAAGTTTGACATATTTTTTTCTAATATTTCTTTAGATAAAATCTTTATCACAGCGAAATAAGAGTGCAGAGACGTGCAAGAGAAAACGGCGTATCTTAACAATTTTTTTCACAGTATTTTTACAAAACGAGGTTAACGCCACCCACATTTATTATAGCCCCAGAAAAATAGAAGTTTTTGTCAAAACCCTTTTGTGGAAGAACAGAACATTTATAACGGCTTAATTATAGGGATTCTATTTTCAATTACAATTCTAATTATTACATAAAAACGTACATACTTTACCTGCTTCCGTTCTTCCTCAATTAGGATGATGAGTTATTCAGTCTAGTTCCATAGCCTAACAACTTACATACAGTAGGCCGATAAAGATAAAGTTTGGTCTGTGGTGCGGAACTGCGGAGGTATCGAGTTCCCGAAACTGTAACAACACTTGGGGAAATGTGACTACAAAATTAACATAGTGTCACTACACTATTATTTATTTCGTATTACTATTGATGACCTGAATCTAATTTATAGTGAGCTTGCCTGCGTACCCGAGGTTCTCAAGTTAGATTTTGTCTTGAGAGCCAATTCTTTCTTTCTTACTTTTTCTTCTCTCTTTTTAGCCGGCAACACATCAGTGATGCCTTTGATGTCGTTGATTTCCAATTTTGACGATAGCCACTTACATACCTTCAGATGGATCGACAGCTCGTTTGAAATTCCCGAGCCAGACAGAAATGAATTTTAGTTCTTCGATGGGTTTTTATGAGTCTCTATTTTCCACGATACCCGCTACACGGAGCATAGTGCGGGATTACAAATTGTACGCGTATTTTTTTATTTTTGTTAATGAAACTTATCGAGTCAGTCTCCGCAAATTCGCTAGATTTAGCATCGACTATCAAGGTACAGTAGAGACGGTTAACCGGACTAATTGTTGTTTAACGTTACACGTTTCATTGCATTTTCTGAGAATATTTGCCATTGTAGTGTATATTTTTTATATACCATCAAAAAGCAGATATTTCAAAGAACAAAAATCCACCGACTTTTTTAAAAAACCAGATATTTTGACGTGAGAATTTTCAATTGAAAATTAGGGTGCTTTTTCGATATTAAGTCAAATAAGGTGAAAAAAGTAATATTTTAAATAAATAAAAAATACATTATATTTGGGAACAACAACGGTAAGTTTTCACCAAATTTCGTGAAAAAAAATAATTTTTTGTAAAAGATAAAAATAAAAAACCAAAAACTTGTTTATTTGAATTTTTCACATAAATTTTGAGGTTGTGTAAAATAGTTTAAATACAAAAGTTGTAGATCTTTTTATTATCTACAACTTCGCCATTAATCTTTTTTGCATAGTACTTGTAGTTTTGCCGGAAATTGAGATAAACCGTTTTTTACCCTTAAATCCCCCTTCCCCCCACTTCCTGACCTCAGATCGCCCATAAATTATTATTCCTTTCATTTTTGTTATATTCTCTTCCTTTTGCAATGGGTTTCATCCTAAGTACTATTATTTTTTTGGTTTCAAAAATTATCGACACTGATCTAATACGGCAGAAACTGGATTTGTAGTTTTTTAAGGAATTAGTGGCCAAACGAGCTGACGAACCACCTGATGGTAAGTGGTCACCATTGCTCATGAACATTAATAATAACAAAAGGCGACCGAAACACGTATAATGCCATGTACCTAGCCAGACGGGTGAATTAAACTGGATGGAACAAAACCCAGCGATCTCCACAGGAGGAACCTGGGACCATAGCGTCCGTCATTCAGCAGGAGAGACTTGGCCTCAAGATGAAAGAGATACTAACATCACATAGGTATTTATTTCCCTATGCCTAAGCTTAGTGTCATAACATTTTTTAATCTTATGAAAACCATCTACGATGCATCATGCAATACAAGGAAACCGGCTGCGGAATTGTCCCCTTTATCAATGAAGTAAAGTATAAAATTTCGTATATTTATTTATTAATAATATGTGTTTACTTCCGTATGTTATCAATATCAACACGTGTTAAATTCTCATAAGTAATCAAGTATTTCTTATTCCGTATAAATAAGAATTCACCAAAAGCAGTGCACTTTACGAGAACTGTGATTGCACAATTGAACGCAAAAAAATTTGAGCCATTTCTAAGAAAATTTATAACAGGTTTCATGATCTGGTGACCGTATTAGGCCAATATTCTTACATGAACAGCATCTACCTCATCACGCAAACCGTGAGCAATTCCATTCAATGTAAATATTTCAAAGCGTTTCTGTTTCACGATCTACAAAGAGAAGAGTTACTATTTAGTTATTTTAGGCAACAAACTATTACTTACCGTCGTGGCGACGCCAGAGAATACTAGGTCTTAGGTACGTTTTAGGTCTTTAACCTACTTATTATTATTATCGTTAGTATTAGGTACCTACTGGTATAATCAACCCGGATAACTACGGCGCCGATGACTTTATTCACCGACCACCCTAATGCTTAAATCAGCCGCCAACTGACTGGTCGAATGGTCGTATTCCGGCTAGGGGCTTCAGAACCAGTTGTATCTTCTTATTTCCTCGTTCATCTAGCAACGCATCGGTGATGCCTGTAGTCCTGTTGTCCATGGGCCGAGCGTTGGTGACTCGTCTTTGCGTTTGTTAGTTACATAAAAATATCTAATATTTCTTTAGATTCGTAAGATAATTATATCATTATAATCGTTGACTTCATTATTTGAATCTGAAGCTTATTTTTTTTTTTGGAAAATTGGCTGTCTATCACGGTGTGTGACACAAGCACAACTACATAGATGACCCATTACATGTTCGCATTAATGTAACCTAACCTAACCTAACCTAGAATACAATATACTTAACTAAGGTACTTCCTACTAGACACCATTAACTCGTATTGTATTATGCAATAGTTCCTATTACTTTCAATTGAAAATTAAATTTGTTAAACTGCATTTTCTTCTTTGCCTTCACAGTTACTTTTTGCGGACGTAGTCTTAATGACCTTTGTTACATGGCTAATCAAGTGAGAACGACCATCGCCCAAAAGTCTAATTAAGTTCGTTATAGATATTTTATAGCGTAACCACTAAATAAAGAGTTAAACTGTGTCAGCAGCCACTATGAATCACTGTTATCTTAGCAGCTTTGGTGTCTTTCACAATTCCGCTTATCAATAGTTTCGAAGGAATTTCCGTAAAATATTGCATGACGCCAGGACAGACATGGTAATAGATAGAGCTTACTCTCCTGGCTCGAATGAACCTGAAATACTAATGTTTTTTTTATTTATGTTAAGAATAGATCAACTCCCATATTTTATTTCCTGTTTGTCAAACGATCTTCGTTTATTGTTTAGTCTAGTCATAAGCTTAATTTGTGAGCAATATAATTTAAAATGTATTTTTAGATTTATGGTCGATTTTCGAACACTAGGAGAATACTTATAAAAGTCAAAGGGAATAAAAGGGCATCCATCACCTTACTTAACCCTTAATGAATATAATTGGTCGTCACTATTTTTAACCGACTTCAAAAAAAGGAGGAGGTTCTCAATTCGACTGTATTTTTTTAGGGTTCCGTAGCCGAATGGCAAAAAACGGAACCCTTATGGATTCGTCATGTCTGTCTGTCTGTCTGTCTGTCCGTCCGTCCGTATGTCACAGCCACTTTTTTCCGAAACTATAAGAGCTATACCACTGAAACTTGGTAAATTGATGTACTTATTCTGTGAACCGCATTAAGATTTTCACACAAAAATAGAAAAAAAAACAATAAATTTTGGGGGTTCCCCATACTTAGAACTGAAACTCAAAAATGTTTTTTTCATCAAACCCATACGTGTAGGGTATCTATGGATAGGTCTTTAAAAATGATATTGAGGTTTCTAATATCATTTTTTTCTAAACTGAATAGTTTGCGCGAGAGACACTTCCAAAGTGGTAAAATGTGTGTCCCCCCCCCCCCCCTCTAACTTCTAAAATAAGGGAATGATAAAACTAAAAAAAATATATGATGTAAATTACCAAGCAAACTTCCAACGAAAATTGGTTTGAATGAGATCTAGTAAGTAGTTTTTTTTAATACGTCATAGATCGTAAACCGCAAAAAACATTGATCAAAGTTACAACGAACTACAAGAACTTTTATATTATGTTACTTGCTGCTACGGAACCCTTCATGGGCGAGTCCGACTCGTACTTGGCCACTTTTTATTTTTTTTTATGTTTGTTACCTCAGAACTTTCGACTGGGTGAACCGATTTTGATGATTGTTTTTTTAAACGAAAGCTGGTGCTTGTCATGTGGTCCCACATAAATTTGAACGAGATCTGACAAGTAGTTTTTGAGTAACTTTGAAGTCGGTTATTTTTTGTTAGTAAAATTTAGATTATATTATATGCACCTATCGACCATACCAGGAAAAAGGAAATTTACCGTTTCAGGAGAGAACATTTTTATGCGTGTTTTGTATTGCAAGCTTAGTCACTTTTCCTAGTAGTCTGATCCTGCTAATAAACGTAGGTAATTCCCTTCACTGTGACAAATTAACTGTGTTTTCCAAGTAAATTATGATTGATTATAGAGCTCACAGATAGAACTTTATTACTTCATGCAAATAATTCAAATATTATCCTGTACAAGCAAGGTATGCCAACACAAGAAAATGTCCTAGGATTCCCTGGCCTGCGTAGTGTCATGGGCCTACAGCCCTACACGAATGAGTAATCTCGAACAAAGTAGGTAGTACATTTCATTCATTTGTCAATCTAATTGTTTCACCAACCTTAGCAGTTTTTAAATTATGATGCCCTAAGGTATAAATAACTAAAACGAAAATAAAATTAGTATTTTACAAATTTATATTTATAATATATTTATTAAAAAAAAGTATTTGTGCTGTTGGCCGCTGAGGAGTTGACTGGTTGGTATGGAGCCATCCCTCAGCTCGACAGTAAGGTTGTGATGGAGTCAGGAGTTAGAACGACTGACCTATCAATGAATGCGTGTAATAAAATTTCATGTCTATAATCACGGACGTAAAAGAAAGACGGACGTAATCCCAAGAACAAATTCAGTGAATCACCCATAGTAATACCAACTCTGTATTCGTACAAGTACACACACCCACACATTGACACCATACTGCTATGACATTGACACCATCGCGAATCAAAAATTACAAAATTACGCACACATGGTAAGCGAGCTGTCATCGCTATGCGTCACTCGCGATTAGACAAGGTTACGTCCGTTCTTTTTTTACGTCCGTGTCTATAATGTTATCCGACAAAGAGTTGCCTCGTCTGGAGCCAACCCTGAGCGTAGTAGGTACCAGGCTAACATTATCATAAAAGTGCATTATCATCGGAACTAACGCAATATGCAGAATTTTAATTCCGTAAAATGAAAGGAAGTAGGTAGTAGTTTTAATTCAGCTTGCAAATGTGACTAAAAGCAAAATGTAAAATAAATAAAACCTTATAAAAATCCACAATTTTTACAGAATTTGCGTGCATACAGGTAGGTACAAGATGCAAAATTGTAGGTATGTGTACACATCACGAAAATCTAATGACTGTGTTCACTTGTCCAATTGACATTGAATTGGATAATTCCTCAATCAAGGTCCCCTTTTAATTTGTGATATTTATTTGATTAACCCCCCTTTGTGACGTAAATCCATTCTAATGACCAGCGTACCTACGTGAAGACTACTTCAATTATGATTTTATAATTTAGAAAGTAATACCTAATAATTACAATTAATTATTCCTTCAAACTCAACCTTAATCAAATAAAAATAATCAATTATAAGTGTAGTGTTTAGAGGGTCAATAATACACACATTTTACTCTGTAATAGGTAGTGTCCGACCGAAGGTGCAATTCTGGCCGAAGCCGAAGCCGAAGCCGATTAATCGGTATTCACCAAAACCTTCGGCCGAAGCCGAAGCCGAAGCCGAAGGTGTCATTGACCTTGAGAAATACGATAGTTACTTTAATCTCAGAATATACTAGATACATATTGTGAGAGCTTTAGAGATTTAGCCCAATAACGAGCCGAGTGACCAACATATACAAGTAGGTAATAAAATATTGTCAAAAATAAAAGTTAAATATAAAAGTCAAATATACAATGTTAATCAAAAATAAAAGTCAAATATACAATGTTAATTAAATATTTATTTACTTAAAGTAATTTTAACAAAAATAATCAAATAATCAGTCACATTTTTTTAATTATCAGACGAACACAAAATATAAATTAAATAATAAATTACATCCTACATCTACAGCTCACTCTCTAAGCAGCACTAGACGCGGCCGCCCACCAACGTAACTCATGCGCCGGCACAAGTACCTACCGAGCCGAGCCGACCGCCCCGTACTCGCAGTAGGACTCTGCAACGCGGATGCGCCTATATCCTATCGGTTTAGGTAGTTAACTAAAAGTAAACAATCTTCACATGTCTTTTTATCTAAAAATTGCATAAAAAAACATACCAACATTGTTTCCATTTAGTTTCCTACCTAACGTTAGATAACATAAAATATTTTCAACCAGACAATACTTACGGTTTTTTGGTTCTTATAGAGTGCCTCACAATAATGAACGTATCACCACAGGTACTACTCACAGTAATAAATAAAATAATTTGTAATAACAAATATGAAATATTTAAAAACAAAACACTTATTAGATTTTAAGACGCGCTCTCAAACTCGTTTTGACTCGTTTAGTTTACTAACTGCGATTCGTTTGGGCCGGTGCGGCGGCGCGGCGAAACTCTGCTGCTCTGCACACTCTCCGTCTCGCTCTAGCATCGTTCAGTAAATTTCAATATTTGACAACTAGCAAACCTTCGGCTTCGGCCAAACCTTCGGCAAATTTTTGGCCGAAGCCGAAGATTTGGCCGAAGGTGCTTTTTTGGCCGAAGGTGGCCGAAGCCGAAGCCGAAGCCGAAGCTTCGGTCGGACACTAGTAATAGGTAGTGTCCGTAGTAGTAATAGGTAGTGGCCGAAGCCGAAGCCGAAGCCGAAGCTTCGGTCGGACACTAGTAATAGGTAGTGTCCGACCGAAGCTTCGGCTTCGGCTTCGGCTTCGGCCACCTTCGGCCAAAAAAGCACCTTCGGCCAAATCTTCGGCTTCGGCCAAAAATTTGCCGAAGGTTTGGCCGAAGCCGAAGGTTTGCTAGTTGTCAAATATTGAAATTTACTGAACGATGCTAGAGCGAGACGGAGAGTGTGCAGAGCAGCAGAGTTTCGCCGCGCCGCCGCACCGGCCCAAACGATTAACGAATCGAAGTTAGTAAACTAAACGAGTCAAAACAAGTTTGAAAGCGCGTCTTAAAATCTAATAAGTATCTAATAAGTTAAAAAAATGTGACTGATTATTTGATTATTTTTGTTAAAATTACTTTAAGTAAATAAATATTTAATTAACATTATATATTTGAAACTTTTATTTTTGACAATATTTTATTACCTACTTGTATATGTTGGTCACTCGGCTCGTTATTGGGCTAAATCTCTAAAGCTCTCACAATATGTATCTAGTATATTCTGAGATCAAAGTAACTATCGTATTTCTCAAGGTCAATGACACCTTCGGCTTCGGCTTCGGCTTCGGCCGAAGGTTTTGGTGAATACCGATTAATCGGCTTCGGCTTCGGCTTCGGCCAGAATTGCACCTTCGGTCGGACACTAGTAATAGGTGAGGTAGGTATTCGTAAGGCGCACGTCTGTACACTCTACTCAGCTCGCAGTCTCGCTGCAGACTGACTAGTGTTGCCCGCTTTACACATACACTACATCCCTTCTTTATTTTATAATAAATAATAATTGATTACAACTGTTCGACAGCAATTAATATATTGCAAACATCGAGATAGATCTGACAATAATAAATTATTTAATATACAACGTTTATTTTCTTTGTGTTATTCATTATCATTATTGTTGTACAACATGTGTTTCCCATTTCTGTACATCGTTTTCACCATCAAAACTCACACCACTATGTGAGCGCAGGGTTAAAGTTTGGTGTCAATCTGTTAGCCTCAGTTTGTTATTATTCATCGATATGTTTTCCTGTAGCCAATTTAGAATCTTGTAGCTCACTTTGTACTGTCCACATATAGTTTCCCTCTTTTCTTTAATTGAAACATAGACCTGCCAATTCCTGTCTCTCACAATACTGCCATTATTAGGGTGAAAAGTATTTTAGTGGAAGTGATTGGAAGCTTCATAAAAAAAATTGATCTTGTTCGCATAAGTCAAGTTGGAGATCTTATCTCGCATTTCACTAAATAAAACTCTTATAGATCATAATTATATTTTTAACAACGTGAAACGTAGCTTTGAAAGTAGATTAACCCAAGCCATTTACCACAGTCGTCTACTTCAGTTATCAAAAGTAACAACATAACTTCTGAAAAATCTCGTGGAAGTCCCTCTATTGTCACGGCTCTCCCAGCCGATATGCATATCCATTGAGTGAATCATATGTGTGCAATATGCATCACCCATACACACCCCAAACTTCACTTCTTCAACTTCATAACTTTCTTTCTCGAGATGGAGACTGATCTCGTATTGTTCAGTATCATGATTACCTATTTATAGGTACTCGACTGGTACATGACTTACAGGTATTTCCCTAACGCTGTCTTGTTTTCTTCAAGACTAAGTGAGAACAAAACTCTTAAATTATTTATGGAAATAACTTTTGCTATTTTGACCTATCGTGATATTACATTCCAATTTTTTTTGGTACTTCATTTATATTGAGGGTAGGTCACAAAATTTGAAGGTAATTCAAAATTTTCAAACGTTAATCTTAAGAATTTTGAGTCATTCAACTAGACATAATTCATGATGTCAATATAATATCTACAGTTCATACAACTCGCTCAGCGCATTATAAGAACTCAACTTTAAACAATTTTCCTACGTGACATTGTTATTTCCATCTCGTGTCACTAAGAAATTCAAACTATTTGCCAGCCATTCATTTAATGCCAAGCTATTTAATTCTACCACCACTGTGAAAGTCACAGGCACATTTTTGAGGGTGCTTCATTTCATGGTAAGGGGTAATAGACTACTGGCCCATGCACAAAAATCATGGGTCATACGAACCACCAGGTGACGTATATAGGACGATATAAGAGCATAAAATAATAAGATTCAGCACTATGCCGTCACTTGTAAGCTGTCCAACTGAGTGCTGGTGAGAATTCAAAAGTGCAAGTAGGGTGAGTAAATTTTGGTCATTTGATTCTGTACGGCATTTTTAACCATCGATAGGGCCATGAAAAATAATAAGAAAGCGCGCAGTGCCGTACAAAAAAGGTGGTCCACAAAGTCGGTAAATGATTTTGAATTCGTGACAATTTCGAGGGTAAATTTGGTCATTTGATACAGTACGGCATCAGTTTCATACTGTTGCAATACAGCTTCTAATCCATTATTCCGCAACGCCGTACAAAAAATCGTGCGACAAGGGGAAGAAATCGAGGGTTGCAACCCCCTCTTTTGCAGTGGTCCGGGGGGTCATTTGAAAAAGTACGGCTTCGGTTCCAATACATTTTCTAGGACTCAAAAGTACTATTAAAAATAATGCCGTCAAAAAATGATAGTCCATTTGATGTATAATTAATAATTATCTTAATTTCATGGTATACTTGATTTATAAAGCTGTAAGGTCATTTGACCCTGTACGGCAACTTTTTTTTTAACATGACATTGTAAAATACAATTGTTATATAGTATTGCCGTACAAAAAAAACTGTCCTAAAAAAATATATAGAGAGATACAAAAACTGAAATTTTTTAAATTATTGCAAAAGTTTAAATATTCATAGATTAATGAAATATAGCAATTTTCTACCTTTTTCCCTTGTTTTAAATAGTATTAAGATAAATAAATTAGGAAAAAATTATGCCGTACATTTTAATGCAGACCATATCTTTTAGGCTGATGAAAATGACGCTACCATTTTATGGTCCAGTCATCTTAGTAAAAATTTGGTAAGAATTGCGGAAATTGAGATACCCAGCTGAATTTTTGTATAAACTTGTATTTTGGCGATCTAAAAGTTGTCTCAAAATCTGCATATGATAGGATGACCGCGTCTATTAAAAATTTGAGGACAAAGGTCACAAAAATCGTTTTTTTGCAAATATCTCATTTCCTATGAAATTTTCGCTATTTGTATCTTCATCAATATTGTAGAGAATTAAATTCCCTTCAACTTTTGTTTCAAAAATTTTTTTATACGTTGAATCGTTTTCGAGATACAGGGCGGAGAGAGCGCGGTTAGAGCATCATGTAAGGTCAACCGGTATAGTCCCGATCAAAACACGCTATATAAAGTTTATTAAATGAAGGGAATTTAATTTTCTAAAATATTGATGAAGATACAAATGCCATCAAAAACAAAACTTGTAAAAAAAACCAAGTCTCGCAACTCAGTTCTACCGTAAAAAGTTGTGAGATCCATGTAATACCAAGTCGGTTAATTTATTCAGTTCCTACTTAAGGGTCCTTCTGTCTTAAGTTATCACGTAATTAGCTAACCTAACAAGTAACAACATCTTATAGTGACCATATTATCAATATTAAAAATCTTTTATGTTTTAAATAAATAGATCGACTTGGCCATCGCATGAAAACACAATATATCTCACAAGTAATAACTACATATTATATTAAATTTGATTGTTTAGTGCGATTGCCAAGTCAATCTATTTATTTAAAACATAAAAGTTTTTAATATTGATAATATGGTCACTATAAGATGTTGTTACTTGTTAGGTTAGCTAATTACGTGATAACTTAAGACAGAAGGACCCTTAAGTAGGAACTGAATAAATTAACCGACTTGGTATTACATGGATCTCACAACTTTTTACGGTAGAAGAACTGAGTTGCGAGACTTGGTTTTTTTTACAAGTTTTGTTTTTGATGGCATCTCATTTTTTTTTGTAGATAGTTCTACTTTTTTTCCTTTTACAAGTTATCTTTGAACATAATTATATCTAGGTACCTATCTACACCTATTATTCCATTATATTATATACAGGTATACTGATTCATTCACTGCAGATGTTACTTTGTTATACAGGTACAGTAATTCATTAACTGCAAATGTAACTTTGTAATCCTATATATTTATATGGGATTACAAAGTTATTTATGCAGTTGATGTATCTAGAAAACTAGACCGAAATTGCAAAATGTTTTAGTTTTTCCTTGATCTATACACTAAACACTAATTGTGTTCCAAATTTGAAGCTTCTATGTCTGCTAGAAGTGCCTTAGAGTTTTGATGATCGGTCAGTCAGTCAGTGAGTGACGAAATTAAGAAACTTTGACTAGTTATAATTCTTAAACTACTGGTTCAAATCGAATGAAATTTGAAATATAACGTGTTTATACAATGTCTGCTTGGTTACTAAAAATTTAGGCTTCTAGCTTTATCCACAACGAAGTTATAGGGGGTCGAAAATGGCCTGAATTGCTTCGAGAAAAGGATGGTACGGCCGTGCCGCTTTTTTGCTCGACTTGGCGGGGGCACTGCCGTGCCCCCAGATAGCGAAAAACTCATAGGAAATGAGATATTTGCAGAAAATCGACTTTTGTGACCTTTGTCCTCAAATTTTTAATAGACGCGGTCACCCTATCATATGCAGGTTTTGAGACAACTTTTAGAATGCCAAAATACAAGTTTATACAAAAATTCAGCTAGGTATCTCAAAGTCCGCAATTCTTGCCAAATTTTTACTACGATGACTTTATTTATTACTAAATTAATTTTACTACAAACCTTTGGACCAACGAAAATGTACGGCATGTAAAAAAATATTATCTATGCATAAAATACTTTCAAAATAAATTAATTTTATGTTGTATCAAATGACCCCCCGGACCACTGCAAAAGAGGGGGTTTCAACCCTCGATTTCTTCCCCTTGTCGCACGATTTTTTGTACGGCGTTGCGGAATAATGGATTAGAAGCTGTATTGCAACAGTATGAAACTGATGCCGTACTGTATCAAATGACCAAATTTACCCTCGAAATTGTCACGAATTCAAAATCATTTACCGACTTTGTGGACCACCTTTTTTGTACGGCACTGCGCGCTTTCTTATTATTTTTCATGGCCCTATCGATGGTTAAAAATGCCGTACAGAATCAAATGACCAAAATTTACTCACCCTACTTGCACTTTTGAATTCTCACCAGCACTCAGTTGGACAGCTTACAAGTGACGGCATAGTGCTGAATCTTATTATTTTATGCTCTTCTATCGTCCTATATAGGTCACCAGGTGGTTCATATGACCCTGGATTTTTGTGGGTGGGCCAGTAGTCTATAAATGTTGAGAATCTTAGTCATTTAACAAGACTTAATTCATGATATCAGTATAATTGTCTACAGTTCAAACAACTCACTCTGCGCATTATAAGGGTCAACTTTAAACAATTTTCCTATGTGACATTATTATTTCCATTTCTTGTCACTAAGGAATTCAAGCCATTGGCAACCCATTCATTTAATGCTAAGCTATTTGGTTCTACCAGTATTTACACTGTTAAAGTCACAGGGATATTTAGAATAGTACCAATAGAATCTCTAATAATCTTAAAAAAAATTATTGCTTGTGAAACTACGATCACAGACCAATTTATTGTATTTTTAATTATTATGCGAACTTGAGTATTCACTTCATTATTTTAACACATGGTTCACTATCAGTTTAGTCAGTTAAGTTATGATTCTCTGGAAATTTGCGTAACCTTTGCTTCCCAGAGGAGTTTCCAATCGTTGACAAGCACTCTGTGTGAGAATGCTTTGTGAGTTGGTGGTCCTACGTGCACGGTTACACCCACTTACACATATGTACATTCGGCTTAGTGTTGTGGCCACTCCAGCTTCTAGATGGAGATCTAGTGCTTTCAACTTCCACAACATCAACGTCACTTAATACTTGATAGATCTGTAATACAGAAATATAAGACCAACGACGAGCCTCGGACTGTACTGCTTTAGAGATAAATCTCTAAAGTTGCTACTTAGCACTGTCATTCAACACTTTTTTTTTAGTATCCTTCTTAGTATCTTGGCTAAGTCTGACATAAATAAATCGAACCACTTTGTTAACGCATACTCAATAATTTCAGTATGAACCTTGCCCTTGGTAGGTACTGTAATTGTATAATGTCGTGAAAAGTATGGAAGCTGATTAAAATAACCTTTTGGTCATTAGCCATCACTTGCGTATTTATGTCGATTTTACATGAAAAGAGCGCAGAGAAACACCCAATGTGTTGTCGTTCTGCAGATGGTTCAAGTTGTATGCAAGCCGGAAGCAAGAGTTATCGCACTGAAGGCCTATCATATTACAAAGTAATAAGTTGTATCTACATAAAATACAACGTCGTGTTTTATTGGACTAGCCCCATATACCAAAATTCTATTTCTCAGTGTCTCATTGTCTCCTTACTATGGAGACAAAATCATAACTTTGACATATTTCCTTTATTTTTCGGCAGCTCAAAATATTACCATTTACATTGCAATGTAAAGATATTAAATGAAAATGCTATGATCTTCTGAGTCTCTAAGTGCTTATTGCCACATGGATGAACCTTTATTTTTCCAATAATAATAATATATCCAATAAATTATTGCGGATTATATTATCTAAAAATTGCAAAAAAAAATGAATATAATGATCATAAAAGTTGAGTCCGTTACCATGAACCCATAACTGCTGTCGTTCGTCATCATGTGTCATAATCTGCACAAATATGTGATATGTTCACATAATACATATTATACTCGTCTGTAACGAATTATTATAAAATAATGAATCTTCAATGACGGAAGTATGTCATTGTACATTTCATACATGATCAGATTCAAATTTACTTCAAAAGAAGTTATGGAATGTTAACACATTAATGGAATAAAATACCAATAATCACTGTCTTACTTTTGATTCCTTATATAATACTTGAATCCTGATGCCAAATCATCTCTTCACTTGATATTTGCGATTCATATTGATTGGGGTAATTTCCTGAAAACCTGCAATTTGTTATTTCATCCCACGATTTCATATCAGTGAAATATGGCCGATTATGATGGGAATCATCTTCATCAGACATCTCAAATGGTGTCTCATGAATCATATCCAACAGACATCTTTGCCTTTCAATGATATTCATAACGGCATATCCATAAAATATTAATTTGTAAATATTTGCAGCCACTGTGTATGCATGGCTTTTTTATTATGTAACATTTACATCACTGCGTAGCCTTAAAACATTGATTTATAAATATTTGCGGGTACCGTATACGCATGGCTTTTTCTTATGAAACAGTTACATGACTGCGTAGCCTTAAAACATTGATTTATAAATATTTGCGGGTACCGTATATGCATGGCTTTTTTCTTATGAAACAGTTACATGACTGCGTAGCCTTAAAACATTGATTTATAAATATTTGCGGGCACCGTGTATGCATGGCTTTTTTCTTATGAAACAGTTACCTGACTGCGTAGCCTTAAAACATTGATTTATAAATATTTGCGGGCATCGTGTATGCATGGCTTTTTTCTTATGAAACAGTTACATGACTGTGTAGCCTTAAAACATTGATTTATAATTATTTGCGGGCACCGTGTATGCATGGCTTTTTTCTTATGGAACAGTTACATAAGGTCACCCTATCATATGCAGGTTTTGAGACAACTTTTAGAATGCCAAAATACAAGTTTATACAAAAATTCAGCTAGGTATCTCAAAGTCCGCAATTCTTGCCAAATTTTTACTACGATGACTTTATTTATTACTAAATTAATTTTACTACAAACCTTTGGACCAACGAAAATGTACGGCATGTAAAAAAATATTATCTATGCATAAAATACTTTCAAAATAAATTAATTTTATGTTGTATCAAATGACCCCCCGGACCACTGCAAAAGAGGGGGTTTCAACCCTCGATTTCTTCCCCTTGTCGCACGATTTTTTGTACGGCGTTGCGGAATAATGGATTAGAAGCTGTATTGCAACAGTATGAAACTGATGCCGTACTGTATCAAATGACCAAATTTACCCTCGAAATTGTCACGAATTCAAAATCATTTACCGACTTTGTGGACCACCTTTTTTGTACGGCACTGCGCGCTTTCTTATTATTTTTCATGGCCCTATCGATGGTTAAAAATGCCGTACAGAATCAAATGACCAAAATTTACTCACCCTACTTGCACTTTTGAATTCTCACCAGCACTCAGTTGGACAGCTTACAAGTGACGGCATAGTGCTGAATCTTATTATTTTATGCTCTTCTATCGTCCTATATAGGTCACCAGGTGGTTCATATGACCCTGGATTTTTGTGGGTGGGCCAGTAGTCTATAAATGTTGAGAATCTTAGTCATTTAACAAGACTTAATTCATGATATCAGTATAATTGTCTACAGTTCAAACAACTCACTCTGCGCATTATAAGGGTCAACTTTAAACAATTTTCCTATGTGACATTATTATTTCCATTTCTTGTCACTAAGGAATTCAAGCCATTGGCAACCCATTCATTTAATGCTAAGCTATTTGGTTCTACCAGTATTTACACTGTTAAAGTCACAGGGATATTTAGAATAGTACCAATAGAATCTCTAATAATCTTAAAAAAAATTATTGCTTGTGAAACTACGATCACAGACCAATTTATTGTATTTTTAATTATTATGCGAACTTGAGTATTCACTTCATTATTTTAACACATGGTTCACTATCAGTTTAGTCAGTTAAGTTATGATTCTCTGGAAATTTGCGTAACCTTTGCTTCCCAGAGGAGTTTCCAATCGTTGACAAGCACTCTGTGTGAGAATGCTTTGTGAGTTGGTGGTCCTACGTGCACGGTTACACCCACTTACACATATGTACATTCGGCTTAGTGTTGTGGCCACTCCAGCTTCTAGATGGAGATCTAGTGCTTTCAACTTCCACAACATCAACGTCACTTAATACTTGATAGATCTGTAATACAGAAATATAAGACCAACGACGAGCCTCGGACTGTACTGCTTTAGAGATAAATCTCTAAAGTTGCTACTTAGCACTGTCATTCAACACTTTTTTTTTAGTATCCTTCTTAGTATCTTGGCTAAGTCTGACATAAATAAATCGAACCACTTTGTTAACGCATACTCAATAATTTCAGTATGAACCTTGCCCTTGGTAGGTACTGTAATTGTATAATGTCGTGAAAAGTATGGAAGCTGATTAAAATAACCTTTTGGTCATTAGCCATCACTTGCGTATTTATGTCGATTTTACATGAAAAGAGCGCAGAGAAACACCCAATGTGTTGTCGTTCTGCAGATGGTTCAAGTTGTATGCAAGCCGGAAGCAAGAGTTATCGCACTGAAGGCCTATCATATTACAAAGTAATAAGTTGTATCTACATAAAATACAACGTCGTGTTTTATTGGACTAGCCCCATATACCAAAATTCTATTTCTCAGTGTCTCATTGTCTCCTTACTATGGAGACAAAATCATAACTTTGACATATTTCCTTTATTTTTCGGCAGCTCAAAATATTACCATTTACATTGCAATGTAAAGATATTAAATGAAAATGCTATGATCTTCTGAGTCTCTAAGTGCTTATTGCCACATGGATGAACCTTTATTTTTCCAATAATAATAATATATCCAATAAATTATTGCGGATTATATTATCTAAAAATTGCAAAAAAAAATGAATATAATGATCATAAAAGTTGAGTCCGTTACCATGAACCCATAACTGCTGTCGTTCGTCATCATGTGTCATAATCTGCACAAATATGTGATATGTTCACATAATACATATTATACTCGTCTGTAACGAATTATTATAAAATAATGAATCTTCAATGACGGAAGTATGTCATTGTACATTTCATACATGATCAGATTCAAATTTACTTCAAAAGAAGTTATGGAATGTTAACACATTAATGGAATAAAATACCAATAATCACTGTCTTACTTTTGATTCCTTATATAATACTTGAATCCTGATGCCAAATCATCTCTTCACTTGATATTTGCGATTCATATTGATTGGGGTAATTTCCTGAAAACCTGCAATTTGTTATTTCATCCCACGATTTCATATCAGTGAAATATGGCCGATTATGATGGGAATCATCTTCATCAGACATCTCAAATGGTGTCTCATGAATCATATCCAACAGACATCTTTGCCTTTCAATGATATTCATAACGGCATATCCATAAAATATTAATTTGTAAATATTTGCAGCCACTGTGTATGCATGGCTTTTTTATTATGTAACATTTACATCACTGCGTAGCCTTAAAACATTGATTTATAAATATTTGCGGGTACCGTATACGCATGGCTTTTTCTTATGAAACAGTTACATGACTGCGTAGCCTTAAAACATTGATTTATAAATATTTGCGGGTACCGTATATGCATGGCTTTTTTCTTATGAAACAGTTACATGACTGCGTAGCCTTAAAACATTGATTTATAAATATTTGCGGGCACCGTGTATGCATGGCTTTTTTCTTATGAAACAGTTACCTGACTGCGTAGCCTTAAAACATTGATTTATAAATATTTGCGGGCATCGTGTATGCATGGCTTTTTTCTTATGAAACAGTTACATGACTGTGTAGCCTTAAAACATTGATTTATAATTATTTGCGGGCACCGTGTATGCATGGCTTTTTTCTTATGGAACAGTTACATAACTGCGTAGCCTTAAAACATTGATTTATAATTGACAGTATACATATATTACGGTATATTATACATATACCACTTGTATACAGAATACATTACAGTATAATGTATAATGCTCTTCACCTCGAATGACTTGCCATAGCAGCAATTCAATATATCGATTAGTTTGGCTTCTTCCTCAGAACTCCAACTCAAGTACCTACTCCGTACCTTAATTTATTTTATGATAATTTTATTATGGTAAATACCCAATAAATTGAAAACTTTTTTCATTTATTTATGTTTTAGCTATGAAAGCGTTACAATATCTCTGACATTTTAGACGGGACTTTTCTCCATAGTACATCCATCCTTAAATTTTAATATACCTTTTAGGAAATACTCATTATGTTGAATAACTTCCGCAAACACTATATTTTAATGTCTTTTATAATTTGGCTGAACATAAAAATGTTCCACGTCACTTTACCCAGAACTTTGATTATTCTTCTCGAAACAGCCATCCTTGAGCCATTACGAAATTTTTTGAATGAAACAGTGAAATCGGTTAAGCTATCAAGAAATACTAAAGTTCATTTTTATTTATACAAACAAGAAGATAAGTATATTACAATAATAACGTGCTTCTTTTTTGTACACAAGGTATAGCATTCTCCTTACGAGTCTTGTTTAAATTTGCGTGCCCTTTTCAGGCCTTTTTGTACTCAAGGTATATTAACAAGCTCCTTATGAGTCTTGTTTAAATTTGCGTGCCCCTTACAGGCCTTTTTGTACTCAAGGTACATTAAAAAGCTCCTTACGAGTCTTGTTTAAATTTGCGTGCCCCTTGCAGGCCTTATTGTACTCAAGGTACATTAACAAGCTCCTTACGAGTCTTGTTTCAATTTGCGTGCCTCTTGTAGGCCTTTTTGTACTCAAGGTACATTAACAAGCTCCTTACGAGTCTTTGTTTCAATCTGCGTGCCCCTTGCAGGCCTTTTTGTACTCAATGTACAGTAACAAGCTCCTTATGAGTCTTGTTTCAATTTGCGTGCCTCTTGTAGGCCTTTTTGTACTCAAGGTACATTAACAAGCTCCTTACGAGTCTTGTTTGAATTTGCGTGCCCAATCCGGACTTAATACTTGTAACGGGACAAGTGGGATAGACCCGTACAACCTGCGTGAACCTTGACGTAGCTACAATTATCAATATATTTAATTTAATATTGGCTTTAGCGATAAAAATCTTAACATATATAATGCTTCAATATTGCTACGTAATACGGATTTTAAGGTATAATAAACTTTTTACATATTACGTGCATATGCATAACACATTGTTTGTAGCTACTTTACAGGTTCTTCCTTAATATGGTTGTATAGGCAATGATCTTTAAGTGAACTGTATTGGCGTGACCATAATAATAATATTGAACTGCTAATTATTTAGCAAAATTACGTCTAAAACTTGTTTAGATAATCATAATCTTTTCAATTCATAGTAGAACAGTATTTGATTTATGAAAACATTAACCACAGCATTATATTAATAAGTGGAGTAGATTCTCAATCGTTTCTTTCCAAGTTATTGTAAGGGTAACGTGGACTTTCACGTTTTTATTAAATACCCACCAAATACAAACAAAACTTAGGATATTGTTATTGTGATGCGGTAGCTTTATTTGAAATAAGAAACGAAATAAATTACTCTTTCACATACTACAATTTCCTACAGCAATATCATAGGAAATTTATGGTCTATTTGAAATAATTACTTGGGGCATGGCCCTTTGTGAACAAAATGATTTGCATGGCCTTTTAGTTTTGATGCTTAGATTTTCTGTACAAATATGGCAGTGGTACTTTAGTTGCCAAGTTCTTATTAAAACGTTAACACTCAAATAATTGTTACTTAAGTGCACGCTATTAGGTATCCCCACATACAAATTATGTGGTTGTAATGTAATAAATACACTTTACTTACTTAAATACGAATATAATAGAACACATATTCGTAAGGAATTTGCCTGCCCGAACATTGCATACGCAACCAAGGGCATTACTCCTTCTTTTTCTTCCAACATTTTTTTGGTAATTCCTTATTAGTTTTTTCCGTCGTCGCCACTTGTAGTGTTTAGAGGGTCAATAATACACACATTTTACTCTGTAATAGGTGAGGTAGGTATTCGTAAGGCGCACGTCTGTACACTCTACTCAGCTCGCAGTCTCGCTGCAGACTGACTAGTGTTGCCCGCTTTACACATACACTACAATAAGTACCCCTAGTTAAATAATTAGTTGCTCGATGGTTGCATTTTGGATATTGTTGTCTATAGGGCTAATAATTAATCCGAAAAATTCAGTACCTGGAAGTACTTTTTCAATGGGTCGAAATCGACCCCTTGGGCAAATATGGTCAAATAATGTGCAAAAAATGTATATAGGTAAAATAAAACGTTTTTTGTGATGTAATAAGAGTTATTATTAATGTTAAAATTAAAAATATAAATAAAAAGTAGAACATTGTTATTTAGCACCAGGCTATATAAAAAATAAAAATATCTGAATATTGCAGTAACACGGGGGTATATAAAGAGGTTGGTTTGCCGTAAATATGCTGTTTGCACACGTGATGACTGAAATAAATAATCATAGCCTCTTTGACACATATTTTTTTCAGTGGGAGCATAATATCAAAACTTCATGTCATACTTCATGTCGTATTTTGCCATTTTGCCAGTCAGCGACATGAAAATATCTAATACTTAAACAATTAAAAAAAAACTCAACAATTGTCTGGCATAAATTTGAGACACAAGAACGTTATGTGTGTCCTCGTTCAATTTCCAGTGCATTCTGTTTGCCGTCTAGACAGTGGGGCATAGTCAGTAAGGATGAGTATACTTGTGAAGCAATAAATTTCATCAACAGATAAGAGTGAGGTCGTGTTTGGGTCTTTGCTGAAGGCATTCATAACAGCTGAATGTCTCACAATGTGCCTTATTACCTCCACATTGATAAAAACCTCAAAGAAATCAACAGGCACTTTTAAGTGCAAGTGGGATTACTACGCGTGGCTCTCAACTCCTGACAGATGCAGGTCTAGCTTAGTCCATTCTTAGTCGACGTTGAGCAGAATAACTGCGTTGTTGCCTTGATGAGTAACTGTGAATTGTGTAGAGAATGTATGAATTGATATCCATTACGGATACCTCAACTGCAGCATTTTCATGTGCAGGCTTCAGTCTTCATAAACTTTAGAACGTTATATAACCATATCAGCCGGTACATGAAGCTGGTGCTGGTTGAAATTGGCAACATCATTGCAATCTTCGTCCCCTGAGTCACCATCAGACATTGTACTTCCACCAGGCGCCTCAAAATACAAGTCAACGCCACAAAAATCATCATCATCAGCCAAATCCTCCAAGAAATCAACAATGAATTCGATGGCAGCACGCGACGTGCCCTAAGAAAAAATAAATGCATTCTGTATCTTTGCCCAAAGGGTCGATTTCGACCCTGAGTAATATTTGTTTCAATATGAACAAAAATTAATAGTGCTGAACAAATTGTATTAGTTGTTTACTAATTTATCAACAATACGAGCAAAATTTTAAGCAGAAAAATAAATACGTTAAGAATTTTCGTCGAAAAAAATATATCCCAACTTGTACATGTAGACTAACTTTTGAACTCAGTTTGTTTCATAATGGTATTGTGAACTATTGTGCAACATGTTTAAAACTTATTGTTAAGTAAGTGTTCGAACAACTCAGTCTTTTTTTTAGGTCCGTGGTCAAACGAATAAAAATTTGATAATTTTCATTTACGGCGCTTTAGTACTTGTAACTTGTACCCTTATGGTCGGTGGTAAAACGACCATCGTTTTAGTGCTGTTGGGCATATATGGGTTAAAGCATGTAGGTACGTATGAGTATTTCGAGTGGTATGCAATGATGTTTTAATATAGATACGTTATGCCCTTACAAATCAGCCGAAAAATTTGTTCCGAAACACACACACGTTTATCTTTTGTTTCCCTACACCAATCAGGCAATCACTACATTGGTAAATTATGTAAAAGGGATAGCTTTACTAAAACCATAATAGTGAAAAAGACAGCTAGTGTTTGTTGTTCGCGTCATCAAACATTGACCAGTGTTGCCAACAAATAAAATTGTGCAAAACAATTTAATATTACGTTAAGAAAATTATACTTATATTCGTAAATCAACTTTAAATCTTAACAATTTCTACTAAAACTGACTTGTTTTCAATCTGCACATCGTCTTGATTTTCAGTTTAAACTAGATTTAATTTTGGTGGTCTAAACTAAAAACTGTGAAGTTATCGAAAAAAATTTAGTGTTGGCAACTCTGCCCATTTCCACAATATTGTAGAGATTATCGTGCAGATGATTTGATTGGTTGGCTTTCGGCAAAGACTAACAAATTCAGTTATCAGTACAGTCAGTAGATTGAAAGTACCTAAAAATAAACTTAAGGAAGGAAGTTGTAATTTCAAAACTATTTTAAGCAACATTTTGGGATTTCGGTGATGAAATATTAAATATGGTGACTAGGGCTTGAATATCGGAATCTCGGAATCTCGAAATATCGGAATCTCGGACCGTGAAACCCGATATTACAATTCCGATACTGAGTGATTCGATATCGTAATATCGGAATCAGTAATTTTTTATTTTAATTTAAACAAAATGATTTTAATGCGTGCCACAAGGTATATTGGTCACTAGGTCATAAAATTGAGCATGTAGATATATATATTTTAGCTGTGTAGGGAGGTAGAGTTAATATCTTTAACCGTATTCCTGTTGTGAGTCTGCTCAGCCTACTGCACGAATAATGCGATACGGAAAAAGCTATTCTAAACATAATTTATCCCCTTAATCTCGGTATACGTAAGTTAATAATTTCATCATCTTCTGTAGATCATCTGTAGTTCTGTACGAATCTCTAGTTGCTGAAAATTCGCATCTAACTGTCAATGGCCATTCACCATTCAGATACCTCATTGACCATTGTATATCGGAGATTCTAGATCTACAACAAATCAAATCAAATCAAATCAAATCAAATGTTTTTATTCAAAATTGGTTTGGTTTACAAACACTTTTTGAAAGTCATGCAAGTTATGCCAATGCTTCAGACAAAGCCCTACTGTGAGAGGGCCCGGGAGAAGAAGCAGCAAGAAACTTCCGGGTTTGTTTTTTTCCTGCTCACAGTTACAGATAGCACTTATCATCTTCAAAGGTTTTTAAGACGTTCTACAACAAAGGTTTTTAAAGTTCTAGACGTGAACAAAGCTAGTGGACCAGATGGTATTCCAGCTCTCTCCAGTTATCTACTGTTTTGCCACGCTTGGTTCGTCTCTCAATTAGTACTAGTCTAGCATAGTGCCTCAAGCGTGGAAAATTGCCAACGTGCAGTCCGTGCCCAAGAATGGCAATCGAGCTGACCCTGCTAATTAACGGCCAATTTCAATTACCTACATACTCAGGAAGATTATTATTGAACATGCGCCTCGTTGCATACCTAGAACACAATGATCTCCTTAGTGACCCTAGCGCTATAGCCTAACGCATAGTGGTATGCCACTCTACCGCATTCTAGCGTATCTCACCCACTCGTATTTGGGGCGAGGACCTTAAGAACAATGTAGAGGCGCTTGCCTTTTTCCCTTGACATATCGAAGGCCTTCGATACGGTTTAGCATGTTAGCCTATTCATCATGCTTCCTGCGTATGTCCTATTCCCTGGCCTGATCAGCTGGGTTAAAAACTTTCTGAGTGAACGTTCATTCAGAGTCGTTATCAAATATTATTCGTCCCAAGCAACCTTACATCACATATTATAAACAATGCCTGACTTCCTCAGGGATCTTTTGTCTCCAGAACTCTATTCCTGCTGCATATCAACAATCTGGTCGAACGATACCTGGCAAGCTTCCGACCAGTAACGACCAAAATACAGTCTGAAGAGAGGCCCGGGTTGAAAGAGTGAATCACTGCCTTAAGTCACCGAATAGGGCGACGCCAATCTTGTGAGATTCAATGCCACAAAAACAGAAGCATTTATTTTGGCCCTACTTTTCAGAATGTATCCTTGAAATACTCCCACTGCAAGAAATTGAGATATCCTTGAACCTTAAATTTGAGCGGTTTATTGAATCCAAAGTTAAGGCAGGTGCCAGGAAACTAGGCGTCAAAAATCTTAAAAAAATTAAGGTAGTGAATTTTTAACTCGAAAACCAAACCGAATTGAATAGATTTAGGTGATATTTGCAACGAACGGGAATAAAATAGTATTAAAGACCTTATTATTTCATTATCCTATTGATTAAAAACCTTTTTACTATCCAAGAAGTCCTACTTTACAATATAAAATTAAATTTAAATGTTTAAAAATAAATTGTATAATTCCGATATTGATATCGGAATTCCGATATTAGCATCAAATATCGAAAATCAATATCGGAATTGAAAACCTTCCGATATTACAAGCCCTAATGGTGACACATTTACGAATAAAGTAAATACGCTTACTTATAGGGACCACGACCTTTTTCATGTACCTATATGTCAGCCTAAGCAGTAGGTATGGCGTGTTATTCATTAAATAACTTATTACATAGCATCTTATTTATTCTGTAGGTAGATAATAAAACGCATTTCTTTAAAACATTAATTTATTATGTTGGCAACGCAGTTGAACTACACTTTAAATATATTAGATTCCTTTATTGTGGTTGAACCGTAATCGCGTATGGTGAAAGACGTACTTAATACGAATACGATTAATTTATGAAACCACAATTTATTGCATGTAAACAACTCATCAATACATACTTCACACCTAATATATATTTACACTAAGGGTTACATATATATATATATATATATATTATACGAATATTTTTACAATAAGGGTTAAATTTTTCTATGTGCTTATCGACGGATACAAAAAAGTTTTAAGTATTATATACTTTTTAATTTAAATTATACGAGTAGCTTCGGTTTTCTTATTTTTTTACACCTTGGGTTACATTATTGGAGTTTTATTAAGAATCCCAAATTTTTTTGAAAATATAATATAGCCTATGTTACTCGGGAATAGTGTAGCTTCCCAACAATGAAAGAATTTTTCAAATCGGTTCAGTAGTTTCGGAGCCTATTCAATGCAAACAAAAAATCTTTTCTCTATATATATTAGTATAGATTATTCATGAATTTCTTTATGTTAGGCTCTATTACAATACTCGATACTAATACGGTACGGTTTTATGACAATACGTGTCCTCGTGAGAAAATTATCTCTGTACTTAACAATAAACATACAAATGGGGACAGCATCGATATATCGTCACTTCTGTATATGTTAATCTATGTCCGCCCTATCTGCCGTCCTAACGAAGAGTGCAATAGGTCCAGTTTTTGGGCAAATTGATTTAAGACCTTATTTAGTTACTGATATGGTCTAAAGTCAATTTGCACAAAAACTGGACTTATGCTATGTGCGGCCGGCGTTGTCATGCCGCCATATTTATTTTGTTAGAGAAATATTGAAATTATATAAAATGCAATAAATCATGATAACTGACGTGCGGTATGTTACTCCATCAATTTTAATTCTTTTACTTGTGTAATTAGTGCATTTACGCATAATACACGAGGGCATTTTAACGCTGTATGTCAAATCTCAAGGATTTCTGGCAACAATAAAAGCGTGCGTATCGACAGAGTATTGACAGAGCGACTGCGAGCAGTTGGGCTAATTAGCCCAAGTTACGCTCTTCATCTTCGGCGCGCTAGTGACATATCTACCTCTATTTTTATAATATCATTGGTGGTATGTAGGTATACAGCAAAGCTTCCATCCTGGTGACAATTGAGTTGGTCACAAAGCCTTCTCTCGGTCCACTTTGGAGCAGGATGAACTACTGTTCACTACTTTGAAGCCCTCAATAAAATTATAAAATCATTATTTATACCTAACTGTAACAAGTCATACGATAATCAATGATTGTTAATCATCCTGAGTTCCTAACCAACCGTCCAACAATAAGAATGATAAGAATCCATTTATAGGCGTTATTATATTCATATAATATTACGGCCCCTCAGGTAGTCAGTACCTCCCTCCATGACTGTAACTGACTGTTTTGTCTCTCGTCTTACTTTCATTTTCTACTATAAAATTCATGGATATATTACTCTAACTGGATACATAACTTCGTAGAGGTACTTGAAGACGGATGACGTCACAATGGAATGATTATGAATCACAGACCGGATTGAGGTTGTCCTTCAAAATTGTAGGGTGTCCAAATTTACTTAGAAAAGTTATGACCTATTTTGATACGGATCTTCCAAATGTTTTCTAATAATTTTTCTGGTGATAAGATATATAATTTCTTCAAAATTATCCTTATGATATGTAAACTGATGTTGTCCTATGATTATTTTTGTATAAGGTGATAATGAAATGAAAAATATTATTTATAACGGTACATTTCTTTTATTTTAAGTGCACAACACTTATAAAAATATTTTAATACAATCGAATGATATATCTTAGGACTATAGATGATATGGACACAATACAAAAATGGTCATTCCGTTGTGACATCATCTGTCTTCAGGTAACTCTACGAAGTTATGTATCCAGTTAGAGTAATATATCCATGATAAAATTGAATATAATCTTGGGCCAACAAAATAACGTCCAAGACCCAAATCATCTGTTACAAAAATCGGACGTCAACTAGACATTAATTGATGTCATTGTTAAACAGTGTGACCACCTTTAGTAGATTTCTACTTTTTTAGTAGATTTGAAGCAAATAAGACTATAATCTAGTAGGATAAAAAGTCTTAGTAGAATTTAGTAGAAATGAGTAACACTTCGGTAGGTTTTGGTATTAATTCACTATTATAGAATATTAGGCTTAAAACCAAGCATCCATGTCCAAAAATGTTTTAATTTTACAGTTGGCACGAAAGTGATTTGGGGAATTCCCTTATTATTGAATGAACGTTACTGTGGGCATAGCAAATTTAATTTAATTCTCCAGTACATTAAGATTTTTTTTTTATAAAATAAGTCTTTTAACTTAGATTATTTTTAAGTTGCTCCTATAATGATAGAAAACACAATTTTATTTAGTCGTTATCGTTTATTTGTATTGTTTGCTTTCGGCATATCGGCAATCATACATCAATCATATTTATGTAATTTAAAATTAAAAGAGAATACGATCAAACTTATCGTGCGGATTGGGAAGAAAACCCATTATTTTCAATGTGGCTTAAAAAATGTGATGACAATAATGCTTATTTTAAAGCTTGTAATTCTAAAATTTTAGCAAGAATTGCGTTTATCAAAGAGCATAGTTGGAGGAGCGTGTAAATAGCTCCTCCAGGGGAATAAGGTGAAGAGACTAAAGTAAGCCGATGATGGCTGCGGACTCAGATGAAAGAATCTGCGGAGCGTTGCGGTGCGGAACAATGTACCAAATAAGTTATAATAGATAAGCACATTAAAAACGACTCACCAGTCTCTCCCGTGGCTCGTAGATAAGCGATGCGGACTAAAAACTCTATTTGCGGAGTAAAGTATATGCGGGGAAAAACTTGAATTGCGGATGACACCAAAAATTATTTTCAAGTATTGAATCTTATGTCAATCTTTACATATTTTCTTCTTCCTTCTGAAGTATGTCGCTAGCCAGTGGTAGCGCTGCGGAGGTCGATTAAATGGCATAACTAATATAACATAATTAGAACATCGTTCGCGCAACCATGCTCCCCGGCTTTGGAAGTTCGGAGAACTTTCAAAAAGAAAAAAGAGAAAATAAACGAAATTTAAATTAAGCTATGCGGTGTAAGATCAAGGGACGATGATCCTTGAAATCCTAATCTAATATTAAAGGAAAATTAGATCATAATAAATGAATAAAAACTATGAAAGAAATTATAAGTAGTTATTGTGTAGGTATGGGATAAAGTTTAACGACAGGTCGTTTAAACGTGCCACTTTGCGTTTTAATTAATGCGACTCTAATTACACCATCACTACCAGGATAAACTTCCTGGATAATACCTAATGGCCAACGTAAAGGTGGTATGTCATCATGATCAATTAGAACTACAGTTCCAACACGAACTGGATTGTCAGGCGTACACCATTTCTGCCGGACTTGTAGTGTTTGCAAATATTCAGACCTCCACCTTTTCCAATATGACTGTACTAGAACGTCTAACAGTTTTTTGCGGTCGATTAAATTAGCACGTTCATCAGAAAGATCATTTGCGGGAAAATATTGAATGGGAGTCGACATTAAAAAATGAGCGGGTGTCAATACCTCAGGTTGAGGGTCGGATGACAACAAACAAAGTGGTCGCGAATTTAGCAAACATTCGATTTGCATCAAAACCGTCAACAGTTCTTCATAAGTCAGTAGTTGATTACCAATGACACGAAATAGGTGGGTTTTAATACTCTTTATATTTGATTCCCACATTCCACCGAAATGTGGCGCGCGGGGCGGTATCATTTTCCATTCGATGCGTTTATTAGCAAGTTCATGGCTAAAGGCCGATTGAAAACCTTTAGATAATAAAAAATTATACATCTCATCTAACTTAGCCTTAGCTCCTACAAAGTTTGTCCCATTGTCAGAGTACAGGCAAGAAACTGGACCCCGGCATGAAATGAATCTTTTAAATGCTGCTAAAAATGACTCAGTTGTCAGATCACTAACCAGCTGAATATTTATGGCTTTAGTAACTAAGCATATAAACAAACAAATATATGCCTTTTGAGCGTGTTGACCACGTCTACGAGCTAAAGTAATTCTAACGGGACCAGCGTAGTCCACACCAGTGTGAACAAAAGCTTTGGTTTCACAAACACGGTAAGAAGGTAGGTCTGCCATCTTAGGTGACGGATGAGATGGAGTTAAGCGGAAACAAGTGTTACACATGTTAACACGTTTGCGGATAATATTTCTAGCGGAAAGTATCCAGAAGCGTTGTCGTATAATAGACATGAGTAAACTTGCACCAGTGTGCAAATTACTTTTATGGTAATGATCGATTAAAAGATTAACTATGTGATCGTGTTTTGGTAACAACACCGGATGTTTACATTCGAATGGTAAATCAGACTTTGATAGCCGACCTTCAATTCTAAGAAGGCCTTCATTATCAATAAAAGGGCATAAATGTCTAAACTGTTTAGCGGGTAAATTATTTTTCTTTAGACTGTCAATTTCTGATTGAAAGTGCATCATTTGTACCGAACTGAGTACAATTGTTTCAGCAAATTTTAAATCCGACGACGTTATATTTGTGGAACGCGGTAATTTTTTAGTAAAGCGTGATACGTACACTATAATCCGAAGCAATTTATTCCATGATGAAATGCGGTTAAAACAATCATATAAAAAGGGCGGCGTATTTTTGACTGCAGAACTTACATGTGTTTTACAAGTCACCTTAAATTCCGGTAACTGTTCATAATTGTCATTAGACGAAAAGGAATGTATAGGCCACCTAACCACAGGATAACTCATCCACGAGGGACCGTTCCACCAAATATGATGGTTTACCAACTGCGAGGGTAAAAGCCCCCTAGATACGCAGTCGCCGGGATTATCAGATCCCGCGACATGATAAGCATTTCGAGGATCTAGATTTTCCTGGAACTGAGCAATCCGATTACTCACGAAAATAGACCATTTATGTGGTGAAGAATGTATCCAGGAAAGAGCTATAGTTGAATCTGAAAAGGTATAAACACCTGAGATATTAATGCGGTTACTATAAGTGTTAATAACAATTTTTACTAAGCGGGACATTAAAACAGCGGCGCATAACTCTAATCGAGCAAGCGTAGTAATTCTAACAGGAGAAACTTTAGATTTGGAACACAAGAGTCTCACAATGATATTTCCGGCCTCATCAGTTATATGTAAATAAATCACACAACCATAAGCCTTTAGGCTTGCATCACAAAATGCAACTATATTCACCCTACAGTTATTAGAAAAACCAATATGGCGCGGTATTTTTATTTCCGATAATAATGGTAATTCCTTGACGAGCAATGAAAAAGATCTAATTATGTCCTCTGGAGGCGTATCATCCCAATCCACTTTACTAATCCACAGATCTTTGATAAGCAATTTCGCGTATACTATAACTGGAGACACCAGACCCAAAACGTCAAAAAGGCGAGCGACAAAGGAAAGTATAGTGCGTTTTGTACATTTATTGTCACTACAAGAAGTAGACAACTGAAATACGTCTTCGTCTGGAAACCAAGTTAGACCTAATATCTTCAGGTTGCTACTAGAATCACCAGAGAAATTAACTGGAGCGCGGTGTGAACGTGGCAAGCAATCAAAAAATTCGGAAGAATTGCTGGCCCATTTAACCAGATCAAAACAGCCGCTTTTAAACAAAGAAATTAACTCGTTAGCTAAACTTTCAGCGCTGTCCTTGTCAGATACTGACGTCACCAAATCGTCCATGTATAAACTATTCGACTGAATGACAGAAGCTGCATCTGGAAAACGAGAACATTCATCTGATGCTAACTGGCGTACAGTACGCATTGCTACAAATGGACTGGACTTAAGACCAAATGGAACGCGGTTAAATTGAAAAGTGCGTAATTTTTCACTTTCAGAAAAACGAAATAATATTTTTAAATATTTACGATGTGACTCTGGAACTCCTATTTGCAAGTACATCTGCTTAATATCTGCGGTTAATGCAACTGGAAATAAGCGAAAATCTAATAAGAGTAAGAAGAGATCAGCTTGTAGGTTAGGCCCTGAATGTAAAATATCATTAAGTGACAACCCTGTGTGAGTTTTGGCACTTGCGTCCAACACAACTCGCAACTTAGTCGTTGCTTTATCTTGCCGTATGACAGCGTGGTGCGGGATATAGTAACCATCATCACTGTCTGCAGAAAGTACTTCGGATAAGTAACCATTATTTATATAGTCGGCGATGACTTGGTTATAATCATCGCGTAAAGCGGTAGTTTGTTTAAACTTACGTTCCAACGCAAGGAAACGGCGGTGTGCCACTGCGCGGGAACTACCGAGGTCAGCGGGATTGCGACTAAAAGGAAGGGCTACACAGTATCTCCCATCACTGTCGCGAACAACAGAAGTCGTGAACAAATTTTCACATTCGATTTCATCAGGAGAAAGAAATCGTTTATTAGGAATTTCCTCCAATTCCCAGAATTTATGGAGACAGTACTCCAGACCACTCAATGTGATCGCGGTAAAAGAAGCGGGTTGAATATTATCATTATCAACAAACGACGAAGGAAAATCTCCCATCAAAATGTAACCAAAAGTGGTCGAAAAAGCGGGCGGTAGTGAAGGTGAACTATTCGGTTTATATTGTTTACCCAAATAAATATAAGGGAATAATTGGGCACCAATGACCATGTCAATGTTACCAGGGGTATTCCATGTGAGGTCCGCTAGAGGTACCCTATTATAATATTCAAAGTTGCGAGCATCAATCTCGAATGCTGGCAATTTGTCTGTTATGTTATCAACGACTAACGCCTGAATATTATATTTTTGTGGCGAAACGCGCGACTCAATTGTCAAATCAACGTAACCATGAATAGGACGAGACGATAAACCTACGCCCTTAAGAGAAGAATTATATAGCGGAATTACAGATAAGTTAAGTAAATTACAACAAGCTAATGTAATTAAATTATTTTGTGAGCCATTGTCCAATAACAGACGAATGACGTTTCTTTCATTATTGTTATTACATGCATAAACTTGCGCGGTAGACAAAAGTATAGTTGTTCGAGATTTACTATTATCAAGTGATACCATAGTAGCGGGCGACAAACTGTCACTCGTAGCTATCGAATGCACTGGAGGAGGATTCGTTGAATTAGCGACCATATCAGGATGACCATACGGTTCAGTATTCAAAGAGGTCGTTTTCTCCTTACCAGCGACTTCGTGGGAACATGCGTGTAATTGTACCGATGAAGTATTTGAACTTCTTTGTAAATTATTAAAATGTAAAAGTGAGTGATGTCTTTTTTGACAATAATGGCAGACATTACGCGAATTGCAATTCGAAACTGAATGCGATGAGCTTAAACAATTAATACAACAATTTTTGGATTTTACGAACTCATAACGCTCTTTAGGAGAATCTAGATTTTTAAACTTGATACAATTAAAAAGTAAATGTTCGGTACTATTACACATGACACAAGGAGCGGTTTTAGAAGATTGAGTATTTTGTTGAATAGTGAAAGTCAGAGATTTACGAGTATTAGAATCTGACTTTTGAGGTTTGTAACGAGTTTGAGAAAAGCTATTACAGTTACTCGATCGTTCTAATATTTTTACTTGATCTTGAACAAATGACACAAGTTCTTCAGAGGTAGGTATTTCCGAAGAGCGAACGGACAACTCAAAAGACTGCACCGTTTGTAAATCTAACTTTTTTATGGCTAAATTAAATAGAATGAAATCTGTTAAATCGGGAATATCTAACTGTTTCAAAGCGGCAATCGAAGCGGAGTATTTTTCAATAAAACTGTTTAAACTGTTAACTGTCTGCGTGCAATTCTTTAATTCCAATATATTATTTAAATAGAAAGTACCTAATGACCGTTTGTCTTGGTATTTCTTTACTAAACTGTTCCAAATGATGTTATAAGTTTCACCAGTTGGTACGATACCGGCAACCATTTGCTGCGCACCATACGTCAGTCGACCTATCAGGTACTGCACACGCTGCGAGTCAGACAGCTGCTGGTTGTTATGAATATTAGCTTTAAACGACTCATAAAACACTGGCCAATTCTCAGGCTTACCATCGAAAGAAGGAATAACGATAGGCGGTAATTTAACAATGTTTTTCACTGGTTGTGATGGCGTAATGGTAGGTGTAGAATTGACTTGTTTAGCGGAATTTACGTTGTTGCGGACACGTTTTACACGAGTATAAGCGTCGTCAAACGAAATTAAACCTTTAAAATCAGGCTCAGCTTCGGGATTCAAAACCAAATTTAGATCATTAATATTGTCAATAATAGACACGAATTCATGGCGCACTTCATCGATCATTTCCGATTCTGCCATGAAGTTTTCTGTTAATCGCGTATCTGCAGTAACAACTACTTTTTTGGATTGATCACACAATTTAGTGACCCTTTGGAAAATGATCTCAGCTTTAGCTTGAAGTAATTTTATTTTATGAGTCTCCATTTTGAATGGAGAAAGCAAACCTACCAAAGCTAAGAAAACTAATAAAATAATGCGGAAAAATTATGTACTGATTCAATAATCAGGCTCGAATGGACCAATAAATGGAGGAGCGTGTAAATAGCTCCTCCAGGGGAATAAGGTGAAGAGACTAAAGTAAGCCGATGATGGCTGCGGACTCAGATGAAAGAATCTGCGGAGCGTTGCGGTGCGGAACAATGTACCAAATAAGTTATAATAGATAAGCACATTAAAAACGACTCACCAGTCTCTCCCGTGGCTCGTAGATAAGCGATGCGGACTAAAAACTCTATTTGCGGAGTAAAGTATATGCGGGGAAAAACTTGAATTGCGGATGACACCAAAAATTATTTTCAAGTATTGAATCTTATGTCAATCTTTACATATTTTCTTCTTCCTTCTGAAGTATGTCGCTAGCCAGTGGTAGCGCTGCGGAGGTCGATTAAATGGCATAACTAATATAACATAATTAGAACATCGTTCGCGCAACCAATAGTGCAGAATTCATTCATAAATGTGTTTTATTTCAAATCGTATCTACCCAAAACGGCTCAAATATTACTCTAAAAATTATTAGTATATTTTAAAATGCGACCTAGTAGATTTCAGTAGATTTTAGCAGTGTCTTTGGTAGATTCCCTCATTAAAAAGTGGTCACACTGCCGCGCTGTTGTTAAATATCAATCAGTCATTAGTAAATGTCATTGTCATGTCCACAGAGTACTTTGTTATATACTGAAATAGAGACCAAACTTCGCGCCTAAAATGAGAAATGAGCATAAGTGGCGCCTCATATAGTGTCTTGAGGAACTAATCTGATAGCCAAGTGTTGCCAGGTATCATATAATTACGGTAGATCTAGGTTACCGTACATCCAGTTTTACGACCTGGCAACACTAACCAACAGACAATATAGTCTATACCAACATTGCTAGTTTAATTTATGGTATTTTGAAGGAGGCAACTTTGGAAATAAAAAATTGAATCATTTTTAGAATTTATTTAAGTTTTCTTTTACAGTATTTATGACAACAATTTCAACGCATCGCCTAACCTTAGATATTGTAAAATCAAGATGCACAAGGAGAAATAGAGTCTTGTCTCAAACCCACGCACAACACTATACACAGTATACACTAAATCTCAGATTTTTGTGTAATATTAACCGGAGGAACTATTACAACTCGACTCGACCGAAATTACACACAAAGCACTTAAAAATCAATATTTTTAAGCAAAAATCAGAACAAACTTAACCAACGCAAGCGCAAGATGACATGACAAGTGTGCCATCCAAAGACAAAATTAAAAAAACAACTACAATAAGCGTTTTTCTTGTCTACGGTCATTGCATTATTACAACAATAATTTTATTTAACAATAATTCTAATTATATTTATCTATTTAATTTATTTTTCAGCACTTCAGATTCAATAAAATATATATAGAAATTATTTAAAAACAATACTGATATTAAGCTAAAAATAAATCTTATCTGTGTTGCGTCTATCTCTCAAGAATGAAAAATTAGGTGTAAGTGCTGCTCTCTATATTTGCCTTAAATAACTACTGTTATAATGCTACTAAATTGAAAAAGCCTCTTGCAATGGTTTACTGTATGTAATGAACATGCGTCTTATTTAGTATCATTATATCTGTCATCTTTCCCTATTCATTGTACTAAGTTTGAAGACCCTGGTCATGTCATACGTCATAGTCTTCTATGACACAGACACACACAACACAGTAATTGACACATGGCTGATGGCATAAACATAACCTTACTTAAGGCTTACGCGTAAATGTGTAAAAGCGTGTTATTTAATAGAATAATTACAATATTTAAATAGAATAAGCGTGCAAAAAGTTTAATTACTTTATTAAAATTCTCAGAAACGGTATTGATATTGTGAATGAAAAATGTCCGGATCCGATGGTCAATTTAGTGACTATGAAGAGGATTTAACTGTTAAGGTTAAATCTGTAAGAGTAAGTAAATGAAGTTTTATATAATGTAAGGTAATTTGTAAATTATTTAAACTGGCTGGGATACCACCAGTCCAGTTATGTCCAGAAGTGCAGATAAAGCTGTCTTTAGGATTACACATCTATAATAGATCAACAGAACCTTTATGTAAGATTACACAATCTTTACTTTAATTGATGTTTCTGAGTATTATTTTACCAGTGAGAATATATTGTCCGTACAATCGTAAACAAAATACGAAATCGTCAAAATATCATTATAACATTTTGTTACAATATTATTTATATAACTATACACAAACAGCTCTATGCCTTGATATGATTTTATTAAATTGAAATGTTTTCTATCAGTTTGCAGAAGAACCGCAAATCAGGACTCTTAGCAGTGATGACATTGATTCAGATGACTATTTTTATGATTCTGATGATCTTTCACAAGGATCTAAGAAAAAAGAAAATGTCAACCCTCAGGCTCCATCCAACAAAATAACAACGTACCAACCAACAGAAAAACTGTTCAAAAAATATATCAACAAAATAAATGTAGATAAATATGAACCAGCGTTTAATGCCAGTACTCAGAAGTTCATGGATTTAAATGACAGAAAAGCTGATAATGAAAGAATACGCTACAAGGATAAACATGACCGAGCTACAGCTGAACAGGTAATGGACCCTCGGACGAAAATGATACTTTTCAAACTTCTAAATCGAAATATCATTAATGAGATAAATGGCTGCATATCCACAGGTAAAGAAGCCAACGTATACCATGCAACATCAAAAGATGGAAGAGATTTTGCCATAAAAATTTTCAAAACATCCATTTTAGTTTTCAAAGACCGAGATAAATATGTGTCTGGGGAGTATCGGTTCAGGAATGGTTATTGCAGGTCAAACCCCCGAAAGATGGTAAGGACATGGGCTGAGAAAGAAATGCGGAATCTTGTAAGAATGTTCAACGCAGGACTCAATGTACCGGAACCTATTATTTTAAGAAGCCATGTGTTAGTCATGACATTTATGGGTGAACAAGGCTGGCCTTCTCCGAAGCTGAAAGATGTAGAAATATCACAATCCACTGCTCGTTCACTATACAGAGACTGCATAACGATGATGTGGAAAATGTTCAATGTATGTAAATTAGTTCACGCAGATTTGTCTGAATTTAACCTTCTTTACCATAATGGTAATGTTGTAGTCATTGATGTCTCACAATCCGTAGAACATGACCATCCACATGCATTTGAATTTTTAAGAAAGGATTGCACAAACATCTCAGATTTCTTCCGTAAAAAAGGAGTCGCCACTTTAACAGTGAAGGAGCTGTTCGATTTTATAACAGATACATCAATAAATGTAAATAATCTAGAAGATTGTATGGAGAAGCTCTCCGAAAAGGTTGCTTCTAGAAACTTTGAAGAAATGTCAGCTCAAGAGCAAATTGAAGAAGAGGCATTCAAAAATATTTACATTCCAAAAAGGCTTACTGAGGTATGTATTTCTAAATAACACTTCACAAAATAAATCAACCTTCTTTAAAATAATATTTGAGTTTTAAGCAAGAGTTGGTCAAAGTCTGCTAACAAATTTTGTCCTCTTCAAAATGAAAGATATGATTGCTTTATAGTTTGTACTCAAAGTGCGATAGAGTCACGTATGTCATTAATCAATAAGCATGCATTTTAATGTTATTTATTTATTTTAAAAAGTCATTCATTAGGATAACCTAATGATCATAAGATTTCATTACTGAACCATTTTCATTGAAAATTCCTTACCATACAAAATTTCAGGTTATCAACTATGAGCGAGATATAAATAAAGCCAAGAAAGGCGATACAGAGGATTTGGCATACAAAAAAATTGCCGGTTTCAATGAAGACCTGACGGGTACAGTGGACAAACCTGATATCTTGCAGGAAGATGACATATCTGGCAGTGGCTCGGACGGTAGCTCTGATGATGAGAATGATGATGATGACACCAGTGAGTATATTTTATGTAAATAGCTGACAAACTACTTGATGATAAGTGGTGATCACACATGAACATAAGTAACACACATGTATAAAAGACACAACACTTATAATTCGATGGTCTCTATGTATAAAAAGACATGTCAAAAATGGCAATTTTTTTTGCATAGATGGCAGATTGACAATACGGTCATACTTATGTAAGAATTTTATTTGAATATAATGTATTTTACTGGATATACAAGTCGTATATAAGATCAAGTACAGTAATTACAAAGAATAGTTGCCTTAAATGTAATACATATCGTTTTGTACGGTGTTTAAAAATGCGCGCCGCTCGGTGCGAAACGCGGTCTTGTCTAACTTAACAGAAGTTTAAAGTTATTGTAGCATAATGCATGCTCCACTAATTATTATGCTTTATGCATTTTAAGCACAAGGTAATTATATTGATGAAATTGATAAAACATTTATTTTTAAAACACTATTTTATTGTTTCCTATGTATAAAGAGGTATCTCAGACATGTCGTGCACATTAGTTTTATATACAAACGATAATCTATCAGTTTTTACAGGAAAGTATAATAATATTAAAAATGTATAAATAGGTACTCCTTTAAATTCCCTAAACTTAGTAAAACATTATAGAAAAAAAATACTTATAATTTTACAGACTATTATTTCTAGAGTGGTTTGAACATTAAAAATGCTCTCCTGTAAACTTCGGTTTTTGACATGTCGCTTTATACGTAGGGACCGTCGAATTATAACTTGCCTTAGCGATGATCAACAAACTGAGCAAATCCACACCTGTTAGATGTACATAATATTCTCAGACTTGCTCAGTCTGCCAATCGCATTTAGCCGACGTATCGAACTAAGGCCTGTGCCCTTCATAATGTGACAGAAGTTATGAACCCAGCAAAGATTTACTAATACTACTTATTATAAGTATTATTATGTGTTCTGTGCTAATATTTTAAATGATAAAAGATAATTTAATCATTCCAGAAACAAAATTCAAGAATTCTAGTCGACCGCGAGACGAATCTCCAGACAGCAAGAAGGCACGAAAGAAGGCTATCAAAGAAGAAAAAGCTGAAAGGAGAAAAACTAAAACTAAGAAACATATCAAGAAAAGAAGAGACAAGGGGTCTGGGAAGAAATAAGTATACATTGCTATGTAGTCTTTACTCTTTGTACAGTTGAACATCAGTGTGCGTGTACAGATTCAAAATTAATTAAATCTTTAAGATTATTAGTGGTAGTGTTGTTGAATAATACCTCTTCAACCAATCTATTTATTTTTGAAGTTACTCTTTGTAGGCATTTGTAGCCATTGTAGCCACGGGGAATTGTACGGGGTGGTAAAAACAAGTGGGGTGTTGTGTTTGCCTACAATATATATATAGATAAACTAAAGATAAATAGAACACAAACCCACCAAATAAATGTACCCGTCAGTAGGCGAACCTTGCTCAGATGTTAATGAGCTGATGATCTCCTAAATAAATATAAGTAAGAAAAGAACTAAACCAAGAATACGGGCGCCAAGGAGACCATCCACCTGCCTCACAGTACGGATAACAAAGCCGGATAAAACATTGAACTATTAATCTCAAAGCGGGCTTTATACTTCAGTGTTGTATGAAAATCTAAGTAGTAAATGTGCTAAGCATAATAAACTAAACATGATATTTTGCTGAGGAGAGAAATAAAATATTATATGTACCAAAGGATCTTTTATTCCTTCAAAACAAACAAAGACTTGGCATCAAATTGTTATGAGTCGCACAAAAGTAAAAGTTACCAAATACAGACAAATCCTGTAGAATTAAATATACTAAGTTACAAATATTCTAAACATTCTAAATTAAATTGTTTGTAAAAGTTGTATTGCATGGTAGAAAAATATCACAAACTTGTACCTGTATAAAATTACTTAGGCATAAAAGGCACGTCCTCTTAATGTGATCCCCGTCCCCAGCAGTGGACCGCAATGCTGCTTCATCACTGTTATGGTGTTCTCCGAGGTAAGGGTCTCCTCATCTTGAGTTCGTAGTCCAGGCTCCAAATGAAGTTGGGTAGAAGGTATACTTCGCCCTCAATAAGGAAAGTGATAATGGATTGACACTAGCAGGTCAAGAATACCATTATATCAAAAAAACTTACTCGCGAAAAGCAGAGTAAAAAAAAGAAAAAAAAAGGAGATCCGTAGATCAGGGGATTACAGTGGAATAATAATTATAAAGACATCACAAATGTGACGGCTAAACCACGGGTTCAAGCAGAACACCGGGAGAAATAAAGGAAAAGGATATCTAGTCCTTGTTCATGGTCCAAAAATTATAGGAAGCTTAAGGGAAACAAAAAAACGGATGGAATAAGGTCGGGAAAAAAAATCCCATCGTGAAAGCTAATGGTGGAAAATTAAACCATAGGGAAAAAAGCTGAAACAATGAATATCTACGCGTTATCCTCATGTAATACATTGCAAAATGCTTTGTTTTACGCATTTCGAATAAGAAATGTCCATAATTAACCAATACTCACGGCAAAAGCGCCCTCCCATAACCTAACCAAACACGCGGTCATCTAGGTGATGCCGGTTTCACGAATCTTTAAAAGGAAAACACATCGCCCCCATCGTGGTCGACGCGGCCCTCGCCCTTTACAAATGGAAATAAGCAGTTTGAAACAAATTTACAAAGAAAACCCCAAAATTATATTTTTAATCGCCAAGACACACATTAGTGGGCCGGCTGTCAAACAGGAAAAAGAAAGATCATAGATCATAGAGGAATAAGGTTGCTTGTATCATAGATACGCAAAGTCTATGCAAGATCGCATAGAGTAATTAGTTTTTCAAATATGGCAATGTCTATGATAAGTTCTACCAAGCGCAATTTAATAAGTTTTGTAAAATAAACAAACAATGAAGTCTTATAAATAGTTTTATTTCCAAAAACACCACTATCAAATTTCTATTTGTATTTAAATTAATAAAATCGAATTAAGAACAAGTCACGTGGTTTCATTAAACTCCCGTCACATCACGACACGTCGCGTAACTAGTTAAGCTATGTTAAATTTTGAAATTATTTATCTATGGCAAACATGTCAAATGTGTGAAGGTTTAAATAATCTGTGGTAATATGTCAAAATATGAAGAGTTAAATGAATTTCTACTACAAAATAATAACTATGGCTATATGTGACGAGCGATATATAAATCGTACGTTACATTTCCCCCTTTTCTAGCAAAAAAAAAAAAATTTTTTTTTTTTTTTTTTTTTTTTTTTAAGTGTTGACAACCCTATGATATGGTATAAAGTGACAACCCTGATACTAAAGTTTCAAAGAAAAATAAATTGATAACAAGTTGATGACAAGTCTACAATAAGTCTAAAAGAAGTTAATAACAAATCGATAATGAATCGATAATAAGTCGATAACAAATCGAGAATAAGTTGATAACAAGTGTCATCAAAAAATATACACTGGACTAGTATGCAACCGGTTATTGCAATAAGCACCCTCGCTTTGCAACAACAAACCAATCCAGGTATCTAAATTGGGTTGAAAATCCCAAAAAAAAACTAACTCCCACTCTACATCAAAATACTAAACTCCCACTCTACATCAAAATACTAAACTAACATAGGATCCAGTATGCAACCGGTTAATGTAATAGCACCCTCGCCTTACACTAACGAACTGTAACCCTACAAAACTCCTACTTCATCTCAAAACAAACTCCTACTCTATCTCCAAAATAAACTCCTACTGCTACAAAACAAAATATAGGACTTAGTATGCACCTGGTTAATGTAACAGCACCCTCGCTTTACATTAACAAACCAAGACCCTATAAGAATAAATTTCTAAAGTTGTGTCATATAAATACACCTAAAACAAACAAAAGAAAACGCTATGTTTGGTATGCAACCGGTCAAGACAGTGAGCATTCGCTATGTAATGACAAACCCAACAAAGCAACCCTGCACATGTACATGTCAAATGAACATGGCATGCCAGGAAAATTATCCACGAAAGTGAATAATAAAAAAAAACGAAGTGATTAATTAGCACTTCAAAAAAAGGTCACCCACAAGATATAAATTATCTATAGGGAAAAGGAAGTGTGGTGTTTCACACACAACCAAAAGTCACCCATAAGATATAAGTAATCTTTAGGGAAAAGAGAGTGTGGTGTTTCACACACAACAAAAGGTCACCCATAAGATGTAAATTATCTTTTGGGAAAAGAGGTTTCGTTGTACAACTCAAAATGTCATGTCCAGGTCCTAGGAATTCTAGTACTTAAAGTATGACCTAAAACTAAATAAAGACTAAGCTTAGACAAAATACTTCTAAGTAGAAGCTAACTAATAATGTACAACAAAACAAAACAAAACCTAGAAATAGGTAAATAAATCCACCTCAAGACAAAAAAAATACTAATAAATTATATAAATTGGTGAGGGGATAAAAAAAAATTGGGGCTAAATAACAAATATGAGTCCTTATAACATTGTTGGCACTAACTTCTTTTCTTTACATAAATTTAGAGTTCCAAAATGAGTAGAGTATGGTATGTATAGTTTCTTAGTACATTGACTAACCTAGGTCTCCTAGCATACATCACCTTCCAGTGTGGCTCCACTCATACATCACGCAATATTCTTCCACATACATAGCCACTTTTACCTTTGCCAGCAAATAGAAACAAGTTGGTAAGTATAATTTTGAGCATCCTAATAAACAAAATAAATATTAAATTTTAACTATATCTTTTACATGATATCTACCTCTACTACTCTTATCAAAATCTTTTAATAAATAAACATTATCAGAAATTTTATCTATAATTTTACTTTTAATAAATTTAGGTGCTAACTTAGATGAAAAGAAGTAAGATGCATTGGATTGCACGAAGTTACGCCTCCATACAATATCTCCAACATTATAAGAAATGCTTTTTCTTCTGGCATTATAATAAATAGAATTCTTCCTATAACCTTTAACTAAATTTTCCACTGTTTTCCTAAAAATATCTTCCAAAGTTGAAAGTAAAGAAGAATAGTCTGAACGACTACTAATAACCAATTCTGAAGGATCAGAAATTGAAGAAAATTTATATAAGGAGCCATCTAAAATAATTTCCCTTCCAAACATAAGAAAATTTGGTGTATAACCTGTAACTAAATTAATAGTGCTGTTAATAGCAGCTTGGACGTGGGGTAAGTACCTAGACCAAGTCCGATGGTCAGCTTCAACATAACATGAAATACAAGTCTCTATAGTTTTGTTGAATCTTTCCACTGGGTTATTCTGAGGAGTATATAAGGTATTATAAAATATTTTAGGTATATTATAGGTCTTAATGAAATCTTTAAATGGTTTTGAAGTGAACTGTGTACCATTATCACATATTACAATTTTTGGACAACCAAATTTTAAAATAATTTCTTTTTGCAATATTTTTATGATAGACTGTGTAGTTGCATTAAAGAGAGGAAAAATCCAACAGTATTTTGTGAAAACATCTACTATTGACAATATATATTTATAACCTGAATAAGATTTTGGTAATGGGCCAATTATATCCATGGACAACATAGTCATGGGACGGTCGACTAACTTAGGGTTTGACATAAGTCCTAACGGGGCTGAATTAGAGTGCTTATATGCTTTACAAATATCGCATCTACTTATATATTCTTTAACATCTTTAAACATCTTAGGCCAAAAGTAATGGGTTTTTAATTTTTCTAAAGTTTTATGTATACCAAAATGAGCTGAATCTACATTATCATGATTATTTCTAATTGTTTCTAAAGTATGTTCTCTAGGTATTACTATCTTCCAAGCTAAATTCTGACATAAATCGTTCTTAGGTTTTACATATTTATACAAGGTTTCATTATCTACTTTGAAATTTTTAAATTTAGAAGGATATTTCTGACAATTAATATACATTTTAGAATACCAAGGGTCATGAATATCATCTGGACACAAACTTATTTCAGCTATTTCTACACGGGACAAAGCATCTGGAACGGCGTGGCTGGTACCTTTTTTATGAATGATGTCAAACTTATACTGCGACAAACGGGCTGCCCACCTGGCCAATCTACCAGAAGGATTCGTCAAGCTCATTAACCACTTTAAACTGGCATGGTCGGTGACTACAGTAAACTCAGTTCCCTCAATATATGGTCGAAAATGTTCTATAGATAATAAAATAGCTAAAAGCTCTCTTTCAGTAACACTATAATTTTGTTCACATTTTGATAATAATTTTGAAAAATAGGCAATTGGATGTTGTTGACCTGAATCGTCCTCTTGCATCAAAACACTACCAACAGCATAACCACTGGCATCGCAATGAAGAAAAAATGGTTTACTAAAATTAGGACATTGCAAAACTGGCGCTGTCATCAAAGCATTTTTTAAATAATTAAATGATTCCTCTGCTTTATCATTCCACACAAATTTTAATTTTACATTCTTTTTACCGCTGGTTAATTTTGTCAAAGGAGCAACATGATGTGAAAAATTTGGAATAAATCTTCTGTAATAAGAACACATACCAACAAAACTTCTGACATTTTTAACAGATCTAGGTGTAGGAAAATTTTTAATCGATTCTAATTTCTCGGGGTCAGTGTGTAAGCCCTCTTTATCTACAACATAACCTAAATATTTTAATTTATCTTTGCAAAATTCGGATTTTGATAAATTAATGGTAAGTCCTGACTCTACTAGTCTATTATAAACTTTTTCTAATAACGCTAAATGACTGTCAAAATCTTTAGAAATTAAAATTAAATCGTCCAAGAAACAGAACAGATTGTCATCGAACTCTGGACCAAACAATCTATCGGATAACCGTTGTAATTCGGCGGGTGCATTTGTGACTCCAAATGGCATCCTAACGAACTCAAAAAGTCCCCTGCCTGGTACTACAAAAGCTGTCTTTTCTCTAGACGTTTCTTCTAAAAGTATTTGATAAAAAGCTTTAGAGAGGTCGATAGAGCTAAGATATCGAGCGTCTCTAAGGTTACTCAAAATTCTAGATATATATGGAAGTGGATAAGAATCTTTTACTGTTACAGAATTTAATTTACGAGAATCCAAACAAACTCTAAGACTACCATCTTTCTTTGTAACTAAAACAAGTGGACTACTCCAAGGAGATTTTGAAGGTTGAATAATTCCTTCTGCTAACATTTTATCTATTTCCAAATTTAAAGAATTTAATCTAGCAGGACTCAAAGGATAGTACCTCTGCTTGATAGGCTCACCAAAAGTTACAATCTTGTGTTGAACTAAATCTGTTTTACCTAAACCTTTCTTTTCGTAAGATATATTCTCAAATAATCTAGTTATTTTACTTAAACGAGTTCTCTCTTCAAAAGTTAAGCTAGAAGCAGGTCTAATAGAAGCGATTTCAACTGGTTTCCCATATGAATTTACAAAAGAAACTTCTTTACGCAATTTAGAAAAAATATCAAATGTAAGCCAAAAATCTATACCAAGAATTATATCATTTGATATTGATGGTATAATAGCAAATTTACATAATCTAACACGCTTTACGCACTTAATGGGCAACTCCATAATACCTATAACATGTTGTTGCTTTCCATCGGCAGTTGTAACAAAAGAAGAAGACTGTTGAATATTAAAACCTATATCTTGAAATATTAGGTGTGAATTATTACCTAAAACGCTAATTTGAGCACCACTGTCCAACAAACCTAGAAATTCTCGGCCCTTGACAGTAAATGATAAATAAGGTCGAGTATCAGAACTACATTCAAGAAGTGAAGCTACTTGTTGTTCTATACTACTATCGTTAGAGTTAACTATAAGTTTACTAGATAAATTAGGATTAGAAGTTTGACTAAATCTCAATGTGGATCTGTCATTTTCATTTAAAAACCGATCACAGTGAGGCACTACTCGTTTTTCTGGATCGCAGTCATTTACAATGGAAACATTCTTTTTGGAATTACACTTGGGACACTGCTTAGTTACTACATTGGGCTGGCCGCAAGTGAAGCACTTAACACCTGGAAATAACTTACAGTCCCTATAAGAATGACCAATCTTTTTACACTTTAAACAAACAATACTATTTCTAGAAGAATTATTTTTATATTGAGGTGAAGAATTGGGTTTAAAATTATCTGATTTTACAAAAGTTTCAGATTTTATATTAGATGGCAATAAACTATTATTCGGGTGAAGTGAATGGAAAGATTCAATTTCTTTACCTAAATGCATAATTTCATTGAGCGATATGACACAACGGCCAATCAGATGAACAGAATATCCCGGCAACATGTTATGTCTAACAATGTCTAGTAAGGTCTTTTCAGAGAGAGGAACTTGCAGTTTTGCAGATAAATCCATCAACTCAACGACAAACTCAGACAAAGTTTCACCAACTCGCTGCTTCCTGGTCCTAATTTCATACTCTAATCTATAATTATAATCTCTGGGAGTGAAATAGTCTAAAAACTCAATTTTAAATTGTGACCAATTAAGAATAAAATGTTTTCTACCCCTGTACCATTTTAATGCAATATCTGTTAATAATACTGGCAAAGCTAAGAAACACTGATGATCATTATACCCTTTAACAGGTTTTAACTCCTCTAGTCGAGTAAGAAATTCCATTGGACATGTTTTACCATTAAAAGTTAAGTTAAGTTTTGAAAAGTCAAAATGTTTTCTCAAATAATAGTTAGCAACAGGTAAAGTTGAGTCTAAGGCAGTTGAATTGTTATTCGAAGCTAGTTTTGATTGTGGTGTTGTTGTCACATTATCTAATGTTATCATATTATCATCCGAGCAGAACACATCCTGATTCTGAGTCTGAGCATGCACTTGGAAAGACACATTAGGTGCAGGTTCTTGTTCGTGACTGGTTGTAGGCATATTTATAGTTTCCTTGTCAGACTTAGAAACAGAGGCTGTACCCTCCATCTTAACCAATGTTAATAACTATGTGAATGTGAACAAGGTTATTCACCAACAATGACAAAACTTCAAAGTAAATTATTACAATAACAAGTATTTAATTTAATTCTATATAACTGTAAGTTAATATTTCTATATTAAATTATGTACTTTAATAACCAACAACTTCAAAATGAAAGTAGAATAACTTTCAGTAGTACTATTATAATATTTTCAAACTTCAACAAGGTTAATATTTAATGTTAATTAATGATGTTATCAAACTAAATTTATTATTACTCTCTAACTTTATTTCAAATATTACCAATTCAAATAGCAAATATAGTCAACTTTAAATTCCTCAAATAACACTAGATTCACAGCTTTAATGAAAACAAGTAAGTACTTTTCTATGTTGAACCAAAATAAGTAGGTATACACCAATAATAATTGTTCAATAAACAAAATAGGAAGGAAATTATACAAAAATACCATACAACTTTTACTTCCAAAACAAATAATTAGCCAAGCCAAATAAGTCTCAACAATATATCATGTATACAAACAAAATAACAACACTGAATATGTATGTTACCAAAATTAACACAAGTATAAATTACTCATGTATAAATCTAAATAAATCTGAACTAACAAGTCTGTCCGAACTGAACAAATCAAGTCGGTCTAAAAAATCAGTCCTGTCTAAAAAATCAGTCCCTGTTCCTGGGTGCCATTGTAGGCATTTGTAGCCATTGTAGCCACGGGGAATTGTACGGGGTGGTAAAAACAAGTGGGGTGTTGTGTTTGCCTACAATATATATATAGATAAACTAAAGATAAATAGAACACAAACCCACCAAATAAATGTACCCGTCAGTAGGCGAACCTTGCTCAGATGTTAATGAGCTGATGATCTCCTAAATAAATATAAGTAAGAAAAGAACTAAACCAAGAATACGGGCGCCAAGGAGACCATCCACCTGCCTCACAGTACGGATAACAAAGCCGGATAAAACATTGAACTATTAATCTCAAAGCGGGCTTTATACTTCAGTGTTGTATGAAAATCTAAGTAGTAAATGTGCTAAGCATAATAAACTAAACATGATATTTTGCTGAGGAGAGAAATAAAATATTATATGTACCAAAGGATCTTTTATTCCTTCAAAACAAACAAAGACTTGGCATCAAATTGTTATGAGTCGCACAAAAGTAAAAGTTACCAAATACAGACAAATCCTGTAGAATTAAATATACTAAGTTACAAATATTCTAAACATTCTAAATTAAATTGTTTGTAAAAGTTGTATTGCATGGTAGAAAAATATCACAAACTTGTACCTGTATAAAATTACTTAGGCATAAAAGGCACGTCCTCTTAATGTGATCCCCGTCCCCAGCAGTGGACCGCAATGCTGCTTCATCACTGTTATGGTGTTCTCCGAGGTAAGGGTCTCCTCATCTTGAGTTCGTAGTCCAGGCTCCAAATGAAGTTGGGTAGAAGGTATACTTCGCCCTCAATAAGGAAAGTGATAATGGATTGACACTAGCAGGTCAAGAATACCATTATATCAAAAAAACTTACTCGCGAAAAGCAGAGTAAAAAAAAGAAAAAAAAAGGAGATCCGTAGATCAGGGGATTACAGTGGAATAATAATTATAAAGACATCACAAATGTGACGGCTAAACCACGGGTTCAAGCAGAACACCGGGAGAAATAAAGGAAAAGGATATCTAGTCCTTGTTCATGGTCCAAAAATTATAGGAAGCTTAAGGGAAACAAAAAAACGGATGGAATAAGGTCGGGAAAAAAAATCCCATCGTGAAAGCTAATGGTGGAAAATTAAACCATAGGGAAAAAAGCTGAAACAATGAATATCTACGCGTTATCCTCATGTAATACATTGCAAAATGCTTTGTTTTACGCATTTCGAATAAGAAATGTCCATAATTAACCAATACTCACGGCAAAAGCGCCCTCCCATAACCTAACCAAACACGCGGTCATCTAGGTGATGCCGGTTTCACGAATCTTTAAAAGGAAAACACATCGCCCCCATCGTGGTCGACGCGGCCCTCGCCCTTTACAAATGGAAATAAGCAGTTTGAAACAAATTTACAAAGAAAACCCCAAAATTATATTTTTAATCGCCAAGACACACATTAGTGGGCCGGCTGTCAAACAGGAAAAAGAAAGATCATAGATCATAGAGGAATAAGGTTGCTTGTATCATAGATACGCAAAGTCTATGCAAGATCGCATAGAGTAATTAGTTTTTCAAATATGGCAATGTCTATGATAAGTTCTACCAAGCGCAATTTAATAAGTTTTGTAAAATAAACAAACAATGAAGTCTTATAAATAGTTTTATTTCCAAAAACACCACTATCAAATTTCTATTTGTATTTAAATTAATAAAATCGAATTAAGAACAAGTCACGTGGTTTCATTAAACTCCCGTCACATCACGACACGTCGCGTAACTAGTTAAGCTATGTTAAATTTTGAAATTATTTATCTATGGCAAACATGTCAAATGTGTGAAGGTTTAAATAATCTGTGGTAATATGTCAAAATATGAAGAGTTAAATGAATTTCTACTACAAAATAATAACTATGGCTATATGTGACGAGCGATATATAAATCGTACGTTACATCTTGTTTAAATTTGGAAAGAAAATTTTACCCTTAAAGGTACGAAAATAGGAGATGATTTATGTTTCAACTACTATATTTTTACCTGGTAACTGAATATATCACCAATAACTTAATAATTTTCATAGCAACTAAAAATTAAAAAATAATTATTTTTTGACAAAAAATAAAACCAACGAAAAAAAACTGAAAAGCGAAAAATAAAATAAACCATTTAGTATTATAAATTAAGATCCTAAATTAACTGAAAATTGGTTTTATTTTTTGTCAAAAAATAATTATTCATCCCCCTACCGCTAAAAAATCTTTGGCAGAACAACGTTTGCCCGGTCAGCTACTTTTTCATACAAAGTTCAGAATAACGGATATTGTGTGAATCAAAAACTTAAAAACTTTGATAGTCTGTTTTACTATTGTAATTTCTAAGTATCTTTCACATGTTGGGATTATCAACATAAAAGAAAATCAAAAAAAAATCATAAATTATAAATGGCTTTTAAAAGTGGTAGATTTGAAAAATGCATGAAGGAAATTAAACTACAAATTTATATTCAAGTCATATTTTTCCACTTTATTATAATACTATAAAGGTACATTTTTAAAAATAACCACAGTTGTATACCCATTATTTGATATTTTATTAAAGCTTACATTTTTTCCGAAAATTCATGAAGATTTCCGTAATATTATAAACATTTTTGTACATAATTATTAAAAACTGTATGTAAAATGCCAAACAAAATGAAACAATTGTATTGTTTTTAAATAAAAAATTGTAGAATAAATGGTCAATCTTATGCCAAACTATTTAAAAGTATATTGATAAAATTTGCACTGATATAAACTTGGAATGAAAATATTATCTTATGAAATTAAATAAGACTTAGCTATAAAATAATAGATAAATAGATTATACAGAGTGAGAAAATATTTCTTAAAACTTTGTATAAAAAATAAGTAAGTACTTAATCACATTACTTCACTTACATACTACGTAGTAATATTAACTGGGAAGTTAATTTTCTTGTAGGCATGTAACCATGTACAAAACGTATCGTAACATAACCATGTACGTACAAAAATGGATTCGTTTGTACAATGCAAGTTTGGATGTAATTTCTTCCATAATGTAGAATTACGCAATAATTTACATTAGTGATATTCCTATCCTAAATTCTAAATACAGAAAATCTAACATAAAATATGTAAAATCTACTTTTAGATTATATTAGTAGGATTATAAGGTACGCACTACGAAACAAGAAGTCATGTTTTAACAAGATTGAAAATCACCTTTTCCATACCGACAGATAAACAATTTTTTTGTTGAAATCATATAATTAACTATCTGTCTCCATTCCGTTAGCACGTTTCTCTCAAAAAATGAATACTATGGAGGTCGGTGATAGTGATTAACATAATGAGACGACTTCAACAATTAAACATCTCTTAATAAATAATTAAGTAAACTTCTTTGGCAAGAATAAATTAATTTTGCAGATGAAAAATCTGTTTTTAACACTGTAAATACATCTATTTTTCATAAAAGAACAGATTACCTTATAACTACTTATCAACCTCAGACCAATTTAATTTTGAACAACAACGACGTTTATAACTAATATATGAAAAGACACTGTAAATCAGCTATAAATGCATTTCTAAATGGATGGTCTTAACATTTTAACCATGTTTTGTAATAACAGTATAGTGACAAACAACCATAAATGTATCACCTATTTTGTACTCTACACCGCACAAATTTAAAATATCACATTGGTTGGAATAACCTAATTCCTTCGCCATTCCTTTTCATCACGTGGCAAATCGTCGTCTGAGGTTGAGATAGCAAACTAGTCTGCAAACGAATAACATTCCTACCATAATAAGAATTTCTAGCCACACTGAATTCCCGTCTATATCCAAGTATTTGAGCAATACATCGGGTTTTGCGAAGTGGCAGTATACGTCGGTACATTTGAGAGGAGTTCTACCGAAACCGAAGATCGTTAGGACCATAGCGACGACACCGCAGCGAATGAACGAAGTCTTCATAATGATTTTCATCAGAAGTGGGATGCGATGAGCGAAGTCGAATCCATAGATGGCCAGGCCGAGGAATGGAGCGATCACTGCTGGTCCAATCGCGCACCCATTCTGAAATAAGTTTTAATGCTTTGTAATACAAGTTTTGAGGGACAGGTACCTCATAAGTTATAACTATCGAGACAATTAACGTATCAGTGATGCCTTTAGTGTTGCTTATGTCCATGGGCGACGATAGCCACTTATCATCAGGTGGATCGGCAGCTCGTTTGACGGCTATTTCCATAAAAAAAAATTGTATAAAGATTGAAGTATCAGTACTAAGTAGAACAATTGATATTATCTTACGTCTTACTAAGTACTAAAACTACTAAGGCGACGCTTGTAGGCAAAATGTTTCGCAGAGATACCACCTAGCGTTGCCAAGAGCAGATCGCTGGCCGATAACCCTCAGTAGTCACGAGTAGTTATCCACTAGAATCGGAGTCTTACGCTTAATGGTACCTACTCCAATTACTAATTAATTAAGTCAGGGAATTGGATTGTGGTGGTTTCGGCAACCCTGCATTCTTTCAATCATTGCAATATTTGCAATGCGCATAAAATAATACTTAGTCTGTTCAACAGGTGGCGTTAGTGATTACAGAATAGAATAATGAAAAATCTCGATAATACCTACCTAACTAATTAATTAAGGGCAAAAATTTTTGAGATGGAAATACATCAAGTACAGTACGTATTGATATTTATGACCAAGACCAAACACAGTCTTGGAATAAAGCATGTTGTACTTACCCTAACACTGAACATAGATCCAATAGCCAGTCCAAACCCTTCAGAGACTAGGGACACCACGTTTCCTATTAGGCAGAATGCTATGAACCTCTGCACTGCGAAGGGAACCCCAACCATGAAGTAGACGATGGCACAGAACTCTATGTTCAGCGTCACTTGTACTGGAAGCTTGGATATTGTGAGCGCTGCGTAGTACGGGGTCAGACTGTACCAGCCATTGAAATGTTCCTTCTTCACCAGTTTTACCTCTAGAGGGTCTGCAATAAAAGACATTTTTGAAGATAAGTATTTTGATGTACGTAAGTTGATGTGACCGAGCCATCATGACCATAAGGATACCTGCAATAGCAACGAATCCAATACAAATGCAGAGAGATCTTAGGGCGACATGACATCATATCCGCAAAACAGTACAGTGCATTGGAAGACGTATTCAAGTTGATGAAGTGAAAACTACGTGGCATTAATATCAATAGTGAACTGGTAGTTTTGGGAAAGAAGGAGCACAGGTTGCCTTTCCACTAGAAGACTGACAACCTGAAGAAGTCAGGGGGCATCCGATGGATTCAGAAGGTTAGGGGAGCCTATGTCTAGGGATAAATAAATGAAAAATAGATTTAAGGTTTTAAGAAAATATACTTACACACAAGCACTGGGACCATGATCTGTGTATACGCGAAGAATATAACTAATCCCACACACATCTTCAGATGGTTGAACATCTGAGTGCCGTCATTGGCCATGTTGAAGAAACAGAGGCCGATGAGGATGGCGCACATCGTGTGGTGCACTGTTTGGATCCACAGAGCTGGAAGGAATTGCAAGAAATAATTACCTGGTGATCCTTTCGATATTGGGAAAATTTAATTTTCTCCAGTAATTTTGTATAAAGAAGCCCTCTGTTTTACATCCTATTCAATTTGATTTATTGGATGTCATAGCAATGAAAAATAAGTATTAATGACCACAACATGAAAAGAATTTAAATAACGATAATTTTTTTTGCCTAAACTAATTTCTGTTTACTATTATTATTATTTTATTATTAATTAAGTGCCAAGTTTGTTTAACAAAATAAGCCTTCTAAAAAATTAACTATAGTATAAGTATCTAGTTCTAACTCACCTTGACGATTCCTCGAAATTTGAACAAGCATTCGACAAAGTAATATTCGAAACTGTTCAAAATACGTCGTAGGATACACGCAGCCTCCCGAAGTCTTCTGGACTTTCATCCACGCTAATGACGAGTTATCTATTGATATCTGACTGGAAAGTGACACGGTGGATTGTCTGGTGTCATATTGTTTTACTTTGTAGGAACATTTCTCATTCGATAACACTATTTCTCTTTCTCCAACTTCGTCTTCGGTTTGGTAAGTGATCTTCAGAGGCATGTTGTTAAGTGGCTCGTTGGATGAGTTGTCGAGTTTCGTAGACTTGTACAGTTTCCCGTTGAGTATATTATCACTGAGTAAGGTTATGTTGTCTGGGTTTTCCGTTATTTCTATGACTGAAGAAGAAAGATACAGTTGTTACAATAACATGCAGCAATGGGTCGGAAAATGAATGGGCGGTGGTTATTGGATTTGCTCCAACTTTTTAGAGCCCACATGGTCGTGGAATGTCTCAATATCGCAATCATGCTAGTATGCTACAAGGGCAGAGAGATGGCAATATTGGCAATATTATGCCCGCCTTATGTTGCGGATAGCGGCGGAATACACCCAATACAAGAAAACGGTCGTTTACTAGCTGACCGTATAAATAGTGTGGTATTGGTATTTGGTATTAATTAATATTTCATAATAACGCTTCACACAACAGACATGTTTCACACTCATAGCCCCACACTAGAATTTCCTGTGTCGTGGGTGCCATGGACAACACATAGAGACAAGAACACTCAATCCGAGACCGAGAACAGAAATTCAAACTCATCATTCAAATTTCCGCCTCGTTGGGAATCGAACTCGGGGCCCATGGCGAAGCGATCCGGCATGGTAACCATCGTGCCACACAGGTCGTCATAAAAAGTAGATATGTATAAAAAGTACCTATTATACCGAAAAGTGAAGTAAACAAAACCCATATTTTTTGCTTTCGTCAAATACCTAATATTGCAACCTTCAAACTGTTCTATTGTGATGCCTTAGAAGTTTGTACTTACTACATATTTTTTACTAAGTAAGTTATGTAAGTAAAATAGGTATGTGCTTGTAATCGAATATGAAGCCGTTCGTTTAGGGCTGCCATCTTAATATTAGTCCGGGGAATTAGTTAGGTATTACTTGTAACAAAAATCCGGAAATTTCTAAAAAAATCAGTTTTTCAATTACAAAAGAAACAGTAATTGATGGTCTTTCACCGGCCTTAGATACAAACTTTAAAGTTTTGACATGTCCGGACAGCTTGCAACCCTGTGTTAATACCGACTTCTTGTTATACTTCATGCAAAAAATATTTCAATTTGATCGAATCCACCAACGCAATAGTTCAAGGTCTTGTGCACACAGAAGTTCACAGAAAAACATCATGATTGTAATGTTTGGATATCACTCAAACGGTGTAATTATGAGTCTGCTAATAGACCCTGTAGTAATGTACCAATATTTGTACGAATGTGTTTTACAATGTAAGTCAATATTCTACACAGCCTTTTTTATGTCGTTAGGTACTTACCTAAAGTCCATTTTTTAGACTATAATAGTCCTATTTGGTAAACAAACTACGTAATCTATCTATTATAAATAAAAATGAATGTTGCTAAGCTCAAAACCAATTCGGCAAATTTTTAACACTGAAGGTTTTCATAATAAAAAAACTTTTGACAGAACGAAGTCTGTCCGGGCAGCTAGTTGTAAACTTGTAATTAAAAACAAGGCTGAGTCAAAATGAACAACTAATTGAAATTATTATTTCATTAACTAATGAGTATTGCCTAGATTTTTTATCAAATAATGACTAATAATAACTCTTCTAAAAATTTGAGCATACCTAGTACTTACCCACTGTATAGTATAATAGCTTAGAATAAAATTAAACTATAATAGGTACTTAATCACTTTAGAATTTAGATATTCGAATCGGTTTAGTCAGGTGAGTCAAGCACATCACAGTAGCCAGGACAACATTTGCATTTCTTCATCTCTTTCTGCATATATCTAGTCTATAGAATAGGTAGTACAGTCAACTACAGAGAAAAGTAATCAATCTGTTTATAAATACACGAACAGCAGCAACGTTTCCGTTGCCTGTTGCGTTATAAACAGATGGGTTACTTTTCTCTGCAGGTGAGTACCTGTCTATGTAAGAATGTCTGGTAAAAATCGATACGGCAGCTATACTCAACGTGCGGCCCGCCAGGCTTTTGAGTTGGTCCATCTGGGGTTAGGGCGTATTCACGTAGAAAGCTGGCCAATCTACCAGCGCTTATCGGTACTGGTCCGTTGAGATAATCTTATCGGCGCTGGTTCGGCACAGTATAGAGACTACCTGCGCCGACTACCTGCGCGGATCGGTTCCGATAAGCGCTGGCAGATCGGCGCCGGTAGCCAGCTTTCTACTTGAATACGCCCTTACTTTAATTTATAATAATGCCGAAAATCAATACCAATTTTTTTTCTTTGTTTTGCGGCCCGCGACAGCATGACTAATACGTGTTTGTGGGCCGTATGAAAAAATCGTTTATTACCACTGTATTAAGGCTTTCTTTAAATTATGTATATCCTATTTGTATTATGTAATGTAATGCCAATTATAGACGTGAACACCTGAACAGCATTATTGTTAAAGTTTAAGAATGTAGGTATTATGGTTATAGACTATGTAATTATAAAATAAAGATGCATAATATTTTTGAAAAACCCTTTCAATGATAATTTACACTAGACGGGGTAGACGAGAAAAAAATTCATCCCCACTTTACCTTTAGGAGAAGTGCCCTGATTTTTTTTAGATTTTATTCTACAACTGTGAAGTTTTCATAAATAAGTATATCCATTCCAAATTGCAGGTTTCTATCATTAAGGATCTCTACGCTATGCTGCGGACGAACGGACATGACGAAACTATAAGGGTTCATTTTTGACTCCGGACTCCTAAAAACTACTTACTAAAATCAGCAGGATTGTGATGCCTCGGGCACGGCAGGCCAAGTCCCCGTAGATAGGGAACCATGGCCTCTGTATCACCCTGGTAAATGCATCGCCCATCCGCTATAACATACACCTGGAACCAAATACATACATAGATAGATAACATTAACATATTGTTACAGTACGGCCGACGTATCTTGGCGCGTCTGAACATAGGCTCTGCGAACTTTAGCGCATGTAAGACAGAGATAGCGACACAGACATGCTAACGTGTGACTGAGACATATGTAATACGCCGCGTACTGAGCATTGCTGAATTATTGTGTTACTGCGCAGCCTTCCGCGCGAAGTTCAAACGCGTCAAGATACGTCGGCCGTACTAAATCTTGCATTACAATATCATTATTACCTGTATTACTATATCATTATTACCTGACGTATCTGAATTGTGGTTTATAAGTACAAGTATCAAAATAAACACGTGGGCCCTCAAAAGTTGAAAATAGTGCATTATATTGGAGTTTGAAATAATTCGTACAGTCACCTGCAGAGAAAAGTGATCCATCTCTTTACAACGCAAAAGGCAACGGAAACGTTTGCTGCTGTTCGTACATATATTTATAAACAGATGGGTTACTTTTCTCTGCTGGTGACTGTACAATACTTTACACTGTGTTTACAATATCGTAATTACTGCTGCGTAAAATTTCAGAATAACAAGATTACGACTAAGATTATGAATCGTAATCTAAAAAAATAATAACAGTCAAGTGTGAGCCTTCCGGAACACACTACAGACTGCAATTCTATTTGTTTATAGATTATTAATAACACCAACACCATTAAAATTGATTTCAACGGAGTATCCTACAGTGCAGTTCTATGGTGCAAGGTATGAGCAGTTATACTCGTAATTGGCACTTTTTTTCGCAGTAAGACACAAAGTATCTAGAAACCATCATCAGCTTTCTACAAAATAACCATAAATAAAGCTCAGATTAAAAAACAAAATAAAGTATGTCAATTACGGCGAATGACATTTAGAACAATGGCGTAGCATAGGTAGGTAAATCACGAGTTAATTAAACTGGGATTATCTTAATTATGTAAATGAGTCGTGGTTGAAAACAATGCTAGGCACGCTATCGATCACGATCATCTTTTTCTACTAATGAACATTTGAAGTGCTAATAGCTCCATGGCGTGAATCGTGTATACTGTATAGGAAGGTGAATACGTGGTTGCCATATCGCTTATAAGGGGCCATCCCTGGCCATCCATAAATTACGTCACACTAATTTCATGACTTTTTGACCCCCCTTGTCGCAGCTGGTCACATTTGTGAGCCCCCCTAGTGTGACGTCACATATAATGAAATTTTACACCTAGAAGTTATTAAATTAAAACAGCAGTTCCAAAATAAGTTTTATTTCCATTTTTTTTTAATATTTACCTATACATAACTACCAATTATTCGATTTTGAAATGTGACGTCACGAAATTTAGGACCCACTCCCACCCCTTGTCACACAATGCCCCTCCCCCCTAACGTGTGTCGTAATTTATGGATGGCCCCTAATTTACCTATTCAAAAGGTAAATTTTAAGTACGGTGTGGTATGGCAACCACGTTGGTCAACTGTGGAGGGGTATTAAGGCATTGTGAACAATTTTCTGACGAGTACCTACCTAATTACTATAGTACCTACCTGATAGCTAACTAGACGATCGGCTTACAACTACGGAACCCTACATCACGCACGGCCTGATAAGCACTTGGCCGGTTTTTAGGGTTCCGAAGAAAAATCGGAACCCTTATAGTTACGTCATGTCCGTCCATCCGTCCGTCTGTCCAAAGCATAGCGCCTAGACCTTTGTGAAGAAAACTATTATTTGATATGAATATACATATTTATTAAAATTACATAATAAAATATTGAAAAATATTTTTTATTCAGGGTACCTCCCATACACATACAGGCAAAATGGGGATGAATTTTTTTTTCGTCGCGTACCCCTATAGTGTGGAGGAAAACTATCACGGCTAGGTAAGCTAAAGTAGTTAATGAGTAGGTCGGAACTCTACATTGCGCGTGGCCTGATACGTACTTGCCCGGTTTTATTTTAATTTAGCTGACCCGGCTGACCGGTGAACTTCGTATCGCCTAAAAAAACTGTTATTTTTTCTAAAATAAAAATAGCCTAAGTTACTCCTTGTTACATCAGCTATCTGCCAGTGAAAGTCCCGTCAAAATCGGACCAGCCATTTCAGAGATTCACCGGAACAAACAGACAGACAGACAAAAATTGTGAAAAATGTTGTTTTGGCATATTATGTACCGTGTATACATCCAAATGTATTTAGTAAAAAGCGGTTATTTTAATATTACAAACAGACAGATTATGTAGGTACCACAGACGTAAAAAAAAGACGGACGTAATCCCAAGAACAAATTCAGTGAAGCACCCATAGGAATACCAACTCTGTATTCGTACAAGTACACACACCCACACATTGACACCATACGGCTACGACATTGACACCATCGCGAATCAAAAATTACAAAATTACACACACATGGTAAGCGAGCTGTCAAGTGTCAGTCAGCTGTCAGCTTCACTCTCGATTAGACAAGGTTACGTCCGTTTTTTTTTAGGTCTGTGGTAGGTACCTAGTAACAGTTAAATATCAAAAATTAGGAAGTACTTACCTACTCGTTATTGTTATCCTATTAATCATTACCTATGTAATATCAAAGTTAATTGCATAATTCGATTTACTGTGAAATAAACTTCATACGTAAAGAATCTTTATTCTTATAAGTATTCAGAATTTACTAATTTGCATATTAGAGAACTTAACTTCGAATACTTAACCAAAAACAAAATAAATAAACTTTTATTTGAGACTAATTCCTACATCATACTTTTAGTAACTTTTAGTTTTTAACTTTTAGGAGATTTGATACTCGACTATTTAGGTACTCGAATTCAAAAAACCTTTGGCTTAATATTCATCAGCATTGAAAAAAAAACCGACTTCAAATAACTCAAAAACTACTGTTTACACATATATCTCGCACAAATTAAAAAGAATCATCAAAATCGATACATCCAGTAAAAAGTTATAAGGCCGTATTGGGGAGGCTTAGGATATTAACCCCAATCCTACGCCGGATGGGTGTCGTAAGAGGCGACTAAATCCGGCCCGCTGGTGGTAGGGCCCCTCGAGGGATTATATTGATAATATTGAATTTATTTTTTAATTAATACCATTATTACTATTATTATTTCTCCATAGGGGTTCGCCTGGATAGCTACCACCCTTGAGCATGAGTCAGCCGCCAAACGACTCGTCGTGTTCCGGTTGGGGGTTTGAGAGCCAGTTCTTTATTTTTCGTCTTTCTTTCTTAGCCGGCAACGCATCAGTGATGCCTTTGGTGTTTCTGATGTCCATGGGCGACGATAGCCATTTACCATTAGGTGGATCGTCAGCTCGTTTGTCGGCTGTTTCCATAAAAAAAGGTAACTAGTAATAATACTTCAATGGGTAACACACATAAAAAAATACGGTCGAATTGAGAACCTCCTCCTTTTTTGAAGTCGGTTAAAGAATCAAATAAAAGAACAGAAAACTGGTCACCTACATTATTACCGATTTTATTAAGTCGTCTTAAAAAACCCGCAGTTTTACACAAAATCTCGTTTTGCCCGAATAAAACAATCTGCTGACGCAGACCAATTTTGTCGATGTTAAGTAATTAACATATGTAATTTTGTAATAAATAAACGACTTCATGGTATGTACTCGTATAATTACGAGTATTTCGAAGCTTTTACGTTATTATACTGATCGACCTTTATTTCCGTCTTGCGTCAATTTAAATTAGGTTCGGTTCGCCTACAATCAATTGTCGTATTCTAATACGTACTTAAGACCATTACATACCATACGTAAACAAATATATTTTTATTCAATTACAAATTAAATTACATATTTTAGGGTAAAGGACCTGATTTAAGCCCATTGGAGTAAGAGGCGGTTTTATTCTTGATTGGCAAAAATTGTAAATATTGAAACGGTTTTAGAATTATGAGCTTGTTTCACAATCTTCAAGTAAGTCCTAAGTAAGCTATTCGTTGGTTAAGTTGACATTTCGTGTATGCAAAATGACACTTTAACGTCACTTTAACCGGCGAATAGCTTATTCAGGACTCTACTTGAAGATTGTGAAACAAGCCCATAATGTAATTAAGAAATACAAACGTAAAAATATAATAATATGAGCATATTATGTGTGTAATATGAAACAAAGAAATCAATAAAACGTAGCCGTCTGTTTTCAATCACATAAAGAATAGAATTGTTTATATTGTATGTATGTATCTATAAATTAAATCTAAATTGAAAGTGAAAATTATAAATACAAGTGTATCTTAGTAACAATAAATAAAATTATATACCTACATATAATTTATTTATGTTTATCTACCCTGTCCGTGTCATATTCTTTTAACCTAAAGAAAGTAATTGACTTTTACGAAATATTTTTTACGATAATACTTTATCTATAAATTACATATTTTTTTCATTGTTTGAGTCATAAATAACCATGATGTTATTACTGTCTTGTAAAATGCAAATGCAACATAGATAAAACATGTACCTGCTATACACAATTACAATAAATCAATACCCGTTTAAGTATAAAATGATAGAGCATGCAAGTGTTGATGTTGATAGGCATTTAAAATTGATGTTTAATTCTCTTGACGACTATAATTCATACATAACAATTACCTTAGTAAGTAGCATATAATTAATTTTATTTATTGACAGCTACATGGCTTGTTCCATCCGGGATATCTTATATTACCCGTAGTTGAAGTATAATGTACTAAAGTACCAGAACAGACATCCCGAACAAAATGTGTGTCACGCCGGGAGGTTCTATTTTCATTTTTCAAAATCGAGCCCCCGTTCTTTTCAAAATCGACTGAATCCATTGAAACTATAGCCAATTGGCTACAGTTCATTGCCCAAACATTGGGTTCTTGGTGTCGGTTCTATACGCTAGTAACTACCTGATATAGTTCAATGATAGAAGTACATATTTATTATGTACTTGTTAAAGTATTTTTCTAACATGATGTGGGTAGTTACAATAAACAATGGACCTTTATTGACCATAACACTTTTTATTGGCCCGAGACCATAAATATAGGCATTTTTTTTTTTTTTTTTTTTTTTTTTTTTTTTTTTTTTTTTTTTTTTACATTAGATAAGTCAGTGCTTGACAACAATCCCACCTGATGGTAAGTGGCGATGGAGTCCAAGATGGTGAACGCACTAACTTAATAAATGCCTATTCACTCTTCTCTTGAAGACACCTACATTGTAGGTGGACGGGAACACCCACGCAGGCAAGCTATTCCAGTCCTTCGCGGCACGCACTATGAAAGATGAGGCGAATCGCCTGGTTCGCAGCGGTGGGATATTCACGACGTATGGATGGATGCTTGCCGTACGACGGGTTGTTCGATGGAGGAACGGGGATGGGGGAATTAGATCGTGCAATTCCTGAGCACACTCTCCAAAATGCATCCTGTAGAATGCCGAGAGGCTGGCTATTCTGCGCCTGTGTGCGAGGCTTTGAAGGTTGGATACCACCAAATCTGGGTCGTCAACGAGCCTCATTGCACGCCTCTCCATCGAATCCAAGGCTGAAAGGTGACATTTTGCGGCACCGGCCCAAATGTGACAGCAGTACTCCATACAAGGGCGAACCTGGGCTTTATACAGTGTTAAAATCTGCCTCGGTGTGAAGTACTGCCGCACTCTTGCAAGGACCCCGAGTTTCCTTGCAGCCGCTTTAGCCTTGGATTCGATGAACCGCCCATAGTTGAGGTTCGAGGAAACTTCGACTCCCAATAACTGTAGGCGGTCGGTGCATTCCAGGGATACATTTCGGAAAGTGGGAGCCATGGTGAACGGGCTCCGTTTTGCGGTGAACAGACACGTCTGCGTTTTAGTGGCGTTGAATCTCACTAGATTGGCATCGCCCCAATCGGACACTGCCCGGAGTGCGAGATTCACACGATCCAACATAGCCTCTCTTTCAGACTGTATTTCTTCCCAACTGGCTCGAGCACTGGGCAGGTATCTCTCCACTACTGTGCTGTCATCTGCGTACCCATAAATACCGGGCATAAGCAGATCATTAATGTGCAGCAGGAATAGAGTGGCGGAGAGAACGGACCCCTGAGGAACTCCAGCGTTCGTAGCCATCAATTGCGATGAACTACCATCGACAACAACGCGTAGAAATCTTTCACTCAGAAAGTCCTTAACCCACCCGATAAGGCCAGAGGATATGCCATAACCTGAAAGTTTGCTTAAAAGGCTTACGTGCCAGACCCTATCGAAGGCCTTCGAGACATCGAGAGAAACAGCAAGTGCCTCCCCGTTTTTCTCGAGGGCCTCGCCCCATATGTGTGTGGCATACGCTAGAAGATCTCCAGTCGATCGATTTTGGCGAAACCCGTACTGTCGATCACTAAGGAGATCGTTGTGTTCTAGGTATGCCATGAGGCGCGTATTCAATATACGCTCCATAATCTTACAGAGTATGGAGGTAATTGAGATAGGCCGATAGTTGGTGGGGTCAGCACGACTGCCTTTTTTGGGCACGGGCTGCACGTTGGCAAGCTTCCAGGATTTGGGCACTATCCCAGTCTTGAAAGAGAGGCGAAACAGACGTGTCAGTACAGGAGACAACTCGGGCCCACATGCTCTTAACACAATTGCTGGTATACCATCAGGACCACTGGCTTTTTTCACGTCTAGACACCGCAAGGTTTTGAGAACCTCCTTGTTAGTAATGCAGATCTCAGGCATAGTAGTTCCGCAAGGAGGTAATTGTGGTGGCAGGTTATTGCATAAAAATATACAGGCATAAAAATATCATGGTACTAGTGGCGAATTTACTGCTAGATTTATTTTTATAACATGATTATTTTTACTAATATTGACTTATAAAATTTTTATAATGATGATTTTACTAACTAGGTTTTGTGTATTAAGATACATTATTAATTTGTATATGTATACATATGCTTAAATTATCTGGCGGCACTATTTACAGCAAGTTTACTTAATTTGCTTTTTCATATAAGTCTTTCTACTGCCCGACAAGACTCTCCCAAATGGTTTTGGCCAAATCAATCCTTTCACAATTAGAAATCCCGCCAATATCTTCAAGTCATCAATCTACCTGTGCTCTTTTATGCTCAGATAATTATGTTTATGTTAATTAATACTATTGTTATTTCTCCATGGAGTTCGCCTGGATAGCTACTTGAGCATGAGCCGGCCGCCAAGAGACTCGTGTTCCGGCTGGGGACTTGAGAGCCAGTTCTTTCTTTCTTTTTCTTCTCTCTTTCTTGTCCGGCAAGGCATCGGTGATGCCTTTGGTGTTGCTGTCCATGGGCGACGATAGCCACTCACAATCAGGTGGATCGTCAGCTCATTTGCCGGCTATTTCTATACTATGACGTAATAATATTAAGGATATTTCCACGATTTATGCGAACATTTCAATTCCAATCACGATAGAACGCTAACGCTGATTCACTGGTTTCTAGATGATATGTCCATATCGGTTACCTTCTATACGCGTAGCTAGCCGGTTCCTTACTATAAATGAAATGCAAATAAGGGAGTCATTGGAATGACGCACATATTTTTTTTACGTTAGAAGCGCTTCCGCTCATCCGAGATAAATAATACTCAATACTCTTTCAATACCTACCTGACCTACCATTATTTTATAATTTAACATGAAAAGAATATTAAACGCTTGCACCACACTCATATACCACACTAGGATTCCCTATGTCCCACGTGACATCGAAATCATAAATACTATTACCCTGAGACATACCTAATTATAAATGCCCACGATCCGAGAATCATATAATTTCTACATCGCCCGGGAATCGAACCGCAACACGTCGTTTCAGTGTTGCCAATGCTACGGCAATTACCGTGTTCTACGGCTTTCAGGCCAAAAAATCACAAAATCTACGGTCTACGGCCCGAACCCTAGGGCCGTAGCAAATTCTACGGCTTTTCGCAAATTCTACGATCTTTCTGTTATTTATTATTTTTGCAGACATTTAACGAATATTAAACCTTTTTAGTCCGAGCGCTGAACCGATGGTATATATTGGCATAATTGGATAGCATAATATATTAGCAGCTGTGGACACGGCCCACAGTTGATCTTTTTCCATACAAACACGGCTTTTTTATCTCATGTACACGGCCTTCCAAAAAATTTCATTGGCAACACTGCGTCGTTTCCACGTCACTAACGTCTACGGGCTCGTCAAAGTCAAACGCGTCCCGTATCAAAAAATTTAAATCTATCGACTACAGTTCAAAACTGCATAGTTACCTGATCGAACTGCTCCAAAAGCGACGCAGTAGGTTGGTGTATCGTGCAGACCACTGTACGGCCCTGTCGAGCCAGCTGCCGGAGCAACTTTATACACTGGCCAGTGGTGACTGTGTCCAGACCACTCGTCGGCTCGTCTAGGAAGAACACTGGCGGATTGTTCACCAATTCTAATGCTATTGATAATCTGGAAAAGAAAATTTGCATGGTTATTAGGGGCCATCCATAAATTACGTCACACTAATTACATTACTTTGTGACCCCTCCCCCCCTCCTTTTCACATCTGGTCACATTTGTAAGACCTCCCCCCTTAGTGTGACGTCATATATTATGAAATTTTACACCTAGAAATTACTAAATTAAAACAGCAGTTCCGAAATAAGTTTTATTTCCATTAATTTTTTTTTAATATTTACCTATATAGATATACCAATTATTCGATTTTGAAATGTGACATCACGAAATTTAGGACGAAATTTAGAATTTATGGATGGTCCCTAAATCTAGGAATTGAAGGTGTCCTCAAGCCAAGCGACTTACAATATACGGGACTTAAACATTGCCTCCTCACTGTCTCATTAATTAGAACGACTTCAACTATGTGTGTTATAAGTTTTCATCCCAAAAAAAAAAATAATTAAAACTCACCTTTTCTTTTGTCCTCCTGACAACTGATCAGTTTTCGTATGCTGATGTTCCAAAAGCCCAAGTTCCTGGAGTATTTCTTCTGAATGCGCCTTTACACCTTTGGGTAGTTTGAGGGTCGCGGCTACGTCCATTGCCTCGCGGACCGAGAGCAGGGGCTGATGAAGGTCCTCTTGCGTGATGTAGCACGACATCCTCTGAAACTGCTGCTCATCACGGATTTCACCGTTGACCAGCAACTCACCAGTCACTCCGGCTGATCTGAACATGTGTACAACAGTAAACTGGTGAGGAATTTCTTTCGCTATTTCTTCTCCTCGGCAACAAAGCATATTTCCAAAATAACGTTATACCTACATGAATTGAAGATTTCGATTTAAAGCCCCAGAAACAAACTTAAAAGCCCGGGTGTGTCTACCGTAAATGATCGATGGAGTTTAAATTTTGGACATGAAAAGTTGAATGTGGCAGCTAGTAGCAAAATTTCTTCTTTACATTAATCATGGCTTACACATCAAGAATTGTGGTTGATAAGATAGAGTGTCATCGTTAAGCCATGGCACTGGCCGAGTGGCTTCTGGGCTCATTGACATGTGAACTCTTCAATTGGCATTGAGACATATCCGTCGATCTTCTAGGTCGCATATGGTTTTAGCATTTTAGCTCTATTTTATGCTCCTCTACAAGAAAAGCAAGATTTCCAAAATAAGATAAATAATAACCTGTATCCAGAAATAGCATTAAGAAGTGAGCTCTTCCCCGCGCCCGAGGGTCCCATGATGGCTACCAGCTGGCCTGAAAGGAACCTGCCATGGACTCCCTTCACGATTTCTCTACGGGCTCCTGAAACAAAAGGTTTTTATTGTAATACTAGCTGTTGCCCGCAGCTTCGCATGCGGAAATTATGCTTATCATATTTGTACCCCTTGCGGAAGAAAATTTAAAAACAGATTAATTTATATTGAAGTACTTATATTTAGGAATTTATATACTGAAACGTACGATATAATCACAAATCATTTCTCCGGGAATGAATTTTGAAAAATAAACAATATTAGATAACATTAGTTTTTTCTTTTTCATGAAAAATTTTGAAAAACTCGAAAACATGTATTTCATCAATTAAATGAGGAATGTTTGTTGCAATTTTAAAGCAAATCGTTGATATTTCAAAATATTCCACACAAAGTTTCATCTTGTTTCCGGTGAAAACTTTTAATTTTATCGGGACGAAAAGTTTTTTAAACCGTGATCCAATGTATGAGGAACAACATAACTAATTTCCGTCGAAATCAGTTCAAGAGTTTTCATGTAATGCCCGAACATACAAACAGACAAACAGACAATAATTATAAAAACAATTTTTTTTGTGTTCTAACACGTTATTGAAGTGCCCCTAACCGAAATTTTGAAAAATATTTAATGTACAGAAAACCTGGCTCTTGAGTTTCATTAAAAAAAAAACAAAAAGGTTCCGTTAATTCATCCATCCAGGAGTTACATATCTTGTCTCAATTGGATCAATGATCAACTGGTTTTACGATGTCAACATGAACAGTACAAATATCTTTAAAAAAACGGTTCTGTTGTTTCCATCCGGGCACTTACACTCCCTCTCCCTCTCCCTCTCCCTCTCCCTCTCCCTCTCCCTCTCCCTCTCCCTCTCCCGCTCCCATTCCTCTCCCACTCAAACTCTCTCTCTCTCTCTCTCTTTCCCTCTCCCTCTCCCGCTTTCTGTCCCGCTTCCTGCCCCTGTCCCACTCATTCCTCTCCCGCTCCCTGTCCCTCTCCCTCTCTTTCTCCCGCTCCCGGACCCTCTCCCGTTTCCTGTCCCTCTCCCTCTCCCGCTCCCCGGCCCTCTCCCTCTTCCTGTCCCTCTCCCTCTCTCTCCCTCTCCCGCTACCTATTCCTCTCCCGTTCCCGGTCCCTCTCTCGCTTCCTGTCCCTCTCCCCTCCCCCTACCGTCCGTAAAGTCCTCTACACAATTGTTTTGTTTCTCACTATAAGCTTATATATTAATTTTCATATTTCTGAGTTTGAAAATCACAAAGTTCTGGAAAAACTTGCAACCTCTTTATTAACCTCTTAGGGGATGAAATTCCAAAAAACTTGTTACAGTTAATTTTTGATTTATTTTCACATTTTTGAGTTCGATATTGACGAAGTTTCGTACAAACTTACATCCTCTGGTTTTACCCCTAAGTGGATGAATTTCTAAAAAAACCTGTTACAATTAATTTTTGTTTCTAATTATAAGTTATCATATACATTTTCACATTACTGAGTTTAAAATGACGTAGCTTGTTAAATATTATAACCCCTTAGTATTACCCTTTATGGGGATGAATTTCGAGAAAACCGTAATACAGTTAGTTTTTGTGTCTAACTATAAACTTACATACAAATTTTCATCCTTTTTACTTCAAAAATGACGAAGTTGCGTAGTAAGTTCCATCCCCTAAAGTAACCTTTTAAAGGATGATTTTCAGCTCAATTTTATCTTTTGTTCATAACAATAAACATGCATTAAAATTTTCATATTTATAACTCTAAAACTGATGAAGTTGATTTGTATGTAAATGACTTTAACCCCTATTTTTGGGGGATGAATTTCGAGAAAACAGTAATATAGTTATTTTTTGTGTCTAACTGTAAGCTTATATACAAATTTTCACCCTTCCTACTTCAAAACTGACGAAGTTCCCATACTAACTTCCACAACCTTGTTCAACCCTTTAGGGGTTGATTTTCCCAATAAACACATAACCTTTAAATTTTGTTTCTAATTTTGCACTAATATATAAATTTTCATGTTTTTAACTTCAAAAATGACGAAGTTGCGTACTAAGTTACATCCAAGAAATTAACCCTTTAAGGGATGATTTTCCAAAAAAAATTGTTGAAGTTAACTTTTGTTTATTACTATAAACATACATAAAAAAATTCGTATTTATAACTCTAAAACTGACGAAGCTGATTTATATGTAAAAGCCTTCCAACCCCTATTTTTAGGGGATGAATTTCGAGAAAACAGTGATGCAGTTATTTTTTTTGTCTAACTATAAGCTTATATACAAATTTTCACCCTTCTTACTTCAAAACTGACGAAGTTCCCATACTAAATTGCACAACCTTATTCAACCCTTTAGGGGTTGATTTTCCAAAAAAACTCATAATTTTTAAATTTCGTTTCTAATCTTGAACTAATATATAAATTTTCATGTTTTTAACTTCAAAAATGACGAAGTTGCGTACTAAGTTTAATTGAAGAAATTAACCCTTTAAGGGATGATTTTCCAAAAAAATGTGTTAAAGTTAACTTTTGTTTATTACTATAATCTTACACAAAAAATTTCAAATTTATAAATCTAAAACTGACAAAGTTGGTTTGTATGAAAGTGACTTCTAACCCGTATTTTTACCCCTTAGGGGATGAATTTCCAAAAATCCGTTCTTAGTGGACGTCTCCTTAGCAGAAACTATCTCCCTGCCAAATTTCATCTTAATCGGTTCGGTAGTTTCTGAGATTTTTTGTTTAATCAGCGGTGTGTCGCTTTTCAATTTTATATATATAGATATGATTGGATGTAAGTAATGTAATTCTATGTCTCCTTCCTTGGTCGACAACGCGTCGGTGATGCCTTTGGTATTACTTAACTTATGTCGGCCTAAAAATTTTACATTTACGTATGCCAAATTTCAGCTTCTAAAAATCTTTGAGCTAAGCCATAGACAGACAGACAGGCGGACAGACATAGTGAAACTTCAAGAGTTTTTTTTTTGACTATGGAACCCTTAAAAGCTATAAATAACGCGTATAGCCCCACACTAGAATTCCATGAGTCGTGGGTGCCATGGACAACACAAAAAAACTAGAAACCCAGCCTGAGAACAGAAATTGAAACATATCATTAAAATATTTGCCTCGCTGGGACTCTAATCTTCCGCCAAACAGGTTGCCAACAATTTAAAAAAAACTACTCAAAATAGAAACTAGTATTGCATTTATATGGAGCTTTGCTCTTAAATCGGGTTTTGCAGTTAACACTCATGTTTGTTGCATATCGCCAAGAAGGTGAGATTAACTCGTTTGGTAAAATAACAATTTATAAAGAAATATACTGACATTTAACTTATTATAAGTTCTGTTATGTCTTCTGTGCATGTGTGTGTGTGTGTGTGTGTGTGTGTGTGTGTAAAAACTGGATAAAACATGTGATCTATACAGTAATAAATTAATCAAATGTGGGCAAATAAAAGGTATTTCTTTAGTATCCTGCGGCACCGGGAGGGGGGAGGGGGGAGAGGACTCGCCCCTTAAAGGGGCTAAGAAAGGAAACAAATAGTTTTTAAGTTTTTTTTATTTTTATTTTGAGGTTAATTCTGTGAAAACTGGTCAATATTTGTCTTATAGTATAAATTAATGACTGGTGGTAGAGGAAGAAGTAAAATATCGACCTCCGTATGGGGAGACACACTATACCCACCAATTTTAGAAAAAAAAATTCAAATCATTGTAATTACAAAGTTACTTTAGAGAATTTAGGGGTCTTTGATTCACAAACAGGCTTTACGAACGTCGCCGGCGCTGCGGGAAGTGCAGCCCCTCCGCCCTTGCGTAACAAACTGCAGGTAATTGTTCGAGTATCAGAACGAAAAGGTCCAAAGTGACTCCAAAAAAGGAAAAAACTACAAGATCTGCGACGCCTCGCCTCCGCCTTGGATTTGCCTGAATTAAGACGGTGCGTTTTTATTTTCTGCAAAAATCTTGAAGCGTACCCAGGATCCTAGGAGACCTATCCGCCACATTTGCTGGTCCTGTACTCCATGCAGTTTGTTACAGCGGGAGGGGGCTACTTTCCCTCTGCGCCTCCGGGGTTTACATTCATTCTAGGGGTAGGGTAGCCTAGTAGCACGTGGGGTCGGGGTTGACTAAGTCGGTTGTGTCACCAGTTTTCAAAAATTTTATTAGAATGTAATAAATAAATTTAATAGAGTATGACATAAAAAATTTACAGATTACTTATTTATATACATATTTATAATATAAAAAAAACTTTGTTGTATTTACTATTTCCTTTGCTTTCATCTAGCTGGACCACCTTCCCGGGCCACCAATCCTTCCAATGAACTGTTGTTTAATAAATCTTTCTTTTTTCTTTTTATATTCTCGTTTTAAAATATACCTCATAATATAAATTTTATAAATAACTAACATATTTCATGTTGTATTTCTTGGAAATAACCTCAAAAATTAAAATTAAGATTTTTCAAAAACGACGCATTACCTACCTCACAAAAAGCAACTAGATTATGACTTGGGACATCACTGCCTATCATCGATTAAAGACAAAATCACCCAGATACTGGTGCGTAGGATACTAAATAAAGCCAACCCAAATAAAAAACCAGAAGAAACGGACTTTAGTTTAAACATCCTTAAAATTACCATCTAACGTAATCACAGAATTCCATGAAAAAGAAATGGTGGACGCGACATTGTATGTATGTCCACGTCCTTTAGAACAGAGCATTGACCCCTGCTGTAGGGTTGTGTTATGAAAAGGCAATGACTCCGGTATATCTAGTTATCTATATTTTTAACCGATTATATTTTTGCATATTAAGTAATTATAAATATATAAATAATTAAACGAGCAATATTTCTATATTATACATATATTATTTGAAATTTCGATGTGCAATATAGAGTTTACAGGGACCAATAGATAGTCGATCTATTTAGGTCTCATATCTGAGAAAATTCATTATCTGTTTTCACCAAACTGAGCTCGCCCATATACTGGTAAAAATACATATTTTAATAAAAAAAATAAACGGAACAAAGTTCCCTTCCGCAAATTGCAAATGAGAGCCAAGTCAAAAAGATCATTATTTCCGCCTGATTTCCTGGTACGTATGTTATTAATAAGTACCTACCTATAATTCTATTTTTAAATATATTTCCTGGTACAATTAGTAAAACAGGAAGTTATTTTAAGCATCGAAAACGTTATATTAAATTGGACAGGTATAAATTTGATGTATCTATTTAAATAAAATAAAAAAAAATGTTTGTAGTTTTGTATGGATGTTCTTTATAAACTCTGAAACCATCCAACCTGTGGGGTCCATACTGGTTTTATTTGAAAGGCAAAAAAAAGAAAATGGTTTGAGAGTTTTGAGACCACTAAAACAGTGCATTAGGTACATTTTAGATTTTAGAATTTTTCTATACAAATTTTTTTAGCGTAGTGGCACACGCCGGGTATCCACTAGTCCAGTGGTCGGCAAAGTGCGGCTCCAGAGCCGCATGTGGCTCTTTAGCTCCTTAAGTGCGGCTCTGGCACAAATATCCACGGAAGGCTCAATAATATTTTAATTAAAAAAAAAAACATAAACGTGTACTCATGTACGAGCGTGAGAAGTTATACGAGAAGTTACATACATAAGAAGTTATAATGTGAGAACTGGGAATCATGCCTAAAATTAAAAACGATATACAAACCTGACTTAAACTTTCCAAGGAGATGCAAGCACATTGTTCGCATTAATAAATATTTATTAAGTATGAAATTTAGTTTTATTTAGTGTGCTACATAATTAGTGTATTAAAAGTTTACTAAACAAGCAGAGGCTCCCAATTTTTTTTTAATTGTTATAATGTTCATATTTGGCTCTTTGGCTAATAAGTTTGCCGACCACTGCACTAGTCTATACTCTTTACATACTCTATGTATATGCTCTATACTCTGTACAAGTAAATAAAATTGGAGTGTCTGTTTGTAATATTAAAATAACCGCTTTTTACTAAGTGCATTTGAATGTATACACGGTACATATACCAAAACAACATTTTTTACAATTTTTGTCTGGCTATCTGTTTGTTCCGGCTAATCTCTGAAATGGCTAGACCGATTTTGACGGGACCTTCACTAAAAGATAGCTGATGTAACAAGGAGTAACTTAGGCTACTTTTATTTTAGAAAAAAATAGTTTGTTAGGCGACACGAAGTTCGCCGGGTCAGCTAGTAAGGTATAAAATTACAATAGATCAGCGTAGTTGATATGCTCTAGGACCTCAAGACCACGTTAAGCTAATGTGCCCTGCAGTAGCCGACTATAGTTCGAAGATAAAATAGTTTAACCAACGGATGCGTGGTTGGGTTGCATCTAATCTAATTCTATTTCTAACCGAATAGATCTCAGTTTAACCACCTGTGACCGGCTCCACCTACCTAGTCTTAGCCGGCTAAAACTAAGTGTAACCGCACTCGGCTTTTAGTCGTAATAAAAAATTAAAACTTTTGTCTTAATTTGAGTCTAGATGAAAAAAAAAAAAAAGTTGGCACATTCTATATATTATTTGGTTGTTTTGATGTTCTTATTAAGGATCATAGAATACGTTCTAGATGCACTTCCTATTAATATATCGTTAAAACCGGCTCTTAAAAAATGTGTGTCTGAGCGAGCACACATGCAAATGTATTGGAGTAAAAAACTTCCTCTTTCTTGAAGTCAGTATAGAAAATCCGTCTTCAGTACATACCTAACTCCTAATTAATTAATGAATATAGAGTTAACCTTAGACCTTTTTTGAATTTAATTCATTAGTGATGCTGATGACGTAGGAGTTGAATAATTATATCTTATAATGGTATGAGTGTGTTAGCATTTAGCGTTTATTTATTTAAATTATTATTATTATACATAAAAAAAATTAATACTTTGTCAAAAATTTACAATACAAAATTAACTCACCAAGCCAATATATGTAAAACTTTTTTGTGATAAAATCGATATTTTGGTTCGTGGTGGTGTTATTGTTGTTTGAACCTTTAATCTATTTAATAAAACGGTGTCAGACTGACAAAAAATAGCCTGAACAAGTGGAAATATGAGCATGAAATATTTCGCAAATTCCTTATACTTATTATAGTATAGGGGTGTACTAAGGATTTTGATACCGATACCAGTATTACCAGTATGTAATACTGCGTTGCCAGCGTCTTCCGGGATAATAAGTACCCTATGTCTTATTCCAGGCCATGGTCTACCTGTGTGCTAAATTTCATGAAAATCCGTTCAGTAGTTTTTTGCGGGAAAGAGTAAAACATCCTCATACACTTTCACATCTTATCTTACAAATAAATAAAATTGGAGTATCTGTTTGTAATATTAAAATAACCGCTTTTTGCTAATTGCATTTGGATATACAAAACAACATTTTTTACAATTTTTGTCTGTCTGTCTGTTTGTTCCGGCTAATCTCTGAAATGGCTGGACCGATTTTGACGGAACTTTCACTGGCAGATAGCTGATGTAACAAGGAGTAACTTAGGCTACTTTTATTTAAAAAGTTTGTTAGGCGATACGAAGTTCGTCGGGTCAGTTAGTTTATAATAAAGTAGGATAGTGTAGGGGAGCACTAAGGATTATTGATACTGTTACTAAACATGAACACTTGTATTCAAGTTCACTTATCACTTCCAAGATTGCGATATTCGTTGTCCTTGCAGAGACAGCGCAGTCGCGGATCTGGTTAATGATACGGCATTCATGGGCCTGTTGCCCCGTTAGCACGCCGAGCCTTAACTCGACCGGTTAGGTAAGAATACGAGTATTCCTTATAAGTGTAATGTTCAGTTTACACGTAAAAAGTAGTTAACTAAATTTTAACTAAAAAGTTACTAAATTAAAATTTAGTTATCTACTTAACTACTTAATACGTGTAAACTGGACTTAACTGTATAACTACGATTAGCGTTGTTGGCAAGATTATTTACTTAGATCCAATAAAATTCAATATATAGTGAAAATGGTAAACTGCTCTCTCTCTCTTTTACTCCTCTCTACACTTCCACGCATTATATTCGGTCCATTGATAAAGTCATTTTTCCACTTTTCCCATACAATGAAGATATTAATAATTATGTGAAGATGGCGCATAATGTAGACTCTCAACACTGATCTGTCATTGTCATCAGAAAAACTTTTAGCATAGTTGAACAAGCTGGATATCCACTAGTCTATACCTATAAATAAAATTGGAGTGTCTGTTTGTAATATTAAAATATTCGCCTTTTACTAAGTGCATTTGGATGTACTTATATACGGCACATACATATACCAAAACAACATTTTTCACAATTTTTGTCTGTCTGTCTGTTCATCTGTCTGTCTGTCTGTTTGTTCCGGCTAATCTCTGAAATGGCTGGACCGATTTTGATGGGACTTTCACTGGCTGATAGCTGATGTATCAAGGAGTAACTTAGGCTACTTTTATTTTAGAAAAAAATTGTTTGTTAGGCGATACGAAGTTCGCCGGGTCAGCTAGTATTCTAATATAATACTTAATAGGTAAATGAGGATACGGTGCATAAAGTGGTTTATATTGAGAAATAAAAGTTTTTAACACAAGAAATATGTGAACAGTAACAAAACAGGAAACAAAATATAGTTGACACAACAACAATAATAAAAAAATACCCACGGAGTAGTAGGTGAGGTACCTCTTTAGCATATTCAACTCGGAAATCGGAATCGTATATTAGACTATAATATCGTTTAACAGAATAAGAAATGATTATAAAATTCATTGTTCATATGACTCAGAGTGCGATGGTTCATTAGAATCATTTATTACTATTGTTAAATATTACACATCGCACTCAACCTACGCTTCGACTCACAACTCCGACATAGGTTTCCTAAAGTAGAACAAATGTGATAGCATTCCAGGAAGTAGGTACCAATGTATCATTATGATGAGATAATTGTTGTCTGTACTCGTATAATATACATAATTATAATTATACAGTCGCAGCTTATTACCTTCTTGTAGAGTCGAAATCGACAAAATGCGGAATCGGGTAAATGAATTAGGCAAATATTTTTACTCATAGTTTTCCTGTAAATTGTAGTTTTTTGTTTCCTAAAATGTTTATTTGATTTTTATCTCTATGACCATGATTCGTTTATTATCAACAGGATGGAAAAACACAACGGGAAAGGAAACCGCTTCCATTCTCTGGAAGGCAATCCCGGTCGCTAACCTTGGCCATCAGGCGGCAGTCGCAAGCTTGAACTTCCAACACGCGAGTTGTAAATTAACCCCTCTACAATTTAGGGGAGACCGGGAATAGTTAATTAGTTTTTACTTAAACGTACACATTTTTGTGTTCTAATATACGTAGACATAGAATTCTGTAAATTAGAAACTTAATTAATAATTTAAAAAGCCATTTCACAAAATGAAAAATATCCTACATTATAAACTAAGTACAGTACGTATACGAAATTTGTATTTATATGCCACGTTATTACACAAATATGATCAGTAAATGAATAAATGTTGAAAGCTAAATTAAGAGACAGGGCCAACTAACAAATACGTATCCGATATCCGAATATCAATACAGAGAGACGACAATCCTAAAAACACTATTTTTTGTGCAACTGCCTGAACTGACTTTATCTACCTACTAGTGATGTTCCGGTTCTAAAAATGTAATACATATTTGGCATCTATAAATTGCAAACATTTATCGTAGTGAGTAAACATACCAATAGTACATAACTTAAAGGAACAATCAACTATCTAATATATGTATGTAATAAAATTATTTAAACACTGTATAGGAAGTTATTATAAAATATTAATTAAAACATCTTTAAAACGAGATCAATTGAGTTTAAATCTTTGTGACATTTACTACTTATAGAAAGTTATAAGATCAGTTTTATGACAAAACTTTAATAATTATGTAAAATTTAAATAGTAATTACATGATTATTCTAATTAAGTTAATTAATACTTTGTGAAACTCAAAGTAAGATCTGTATCCGTATCCGTATCCGCGGATCTTGACGTCAATGATGCGTATCCCGATCATTTTATCGGATATAATCATCCAGCACATCACTACTACCTACAAGTAACTCGCCTACATACTTAACAAATATCAAATAATATTTTACGAACCGATTTTTAAATCACGTTACATTTATTAGAGTAAAAGGTAACAGAACATGGTATGGAAAGGTTTTTTTATACGGTTGACTCAATCTGTATTAGTCAGTCTGTTCCAAAAAAACTAGTTCAACCGGTTACGAATAATGAAAACCTGCGACCAACATTATAATAATCACGGACCTAAAAAAAAGATTTCTGGTCCGTGATAATAATGCATTCATATGATTCAGACATGCATGTAGATAAAGACACAAACCCAGCTTCTGCTACGGTAAAATGTCACTTATATGTTTATTACATTTTCAGATTTTAACGACATATCTAATAAGAGTAATAAGTATTAAATTTGGCTAGGCGAATGCTAAAACGAAGCGACGCAACACAACATATTACTATGTTACAGAATTGTAAGAGCAGGGTAGTTAACAGACAAATCACAAAAGTAATAAATAATAATAATAATAATAAACGCTAACACACTCATCATACCTCCGCAGTAGGTTATTACCTGTGTCGCGGGTGGCATGGCCATATAACACATCACAATCACACCCATTACCCGAGTGCAAATATTTATCTGTCACATAAATATCTGCCCCGGCCGGGAATCGAACCCGGGACCCCTCGCTTCGCAGGCAGGGTCGCTACCAACTAGGCTACAAGGTCGTCAAAAGTGATAGTACCGTGATAGAACATTCTATCTATAGGTATATTATTAGCGCTTTTCTCGTGTTTTCCGGGATAATAAGTACCCTATATCATATTCCAGATCATCATCTACCTGTGTGCTAATTTTCATGAAAATCCGTTCAGCAGTTTTTTTTGTGAAAGAGTAAGAAACATCCATGTAAAGTTTCACATTCACATCCGGCGTGGGATTGGGGTTATTATTCTAAGCCACCCCAATACGGCTAGACATAAAATCCGGCTAATAAAGTGTAATAATATATATATATCAATTTATATAAGATGTCAAATTATTGACAATTATGTTAATGTCAAATTTTGTCACGAAAAATCGTTATAATTGTCAAATAAATATAATTATTTAATTAGTAGGATAATCCACATTTATCTTAATAGCTGTCAAAAATCACATTTTTGTGTTATATCAAGAACATCAACTAGGTACATCAACCTTTAAATTATTTGTTAGAGAAACAATTTATAGTAGGTAAAATATCGCCACAAAATATTCAGAGAAACTACTTCTTTGCTACCATTTTTTGTGCCCCAGACAAAAAATCTCGTTTTGCATCGTCATGTAGACAAAACATATTTTAATTAACTTAAGTAAATGCTAAGAGCTTTATGAGCCAAGTAATTAATTTCCCTTTCATTTGTTTTACTGTTTGGCATGAGGAATTGTAACCATTAGCATTACTTTTCTAATAAGCATTCATAACACGAGTTCCTCTAAAACCATTAGGGCAGACCTCCGCGTTACTGTGTGCCTAAAGCATATCAATGGTTTTATTAGCCCTTTTACTGGGTGGCATTTTACCGTTGCTCAAGATTTTTAATAAGAGTAATGGCTAATGGCTAATACCACACATTTTTATGTGGCCATAACTGCAAAGTATCCTTTTATTTCGCAAGATGTTTTGGAAGCACCCGATAATAAAAACAATGTACCTATACCTATTGTTAATTTAAAACACCTGATCAAATTATAGAACAATAATGTTGAAAAATGTTATTCTGGCTATGAACATTCTAGAATCTAGGCTAGTGTCAGGCTTGAATTGCCCGACATTGAACATTATGAAATTCAATAGGATCAATTCTGTGCCTCCTGTGATTAGTTACGAGTGAAAAATCGACACTTTACAGTAGGACGAAAAGAAGTTTTTGCATGTTTGTATTGTACTGTACATAACATGAGTACCTTCTTTTGTAGATAAAAACATTTACTGTCATTTAGTTTTGTGTAGTAAATATTATAATATTAAAGTAATTCATCAAAAACCCGTGAGTTGTACCTTTTTAGGGTTCCGTAGCCAAATGGCAAAAAACGGAACCCTTATAGATTCGTCATGTCTGTCTGTCTGTCTGTCTGTCTGTCTGTCTGACTGTCCGTCCGTATGTCACAGCCACTTTTTTCCGAAAGTATAAGAACTATACTGTTGAAACTTGGTAAGTAGATGTATTGTAATGTACTGCGAACCGCATTAAGATTTTCACATAACAATAGAAAAAAACAATAAATTTTGGGGGCTCCCCATACTTAGAACTGAAACTCAAAAAATGTTTTTTCATCAAACCCATACGTGTGGGATATCTATGGATAGGTCTTCAAAAATGATATTGAGGTTTCTAATATCATTTTTTTCTAAACTGAATAGTTTGCGCGAGAGACACTTCCAAAGTGGTAAAATGTGTGTCCCCCCCCCCCTGTAACTTCTAAAATAAGAGAATGATAAAACTAAAAAAAATATATGATGTACTTTACCATGCAAACTTTCACTTAAAATTGGTTTGAACGAGATCTAGTAAGTAGTTTTTTTTTAATACGTCATAAATCGTAAACCGCAATTTACCTCGATCAAAGTTACAACGAACTACAAGAACTTTTATATTATGTTACTTGCTGCTACGGAACCCTTCATAGGCGAGTCCGACTCGCACTTGGCCGCTTTTTATTATTTCAAATGTGTGCTAATATTACGTGATAAATTATACAAGTAGAGTTAAATTATGTTGCACCTACAAATTGTCTTTATGTAAACTGATATATAACTGATTAGGGTACAATATAGAATCATACAGAATTGAACCCCAATCAGTATTGGTTTATAGTGATATAACTCTAAATAAATCAATATTCACGATAAATACATATATTGAAAAATAAAATGTGAAAATAAGTATGAATCGCAGTTATAGCACAAAGCACAAAAAATATCTGTAGAGCAATTATTTATAGGGGTTACAACTTTAGATACATATTAGACGACCCTGTGCCTGCGAAGCGAGGGGTCCCGGGTTCGATTCCCGGCCGGGGCAGATATTTATGTGGCAGATAAATATTTGTACTCGGATCATGGGTGTTATTGTGATGTGTTATGTGTAGTCCATGCCACCCGCGACACAGGTAATATAACCTACTGCGGGGGTATGAGTGTGTTAGCGTTTATTTATTTATTTATTATTTATATTCACGGTTTTTTTGCCAAAACAGTGTGCACTTATATCAGTTTGCACAAAATTATCTCCAAAACTATAGCAGATAGAAGAACGTGAGTTGGACTAAAAAAAACGTAATTTTTTCTTATACATTTCTATGTTAAAATCACAAAAAGGGTACAACTCGACTTAAATCACTTATCAGAGGAGGCACAGAATTATATTTAATCTTTTTGAGACCTATCTCAAGAAGCCCATTGTTACGATACTGTATAATTTTATGCAAAGAACAAAAAATGAAAAAACAGTAGGTATAAATAAGCACCACCGTCCTTGACCATCCGTTACTAGGATGGCTAACAACGCGTTTCGAGCCCAGACAAAAGCAGAGAATTATTTTATTAATTACATAAAAACACTATTTGAGGATTAACTACATCTTTATAACACGAAGTGTAGCAGCCATATATATCTACAGGATGTACTATTACGAGAGAAGACTGACTGTTCAAGTATGGGGATAGCATTCTTATCGCTACATACATACCTAATTATGCAGTATAATAAAATTATTAAAACATTTATCAAATAAATTCTTAATTAAAATAATATATTACTGTGAACATAATATTATAATAATTATGATAATACGTATACGTGCTCAATTCGAGATAGGTAATAAGTTTATATAAACAAGTAACTATTTAGTACTATTGATTATAATGGATAGCCTAGAGTGAAGAGTCTAGAGTCTAGACCATTCGGTTTAGGCTACCCATTATAATCAATCTTACTACATTGTATATATATATATATATATATATATATATATATATATGTCGCAGATAGGTGGTCCAGAAAATAATAAACTGTGGGCGTTTTCATCATTTTACTTAGAAACCCATTGAAACACATGTTTTACACTTGCTACTAATTTAGTAGGCAATTACTACTGATACACATGGCTCTGAACAGGTTACTATGTCGCTCGAATAACATAACCAATCGCTAATGGAACGCGGTGAAGTCGGATTTACATCGCGGTGCGGCATTCCGGGTAACCAACCATAATTCACACGTCGCATTGCACACTCACAGCCATCCCGGCTCCACAACTTGCCCGCGCCTCTCGCGCTTATTAAAACCCGTGTGATAAATCCGCCAATCGCTGGCACTATGACCTATCTCATCAGAAGCGAACCATCACAGCCGCATGGGTGCTACTCTTCGCAAAGGGTATGACTGTGCATAGAAAACAGTCCACGTGCACTTCTCGCTGGCTCCGGCATAACGCGCTACTGACTGGTCAACACACGCAATACCTGCTCGATCGCAGTCCATCAGTACACACTGTACCCAGTTGTGCTCTCCATAAAGTAAACGTTGTGCAATGCTAATGCAAATTAAACTCGGCCATAATAACGACGTTCTACTTTATCGTCCGCTCAGCTCGGAGGCTGTCTAAAGAGTGCCCGCTGCCGGTTGGCAAGTCAATAGCTGTCCTCTGTGACCCCCGCCACCGCGTGTACTCAAATGACAGTAGACAATTTGCACGGTGCTGCCATCTTCAACTTCCGAATACACCCAAGCTAGTTCCAGCTTGACGTTCCATTTTATGATTTGATATCACTGATTTCCGACACGGCCATCATGACAGACCCCACGTCCTCGTGGGTGCTTTGTGATCCCATACTCGCGATGGTGTATAAACCATCGAACAAGCTTGTGAGCTCTTGAATCGGAACGTTGTATACATCATAGAGTAAATTCACTATCATGGTTAATCTGTAACAAGAAAACAAACAAAAGTATCTCTTTAGCTCGGCCTTTCCTGATCTATTGGAAAGCTACTTGATCATTGAGGCATAAATTTAATGCCATATCTAAATTGTTGAGGGTCAGCGTTGACCCTGGCCCCTGATCAGAGTAGAACGGAATGGTCTTTTAGCATCTATTGGTCGACGCATCCACTGAACCTGCGCTCGTAAAAAAAAAAAAAAGAATCGTCAGCATCGAATCACACTAGGGCTGTACAGTTATCGTCTTAAGCCAACTAGGTGGTAGCTAGTGGTAGCTAAGCCCATGCATCGAGGTTATTGCGTAAATATTTCGAGTACTTCACAAGTACTAAAATAGCTCATAATAAATGAGTTAATTCGTAAAATTGAAATATTCTACCAAAAATGTCTGACTCAATAAATTGTGATGTCAATATAATGTGTGATTTTCAAACAATTCGTTCCACGCATCATTAAAAAAAAAACAACCGAAAACAATGTCACTCTGTCAAGTTTTTTTCACCTTGTATGACTAAATTGACTAAGGTATTTGAATTTCACCAAAAATTATTTCAACATTGAACGAATATTCAACCAAAATTTACACTTAACGTAGTTACTTCATAGTCGTGGTCAAAGAACGACTAAGTAAGCTGATAATTTCAAAAATAAAAATAAAAAAAATTATGGTGTAATACCCCCAGAAAACGTCTTTGGTTTCTTCCAAAGTCAGACTTCTATCAGAGTTGACTGCGTACCGCGTTCCCCAGGACAATAAATAATTTCAGCAACAAAAGAAAAATAGCTCTTCGCATTACCATCGAATGCTTACATTGGATAAAATTCAACAAACAATTAATTTCAATAAGATTCATTCAAATAGTTACTCTATGAATTCTAGAACTCAATACCGATTGATTGCTATTACTGTGACCTCTCACTATAATATGGTAAACCAACAAATCAATTGTCGAAGAAAGTGAAAGGCATCTCCAGGATACAACCAACAAATTATTATTTTCCAATTTGGTTTGTACACTGAAATTGACTACATAATGAAATAAAAATAAAAAACTAGACATTACGCGACCAATATACGTGTACATTCACCACCCTTACGAGTGTTTACTCGAAATTATTATTTTTTTAAGAAAATTACGTAGTTAGCCCGTTTAAGCGTAACACTGCGGCAAAAGAGTACCTACCTGCTGAAGTAAAACGTTATTACTGTGAAATGCAGATCACCTGTTTCAAACAGTCTTTCTGAACCAGCTGAGAAGATAGTGACAGCTATTATGACGTTCCCCATGATAATATGTGATACGACCACGATAATATTCCCTTGCCAAAGAACCAGCTTACTGCAGCATAGCTGTTAATGAATTTTGTAAGTCACCTTAATTGAGTTACTTTGCGATGGGTACATTTTATATCACGTCAATCAGTTGACTGTTTAATCTGTGAGCAATTACAGGTTTCAGTAGCAGTGAAGATTGAGAAAAGGGTTTCTTTATTTAATTCCTTATCTATCATAAAGTGCATACTATAATTTGATATTGTCACTAAGAAAAGATGTGTTAATTTTAGTAATATTTAAGCACTTTAACTTTTACCTAATATAATTATCACACACAAAGATCATGGTGCATCTGACGGAACTGGCAACTAGCCATGGTACGTTTCTACTTTGACGAGGTTAGGTATCTTAAAATCAAAAAAAAAAAAACTGCACCTATTAAATTTTCTCACTATGTTAACCTGTCTGTCTTAAAGATAATTCAAAAACAGCACAACTCTTCAGTAAAGTAATAATTATCTTTAGATGTTTCTTGTAAGTAACAAAACGTCTATTCTTCACTCATTTGGTGCCAGTTACTCAATGTTGGGTGAGCAAAGACCAGTGACCTTTGTTACCAGATCCTTTGTTACCAGAAATCGTCAAGTATCCAAACCCAGGTAACTATCAAATATCAAATGCGAAATCGCATAATTATCACGAACTCGACAAGGAATAATTATTGTTTAGTTAAGCCACAAAGAAAAGAAACAATACAGATCACCTGTTATAATCATGTCATCGTCTCTGATGGTAATTGCAAGCCATAGTGCAAGAAGCCGGATACGCTCCCAACGGTATCACTATCAACAAACGCTACCTGCATTGATGCCCGGTATCATTACGCCGCAATCGCAATGATAGCCTCTTGGTTATTTCCAAGCTTGCATGTCCATACAACAGTCACTTTCACTTAGTTTATCTGAAACACACAAAAAAAAACAACGACAAGACACGAAATTTCTAAATGTTATTTTTATGAACTGAGGGTAGACGATAAATTAAATAATAACAAGATGTTAGAAAACAGAAAATTCTTTATCTCATTTACAGAACGCTTCTAGTTTCACAAAACAATATACTTGCACTGATTTTGAATAACTCTGTTGGCGCAAATTAATAATAACTACGATGAAAGATACTGTGCAAAGACTTTATAACACTTCGTTGAATCAAGCACAAATGAAGCAAAACGATTGGTTGTTTACGCACACCTCCACTTTAAACACTTTCACCTCCACTTTAAACTCTTTCCGATCAGTCCTATTTTCAGGAAAACCTAGATGCTACAAGAAGCACAATATTTTTATTAAAAATCAAATTCACGAGACCTTAACTTTGAACATTCTGTCAAGTGTTTTTACAGTTCAAGATGACGGCACCATTTACACTGGAAGTCAAGATATTACACAAAAATACTATCGGATGTTCTGATTCTGCTCAGTGATACCTTTTATTATTTTGTCGCTTGCAGTCATCGAATAGAAATTAAAATAAAATGTAATTCAGTAAGGGTAATTAAATTAAACAACTGAGAACAAAAATGCCATCCATGTGGGGGATTGCACTATCGCAATAGCTTGTTATCTCTTTCACCTAAGGTAACTATTTTTTTAAAAGTGTGCGCCGTTTAGAAAATAACTTTTCTTTTAATACACCCGGTTATTCGGTAACTCGGCACCATACTCAGCAAAAACGTATGATCCTGGTGCTATGTAACGCGCCACAAAGACGCCACGGATATGACAACCAGGCGTTGCCTGGACACTGAGACCAGTGTTGGCCAGGAGTTCAGGCAGATAATAAGAAAAGCTGTTGCCAACGCGTCAGTCAACGAGGATGTTCATCAAGCATCTGTTCGTGATACATGAAGAGCTCTAGCTCTGTTCGCTACGAGATAACATGCTGGCTGCAGGAGCTTACCAATAATAATAATAATGAAATAAAAATGCCATACCGAATCGCTGTCTTACTTTCCTTACGTTTATAACCTCAAACGAATCCTTATTTGGCATGTTCGCCGTCCACTGTTTGTAATATCATATCAAGATAGCCATCTGAAAAACCTGAAATTCGGATTCATTATCCCACGATCTGATGTCGCAGATAGGTGGTCCAGAAAATAATAAACTGTGGGCGTTTTCATCATTTTACTTAGAAACCCATTGAAACACATGTTTTACACTTGCTACTAATTTAGTAGGCAATTACTACTGATACACATGGCTCTGAACAGGTTACTATGTCGCTCGAATAACATAACCAATCGCTAATGGAACGCGGTGAAGTCGGATTTACATCGCGGTGCGGCATTCCGGGTAACCAACCATAATTCACACGTCGCATTGCACACTCACAGCCATCCCGGCTCCACAACTTGCCCGCGCCTCTCGCGCTTATTAAAACCCGTGTGATAAATCCGCCAATCGCTGGCACTATGACCTATCTCATCAGAAGCGAACCATCACAGCCGCATGGGTGCTACTCTTCGCAAAGGGTATGACTGTGCATAGAAAACAGTCCACGTGCACTTCTCGCTGGCTCCGGCATAACGCGCTACTGACTGGTCAACACACGCAATACCTGCTCGATCGCAGTCCATCAGTACACACTGTACCCAGTTGTGCTCTCCATAAAGTAAACGTTGTGCAATGCTAATGCAAATTAAACTCGGCCATAATAACGACGTTCTACTTTATCGTCCGCTCAGCTCGGAGGCTGTCTAAAGAGTGCCCGCTGCCGGTTGGCAAGTCAATAGCTGTCCTCTGTGACCCCCGCCACCGCGTGTACTCAAATGACAGTAGACAATTTGCACGGTGCTGCCATCTTCAACTTCCGAATACACCCAAGCTAGTTCCAGCTTGACGTTCCATTTTATGATTTGATATCACTGATTTCCGACATATATATATATATATATATATGTACAATTATACACGTACCCATAGTTTTTTGTAGGCAATCCGTCAGCTGATTCAATTGTTTTTGTTGTGAGCGAGATAATAATAATTAAAACAGAGGTTCTAGTGGTTTGAACGTTTTCTTTCCTTTACAAGAGGGTCTGGGTTCGTACCTCTAATTTGCGAAGTAATGTGCATTTTAGAAATAAAATATCATAGGAGCTAGCCACACATGAACATTTTCTATTGTATTCTTAAAGGTGTGTGAAAGTCTCTGTCCGCATTTAACCAGCTCAGTCAGTAGACCATGGCATGTACCTCTCACATTGTGATAATCCACCCGAGTATTATCCTACTATCGTATCCTATCCTATTCCTACTAGGTAATAAGTATTATAATATTATAAATGTGAAAGTTTGTGAGAATGTATGGAAGTTTGTTACTCACGCATAAACTACTGAACATGAACCATGATCAATAACATAATAATATAGGAGGGTAGAGGGTACTTATTATTTCGGAAAAAGCGGGCAAAACCGCTCGTAGAAGTGGCAGAAAGGAAATACTCTGTTATTAGGGTGAGGCCACGGACCTAAAAAAAAGACGGACGTAATCCCCAAGAACAAATTCAGTGAAGCACCCATAGTAATACCAACTCTCTATTCGTACAAGTACACACATTGACACTTCACTGCTTCAATCGCGAATCAAAAATTACGCACACATGGTAAGCGGGCGGCCATTGCTATGCTTCACTCTCGAGGTTAGGTTAGACGAAGTTACGTCCGTCTTTTTTTCAGGTCCGTGGGTGAGGCCAATCGAGCGTATTTTTTGAGTTGTGCGTCGCATGACATGAGTCGGTTTCATACTAAAGTCCAAACTCATTTTGCGGCGTCGTTTACAAACTACGCACGTGACTAATTTTTCGCGACTGACAGCTTAAAAAATACGCTCGTTTGTCCTCACCCTAAGCCTGCATTTCCACTTACAATTAGGGTTTGTGGATTAAATATCCGTAGAGTAATATTACATAGTTAATTCACCCGAGAAATTAGCACAAATCGGATATTGAATTGAAACACTCCAGTAAGATAAATAGTGATGTCCGCGAAACGCAGATACTCGTATATAAATTGTTTACATCAGTAGTCATAATTTAATAAATAATTTACTTTGTATTATGACACCGAGATAAATGTCTGGGTCTCGAGCTTAACTGGGTCACTGTCGGTACTCGGTGTTATAATAGACGAATGATTGATTCCAATATTCTAGTAATAACACTATGATAAGTATTTGTGCAACTGTAGGCCGTATTTGTTTTTGCCGCGAATGTCGAGATCGCAGATTTCTTGAGGTAATTGAATTGAATTACAAGAAGCAAATTTATTTACCCTTTTCAGGGTTCCATAGTGAAATATAGTATTGAAGTAAGTTTATTTTGCGTTTGATTTATTAAAATAGAAGTGTCAATATTGAAACTTTTTTTTCGAAATTTTGAGTTAGCTTTCTAAAGTTTATAAAATTTGTATATGTATAATAAAGTTATTTATTTAGTAATTTCATATCATTTATACAATGTATACATTATATACAATGTATACATTCATAATAATATAGCACTACACTATTACAAGTTCAATGAAGTTTTTAATAATACGTTGCGATGTTGGTACATGATTTGCAGCAAAATTACAGTAATTTACATCTGATTCTATATTTCACAGTAACATCTGAATAAAAATATTGCACCTAAAGTAACCATTGCATTGTTTTGAATACCGACTCAAAACATAACAAATGTTGTTATACATTGTTCTTGTTATCAGATCTCAAGCCCATTGTTCTGATGAACGTGATCTTGTCAGCGAAACGTTCAAATTATAAATATATAATCATAAAGTATATTACAATTACAATGTGTAATATATGTAGATACATTATAGGTACAATAATAGGACCTGGTGACCTTTACCAGGTCCTAATTAAAAATCATTCAAATACAATTTTTCTTTATATCGACTCCTAAAGATGTATTCGACCCAAATGTACATTATGTTTGTCTGCAATTTTCCTGTTTAAAAAAAATCAAACAATTCTCATTTACTACCTTGTAGGTAGTAGACGGCAAAGTCAGATTACAAGATTGAAGACCGAATCCGGCACCACAATCTCGACGAAGCCCGAAGTTCTGAGTGAAACGGAGAGAATCTACGGACAGCTGTATGCCTCCTCGCAAGCTCCATCTTCCCAGGAGGAAAGAGACAAGCGAACTCAATTAACCCAGCACTATACCGAAGACATCCCGGACGTCAGCCTGTATGAGATTAGAGAGGCTCTGAAACAGCTTAAAAACAAACAGGCACCGGGTGATGACGGGATCACAACACAATAGAGCTGCTGAGAGCTGGTGGGAAACCCCTCCGTGTTGTGCTCCAAAAGCTGTTCGATTCCGTCATCAATACTGGGACTACCCCGGATTGCACTTTTGAGGCACGACTTGACGACTTCCAGCCTCCCGAACAAGCAGGATTTCGAAGAAAGGTCCTCGAATGGAGACCACGCCTCGGGAAAAGGAGCACAGGACGCCCCCCGACCAGGTGGACTGACAGACGACCATAAGACAGCAGGTATCCGCTGGATTTAGAACGCTTAAGACCGGTCAGAGTGGCGCTTATTAGGAGAGGCCTGTTGCGACAGCGCACACGCGTCACACGGTGACGTCACGCCAACCTAAATCACGCTATCGAAGTTTTCAAAGATCGCTAGTATATAATATACAAATGCTCCAACAACATCAGTCTGGGCTCGGCTCGGCCACCTTCCAGGCAACACACCTCGCCTGGCGGGAGATCTCCCTTTGCTAAAGACCTATGTCCAGCAGTTGACTTCCAAAGGCGGATGGATGGATAGATGGATGGATGACTTAGTATACTAACTAATTAACGTCTTTATTTAGTCCAGCAGAGCAAATATCACTCTGCCAACATTGATATAAATATCCTGAAATGATTACTTTGTGACAAAGTTCGCGAGTTTTCTTTACACGTGTCCAACATAGATTTTGTATGAGAGAAATAATATGCTCTATTATAACTTTATTATACGTTTCATTCAGGAATCTGCAACAATATGTCTTGAATTCGTAATACATAGTTGTGATGATGCTATTATAAATACAAGAGTAATAATATTGTAGAACCTTATTATAGAACTGGCGTTAAGTATGATACTATTAGAACTAGCATATAGTTGCCAACTTCTTCAATATAGGTACTATTGTACTATTATTTATGTCGGGAATAGGTGGTCCAGAAAAAATAAATAAATAAAATAAATAAAACATTTTTACATACAGATTACCGACGTTACAAATTAAATACGCGATCTCCACTGATACACACGATGATATGTGACTCGAATAAGATAACGAATTAATAATAGAATGCGGTAAAGTCGGATTTACATCGCGGTGTGGCATTTGGGATAACCAACCATAATTCACACGTCACATTGCACACTGTACAGCCATCCCGGCTCTACAACTCACTCGCGCCTCCCGCGTTCATTAAAACCCGCGTGATCAATCCGCCAATCGCTGACATCTACCCCCTTATTACAAGACGAGGTCTAAAGTTTAGGTTTAAACCATGACTAAATAGTCCAGGCTTGGTACGATACTGACTTTAGTAACATACTTTAAACCAAAGTTTATTACAAAACGCAAAATACTCGTTGACTTGTTAGTACTATTGGTTTCAAGTTTAGACCTTGGCTGAATAACTGACACGGGTTTGACACGAAACTGATTCAAAACGTCAGTATTTATTCGATTACGACGTTCCATTATACTACGATGCTGTTTATTGTTTTTGACATATTTAATGGAACACGTCTATTATGAATATTAAGAGCGTAAATATTATTGCAAATAAATAATTATACAGTTTTCAATCAATTCTATTGATTGTTGTTGTCTTGGATTTTATTACATGTTAAAACAAATTCGAAATAAACATGACAACAACCTCAAAACTGACTTTGACATTTGTGAAATAGTCCAACGTTAAACTAGGAGGCTCGCAGGTTTAGCTTTAGTCTCATGTTAGTCTCAGATGAAAGAAATAAAGGGTAGTTATAACATTCGCAAAGAAATGTAACGACTGACGTGAAGTCGCTTTTTTACTATGTGTGCATAACAACCATAATGACAAGTAGCAGCGGCATCGTATGGACACGTATTTCTTCGTGTGTGTAAGGTGTCAGACGTAAAGTCACAATCTCTCTTAGGCCATGGCTTAGCTTTAAACCGCGTCTTGTAATAACAATTTTGTTTAGTCCAAGCTTCAAATGAGGTTTAGTACCAGGACTAACGATAGACCTCGTTCTGTAATAAGACCTAGAGTTCTAGACCTATCACATCAGAAGTGAACTATCACAGCCGCATGAGTGCTGCTCTTCGCAAAGGATATGACTGTGCATAGAAAACAGTCCACGTGCACTTTTCGCTGGCTCTGGCATATCACGCGACTGGTCAACACACGCAGTACCTGCTCGATTGCAGTCCATCAGTACACAGTTATACCCTTCATAAAGTTAACGTTGTGCAGTGCTAATGCAAATTAATCGGCCTTCCTAATAACGACGTTCTACTCTAGCGTCTGCTCAGCTCGGCGGCTGCCTAACGAATGCCCTGTTGGTGGCTGGCAAGTCAAAAGCTGTCCTCGGTTACCCCCGCCATAGAGTAACTTGTATGACCCCCGCTACCGCGTGTTATCAAATGGCAGTGGACAATTTTCACGGTGCTGTCATCTTTCTTCAACTTCCGTCCGAAGTGGTCCGAATACATCCAAGGTAGTTTCGGCTTGACGTTCTATTTTATGATTTAAAGTCATTGATTTCCGACATGTAATATACGAGTATACTGAAGTTTCCAATATAATGGGACAATTTCATACCTTTTATAATTTTCACAGTTGCTACTTCCGTTGCTATGATAACCGCCACAATAGCGGAATGTGTTGTAGCCGTTAGCTAGTAGTAAATTCTTTGAATCCTAATAATTTTATAAAATATTTGTTTTTCTTTCACCTAAGGACACTACGAGTAGTTTGTCCGACAATTGTAGGCGATCTTTTTCCATTTTAATCCATGATCCATTACAATCCAATGTATGGGTTTGTGGTATGGGTCTTAACTCTTAAATAGTGTCAGTAGAAGAATAATTGTCCAGCTTGAGGAATTTCCAAGAAACCCTTATATGTATGTAACGGTTGTAAGTACCCCAATTTAGTAAAAGATAACTGGAGCTGTGTCACTCTGTCAACAATAGGGACGTGGCTCATTTACAATTTCACAATACTTACCTATTTACATACATTTAAAGACAAAGGTAAATTACGTGGGTGTGAGAGTTTATTACTACTATTTACAGAGACGTTTATTTTGATGTATTTACTATCTCCTATCTTTCAGTGCATTTTCTATCTCCTGTTCTATGTTCCGCTCGTGGTAGGTCCCCTCGGAGGGATTATATTAGAAACTAGCTGACCCGGCGAACTACGTATCGCCTAACAAACTATTTTTTTCCAAAATAAAAGTAGCCTAAGTTACTCCTTGTTACATCAGCTATCTACCAGTGAAAGTCCCATCAAAATCGGTCCAGCCATTTCAGAGATTATCCGGAACAAACAGACAAAAATTGTGAAAAATGTTGTTTTGGTATATGTACCGTGTATACATCCAAATGCACTTAGTAAAAAGCGGTTATTGACACTCCAATTTTATTTATTTGTACTTATAGATATAGATGTATAGATATGTATCGATATTGATTTTAATAGGTCATAATTCCATTATAGCTATTATTTTTCCTCTGCGGGGACCATCTGGATAGCTCTCTGGACCCTCTTGCTTGCAGCTTGATTCAACGGCTAAACGACTCGTCGTGTTCCGACTGGGGGCTTAAGAGCGGATCTTTCTTTCTTTTTCTTTTTTCTTTCTTGGCCGGCAACGCGTCAGTGATGCCTTTAGTGTAGCGGTTGTCTATGGGCAACGATAGCCATTTACCATCAGGTGGATCGGCTAATTCTATAAAAATGCAAATTATAAAAATATAAGGATGTGATACTCATTAAGTATGTGTATCTCAGACTCACCTTTATTTAGTCTGCTCTGGACTGTGTACGTGAGATCTCGGAACTCCAAATCCATTTTTTCTGGCTGAAACAATAAAATAAAACTTTTACACATAGGAACAATAGGTACCGAAACAAAATGTTGGAATGTCATACATTTTACTATTGTATTCAAATGAAGTGATATTTTGAATAAGGAGTTGGGTCGATTCCGTGAACAAAACTTAATTATTTCGAATTTCGAATGATTGAATTCATCTTTGAATTTTCAATTTCTAAATCATTATAACGTTTGAATGTTTCAATCGATAGATGAAACTGGGGTGATGCACGTCTATGAACAATAATTCTTCCAAAAAAATAACCAACTTCAAAATTAGGGAAAACTCAAAAACTACCTTCTCGTCAGATCTCGCTCAAATTTAAATGGGACCATAATTATTATGACTAGCACTGGCAGCTTTCGAATATAAAAATAATCATCAAAATCTAAGTATGGGTGTACCGATTAAAAAAAAATATGAGTAAAAATTTATGAGGTAGATAACACAAACAAAATTTATGATTTCGAACTTATTTCATCGCGGACACTGAAATGTTTTAAATGATGATGATGATAATAACGATGACAAATAAATACCCTCTAACTACCTTTTAAATAACAAATCTTATGTCTATATATATAAAATTGAAAAGCGACACACCGCTGATTAAACAAAAAATCTCAGAAACTGCCGAACCGATTAAAATGAAATTTGGTAGGTAGATAGTTCCTGCTAAGGAGACGTCCACTAAGAACGGATTTTTGAAAATTCATCCCCTAAGGGGTACAAATAAGGGTTAGAAGTCACTTTCATACAAACCAACTTCGTCAGTTTTAGAGTTATAAATATGAAATTTTTTATGTTAGTTTATAGTAATAAACAAAAGTTAACTTTAACACATTTTTTTGGAAAATCATCCCTTAAAGGGTTAATTTCTTCAATTTAACTTAGTACGCAACTTTGTCATTTTTGAAGTTAAAAACATGAAAATTTATATATTAGTTCAAAATTAGAAACAAAATTTAAGGGTTATGTGCTTTTTTGGAAAATCAACCCCTAAAGGGTCGAATAAGGTTGTTCAAGTTTGTATGGGAACTTCGTCAGTTTTGAAGTTAGAAGGGTGAAAATTTATATATAAGCTTATAGTTAGACACAAAAAATAACTGTATCACTGTTTTCTGGAAATTCATCCCCTAAAAATAGGGGTTGGAAGTCTTTTACATATAAATCAGCTTCGTCAGTTTTAGAGTTATAAGTATGATTTTTTTTATGTATGTTTATAGTAATAAACAAAAGTTAACTTCAACACATTTTTTTGGAAAATCATCCCTTAAAGGGTTAATTTCTTCAATTTAACTGAGTACGCAACTTCGTCATTTTTGAAGTTAAAAACGAAAATTTATATATTAGTTCAAAATTAGAAACAAAATTTAAGGGTTATGTGTTTTTTTGGAAAATCAACCCCTAAAGGGTTGAATAAGGTTGTGCAAGTAGTATGGCAACTTCGTCAGTTTTAAAGTAAGAAGGGTGAAAATTTGTACATAAGTTTATAGTTGGACACAAAAAATAACTGTATCACTGTTTTCTCGAAATTCATCCCCTAAAAATAGGGGTTGGAAGTCTTTTACATATAAATCAGCTTTGTCAGTTTTAGAGTTATAAATAGGAAATTTTTATGTATATTTATAGTAATAAACAAAAGTTAACTTCAACACATTTTTTTGGAAAATCATCCCTTAAAGGGTTAATTTCTTAGATGGACTTTAATATGCCATTTCGTCATTTTTGAAGTTAAAAGCATGAAAATTTATATATTAGTTCAAGATTAGAAACAAAACAAAATTTAAAGGTTATGTGTTTTTTTGGAAAATCAACCCCTAAAAGGTTGAATAAGGTTGTGCAATTAGGTAGTATGGCAACTTCGTCAGTTTTGAAGTAAGAAGGGTGATAATTTGTATTTAAGCTTATAGTTAGACACAAAAAATAACTGTATCATAGTTTTGTTCAAATTCATCCCCCAAAAATAGGGATTGGAAGTCATTGAATGTATTTTATAGAGGAAGAGGGACAGGGTGCGTGAGAGGGAGAGGGACAGGATGCGGGAGAGGGAGAGAGAGGTACAGGGGCAGAAAGCGGGAGAGGGAGAGGGAGCGGGACAGAAAGCGGGAGAGGGACCGAGTGCGAGAGAGGAACTGGGAGCGAGAGAGGGAGAGGGTGAGGGACAGGAAGCGGGAGAGGGACCGTGAGCGGGCAAAGGAGAGGGACAGAGAGCGGGAAAGAGAGAAGGAGAGAGAAAGTGAAGGAGAGAGAGAGAGAGATAAGGAAACAGAGAAGGAGAGAGAGAGTGTGTGAGAGGGAGGGAGTGGGTTTAAGTGGGAGAGGGAATGGGAGCGGGAGAGTGAGTGTAAGTGTCCGGATAGAAAGATATTTGTACTGTTCATGTTGACATCGTAAAACCAGTTCATCATTGATCCATTTAGGATCTGGTGGTGTTACTTGGAGACAAGATATGTAACTCCTGGATGGATGGAAATAAAGGAACCTTTTTGATTTTTTTTAATAAAACTAAAGAGCCAGTTTTTCTGTACATTAAATATTTTTTCAAAATTTCGGTTAGGGGCACTCAAAAAATTTGTTTTTAAAATTATTGTCTGTCTGTCTATCTGTTTGTCTGTCCGGGCATCACATGAAAACCCTTGAACTGTTGTTCCTTATACATTGGATCACGTTTTTTAAAACTTTTTGTCCCGATAAAATTTATAGTTTTCCCCGGAAACAAGATGAAACTTAGTATGGAATATTTTAAAAATATCAATGATTTGCTTTAAATTTGCAACAAACGTTCCTCATTAAATTCATGGAATACATGTTTTCGAGTTTTTCAAATTTTTCCCTGAAAAAGAAAAACTAATTAATGTCAATGTTGTTTATTTTTCATAATCCGTTCCCGGAGGAATGATTTGTGATTGTATCGTAGGTTTCCGTATATAAATTCCTAAATATTAGTACTTCAATATAAATTAACCTGTTTTTAAATTTTGTTCTGCAAGGGGTACAAATATGTTAAGCATAATTTCCGCATGCGAAGCTGCGGGTAACAGCTAGTATAATATACATATAATCTTATATATTATGGGTGTTCTACGACCATTTTTGGGATTAGGGTTCCGATTGCAAAATATTGGCTTTAAAATGATAATTTTGGTGACAGTCAAGTGTCCCCCCGGCTGGGGGCTAAATGGTTGGAGTTGGACAAGTGAAAAATTCTCAAAAATAGACTACATAATGAATTTACAACGAAAACTATCACAGCCATTGACTTATATTATATGGACGCGCTGTTTCTAAGGAATTTCGTGTCACGCTTTCGTGCCACAGAGAACTCAATCACAGAGTCACTATGCGCCCAGTGTTGCCAACACCCTACTCCGAAAGAGATCATGGATACATTACTATAACTGGACATATACCATGGATATATTACTCTGTCTGGATTACTTTGTAGAGGTACCTGAGGATTAATTACGTCATAACGGAATGACCATTGTGTTCATCCATTCATTGTGTTATCTGTAATCCCAGGATATCATTCAGCTGTGTTAAATTTTTTTTATAAGTGTTGTGCACTTAAAATAAAAGAAATGTACCATAATAAATTACATTGTTTCATTTCATTATCACATTCAACATCCGTTTTCATGACGTAAGGACAATTTTGAAGAAATTATAATAAAATGTGTTAATACAATAATATATTTTTTTACCACCAGAAAAATTATTAGAAAACATTTGGAAAATAGGACATAACACCCCACAATTATGAAGGATAATTTCAATCCGGTCTGCGATTGGTCAAATAGTCATTCCGTTGTGACGTCATCTGTCTTCAAGTACCTCGAAGTTATGTATCCAGTTAAAAGTTATAATTATATCCATGGCGACAATCATACGATTTATGCCTTTTTCCAGTTCATCTCGGAGTGACTACTATATTTTTTTTTAACATCGTAAGTAAACATTAATAATTTAAATATGTATTTGTATGCATTGTTAGAAAATTATGTACGAGTATAATAGGTTCATGATATAATTATTATAGGTTCATAGATTTATCAATAGATGGCGCACATTATAATTACCTATGTCCCGATATTTCTACATTTATAATTTTGTATGTTATTATGTAAATTTATATTATAACTAGCTGCCCGGACAGACTTCGTTCTATCAAAAAAAAATTGCAATAAAATAATATTGCGACTATACATTGAGATGTAAGCTATCCTATCTTTCAAGTTGGATCAAACTGCACACGGTGTGCAAAGGGCAATGAACCTAGTTGGCATACCTACAAGTCCGCAATTTTGAAAAAACCTCGATTCGGCGGCCAGTGATGTAAAATATATCAATTGATAGAATAAATGATTATGATCAAAAAGTATTCAGTGATGAAATGTCGTAAGTGGTATACTTTCTGAGATATTTGAGTTCAAACCCGTAGAAAAATGAAGTAAAAAACTTTTTTTCGGCGGATATTGATAAAACATGTGTCAATCGATAGACTAAGTAATTACGATCAAAAAGTATTCAGTGATAAAATGTCGTAAGTGATATACTTTCTGAGATATTTGAGTTCAAACCCGTAGAAAAATAAAACATTGGTAATTGTCTTTTTTATTTATTAGTGGATCAACACTATAACTATATACATATAAAATATCACAATATCATTAACAAAACTAAATAAATACATATTTATTCATATTTACATATATACATATTATATTATATATTAAGTACATAAATATTTATAACTACGTATATAACATGTGGTTGAAGACCACGGGCGAGGACATTTTAATTGCTTCAGGTAGTGCTGCCGGACGTGATTCTTGAAGGAACTTTTGGTAGTTTTTTGATGTCTACAAGCAAGGAGTTCCAGAACAGTATTGCAAAGGAATTCCCGAAATAAGCAGTGCTATGGGTTTCCTTTAAATAAACAGGAGAAGACACGTTATTCAAAATAGCATAAAATGTTGAGAGAATTCTGAAGTTTCACCTGTGTCGCATTGGTAGCCATTTAAGTTAGGAATCAAACTGGGAAATGTGGTCATACTTACGTAAGCTGAAGATAGGTATATCGAAGTTTTTTTACTTTATTTTCCTACAGTTTTGAAATCAAATATCTCAGAAAGTATATAACTTACGACATTGTATCACTTAATACTTTTTGATCGTAATCACTTACGGCCGAAATTAATAATGTATCCTCAATCCGAAAATGAGATCAATCTCGGATCGATATATACCGATGGATCGATCTTCGATCTGCGTCCTAATAACTAAACTCTACAGCTGCTACCTTTTTTTGTCTGCAGATTGCCGACGATCCTTTCCCTCCTGACCGTTTCGTTTTACGCCGAACTTAGTACGCGCTATGGTGTGTTTATTTGTTTTTAATGCGTAAAATTACGACTGATATTACCGTATATTTATTAAATTTTATAAAATAATATATTTTTAGTATAAAATTTTGCATTTCAAACCTAAAACGTGTAATAAATTAATTATAATTTTCAATTCTGACGTTAGACGAATTACGTTTTACTATAATGGAATGTAGCTTAAAAAAACGGGTCCTTCTATTGTGTTGTCAAATGTCAAGTTATTGTCAATTGCTTACAAAATACGATTTAAAAATTATTTCGTGTGGAGAATCATAATAATTTCATTTGAAATGGATTCTGAAGTGGTAAGTCATATTGTTACGTATTATTTCTTGGGCGTCGCGTCCTTTTAAGTTATAAATTACCGTTTCCCGCGCATTGGTTTAGTTACAATTTTATTATGAAACATTGCACCACACGGGTCGTCGGGTGGGGTCGGGGTTATGTTATTATTATTCCTGGTAGTAAGGGTTTTTAAAAATGGTTTTGGCCTAGTCTTTTTATGTCTGTGTGCTGTCTCTCTAGTAGGTAATTATGGTTCAAAAATCACAGTTTAAGGCCAGATGTGTGGCTAACCTTTCATCAGTTAGGTATCACCTCTCAATCAGGAAACACCATTCATTCACTGTTATTGTTTTCCAGGTACAAAGAAAAGGAAACCAGATGAGGGAAGAACCGCAAGAAACATTGCATTAGCTCAACAAAAAAGAAATGTCTGGAAGACACTTCCGATAATATTTTACTGGAAAATAAAAACTTAAAATTAGAAAATCAAAGATTTGCCTTAGAAGTAGAAAAATTAAAATCTGAATTATTAAAATTACAAAACTGAATTTGTTTATTAACTTTCCATCCATACATTTTTTTCTTGCTGAGTAGGCTCCTGTAACTGATTTCCAAATAAATGCTTTTTGACTTAATATTTTTTTATTATTAGAAAGAAATACAAGAATAAAAATGTGACGCTATTAACACATTTTTGAAGACCTTTTTTTGTACTTACATTTTGAGCAAATAAAGTAATTCTTATTCTTATTATTAGGTTTATTAGGTAGGTATATAACATACCTGCAAATAGTTATAGGATATTGTGAATATGAACAAAACAAAATATTTATAAGATTAGTCCTTCCACTAATATCTTGCATATCCATATTTTGAGACCTATCTGCGACACTACTCTCACTATCACTCAAAAATAACGCAAAGGCCATTTTTCTTAATTTTATATTAATTGAAAGCATCAAAGTAACTCTCAATCCGCGGAATTTCTTAGATTGCAATCTCAGATCGTTTACACCGATCGAACCATATGTCAAAATGGAAAGATTGGTTAATAACACACCCAAACTGTCATTTACGAACAGAGGTCAATCTTTAATCTCTGATCCGTCCTCCCAAAGATTGAACGTGTTTTCAGATTGCAATGTCAATCCGTGGATCGGTTATTAGCACAGTTTACACAAAAAAAGGATTGTGTTTTCAATCTTAGATCGCTAAAAATAGATTAGGATCGCTTATTAATTTCGGCCGTTAGTCTATCGATTGACACATATTTTATCAATATCCGCCGAAACAAAGTTTTTTACTTTATTTTTCTACGGGTTTGAACTCAAATATCTCAGAAAGTATACCACTTACGAGATTTCATCACTGTAAAATTTTGATCGTAATCATTTACTCTATCGATTGACACATGTTTCATCACTGGCCGCCGAATCGAGGTTTTTTCAAAATGGCGGACTTGTAGGTATGCCAGGTTCCATACAAAAATGTTGGAAGCCCTTTGATTAAAATCGGTTAAGTAGTTTAGGAGTCTATCGCGGACAAACAACGTGACACGTAATTTATATATATAAAGATAAGAAGATTTTATTTTAATTTATAGTTTTACTTATTACTTTTCTTTCAATTTCGTTTTGTAGACCGCCATGTAATGTAGGTACTAAAACTAATTAAAGTTTTAGTACCTACAATGTACTACCTAGTAATGTAGGTACTAAAACTAATTAAAGTTTTAGTACCTACATTAAATGAATCGTACTATTTTTTTTCTGGAGCCATCTTAGGAAATACGACTTTTATTTACCCACCGTACGATCTCTCACTCCGCGACGTCTGGCAACCCTGTTCCGTAGTGATTAAGTACTCTGTGTTCGTTCTGTCAAGTTTGGTTCAAGATGTCGGTATTAAATATTTGACACTAAATAATTTTTAAGACTGTAAATAAAAATATAGTTACTTACCAATTATGATTAAATAAAGTAAAATAAAGTTCAAACGTAAATAATGAGAACGTTTTAACTGTGCTCAATAAACAATAATACGATAATAAGTGTTTTTGAACAGTCGGAGTTTTTCTAACGTGACATTTACTTGTGTAGCTTGCTCGCAGCCGACTAAAGTGACCTAAACTGAGTTGGCCCCAGTTGGGGTCAACACAGGTGAACAAAATGTAAGTACTGAACAGCCTGTCTATATAATATAAGTCAATGATCACAGCTATGTAAGCATAAGTAGTTAATGAGTATTTAGTCGATAAACTTACTATCTCGGAACCCTACAGTGCGCGTGGCCTGATACGCACTTGCTCGGTTTTAGAGAAATAACAGATTTTTATGATAGTAGAATAATGTCGCTTTTAATGGCGTCAACCGGGAAATGAGCTTAAATAAGGCCTAATGACTATTTGATGGCTTCAAATAAGTCAGTTAAATCATTCATTAAGCAAAAAGTTTATCAGCTCTATGCTGGCAGGTGTAACGCAATATAACATAGATCAATAAAACGTTGTAATTTACTAGAGAATATTAAACTATTTTAAATAAAAATAATACAAAACTTAAACCGAATACGGTTTTTAGGGTTCCGAAGTAAAATCGGAACTCTTACCTTAGTTTCGTCATGTCCGTCCGTTTGTCCGTCCGTCTGTCCGACGCAAAACGCTGAGACCCTTAATTAGACTATTTTTGGAATTAGGAGTCCGTTTGCGAAATATTGTTGTGATAGCCTAGCGGTTAGAACATTGGTCTCTCGAACAGAGGGGCCCGAGTTCAAATCCTGGCACGCACCTCTAATTTTCAAATATTATGTGCGTATTAGAAGTTAATTATCACTTGCTTCGGTGAAGGAAAACATCGTGAGGAAACCTGCACACCGGAGAGTTCTCCATAAAGTTCTCAAAGGTGTGTGAAGTCTACCAATCCGCACTTGGCCAGCGTGGTAGACTATGGCCTGTACCCCTCACATTGTGAGAGGAGACCCCGAGCCCAGCAGTGGGACAATTATGGGTTGTTGCTTTGCTTTTGCTTTGCTTTTGCGAAATATTAGGTTTTAAAGTGCTAATTTTGATTAGAATCATGGAGAATGCTCTTCAAGTTGAAATATTTATGTAGTGTTTAAGAAAATATATTTTAAAGGTAATTATGAAGGTAAGAAAACAAACAACAACTGCAACATAACACGAAAATATTGCAATGACATACTTTTAACTTGACGTTATCATGTAATCGGGCGGAAATAATGATCCAATTACAGTTATTGGTTGATATGTGCAATATTAAATAATGAACATTCTTTTTATTACATGACTGATGACACTAGCTTTACATGCGGCTTTGCTCATATTTTCTAAATAGCAGATACTCTATAGTACTCTACACTTCGTTTTTAACCGGTAGGTAGGTACCTACTTGTGTTATTTCGTAAACAATGAAAATAATTTTAGATACCGTAACTAGTAATATAATCCTAAAATTTATTTCTGTTTAGGTACTAGGTATTTATTTATGGTTGTTTTAAACTTTTACAACTTTTACGTTTACTATTTTTACTAAATAAGATAAGTATGGAAAACTCGCCAAGTGCGTGTCAAGCCACGCGCAATGTAGGGTTCCGAAGGTGTAAGTGTATACATCGACTATTACTCATTAACTACTTATGCTAACCTAGTTGTGATAGTTTTCCTTGTAAATTCATGATATAACCTATTTTTGTAAATTTTTAACCGACTTCAAAAAAAGGAGGAGGTTCTCAATTCAACTGTATTTTTTTTTATGTTTGTTACCTCTGAACTTTCGACTGGGTGAACAGATTTTGATGATTGTTTTTTAAACGAAAGCTGATGCTTGTCATGTGGTCCCACTTAAATTTTATTGAGATCTGACAATGGCATCCATGAGAAAATCATATAAGTCTTAAATTTGAATTAAGTATGTACGCGACAAATGGACGAATAAGTAACTCAATATCACGCCAACCGATTTCGATGATTCTTTTTTTAAACGAAAGCTTGTCATGTGGTCTCACATAAATTTGAACGAGATCTGACAAGTAGTTTTTGAGTAATTTTGAAGTCGGTAATTTTTTGTTAGTAAAATTTAGATTATTTTACTAGTCTATCTGCAACCGTTTAGAGCTGGCGGGGGGAGACACTTGACTTCAAGCAAAATTGGCTTTTTAAAGGCAAATATTTCACAAACGGGTACCTGAATTGAAAAACGGTTTTAGCAGACCCATAATTTTTTTGAAAGACCTTTTTAACGATACCCCACAATATGACGAAAAAAAACTCATCCCCATGTATACCTGTATGGGTACCCTGAACAAAATAGGTATTTTTCAATATTTTATTATATAATTATTATTTCTCATACCAAGGGTCTATATGCTTCAGACGGACGGACATGACATGAAACTATAAGGGTTTTTCTTCGGAACAATTTTTCTTCGGAATCCTAAAAACGCACAATACGACTATACGTCCTATTCTGTACAATTGACAATACAATTGCAATCTATGTATTGCAACATTTCAGGTTACGTTGATGCCTTTTAACGGTAACTACCACCAGGAATTCCCTCTGTTTGTACTATTCGCATTTTCCTGTATTCGCATATGTAAATAAACAACAAAACTGATACGGTATGCAACAAGAATGTTTTTTTTTTTTACAGTTACTCATCATGTGTTAATTGGTATAAAAATTTCGCATTGACGTGTGAATAAATGAGAAAATAAATAACTTATGTGCACAGTTATGTCTTTAATGTGTCTATAGGTCACGACAATCATGACTCATGGTACAGTTCTTTGGCCTCGTGAGGAAGTTTTAGCAAAGGGAAATCTCCCCCAGGCAAAAAGTTCTATTTTCATGCACGCGGTATTGTTTTTTTAATGACAATTCTTTATCATCAAGTTTGACATCGGCATGACTAGGGGCATCACCAACGCTTTGCCGCGAAGGAAGTGATGGACCCGCTTCTTGAAGGACCCCAGTACAGTGGGATCTCCGATATAGAAGGTTTGTTATAGCGCTGCATCGGTTACTGGCCAAATAAGTTTCCCCTCGTAAATGAGTTCCAAGGCATTAATCTTCTCATCTCAGGAAAAACGGCCCCATAAATGCAAACAGAAAAAAAAAACATTAAATGGAATAGAATTCACATTAAAAACAGTAAATACAGTACCTACTCTAACTGTAATCATTATACTTATTATTCTACATAATCTTCTTTCAATTCAATGGATAAGTGACAGACCTCGTAAGCTACTTACATACAATCGTCACTGGTACATTTGATTGCGTTCCTAAACCAATGGATCTTTCTAGAAGGAAGCATATGCTTTCACAAGCTTAGCGCAAATACTCAAACAGCAATGGCGAAGTAAGGTTAAGTAACCGTGCCGATTGCTCCATCGCAGAATAAGAGACATTTTTACATTCTAAACTTTGAATAGATACTACTTGACGCGATAGATTATTTATTTGATGTCCTAATGAATGAATTCATAATTACTAGGTTTGTTTCGTGAGTTCAACGTAAACTACATTTTTCATTTGTAATTACTCCAATTTTTTATTCAATGACACAATTTCAAAGCACGCGTGAGGAAAATAAACAGTAAATTGATGCTAGAGTTTATCGATATTTCAAATAAAATCAGTGGGTAGAATAATAATGTTTTCTGAAAACTTCAGCTTTTTGTGGATGTTCCATTATGCTGTTATTTCTTATATTAACAGGAAAAACGTACAGGAAACTTCCAAAGTTACATGTAGCAACAAAAACTAAATAATCATTTAGTTGGTCATGCTTAAACCTTTTCAGGGTTCCGAAGTAAAATCGGAACCCTTATAGTTTCGTCATGTCCGTCCGTCGGTCCGTCCGTCTGTCCGTCTGTCGGTCCGTCTGTCCGAAGCAAAGCGCCGAGACCTTAAGCAAAATAATTTTGCGTAGCTTGTAATATGGCATGGCTTTAAAGTGCTAATTTTGGTAAGAGTCAAATGCCCCCCACCCCTACCGATTGGAGTTGGACAAGTAAAAAATTCTCAAAAATAGGTAATATGATGAATTTACAAGGAAAACTATCACGACTATGTTAGCATAAAAATAGTCGATAAACTTACTACTTTGAAACCCTACATTGCGCGTGGCCTGACACGCACTTGCCCAGTTTTTGTAATTAGCACGTTGTTAGGTACGGTATATGTTATAATAGTACAGAAGCTCGTAATGTATGTACTTATTATACTTATATGTGTAAATGTAGGTAATTCTCGTTAGTTTATTTTTGTATAAGTGTATGAGCATTATCTCTCGCAAAACCTACACAATATACAAAAAAAGAACAATTATACTTATACATATGTGTAAATGTAAGTAATTCTCGTCAGTCTACAGTAGCTCGAGCACGAATATTTGCGAGAAAGTATTCGTATGGTTAACGTAAGCAATTTGTCAAATTTGTATGGCATTTTAGTACCATTTACGTACGATAGGGGCGCTTTTGAAAAAATGCCATACAAATTGCTTACGTTAACCATACGAATACTTTCTCGCAAATATTCGTGCTCGAGCTACTGTTGTATATCGAATATGTATGTATATATGTATGAGCATTATCTCTCGCAAAACCTACACAATGCACAAAAAAAACCATAGCCTCGACCTTAATAACCCTTTAGTAAAGTAGACGCACAGTATAACTATTAAGATTTTATCATTGAAGATTTTTCGAATAAAAACTATCCAACTCCCAGAGCACTCTTTAGGGAAAACTAAGGAAATAGCTAATGCTAAACTGTAGAAGGGTATTGACCTCAATAAAAGGAAAGTGTGTTTTACTGTTAACGCACTGCAACCTTGGTTTCGCAACCTCAAGTGATAATATTTTATCATAGATGCAACATTTCCCGTAATTTTTATTTGACAATCGTAGAGTTATGTTCGCGTTTAAGGACTGATAATGACCGAGTTTAACTTATAATCTATTCAGCAAGTGTTTTTTGGTCGACTTTTTTCAGCAGTCTCGGAAAAATATGAACGAGGTGTCATTCGATTGGGAATGGCATGTAGATGATTTTTTAAAAAATTCAAGTTCCGCTTGCAAAAATTGCAAAAGTTATAAACAATTAACTAAAAATAAAAAAGAGGTTTAGTTTTTTACAAATATCTCCAAAACTAATCGAGATTTTCCAAATGTAAAAAAAGATTCAAAAAGACGAGAAAATTTCTTAGCAAAATTATGACACCCGGAATTGTAGACTGACACACGGGTACTCTGGCTTGCGCAAGCCACGCCTACTTCGGACACTTTATCAATAAAAAATTATTTAAACATATTAAATATAAAACTTAAGAAATGAAAAAATTCAAAGGCCTACTGGACAGATAAATGAACCGGATTTTTTTATCACAATTTTTCAATTAGTTACGCAATAGTTAATAAAAAAATTTTTGCTGCGTGTGATAAATTTGAGGTTTTTTCCTTTCTTGGAGCTATTCTCGAAAGGCTTCAGTATAGACAAAAAAATAGATCCCCACTGGAAAAAAAGATTTTTCAGTTTTTTATTAACAATTTTCGTAATTGCAAAACTTTAATCTTTAATTAATCTTCGACGACGATCTTTTTTTAATATTATTAATGATCCGTTTGTTATCAAAAGCTGCAAAGAAATATTTTTTTAATGTTTATCTCCTAAGGTAAAAAAAATATAAACAAAAAAGATATTTTTTTAAATTACTTACGTGTATCTAAAATGAACATTGTTTAAAAATAGACCCAAGACCCAATGACCTAGCGAGAAAAAAATATAATTTATGAGCAGAAGAAGAAGAAGTGATTCATACAAAAAAGTGCGGATGTTTGCGTAAGTACCAAATACCAGTGTAAGTACTCAATTATTATTATACAATCAAATACCATCATGGCGAGAAGATTGCTAATATCGTAATATCCATAAAACCAACACGTAAAACAGCTTCGATCATTATCTGAAGATAATTAACGCATAATGAAATGCGGGTTGCATCTTTTTGCGTGCGTTGCGTTACCGACTTCAAACGACACAAAAAAAACATAATGAACCTTAAATAATAATAATTATTATCTTAAAATAATCGGCTTCAAAAGAAATCTTTGAAAATCCTATAAAACCTACAAAGAGCGCCATATTTTGTATGCTAATAATATTCAGGAGTTCCCTTGAATACATTATAATTATAGATATATATTACAAGCAAGAGATAAATTGTCATGTTTGTATAGACAATCGACAGGAGCTCCTATGCGATGGATCGCAATCTAATCGAATTTGTTTCAAACCGAAAGTATTTTTTAGAGTATGTAAATTCTAGAGATCTCTATATAAACAAACAACTCACACGACCTTGCTAAAAACAAACCATTACCACCCATTAGTTACCCTCTATTCTCTAGTAATGGAGATAATTCTTGGAATTTCACAATGTGTATTACGCAGTCTTACATTTTTTTAACTGCATCAATCCGCATTAGAGAAGCGTGATAGAAATGGAAAAGTATGCTCAGTTACCAGGAGAGACCTGTGCTCAGTATAACGCCATTAATGTACTGAAACCTATTGTATCTTAATCTCTGGACAGAGCTAAATGTAGCTCAGATATTAATAATCTGTCTCATGAGAGACATGAGTCAACATTGGATAATTTTACTTTTACTATTTCAAATGAATTCAGTCCCGCAGAATACGAAATAATAGTTATGGATAGAAATTCTCAGATTAGTAACTAATAGTGAAGGTGCTTTTAATGTGACTATTGCAGTAAAGATATTATTCTTAATCATAAAAACGTAAAACCACACTTATATATGTTGTAGCCGCCTTCCGATTTCATTATCATTGCATTGGGATCCAATTAACAAATCTAATTTTATTTGCAAGTTTTGATTACACAACGGCAGGTGAAACTGAATGAAAGCTATTAATAAGAATAATAAATAAAGCTAATAAATAATAATTTAATGTCCTAATTTGTCTGTATGTGTGTCATATTTCATCTTAATCTGTACTCCGGTTAGCGCGTTGGAAATACAAATATTTTACAAACTTACAAGTTAGGTATAATGCTAGTAGAATTTATAAATTTCTTTTATTTCTAAATTCACACAGTTTATGGCTTAACAAAGGAAGCATATCATCAGAGAATATGCTGATTTAGAATTAGTAATGCATTTGACGTGCTTAACATCTATTGCAGTGATATCACACTCCAGTTTCAAACTTTTAAGAAACATAGAAGTAATTTTTGGAAGATCTTTTCAACGATACCCCACTATACACTACAACGATACACTATAGGGTACGCGACGAATAAAAAAATCATTCTCACGTATCTCTCCGTCCATACTCCATTGTGTGATCGCAATAATTGTTTGAAAATAATGAGATTTCCAAAGACTGAGAATTTGAGTAATGTTTGCCGTTAGTGCAGAATACATAGTTGCAAATATGTAGTTTTAAACGTATTGAGATCAAGAGCGAAGCTTGTGTAGTGGAGATTAACAGCTGATGCAGATGTGTTCACAACCATTATAGTTTTTGTTGTTGATTGTGCGATGTTTCGTATGAACAGTTTCACCACAAAATGTTGCGGACTTTGGTAAGAGCAGGTATACTCTCACATTGTGATAAAGGCTCATCACGCTGCATGTAAACCCTTTACATAAGATGATTAATTTCTAAAGCTTAATTCTTTTCAAAACATATGGACGAGGTACCCAATACATGCCGGTCTGATAGCAGATCCAGGAGACCATTGCTCAAACGTTAGCAATCACTGCTTTCAGGGTAATGTGTAATTAAAACACAATAAAACAACTGACGGGCCACGGCCACCGACATTCGCAACACCGGGAGAAACGAAGGGCCACAACATTACACATTGCTAACAACCGCCAATAACGATTGCTTCCAACAGAGGTCCTTGACATTGAAGAAGCTAACAATCTGACTGACGATCATCAGCGGTCAGCTGTTTATTTAGAAGACGACGGATATATTAAAAGTGAAAGCAAAGCGATACTTCTTAGTAAAAATGTTTTCTAATTAAGAATTTTGATACGAACCCAAGCCACAGCCGCCGACATTTGCAACACCGAGAGAAACGAATGTTAACCAAGGTCCACAATACATTGCCAACAATCGCCAGTAACAGCTACTTCCAACAGAGGTCCTTGACATTGAAGAAGCTGACGAACTGGCTGACGATCGTCAGCGGTGTATTTGGAAGACGACGGAATTATTAAAAGTGAAAGCAAAGCGATACTTGTTAGGAATGATGTTTTCTAATTAAGGATTATGATACGAAAGCCGGGCCACGGACACCGAAAGTCGCAACACCGGGAGAAACTAATGTTAACTAAGAGCCTATTACACATTGCCAACAACCGCCAGTAGCCGGTGCTTCAAGTTGGAAGTTCCAACTAAAGTAGGTCCTTGACATTGAAGAAGTGAGGCACGGTCGTCAGCTGTTTATTTGGAAGACGACTGAAATATTTAAAACCGGCCAAGTCCGTGTCGGGGGGGGATATTTTATTCATGTAGGTATCACTGGAACACTTATGCACGTAATTTTCTTAATGTAATAATTTTCGCTTTCTCATGGAGGAGAAGAAAATCCGTAAAGAAACTCCTCAGTAACTGTAACCAAAATTGGCACGTTAAAGCCAAATATTTCGCAAACAGACCCCTGAATTGAAAAATGGTTTCCACAGACCCTTAATATTTTTGAAAGGCCTTTTCAACGATTTTCAACACGGTTATATGTGCTTACATTGCTGTATTGTACCTACATACAGAATGCTATTTTTCTTCTGGTTTATTTTATACAGCAATGTTTAACGATTTAGTAGAATAGAAAGGTAAGCTTAAGCTCTTCACTCCCTATTTTATGTAAAATCCATTTTTTAGGCGAGTCCTATTTGGTCAATGAACTAATATATTTGGTACAACGTATTTTTATCGTAATTTGTAATTAAAAGATGAGGCTGACACAAAATTAAAAAAAATGGAACGACAGGATTCGTAATTTTAACCCCCGTATTCAAGAACAATACTTGTTTAAGTAAAGAAGCAATACTATGCGAAGTAAGGCATTTCTCAGTGCGTTCGTCATGGCAACCCTTATGTTTCACAGTCGACCCTTAAGTATCACTTGGCTGTGCGGACGCACAGGCTGTATACAGCCCTATTTGATGCGGCTAACTTCACTCTAGTCATTTGACACAAGCAAAAGACAAAGATAACAATACAAACAATCGATCCTTTCTTTCTATTTTGATAGAAGTCAAACCAACACTATGCGTTCGGTAAAGTAGCTCGGCAGCTACTTTATCGATTTTGACAAACGCACAGCGAAGGACTTCAATCAAGTATTGTTTACGAAATGATTTTAATGCACTATGCACTCACAAACACTGTGAGACCTCACAGTGTTGTTCTTGAATACGGGGGTAATATACAGTAATTTTTGAAAAAAAAGGTTGGCAAAACTGGTTACGCGGAAGGTTAAAAAAGTGGTTTTGTATAATAATGTCAGTGTTATATTCTCGTGTTACTAAGTGAGTCTAAAATAAAGGAATATACATACACAACTTATAAATTATAAAAAGCAAGCAAAAACTTGTATCTACTGGGTACTGGACGCGGGCAAAAATAAAATATAAAAAATTTACTGACATCGTTTCAAAGTGATCTGCAAAGTAGGTAGTAAATATCATAAATATTAAATTAAAATATGAACTTGATATTAAACCGGTATTTTCGATTTGATATTGTTAGAAAGTAGAGGATGCGTCGAATATCGTATTCGGTGTAGGTATGTATTTTTGCCGAGATTTGCCGAATATTATTTGATTTATGTACCTACTAGCTTTTCCCTGCGGCTTCGCCCGCGGTAGTTGTTTCAAAACGATTTTTTTTTAATAAACTAGCTGACCCGGCAAACTTTGTACCGCCTAACAACTCCCCTCTCTCCCTTGCCCTCTCCCTCCACCTTTCCCTCCCTCTCCCACACCCTTCCCCTCTCCCTCGACTGTCAGTTATATAATAAAATACTTAGATATGTTGCTAAAATTATATTAAACAGTTAATATGGTCGTTAAGTTTTCAAAGGATCGGACCTCATACTACAGCTATGAAACAGACAAATTTCTGAACGCGTCTACAAATATTTGACAACCAAATGACAATTTCACAAAAGATATTAAATTGTTCACAGTTAGAAACAATTTTAAATATAAAAAAAAGTTTATTAAATATTATGTATATCCATGCCAAATTACAACTTTCTAGCACTAAGGGTCTCGGCGCTTTGCTTCAGACGGACCGACGGACGGACGGACGGACGGACGGACGGACGGACGGACGGATGGACGGCCGGACGGACGGACGGACGGACGGACGGACGGACGGACGGACGGACGGACGGACGGACGGACGGACGGAGAGACGGACATGACGAAACTATAAGGGTTCCGATTTTACTTCGCAATCCGAAACATGGATCCTGCACGATAAAATCGTAAACGCTCAGCACAGTGGTTGAACCCAGGAGAACCGGCCAAATCATGTACCAAGCGAAAGTTAACCCCGAAAACGGTACTGGTGAGTGTTTGGTGGTCTAGTGCTGGTATAATACACTAAGATCTGGCCAGACAATTCCGACAGAGCCATATTGTCAGCGTATTGCAAGCTATCATGGTAAAGCTGCTGTTAAACAACCGAGACCTGGCCCACTGCTACTTCAGGACAACGCTAGACGCCATACTTTACGACAGACGGTAGCTAAATTAGAGGAGCTGCGACTGGAATGTCTCCGACACCCACCATAAGGACCTTGCTCCAACAGATTACCATTTTTTCCGTAATTTGGACAACTTCTTGCAAGGAAAAAAAATGTCTAAAGTACCTTCAAAGATTTTATTGATTCTCGCTTCCAAAATTTTTTCAGCAATGGAATCTATGAACTACCTATAAAATGGCGAAAGTGTATAGATAAATATTATAATAATGGTACATACTTCGATTGATTAAATTTAATTTTTTTTTCGTTTTACTTTTTCCTTATAAAACGCTAATTTCATATGTAAGGACCTAATATTAATAGGATTTCACGTCACGTCAAATCAAAATTAATAACATTTTTTGGAAACAAATTACAACTATTTATTATTGACTACTATTATATAATTGTATTATTGATTGACATACTTTGCTAATCTTTTAACATTTAATATTCTTTCGTTATTATTTCTTAATGTATAATTATTCTATTATTGACCTAAGCTAATATTGTACGCCCATATGTGGCAGGGATATAGCGGATAATTTACCTATGTAACATACCTGTGTACCTATATTCCACAATAAATTGATTTGAATTTGAATTTGAATTTGAACTTTCGCTAACCCTTTTTTTCTTTCTATAAAAATGAACAGTTCTAAAGAATGTTCGTAGACATTATGATGTGATTAAACCTGTTTGCGGTGTGAAAATAAATTGAATAGGTAATTCAGCCGAATATTCGGTTCGATTCGATACATTTGCGACCGCACATTCAGCCGAATAATCGTATTCCGTTGAACTCATATTCGGCGCATCTCTATTCGATAGGTGACGCATACTGAATATACAATATACCTATATAAATAGATATGATTTAAATTTACATAATATACCTGGTCTACTTATAAATATTTTTTGTCATATGGATAAACAGAAGTCATAATAATACTACATTTAAATAAAAACCTAATTTGGAATCTTTTTGAATGGAATAAATAGAATTCGTGTCGCAATGTCACAAATATACATAAATATATATAAATATAGCAATAAATAAATTCCTTCGATCAAAATAACTCCTAAAGTCAGTCATAGTCAATTTTTATGGTGAAAATTATACAAGTGATAAATTGAGAAAGACAAAATAAAGTAATGTTCATACAAGAGACCAAATTGTCATCAATAGCTTGAATTTCAATGTTGAAGAAAAAGAGCTACTTGTAAGTTGTAAATGAAACGCTAATAAGGAAGGAAAGGAAAAAATATCTATTTTAGTTTAGGACGTCGCATTGGAAGCTGCAGCACAGAGCAGCTCATAATATATCTACTTAAGTAAATTATAAATTACAAACTGTAATTAAGAAGACGGTAAAAAAATACAGTAGGGTAGGTAGATAGGTACCAAAAAAATATAATTCAGCATTTCAGTTCATAATTTCTAGTTCTCAAGACTATTTTGAATCGAGGATATACATACTTACTATAACACAAAAATAGGTACTATATCGTCCCAACAATGTCGTACCGGTCGTACCTACTCGGCTTTCGACTGCGAATGAATTGAATGAAGCGACTACTACAACCTACTACAACAAAATTATTTTAATTTTTCTGTCTCTCTTTTCGGTTTTAGAAAGCAATTTTGAATTAAATTCTGAATTTCTCTATTATAATACCATCGAAAAGAAGTATGTAATAAGTAAGTTTATCAGAGGAAATCTATTTTTGTTCTCCATGCTTCCCCTAGCTAGATAGATGCCTTCATAATGTTTCCAAAAAATACCTTTTTTTATAAATACCTCTACCTCTACGTTTCTATTTACAATACAAGCAAGTACAAACAAACTATCGTATTATGCTTCAACGCTTAATTAAGAAATGAGGGGTTCGACGGACAATGACCCGAGAACAGGAAGCGATTCCGACTCCCTACTTCGAAACAGGATAAAAGTTCGTATTATGTTACTCGACTTAAAATAATTCGACTACATTCCTTTTAATTTTAGATAAAGATGTCATGTATCACTACAAATAAACTCTTTTATGGCAAAAGTTAGAGGTACTGCTAGCTAGAATGGTTGGTTGGCTTATTGATAAAACCACATAGGTACTTAAAAAAAAAAACATAGTTTAATACTTGTTGATTTCTTTAATTTGCTTTCTTAGGTTTAACTGGTAAAGATAAAAAAAGTATTTCAATTCCCCCCTGGGTTGCCAATATCTTTGACATTGCATCGTTGAATTTCACTTTTACTGTGCAAACGGGTATTTCTGCCCATTCGGGTACAGATAGTAGGTACTTTCACTGTTCGAAAGTGTTATTTGAGACTCGAGGCAGCTAACTAGAAGGTTAAGTCGAGCTTTAGAGTAAATTGTGTGAGTCTAACGATTGTAGCGGTTGGAAATCGATTCCGACCAAAGACAATTTTTTGTACTAAATAGGTAGTTGATGTGGTGGAAAATAGAGCTCTACAAGTGTACACTATGAATGTGAGCCATCAGATTGAGCTGATTATTATAAAACCCAGACAGACTACATCCAAAATTAATCCTTAAATGTCGCCACGTCTTTTGACCAAAGTTTTATTATTAGCAAGCAGTTTTTTATACATTCGAGAATGAGAAATCTTGAACTATAAACAAAATTGTAAAACGTCGTCCTTTTAACTATACAATAATTTTATAAACTAGTTATTACACTTATTGTATAATGGAAGCGAGATCGTATTTAGACATTTTAACCTATGTAAATCACATTTTAGGCCTTGTATACATGATGTTCGCATTGTTTTGTCGGTACAGAGCGGTGTTCCGCCGGGGATTTTTACTGTCAGTAATTATTAGAAGATTTCTAGGAAGTTTAAATGGAAGAAAAATGGGAGATAAGCTATGCAGATGATAAGGCAGATCTGCAACATAGTATGGGTAATGGAGTTCAAGATAAATAGACCTGATCTAATTTACCTGATGATAATTTGAAACTGAGATTTAAAAGATGAAATTCTCATAGAATCAAACAGGTGTCTGTCTACCTATCGCCTTTTTTTTCCGAAAATACTGAACAAAAACACTGAAGTCTGAAACAATCCCCAAAATCGAAATCTGTTTTAGGGTTCCGAAAAAAAATCGGAACCCTTATAGTTTCGTCATGACTGTCAACCTGTCCGAAGCAATGCGCCGAGACCATTATGTTCGGTTTACACGTATTAAGTAGTTAAGTAGTTAACTAAATTTTAACTAAATTTTAAGTGAATTAATACGTGTAAACGGACAATTTAGTAGTTAAGTAATCAAGTAGATAAGTAATTTAGAAATCTTTCTATTTTCTGTTAAGTAGGTGGGCGGGGCTTATCACTTAACACGTGTGGACAGGCACTTTTAAGTTAAAATTTAGTAAAATGCTTAAATAGTTAAGTAGAATTGTATGAACTAAAGAGCTTTACTAAATTATTACGTGTGGACGGACACTAAAAATTATTCACTTAAAATTTAGTTAAAATTTACTTATCTACTTAACTACTTATTACGTGTAAACCGGAATTTAGTGCTAGAAAGTTATAATTTGGCATGGATATATGTACATACCTATTTATCAAAAGTCCAGAATTGTAGAACAAAATACTGAAAAACCTTTTGTTTTTTTCAGGGTACCTCCCCCAGGTAACGTGAGGATGAATTTTTTATTCGTCGCGTACCCTATAGTGAGGGGTATCGTTGAAAAGGTCTTCCAAAAAGATTATGGGTCTTTTAAGACCATTTTTGGAATTATGAGTCCGTTTGCGAAATATTTGACTTTAAAGTGCTAATTTTGGTTAGAGTTAAGTGTTCCCTCCCCTGCCGGCTAAACGGTTGGAGTTGGACAAGTGAAAAAATTCTCAAAATAGATTATATAATGAATTTACAAGGAAAACTAGGCTATGTTAGCATAAGTAGTTAATGAGTAATAGTCGATAAACTTTACTTCGGAACCTACATTGCGCGTGGCCTGACACGCACTTGCCTGGTTTCTATGGCAATGTCTACTGAACCCTACTGTGCTCTTTCCACATGCGATTCTTGATCGAGCCTGTGTATAATTGTGTTTGTTACTGCCTACAGTACTTGGAAGTATTTGAAATTTTTTCGTTCGGGGAAGCAAAAACCATGAAAATAAGAGATCAACGACCTTTTACCCCAGTTGGTAGTGACCTTGGCTATAAACGAGAATCTGGATTTCGTCACCCAACTTGGGCAGACATTGTTATGGTTGTCCAATCTTGAATTGTTGTCTTCTGTGATAAGATTAAGAAGAAGGCACCATTAGTGCAGGAGTGTAAGATTTTTTTTTATTTTGTTATTTTTAAACTTTTTTTTTTTGATTTATACAATTTCTTTTTTTAAGGTTTTTACCCAACTGCGTGACGCAAAGGAGGGTAATGTGTGTATCACTATGTACCTACTATGTATGTATGTAGGTTGACCGATTTTGATGATTCTTAAAAATTAGATTCCTTTTATCATTTTTCATTTTAAGTGGCAGTTTCGTATATATGTTACCGGCAAAACCCGATTTCAGGTTAAACTAGTTTGGCCTAGGCCGAACTAGTTTGGCGCGACACGTTTAGGCAAAACTAGTTTCTCGTCAATAAGTTTGGCTTATGTTTAACTTACCACCAAATAAATCATTGTTAACCCAAAAGTAGTAAATGATCACCAAAATTAAAACAGTATTTTGATGTAAAATTATAACCAAAGATGGTAATTCATTTTTTGATTCACAAACAGGCTTCCGAACGTCTCCGGCGCTGCGGGAAGTGCAGCCCCTCCGCCCTTGCGTAACAAACTGCAGGCACTCCATGCTCGCCTACGCAGCTTCGGCTTCTTGGCCGCCTGCGGCGACCAGCCTCAGCCGCTTCGGCTCACATGGTGCCTGCAGTTGGTTACAGCGGGCGGGGGCTGCTCTCCCTCCGCGCCTCCGGGGTTTACATTCACTCTAGGGGTTGGGCAGACTAGTACCACGTGGGGTCGGGGTTGACTAAGTCGGTTTTGTAACCATTTCGACCTACATCTGGAAATTAAAAGAATCCAAAAGAAACAATAGATACGCGAGCAGTTAATTTGGTGATCATTTACTACATTTGGTGTTCGAATACAATTTGAAGTGCAGTCGTGACTAAAATAGCTGTAATTTAAGAGGTTTAAAGCACAAAAATTTGTCGAATAAATATAAATCCGTAACAATTCGGCTCTAATCAGTCTTAGACTGACGAAAAACTAGTTTTGCCTAATCGTATCGCGCCAAACTAGTCTGGCCTAGGCCAAACTAGTTTAACCTGAAATCGGGTTTTGCCGGTAACATATATATCGATTTAAAGTTCATTTATTTAAATCAACCATTCTCGTTAATTTGCTAATTCCCTTAAAGAAATCACAAAATTGCGTTTACCGTCTTATAATCCTAGTAAAGAAATCAATGAATCCTAACTAAAGTGTAAAATAAAAAAAATAAAAAAAAAACAAAACCCGACTGCGTAAAAAAACTAACAAGAAAAAACAAGCCCAAGTAGTTCAGAATGTAGTTAAAAGTAATACTGAACAACGAAACCACAGAAGGATTAACAGTCGGGACCCATTTGAATTTTACAGGGTTGCTTGGGACAAAACACATTTGATTTTTTGGTTGAAGAATGGGTCCCGACTGTTAATCCTTTATGGTGTAGTTGTTCAGTACTTATTACTTTTAACAACATTCTGAACTACGGAGCTTGTTTTTTTCTTTTTAGTTTTTTTACGCAGTCGAGTTTTTTTTTAATTTTGTAGTTTTCCTTGTACGTAAGTACAAGTCCCATTCTACGTATATGACCGGCATTCGATTGGCGAGTGCCAATAACAAGTGCAGTGTACAAACATCGCAATGTGTAAATGATAACATTTGTGCGTGTTTACAATTTCATTGTGTCATCTGACCCAGTTTTAATTGAGCCGAATGTGCCCGAGATATTGATGGTCATTGAGTCATGAAATCTTTGTAGGTACATCCAATCGGGTCATTTTTTATCGTTCATTTCTTGCTAAATTGTTTACTCGTAGTTAAGAAATTGGAACCTTATCTGTACCAGCAATATGACTCGAAGTTAATTAACTTACATATCTGTTAGAAGTTTTATTCGCCTGTTTTGTTTGTGAGAGTTATTTTATCAATAGGATCAAGGACGATTAGGCCATAGCTGAAGTTGGACAACGACCTGAAGACTACATGCACACACACATACACACACACACACGATTACATGACCACGCACACGAACCTTACATTAGATATCATGGTGTTGAAATAGATAAATTAAGATTCTGATTTGATAACATTGTTCAACCTTCTAGCCTATTTGGTCTTGGTCTTGGTAGTAACCTTCATGGTTGCTGGATTCGATTCCCGGCTGTTACAAAGCGACAGATAGGGTTTTCGCGGGCCGTGCAATTGGCTATTCTACTCGGGACCTACACCTACCCGAAACGGTAGGGTTACCAGCACAGACATAAAAAAAGAACAGACGTAACCTTGTCTAATCGAGAGTGAAGCTGACAGCTGACAGCTCGCTTACCATGTGTGCGTAATTTTGTAATTTTTGATTGGCGATGGTGTCAATGTCGTAGCCGTATGGTGTCAATGTGTGGGTGTGTGTACTTGTACGAATACAGAGTTGGTATTCCTATGGGTGCTTCACTGAATTTGTTCTTGGGATTATGTCCGTCTTTTTTTTAGGTCCGTGGGTTACCAGATTCAAACTAAACATTTCCGGGACAAATCTAGTAGGCTACGAAGTGAGGTCGTGTACATACTTAAAAAAAATCTGGGTGCAAAAGTCGGCTATCTATCAAGTCAACCCTAGTTGATGTGATAAGCCATGAATATACTATGTAGGCACATACATAATAATGTAGGCAACTAGCCTAATCCGGCTTAACTAGTTTTAAATACAGGTTTTTATATTTGTCACCAACGATTTTTATTTATTTTATTGAGGGTGTCCGACATAGAAAGGAAAAGTTATACAGCTCGAGTGGTATAGCTTTTTTCCGCTTCTGGCTAGCAAAATCTATGATTTTTGGAGAACTTACAGGAACACGGAACTTCCTCCGTTTTTCGACCGGCAACGCATTGCTGATCGCTTTGCTGCTCTTACAGACTAACCATAATAGTTGATAATTTGATATGGTTGGTTTGTTCGTGTGTTGGCTATTTAAATTCATGAAAATTATGTGACTTAAAAGTGTGCTCATTATTATTACTGATTTTTTAACAAATCTTAAATACCTACTTCCATAGTTTAAATTAAAACATACTGAAGAAATAAACCGAATAACCCACGATCATCTACTGAGTATTACTCGTATTTTAATGTCGACATTCGTGTAGGTACCTACTTTACCTACAAAAATGTAGGGCAATATTAAAAACCGTCTTAAAAAAATATCAGGAAACTCTCTCATAGAAGTTTAACTAATTAGTCTGTTTTATATGCATATCCAATGTTGTGAAAGCAGATGTAAGCTGTTACATAACATAATTATAGGCGGTTAAATAATTTTTATCTTTCATCTATTGCAGGGCAATGGCAGGGGAGCTCTACCTTTTTTTCAATGAAAAGGCCATTGAGAGCAACGGTATCATCGATATCTAAGGTTAACAATTAACAAAGCTATCTCTGCGATCTCAAGATTCGGTTTGAGATGCTGAAATACGACAAATCACACACAAAATAAAATCTTACAAAACACACAACCGATTATTTTCCGTAAAAATTACTATCATTAAGTATCATATTAAGTACCATAATCTATAATCTATGTAAGTATTATGTTTACACAATTTAGTAGATGAAATGTACCTACAATATTAACAATATATTAATGTACTTACTACTTGATAATAGATTTTCATTAATGACGCATCTTACATGTTATTTAGTATGTAGTCATACTGTATTACAACCACATTACAACAAATATTATTGTTTTATTTGAGTTGATTGACGCACAAACAAAAAAGATAATTACGACAATTTAAAGAATTTTGTCAAAACATTTTTTCGAGTGTAGGTTAGGTCTTAAGCTTACCTTACCATAAAAAACATAAATTTACACTAGCCATTATTATATAATAACTAGCTGCTTCGACATACTTCGTTCTGTCAAAAGTTAATAGTAATTAAAAAAATAAAAAATAAATTTAGAGATGGACCACCCGTAACATTTAGGGGGATGAAAAATAGATGTCCGATTCTCCACCCTGGCCGATATGCACGCTAAGATTACGAAAATCGGTCGAGCCGTTTCGGAGGAGTTCAACTTCTAACACCGTGACACGAGAATTTTATATATTAGATAAATAACGCTTCACACTCATAGCCCCACACTAGGATTCCCTGTGTCGTGGGTGTGGGTACCATGGACAACACACAGAGACCAGAACACACACACCCAGTCCGAGAACAGAAATTCAAACTCATCATTCAAACTTCAGCCTCGCTGGGAATCGAACCCAGGACCCTCAATGAGGCGATCCGGCATGGTAACCATTGCGCCACACGGGTCGTCTTACGGGATTATTATTTGTACATACTTGAATGTATAAATTTTATTGAGAAGAAAGACTTTATTATTGTTGAATTTGGTTATTGTTGAATCTGTCGAATTTACTGCATCATAAACCGTACAAATAAGGAAGAAAGACATTTTAAACATGATTCATGATTTTAATTGCTTCTTCATTCCTTTTTTCTTTTTATAAAGTTCAGGTAAATGTCGAAAGTGATTGTTTATTAAAATAGGTAGGTATTTTTCTTACTCTTAAATGAGATCATATTTTTTAATTGGAACCCAATGCGACAAGGACATACAGTTTGACTTTTACGGTTTTTGACTTTGACATATTTACTCGAGATAATTTGCTTCTATATATGTATATAAAACACGAAAGATTTTTGTACGGATGTCCTTAGGTGCAGCGCAGACGGCACACTGTCCGTGACGCACTTTTAAGTCTGTGAAAATAGAACCTTTGCAATTATATGCAGTAAGAGCTTGTCCACATCTCCACGTCACGACGTCGTCAACGTGGAACTGTGCGGCAACGTGCAACGTTACGTTGCCGCAACGTGCTAGTGCACGTTACGACGACGTCGCAGTGGGACGACGCGTCGGCCGTCACACCGTCGTCCGACGTGGCACGATGCGCTTGCTCAGTGAGGGCTGTTGATGTTTTTTAACATATCGGATTTTCGATATATATATCGATATTTTGATGTGAAACATCTTTACGCGAGGGGTAAACCTGATTTTTGGCATGGTGATATAGGCCGTGGCGACGCATCGCTGGCAATATGAAAAAAAATATAATAACACAATGTAAGTAATCATAAATCAACTTGGTTTGATAGGCTGTAGCATAGGGTACGACAAATTCGAAACTTCAAAACAAGAAACGGTGAGCTATTTTATTGGGATATTGTCGGAACTATAACCTGAGTTCAAATCCTGGCGAAGTGATAATTTTATTCTTCTAATTTATTTTTTTAACAATAAAATATGTCTGACATCGATAATTTCTGATGATAATTGTTTGTGATTTCTGATTTCTGTCTGACAGTTTCATAATATATATCTACAATTGGATACTCGGCATGTTCCACTACGATAAATTATTTTCTGACAAATATGACAGATAAGTGTTTTTGTGTTGACGTTGATGCACCATCGTTACAATCAAATTGTTGTACTGTAAAAGTAGAAAATCGACTTTATCAATGGACTGAATGTGCTTAATGCATTGCTTTAGTGGTCTCAAACCATCTTCGGATTATTGCCTTTCAAATGAAACCATTTTGAGAGATATGGGTTGAATGGTTTCAGTGTCTATGTATATAGGACCTCCGTACAAACATTTTTGTTTAATATTATGTATATATATGTGTATATAGATTGGATATCAGTGACTATTTTGTGAGACACGTTCCTGCTAGATTTTTTTGCGAAACTTTGCAACACGCACAACATTCCATTCAGGTTTTTTATAAATGTATTAAAAAGTACTCGATACCTGGAGGTATCGATACTTTTGTTTCGATACTTTTTTGGTATTGATACTTTTGATATGATACTGGTATCGAGTAAAGTATCGATACTTTTGAAATTTTGCGTAACCCTATTAAAGAATGTACCAGAATTTTACAAGCTACGGCGACGCCGCGACGTGTAACGTTGCTGCGCCGCGACGTGCATTTTTACGTTACGTCGACGTAAACTTGCACGTTGCGGCAACGTAACGTGGCACGTTACCGCACCGTTCCACGTTGACGACGTCGTGACGTGGAGATGTGGACAGGCTCTAACGCATACGACGCGCAAAAAAGTGCGGCTGCGCGCCATATAAACAATTGGGCGTCCGCACACTCGATCGCACAAAAAGAGCGTCGTCTGCGCTGCACCTTAGACTTAAACTATCCAGCCGTTATGCCTAATTGTAAGATATGTCCCGCTTTGGGCGGGATTGTCCCACTTTCAGGGTGTCTATCGCGCTTTGTACCAAATGTGTACCTACTTACTTGTGTACATAAAATTCATGTAAACTTGGTCGTGGTTAAATTGTTTCTACATTACCTTATGGTTAGACGCCCGATGACTTTTTTTTTATTTTTAGTATGCGCTGAACCGAATTTGGTATAAATAGTAATTATCAAAACCAAATCAAATCAGTAATTATCGTATACGTTTCTATCTCGTAGACGCCCGATGACCTTTTTAGGGTTCCGTAGCCAAATGGCAAAAAACGGAACCCTTATAAATTCGTCATGTCTGTCTGTCTGTCTGTCCGTCCGTATGTCACAGCCACTTTTCTCCGAAACTATAAGAACTATACTGTTGAAACTTGGTAAGTAGATGTATTCTGTTAACCGCGTTAAGATTTTTACACAAAAATAAATAAAAAAAAAAAACAATAAATTTTGGGGTCCCCATACATAGAAGTGAAACTCAAAAATTTTTTTTTTCATCAAACCCATACGTGTTATCTATGGATAGGTCTTCAAAAATGATATTGAGGTTTCTAATATCATTTTTTTCTAAACTGAATAGTTTGCGCGAGAGACACTTCCAAAGTGGTAAAATGTGTGTCCCCCCCTGTAACTTCTAAAATAAGAGAATGATAAAACTAAAAAAAAATATATGATGTACATTACCATGCAAACTTCCAACGAAAATTGATTTTAACGAGATCTAATAAGTAGTTTTTTTTAATACGTCATAAATCGTAAACCGCAAAAAACATCGATCAAAGTTACAACGAACTACAAGAACTTTTATATTATGTTACTTGCTGCTACGGAACCCTTCATGGGCGAGTCCGACTCGCACTTGGCCGCTTTTGGTTATTTTGTCTGAGCGCTGAACCGAATTGAAACGAAAAAAATGGTCACTTTAGATAATGGTTTCATTTGAACAATGAGCATTTCATATCATTGCATTTGAAAGTCAATAATGCGAAGATGGTTTGAGACCACTAACCATAGACATGTATTATACATGTCTATGATTAAAACAATGCATTAGGCACATTATCGTTTTTCGACTTTTTCCATATATTTTTTTTATTATTTGCAAAAAAGACTTGAAAGATAAAGATAAGATATATTAATACTTCACGATGTGATAAACACACTGTCTGCCTTACTGTCAGATGAGTCATGCCTGCACATAAAGTTTGTTGTAATTTATTTTGTGAAAAAATCTACAAGTGAAATATCAGAAGATTATCATTATTATAGTGACATCATATGTACCTACAATCTGTGATGTAGATTACATACAATATAATAATAACATATAATAACATACCTAATTACACCATTCAACTCATAACTACCTATTAAGAAAGTATTTTTTAATGAGTACACTGAATGTCAATGTCATTCGCAAAATACAGGCAAATGTCACGACAATCAAGAACACTGTCGAGGAAATATCACCGTAGGTTTAATTAATAATTACATTCTCCACTGGAAAAAACTCATTATTGTCACGATAATTTCCATAAACAAGTGAATTTTCATAAACAAGTGAAGTGACATTCCATAAACAAGTGAAATCTTTACTATCGTCGTTGCGACTAACGCCCTAACCAGTGTTGCCAACAAGACTAACATAAAATTTGCTAAAAGGCTGTTAAAATTTTGCCAAAATTATGCTAAGGCTTTATAATTTAAGCTAAAAATTACGCTAAAAATTTTCGATGTCAAATAAAACGTCATATAACTTCAAATATTATATAATCAACATTAATAACATATATATATTATGTTTTAATCATGTAGGTATATTATCAAATAAAATATTAATATCTATATTAATATCTGCCCGGTAATGCTGACAGTATTTAGGTGACATATTAACGACAAATCAATTGATAATGCACGTAAAACTGACAACTGTACTATATAAACTGCAAGAACTTTTGTATACAAAGTAAAGTAGTAAAGTATATTGTATTCCTATTTCACTTTTTCTTATAAGAAAAAGAAAGACAATGAATGATATTTGTCTTTGGTATATTTAATGAAATTTGCAGGGGAACCCCGAATTACGGTAGAGAGCGTTTGACGTAAAGCCGGGCCCACACGTTTGTCTTTATGTTGGCAACCAGTGCTGCCTCCTTATGTCTCATGAAATGTCGACGATATTTACGTACACAAGGTAGTAAAACGGTAGTTTGTTTCATGGTTAACTTCTATTACATAACTATTTTATAAGCTAAAAAATATGCTATATGCTAAACAACAAATAAAAATGCTAAACATTAAAAAATTATGCTAAATCTAGCATAAAATATGCTAAATTGGCAACACTGGCCCTAACTCTTTAAACCGCTCCTTAGTACAGAATTACAAAAATTCACTCTCAAAGTCAATTTACGGACAATTAAAGTTAAGTATACAAACACACACACATTGTTATCGTGGTATACATACCTACATCGTCAGTTTTGAAGTCGTCCATTTTGGTAAAAATATATTATACTATAAGCATGGACATAAAAAAAGAACGGACGTAACCTTGTCTAATCGAGAGTGAAGCTGACAGCTGACAGCTCGCTTACCATGTGTGCGTAATTTTGTAATTTATTATTCGCGATGGTGTCAATGTTGTAGCCGTCTGGTGTCAATGTCTGGGTGTGTGGTACTTGTACGAATACAGAGTTGGTATTCCTATGGGTGCTTCACTGAATTTGTTCTTGGGATTACGTTCGTCTTTTTTTTACGTCCGTGATTATAAGCTTATAGACAGAAAATAATTGTGTAAGGTTTTTTTGGAAATTCATCCCATAAGGGTAAAACCTTGTCACAGCTGGTCACACTTGTGAGACCTCCCCCCCTAGTGTGACGTCACATATTATGAAATTTTACACCTAGAAATTATTAAATTAAAACAGCAGTTTCGAAATAAGTTTTATTTCCATTAATTGATTTTTAATATTTACCTATACATACCAATTATTCGATTTTGAAATGTGACGTCACGAAACCTAGGACCTCCCACCCCTTGTCACACAATGTCACACTACATCGACCCCCCCCCCCCCTCCTAACGTGTGACGTAATTTATGGATGGCCCCTAAGGGATTGTAATTTGTACATCATTTTCTAACTCAGAAATGTAAAAATTAATATGTAAGCTTATAGCAGAAACAAAAATGAATTGTAAAAGATTTCTTTTTAATTCATCCCCTAAGGGGTAAACCTAAAGGGTTGTAATTTGTAGGCGACTTCGTCATTTTCGAACTCAGAAATATGAAGATTAATATTAAGTAAGCTTATAACTAGTTAGGAACAAAAATAAATTGTAATTAGTTTTTTGAAAATTCATCACCTAAAGGGTAAACCTAAAAGAGGGTTGTAAGTTTCTACGCAACTTGGCCATTTTCGGACTCAGAAATGTGAAAATTAATATGTAAGCTTATATTTAGGAACAAAAATTAACTGTAATTAGTTTTTTTTTGAAAATTCATCACCTAAAGGGTTGTAAGTTTCTACGCAACTTCACCATTTTCGAACCCAGAAATGTAAAAATTAATATGTAAGCTTATAGTTAGGAACAAAAAAATTGTAACACGGGGAAGGTAAGTACAGTAGCCGCGCGAGTTGTATGCAGAGCTTGAGTAATGCGGCTAGATACCTAAAGAAGCTCTAGTTTTCAACTCGCGCGGCTACTGTATGTAGGTAGGTTAGGTTTACTATCTATGTCTGAGGTACTACTAATATAGACATTTTTCCCTTCCACGATCCTCAAATTAGTGTAACTAACAATTGTAACCACAGAAGAAATAATAGTAATTATAATCTGTAACTTAAATTATCCGTATAAGTAACCGATCCGGAAAAATATTATTAATACGTATATCCATATTCATAATTTAATATCCGAATTGTATTATCCAATATCCCTGCATCCCTGCCACATGAGTAGATAAACGGATTTTTTTGTAATTAGTACGCTTTCATCATCCACCAAGAATAAACAGCAGTCAACAGTCATAACAATAGAATAAATCACAGTGCCTATACAAATAGGTAGGTACCTACTTTAGTACATACGTTGGTAGGACTTTTTCGTAAACAAGACCTAGATTAATATAAAATTAAATAGGTAAATTCTAGTTAGTCTAACGAGTTATTCGTGTTAAATTAATAAAAAAATATAACAAACATAAATAACATAATAATATTTATTATTGTTATACTTAGTAATGAAAAAGGACTAAAAAATGATTGAGTATTTTTTTAATAAAAATATGTTTTTTCTTCTTAGAGCCAAAGTCTAAAAATAAACAGTTAAAAGTGAAAATTAAAAGGAGATTATACCTAAATATTAGGTATAAAGGAATGAAAAATTTTAAACATTTAAACGAAAAATGTTTATTTTTGATATTTTAACTTTCTTTTCACCTTTCTTTAAAATAATTTTATACGCATAACAACAATACAATCAGTGCAGTAAGGAAGTAAGTAAAAATAAACTATAATACGAAATGGTCGATAGGTACGAATATTATCATTCTTATAATAATTTTATTATCCTAATTAGATAAAAAGGCGCGGTTAAAGTATGAAAACAATTACAGAAATTCTAGTCTGAAAATACATAATATTATAATACGGTTGCGGTTCAATGACTCCTAAGCGGCTACCGTACTGAATCGTAAATAAATTCAAAATCCCTTACCTACCTTGTATTCCGCTGACTATCACAAAACCACAATCAAAATATGTCTCGCAAACAAAACGCCGCACAATAACACTACGAAAGTACGAAACTAATTTGTAAGGAAAGTTTCGATCAATTCGATCCGCGGCGAAAACAGCGAAGTCATTCGACTATTTTTCAAATTCGAACGCTCTGTTGGCCTGTTGCGTATGCGTACAACGCCGCTTGGCGCTCGACAGCACACTGGCTGGGCTGGCTCACCGCGCCGATACCGATGGCAGATGGCACTAGCATGGCTGGAGCGGGTGCCAAATGCCAAGACTACATACAAGCGAATCAGCGAAGCTCCGTTCGTCTCCCGTGCCTCAACTGTCACCCGAATGCGGCCTTTACGTAGCCGTGACAAACGTTAATTACGTTTGCGTTCGCGATAGTAATAGTGATGCCAAAAATTGCCCAATACAAGGGATGTCTCGATTTTAAGCGGACGACACGTTTCGAACGCTGGGCGCTGAGCGTCCCAATTTTTAAGGAGTATTTACTTTAAAACATCAAAATAGCTCCCAAACAATTACTCACAACACACACACAAACACAAACAAACACACACACACACGCACACACACACACACACACACACACACACACACACACACACACACACACACACACACACACACACACACACACACACACACACAGGCTGCTGCCTGTGCATCTCATACGCAAGAGTTAATTCAATGTAAACTTAATGTAATTCAATTCAATTTAATATTAATTTTTTTTATTCAATTTAATCCTTTTTCTTAATTCAATGTAATTTAATTAAAAAAATAATAATGTAACTTTGTTTTAATGTTTATTAAGTTTTAAGGTACTTAGTTAATTTAATTTTTAATTTAATTTAATGTAATTTTGTTTTTAGTGTTATTTTTTTTATTTAATGTAATTTTGTTATGACATTTTCTTTTTTATTTAATGTTAATGTATTTTTTTTTGTTTATTTAATTTAATTTATATTTATGATTTTGACTTTTAATTATATAAAAAACTGGCAAAAAGTAGGTATAATCCGCTGGTAACTGGGGGATTGACTATCTTAACCCCCCCACAACATCCTAGGGAGGAAGGACTGGCTGAAAACCAGCGCTACACGGGAGCCCAGCCCCGCGTTAGTAAAAGCTGAGCCACCTCCCATTGCCCTATTTATATGTATATAATTTAAATTATATCTTTGTTCATTAAAATGATGTCACTGTAATTTTTATGGCAATAGATAAATTATTAGTATTATTATTATTATTATTTATTCTTAATAAAATAACAAAAGACAAAAAATTACCGACTTCAAAATTAGGGATAACTCAAAAACTACTACTCATATTTCGCTCAAATTTAAGTGGGCCACATGACAAGCACCAGCTTTCGATTATAAAAAGAATCATCAAACTCGGTTCACCTAGTCGAAAGTTCTGAAGTAACAAAGAAAAAAAAATACAATCGAATTGAATACCTACCTTTTTTAAAGTCGGTCAAAAAAGAAGAAAGGCTAGGGGTACAAAGAGCGTTAACCTTGCCCTTTTAGAACGAAGAGCGAGTCTAATATGAAATATACATAATTATATTTAAATCTTTCTTTTAAGTACTTGGGAGTGTATGAATTAAACAGAAAACAGTATAAAATATTTTGATAAATACACCTTAAAATAATAATATTATTATTTTTGACATTTTTGGAACAAAAATCGACGTGTATAAAAATAATTAGTTATATCCCGTTGTTAAAAACTCAAGTCCCGATTTGTTTTCTCCCGTCTCGCTTTTAATATTTATACTTAGTCGTGGCAACACTTCACGAGATTCACGAGCCATTTTATGAATAACGGTGCAATCAAAACAAATTAGTGCAATGAAAACAATTGAAACATATTGCGCATCAAACAATTACGCGATTCAATCAAATATTAATAACATTGAATATCAATAAATGTTTTGTAATGTGTTATGCCGACAAATATGAGGTCTTAATAATATTTACAAAAGCAACAGTAGCCTATTATAGTTATTCGCGTGTTGCTAAACTTATTTGTTCGAATCCGCTTGTAAAATCCTAATATTTTAAATTAATATGCGCTCGAGCATAATAAAATTATGATCAGTATTCTAGGCGAAACTATGTGAAACTTCGAAATAATTGCAAGAAAGTTAATAAAATAATTAAAAAGACTACGTTATAAAAAACATTGGCCAGACATTATACGGAAGTTGATTTCTTCACATACCCATGTTTAATGCGGATAAACACCTCAATAAAATGATTTACTACATTGCATAGCACGACCGGAGTGCGGGATGACTGTGTGAACTGATAACACACACTAGATAACTAGAAAATAATGTAGGTCATAACTAGTATTTGATACACAAAGAGTGACTAATAAACCATCGTTTATGTTTTTATTTACCTACGTAAGTATATTGAACCCTGTGTAAACCTTGAATTACTTACCCAGTACATTATTGGATTTGTCAAACAATAACAAGATATAAAAAGAGGTCATGTTTCAACGGTCAGATAGATAGTTTGCATCTAGGGCAATCTGAACAAAGAAATTATGAGTATCTATCGGTCAATAATATAAGGAAACGTTTAAAGCAGCAGTATCATCATCATAATTATCCCGATTATCTAACGACAAGGTTTTAGCCGTATTAGGGTCTAGGGGCAGCTACCATACGGGCCCAATCTCATTCCTGCAGAAGGATGTCGTAAGGTATTCGGCTACGGGCTATCTTACTAATATTACTTATTAATTATTCTAATTGTAAGACCATTTTTGGGGTCCTTTTGTGAAATATTTGGCTTTAAAGTGCTAATTTTGGTTAGAGTCAAGTGTCGGCCCCTGCCGGCTAAACGATTGGAGTTGGACTAGTGAAAAAATTTTCAAAACTAGGTTAAATGATGAACTAGCTATTACCCGCGGCTTCACCCGCGTATTCAAAGGGAAGTAACCTGGAGCAAGAATAAATAAGTAACAATTCCAAAATTTTGAAGATACTAACGCCCCAACTCAGAGTCACTAATAGCACAGTATAAATAACTATTTAATAAGGAATCTAACTAGATTCCTTTACTGTGCTAATAGTTACTTAAATCGCTCCTAGTACATAATTTGTATGGTGATTCATTACTAAGAAGCGATTAAAGTAACCGTTAGTGACTCCCGAGCACCATCTGTAAAACCTATGACGCTCTTCAACCATCCATTCCAACTATAAATATTGTAAATTAATTAAACCAAAACAATAATTATCCAGCGCGAATTCAACATTCAATTCAATTTATTAAATGCCTATGATTCAGAACTTGCAAATGAATTTTACTAACGCCATCTATTACAACATCCGGAACTAAATATCTAGCAACTAACAGAACTTCGATCTTCCCATGGGAATAAGATGTTTTACCGCGATAAAAAGTAGCCTACGACACTCCACCCTCCTAACTATCTCCACACACAAAAATCATACCATATCATAGCTTCGTTGCGACGTGAAAGAGGGACAAACAAACAAACACACTTTCGACAGGTAGACTGCTGCTATCGTTGGCTGTTGAAAAGGACATGTTCATCAGTCACTCCGATGTGAACACCGCCTATCTTAACGGTGATTACATGAAAGGGTTTACATGAGTCACCGGTACAGGACATCACGGGATTTGTAGATGCTGACTGGGGAAGGAACATCAAGATAGGAAATCTTACTCTGGATTTATTTTTAGATGCGGAAACTCGTTGATTAATTGGGAATGCCGGAAACAAGCTTGTGTAGCACTGTCGTTAACGGAAGCCGACTCTATTGCACTTTCAGAGGCAACAAAGAAGGCAGTTCACTTACGGCAGCTGAATGCATTTATACGAGGTGTTTGTATAAATGTCGACGGTCTGTTTGTATAGAGTGCTATTAAACTTGCGTACAATCCTGTAGCGCATAGACGGACGAAACATATAGACATAAGGGCACACTATGTGAGATTGTATTGCTAAGAATGTTGTTCATCTGGACTATGTGTGTACGGAGGATAACCCAGCAGATGTGCTGACAAAACCATTAGGTCGTGTGGCATTTAACAAATGTGTGCGCGATCTGAGTGTGGGTGTGTGTAGAGTGGTGTGATGTGAGGATATCTGAAGATGGATGTTGTTTGAGGGGAAGTGTGGAAACCCTTTAGTGATATCTTCGATATTCGAATATGCGTTTTTGATATGACTGTGTCATTCAAAAATTATTAAAATAATTTTCTCTGTCCAAACAAAGTTTTTACTTTCATTATCCTAGTTTTCTAGTAATATATCATCAAAAAATTGTATAATAATTTCTATTTAATGTCTTTTATGTGTACACCCTACCCTTAAAGAAATAAGGATCTGGGAGTCTATGGAGTAAGTGTCTGGGAGAAGCCAGATAAGATTCTTCTCTCGTTTTTATAGGTTGTCTAGAAGAAATCGCTTGTAAGCGATAAGGCCGCCCATTGCATTGTAATTACCTTCCTGTTAACAATGTACTCTTTTGTAAATATTTTTAGTGTGTACAGTCAATAAAGAGTTTAAATAATAATAAATAAATAAATAACGAGGTATTTACATTTAGCAATTGCGGTCTTGCGGTTTAGAAGCGAAGCGCTGAGCAAAGAATTTTAATGAACCAAAACACTTCAAAGGCTTTTTAAAGCAAGGTAGCTTTGCTATTTACCTACTGTCCATAAAAATAGTTAGTTAGTTTTAATTTTTTGCTTCACTCTTTTACAAAAGCTTTTCATTATTCTTCACTGCCATAATTTCATATTAGGTAACCTGTACCATCTTCTATGAAACATTAAACCCTTTCGTATCCCATCGAAATCACAAATTCAGTACGCACTGCAGGTTCCGTTCAGACTTGGAATCTAAAAAGTAAAAAGCGGCCAAGTGCGAGTCGGACTCGCTCATGAAGGGTTCCGTAGCAGCAAGTAACATAATATAAATGTTCTTGTAGTTCGTTGTAACTTTGATCAATGTTTTTTGCGGTTTACGATTTAACACGTATTAAAAAAAACTACTTACTAAATATCATTCAAACCAATTTTCGTTGGAAGTTTTCATGGTAATGTACATCATATATATTTTTTAGCTTTATCATTCTCTTATTTTAGAAGTTACAGGGGGGGGGACACACATTTTACCACTTTGGAAGTGTCTCTCGCGCAAACTATTCAGTTTAGAAAAAAATGATATTAGAAACCTCAATATCATTTTTGAAGACCTATCCATAGATACCCCACACGTATGGGTTTGATGAAAAAAACATTTTTGAGTTTCAGTTCTAAGTATGGGGAACCCCCAACATTTTGTGTTTTTTTTCTATTTTTGTGTGAAAATCTTAATGCGGTTCACAGAATACATCTACTCACCAAGTTTCAACAGTATAGCTCTTATAGTTTCGGAAAAAAGTGGCTGTGACATACGGACGGACAGACAGACAGACAGACAGACAGACAGACAGACAGACATGACGAATCTATAAGGGTTCCGTTTTTTGCCATTCGGCTACGGAACCCTAAAAACCAGGCAAGTGCGTGTCAGGCCACGCGCAATGTAAGGTTCCGAAGTAGTAAGTTTATCGACTTATTACTTATTAACTACTTATGCTAACATAGCTGTGATTGTTTTCCGTATAAATTCGTCATATTATAACCTATTTTTGAGAATTTTTTCACTTGTCCAACTACAACTGTTTAACTAGCAGGATGAGAACACTTGACTGTAATCAAAATTAGCACTTCAAAGTCAAATATTTCGCAACCGGACCCCTAATTCTAAGAATGGTCTTAGAAGATCCATAATATTTTTAAAAGACCTTTTCAACGATACCCACACTAAAGGGTACGCAACGAATAAAAGTTTCATCCTCACATCACATTATACCTGTAGGGGAGGTAGGTTAAAAAATATTTTTCAATATTTTATTCTACGATTCTATAGTTTTAATAAATATGTATATCCATGGCAAATTACAGCTTTCTAGCACTAAGGGTCTCGGCGCTTGGCTTCGAACAGACGGACGGACGGACGGACGGACCGACGGACGTACCGACGGACGTACCGACGGACGTACGGATGGACGGACGGACAGACGGACGGACGGACATGATGAAACTTTAAGGATTCCGATTTTTCTTCGGAACCCTAAAAAAACGAAGTTAGTTGATAACCTTGCCGATAGATGGTGTTAGTAAAATGTAAGCTGAAACACGCTATTGAGTTGAGTTTGGGGATTGTATAACTAAGCCTAACTACCTTCAACTAACTAAGAAACTACCGAGGATTTTTTTTTATATTTTTGAAATTGGTACTGACTTAACTGTTTCTAGTGCCATATTACACATCATCATTGACGCCACTATGCAACCTACTTCATTTCATAAAAGGATGAGATAATTTCATTGAGATTATCATTATCAATTATCAATTTTTTATTTAATTAACTGATAGACAGGATAAAATCGTTTGTTCGCACTTCGTCGGATTCGCAAAAGGTCGGATTCTTTTATAGTTTATACATTATGGAGATAATCAGATAATAAATGCACAAATGCAACTATAGCCCGGTCAATTTAGACCAAAAAATGATAGTGAAGGTGCATAAATTCCCAACAAGCTGAAAATCAGTAAGATTGTTCAAAACATAATTATAAATAAAAAATTTAAGTTCCCCATCATTCCCGTGTATGGAAAAAAAATTCAAGGTCATACGTCAAAAAAATGATTTTTTTTTGCAATTTTCAACAAAACGGTAAGTTTAATCATAAAGTACCCCAGACAAAAATTGTAGATCATAAAATTATCTATAAAAATTTATCAATATTTTTTTTCTACGAGCCACCGTTTCTGAGATATAAGGATTCAAAAAGTTGTAAGTTTTTATCGTCATAATATGCACACGTTTATCCTGCTACCTCATGGTAGTGTACTTAGCGCGTTTTTGCATTCAATAAAACACACAACAAGTCATTTATTATTACCACTTGCCCATTCATCTTGACAATTCGATTCGGAATGGCATGTAAATGATTTTTTAAAAAATTCGAGTTCCGCTTGCAAAAATTGCAAATGTTATAAACAATAGGGTATTTGACTAATTTTTAAAAATCATTTTATTTTATTCTTTATTACAAAATAAACCCACTCCATTGATATTTCCGAAAAAATTAACAGTATTGTTAATAAAAATCAATGTTAAAGTTTAAACTTCCAAAACCGCGCCAAAAACGCTGTTTCTGTCATGGCGGCGGTCTATGATACGTGTGACGTCACACGCAAGTATCTATTAAGATTCTATATAGGAAAGATCTGATTTTTTACTAGCGTGTGACGTCATCAAAGTTGTCACCAATCACAGGGCGTTTCGGTCACTGGTACCGCTCATTTACACGCGCGTGTAGCGGATCGTCTCGTGGCGCGTCCGTAAGCCACGCCCCCTACGCGCGTGTGAACACCACGCGAGCGCTCGCGCGAGCCCCTTTGGCCGCGCCTAACAAACCGCTCCCGCCGCGAGCCCGCGAGCCACGAGACGCGCCGCTGTCTGGTCCGCGAGCGCCCTGTTCAAACGCGCGCGCACGCGCGCGTCTCGCGGATTGTCTCGTGGCTCGCGCGCGCGTGTAAATGGGGTAGTAAAATTTCCTAAAATTACAGTATTTTAATTTCGTGTTATTTGCAAAAATATACGTGATTTACTTGAAAATAAAGTGAAATATGTTTTTTAGTGCTACTATCTGATAGAATAATAACAATTTGTAGTATATTTTCAATGTTGTCAAATACCCTATTAACTAAAAATAAAAAAGGGGTTTAGTTTTTTGCAAATATCTCAAAAACTAATTGAGATTTTTCAAATCTAAAAAAAGATTCAAAAAAAGGAGGAACCTTCCTAAAGAAAATCTTGACTCCCGGAATTGTAGGACTAATATTCCCAAATTTTGCAACTACGAAAATTGAAAATAAAAAATTAAAAATGATTTTTTTTATTTTTCCAACGGGGATCTATTCTGAAGCCTTTCAAAAATAGCTCCAAGAAAGAAAAATATCTCAAATTTATAGTTTAACAATTATCACACTTGCAATGTTCATGTTCAAGCAGCAAAAAAATTTTAATTAACTATTGCGTAACTAATTGAAAAATTGAGATACAAAAATTCCGGTGGATTATTGTTCATTTATCTATCAAGTAGGCCCCTGATTTTTTCATTTTTTAAATTTTATATTTAATATGTTCAAATATTTTTTATTGGTAAAGTGTCCGAAGTAGACGTGGCTTGCGCAAGACAGAGTACCCGTTTTCGGCCGTATATTTATCCCTCTGGGAAAATTATAAATATTAGTAGTACAATTCCGGGAGTCAAGACTTTCTTTAGGATATTTCCTCCTCTTTTTGAATCTTTTTTTAGATGTAAGACATTTCAATTTGCAAAAAACTAAACCCCTTTTTTATTTTTAATTAATAGTTTATAACTTTTGCAATTTTTGCAAGCGGAACTGGATTATTTTTTTAAATCATCTAATGCTATTCCGAATTGAATGACACCTCGTTCATATTTTTTTAAAACTGCTGAAAAAAGTTGACCAAAAAAGCACTTGTTGACTAGACTACAAACAAAGTATTGTGTTTCAAGTAACACTGAAATTCAAAGTTACCCAGATTGTCAGTATTAATCATGGATGATACATAACATTGACATACATTGTTTTAACTGGTTAATTATATAATCATTCAGTAAAAGGTTATTTGAGATTAGGTAGGAGCTGTGCAAACGAAATGGCATGGGTGTTTGTTAACTCCCACATGCCGATAGATGGTGTTAGTAAAATGAAAGCTGAAACACGCAGTCGTTCTTCGGAACCTTAAAAAACGAAGTTAGTTGATAACCATGCCGATAGATGGTGCTAGTAAACTGAAAGCTGAAACACGCTGTTGAGTGAGTTTGGGGATTGAATAAGTAAATCATAACTACCTTTTACTAGCGAAGAATCTACAGAACCTTATTTTTGAGATATTTTTGGAAATGGTACTGAACTCTTTTAAGACTTAAGTGCCATGATAGACATCATCGTAGGGATGTTCGATCCAGGTGCCTTGTATCGATACTCTGGAATCATCGTCATTAATGCCATTAAGCGATCAAAGCGATGCAATCTATTTCATTAAATGATGAATGAGGATAACATTGTCATTTTTTTATATCTTCACCTATGGTAAGACTCGATTCATAAACAAGACGGTTCCGATTTGGTTTGGATGATTCATTCATATCATATTAGTATTGATTAGGTAGGGCCTGAGCCTGAGGATTTATCCAACCAAAATTCTCCACCAATCCGCACTGGAGCAGCGTGGTGGAGTATGCTCTAGGCCATTAGGCCTCCTCAAGAAGAAAGACTCCTGCTCAGTAAGTAGTGGGCCATTAATGGGTTGAGGCCATATTTCAAAAACCATTTTAAGGGAAATAATAATAGCCTTGTTATTAAGTTCATCTATGGTAATAACGACATATATAACGAGATAATATTATAAAACATTACATTTAATATAACATTTTAATTTTTATACTCTTATTTCATTACGCCTAAGTGCAGGTTTAGTTGAAGAACACTAGGTAGGTATCATTAAAAATAAAAAACTTGCTTCACAAAGCGCTTACAGGCAGTCCTCGACTTACGTCGTTTCGATTTACGTCGTTTCAAGTTACATCGAACAATATTTTGACACTATTCCTCAAACATACGTCAATGAGGATCAGTAAAGTTATAGCAAATTCTATAGAACTAGTATCCACGCGATTCTTTATGGCATATGAATGATATATCTTTTTGAATCATCCAAATCGGACCATTACTTACGAAGATATTAAGTAATAAACATTGCCGTTCCGGCCGCTAAAATTCAAACTACGCGGGCGCGTGTGACGTCACGATGCCCGTCGCCGCCAGTTAGCCGCTGGCAGCGATACGGCGCGCAATGTTTTGTTTGGATAATTGTGACTTTGAAACAAATTAAGTGTCCCATTTGTGCCTAATTCACCTTTTAACTATGTATCAGTATTGTATAGTGCTTAAACGTTCAAACACTTCTATGAAAACGCCAAAAATAACTATTTTTTAACGTGCCGAAAAACTCAAAACTTCGTAGAAAATGGTATTCCCTTGTAAAAAGACAATATATGATTTATCTTCAATAGTAACTGAGCTGGGAACCATATCTTTAACTTATATAAATTTCGTAGTTGTATCTATATAGCCAGCTGTGGTTGGGCTCCGTAACATTTTTTTTCAGTGGCAGATGGCTCCTCGCTGCGTCTATGGAGCCACATCAAAAATGCTACGCTATGTTTGCAGCCTCCCTTTTGAGCAGCACAGTCATGGAAATCCACCTTCTCTACCGTTCAGCAGCAATACGCTTTACTTTTTAGGGTTCCGAAGTAAAATCGGAAGTATCGGAACCCTTGTAGTTTCGTCATGTCCGTCCGTCCGTCTGTAATTTTGCATGGATATACATATGTAGGTACACATTTATTAAAACTCCAGAATCGTGGAATAAAATACTGAAAAACTTTTGTTCAGGGTACCTCCCCTACAGGTGTGAGGATGAAATTTTTTATTCGTCGCGTACCCCGTAGTGTGGGATATCGTTGAAAAGGTCTTCGAAAAATATTATGGGTCTTCTAGGACCATGTTTGGATTTAGGGGTGCGTTTGCGAAATATTTGCCTTTATAGTGCTAATTTTGGTCAAGCCCCTACTACTACTCAAAGGATGATTTGTAACGATGAGTGAGAGGGAAATAAAAGCGGCCAAGTGCGAGTCGGACTCGCCCATGAAGGGTTCCGTAGCAGCAAGTAACATAATGAAAGGTAATTTGCGGTTTACGATTTATGACGTATTAAAAAAACTACTTACTAGATCTCGTTCAAACCAATTTTCGGTAGAAGTTTGCATGGTAATGTACATCATACATTTTTTTTAAAGTTTAGAAGTTACAGGGGGGACACACATTTTACCACTTTGGAAGTGTCTCTCACGCAAACTATTCAGTTTAGAAAAAAATTATATTAGAAATTATATGCTGAAATTATATACATATAATTATATGCTGTTTATTTATCTACATGTACGGTTATCATCACAAGTAGCTTAACATTTAAGTACCTTGTTACATATTTCTTGAATTTGTCATAATGTTGTTCGGAAACCGTCGAAACAGTTACTATTATAAAGTACTATAATGTTAAGCTGTTTCTGAGGCTGACTGTTGGTAGGTAGGTACTTATTAGGAATCTTTAGGTCTAACTTCTAAGCTGTTAGTAGTAGGTAGGGGTAAGAAAGAATGAATGTAAAGTATACGTACAGGGATATATTCAGAACATATGAATGAAGTGTTTATAGTTTATTGATAAACGAATGTTGTTTTCGGTATTATGTAGATCATTTCGCGGATGGCTTTTTAACCTACTTGCGCTTTATAGTGCATAGCTCCCTACGCTGATGATCTATGACAGAACCTTAATATTGGTTGTCAATGGCTGTTTTTTAGGGTTCGGTAGCCAAATGGCAAAAAACAGAACCCTTATGGATTCGTCATGTCTGTCTGTCTGTCTGTCCGTATGTCACAGCCACTTTTTTCCGAAACTACATATAAGAACTATACTGTTGAAACTTGGTAAGTAGATGTATTCTCTGACCGCATTAAAATTTTCATACAAAAATAGAAAAAAAAAACAATAAATTTTGGGGTTCCCCATACCTACTTAGGACTGAAACTCAAAATTTTTATTTCATCAAACCCATATGTGTGGGGTCTATGGATAGGTAAAAATGATATTGAGGTTTCTAATATAATTTTTTTCTAAACTGAATAGTTTGCGTGAGAGACACTTCCAAAGTGGTAAAATGTGTGTCCCCCCTGTAACTTCTAAACTTTAAAAAAATGTATGATGTACATTACCATGCAAACTTCCAACGAAAATTGATTTGAACGAGATCTAATAAGTAGTTTTTTTTAATACGTCATAAATCGTAAACCGCAAAAAACATCGATCAAAGTTTCAACGAATACAAGAACTTTTATATTATTTTACTTGCTGCTACGGAACCCTTCATGGGCGAGTCCGACTCGCACTTGGCCGCTTTTTACTTTGTTTATTCAGTGCACCTAAAGCTTCCTCATTAGGTACTATATCTTTAATCAATGAAAAAAATATATAAAAACCCGTGCAGTTCATATTTTTGCGTTTACATACACAGAGATTTTAGTTGTATGATTATAGTCCTAAGGAAAAAACGCAATGCAAACTTCTACCGAAAATTGGTTTGAACGAGATCTAGTAAGTAGTTTTTTTAATACGTCATAAATCGTAAACCGCAAATTACCTTTCATTATGTTACTTGCTGCTACGGAACCCTTCATGGGCGATTCCGACTCGCACTTGGCCGCTTTTATTTCCCTCTCACTCATCGTTACAAATCATCCTTTGAGTAGTAGTAGGGGCTCGACCAAAATTAGCACTATAAAGGCAAATATTTCGCAAACGCACCCCTAAATCCAAACATGGTCCTAGAAGACCCATAATATTTTTCGAAGACCTTTTCAACGATATCCCACACTACGGGGTACGCGACGAATAAAAAATTTCATCCTCACACCTGTAGGGGAGGTACCCTGAACAAATGTTTTTCAGTATTTTATTCCACGATTCTGGAGTTTTAATAAATGTGTACATATGTATATCCATGCAAAATTACAGACGGACGGACGGACATGACGAAACTACAAGGGTTCCGATACTTCCGATTTTACTTCGGAACCCTAAAAAGTAAAGCGTATTGCTGCTGAACGGTAGAGAAGGTGGATTTCCATGACTGTGCTGCTCAAAAGGGAGGCTGCAAACATAGCGTAGCATTTTTGATGTGGCTCCATAGACGCAGCGAGGAGCCATCTGCCACTGAAAAAAAATGTTACGGAGCCCAACCACAGCTGGCTATATAGATACAACTACGAAATTTATATAAGTTAAAGATATGGTTCCCAGCTCAGTTACTATTGAAGATAAATCATATATTGTCTTTTTACAACGGAATACCATTTTCTACGAAGTTTTGAGTTTTTCGGCACGTTAAGAAATAGTTTTTTTTGGCGTTTTCATAGAAGTGTTTGAACGTTTAAGCACTATACAATACTGATACATAGTTAAAAGGTGAATTAGGCACAAATAGGACACTTAATTTGTTTCAAAGTCACAATTATCCAAACAAAACATTGCGCGCCGTATCGCTGCCAGCGGCTAACTGGCGGCGACGGGCATCGTGACGTCACAGCCACGCAGTGAACTTTGTAAGTAATTTGGTCATAACTTCGTCAATTTTTGTCGTAGAACAAAAATTTTTACACTGTATGTTAAGGATTTCTTAGCTCTATAAATCTGCATTCTCAACTCAAAACGTTACGGATCCTCATTGTTTCGATTTCCGGCATAGGAAAAATAACTAGCAATTTCATAAGTGCATATATAATTATTTTAAGAACTTACTTTTGATAATAAAGTAGTATACACTTTGTTATAAATGCATTTTTTTTTTAATTTCGAGTCCGTGTGGATCCTAACCTTGAGTTTTACATGTAAACATAATATGAAAAAATATGTCTCGACTTACGTCGTTTCGATTTACGTCGCGTATTTCGAGAACCTAACATGCCGTAAGTACGAAGACTGCCTGTAGTTAATAAAGAGAACACATTTATAAAGGCTTCCTAATTTCCCATTCATGACAAATCATCAAATGCCAACCATTATTTAATTGTGAGTTTTTTAAGTAATTTATCTCAAACGTTAGAGAGGGGTGCCACTATCAAGTTTCTGCTCTGGTTCGAAAAATTCGTAGATCCTAGGTTGACGGTATTAATTAGATTAGGGCACAAACCACATACCCTACGTGGTCTGTGGGTTAGGGGCAGGAGATTAATCCAGGGCTTCCAGGGTGGTCCCATGGTGAGGAACTGAGTATTAGATGATGGGTTCCAAAAAGACCGTGGTTGGAGGAAAAGTACCCTAAATATTAATGATTTGCGATATATTTATTTAGCTTCTTGCTACACTCTTTTACAAAAGCCTTTCATTATTCTCTACTTCCATAATTTCATAGAAGCTGCCGTCTTCTATGAAACATCAGACCCTTTCGTATCCCGTCATATTAACCGTTTTTCAAAATCAAAAATTCAATAAAACACACAACAAGTCATACATTATTACCACTTACCCATTCCCTTAATAAACTGCACATAGGCGTCATCCTTGCTCGGTGCCTTGCGCACGTCACCGAGCGATATACTGACACTTGGGTGAATTTTCAAAACTGCCATTTATGCATGTTATTCAATTTTCTGTCTTGGAATATAAATGTGATCACTCAAAATGTTTACTAAAACCTTAATTATGTATTTACTTAAAAGTCGTATTAAGTTAAATAATAAAATTCTGATGTTAGAATGTTAAAAAATTTAAAATAATGCTCGGAATGCCATTAACCTCCCTGTTATTTAACGGTATGTTTCATTAATGTTACAAGGATCTCAAAATACCGCCCTAAAAATTGCTTTTTTACTCTCTATACGTAAGAATTAATGTCTAAGCTAATTATTCATAAATGTTTTTCAAGCGTAAATTATCTGTAATACCATTATTTGACCGTTTAAAATGTTGTCACGAGATTATGGTCATTAACATCCGCGGTTTTTGTTTCGTGAAATTTGTTCAACGAAATTATTATTTAAAATTTTAAAACCAATTCAAAGTGTTCCTTACACCCGCTTCTCTCAGTTGAAATCAAAATTTGGATGAAAAATGCATTGTGAATATGATAAAGTACGTGAAAGTTAATGATAAGTATAGTTTGTCACAAAATCTCGTCATCAAACTCCTGAATATATTTTGGATAAAAAAATATATAATTCAACAATAAGTACCCATGAATATCGCTTAATGGTATTTAATAAAAAATAACTTAATTCCATTATAAGTGATATAAAATTGAGCAAGTTTTGGTATGTTTTGTACCGTTTCGTCATAAATCGCTACATCATTTACCGCAAAATTCTAATGACGTGAATGATTCCTGTAGAGGAAAATGACGAATCTAAATAATATTAACAACCTGATTGAGTGTAGCCACCAAGAACTTAACTCGAAAGGTGCCGTTAATCCACAAAATCAACCCAAAAGCGCGTATATACTTGATAAATATGCAATTTTCTGAGTTTCTTTGCATCTTATACTTGTAAATAGATCTGATTCGCTTTTAAAGATCCATCGATTTGAAAGGATGCTGTAAACGAAGTGGTTCGTCAAGGACTATTTCATCCCTTTTTTTAACGGTCCTAATGTTGATGAAACTTGTCTATGGGTTATTGTCGAAAGCATTTAAGCTGAGAAGCGCAAACATTTCCCATATCTTGCCTGGGTCTATGCTCGAAGCTAGAAAGCTCCGGATTTTAGATGTAAGAAGAAAGCTTTGAACTTTTATTTCTCCATGGGGTTCACCTGGATAGCTACCACCTACTACCACCTATCCTTGAGCATGAGTCAGCCACCAAACGACTCGTCGTCTTCCAGCTGGGGACTTGAGAGCCATTTGTTTCTTTTTCTTATCTCTTTCTGGGCCGGCAATGCATCGGTGATGCCTTTGGTGTTGCTGATGTCCATAGGCAACGATAGCCACTTACCATCAGTTGAATCGCCAGCTCATTTGCCGGCTATTCCCATAAAAACCTATCTGCTTAGTCCTACAAAAAGACATTCAAAAGAAAACTTACTACCGTATCGACCGTATTAAACAACGGCACAAAGCCTCTGGCCAACCAATCTGCCAATAGAGCTTTTGGATTCCTCATCAAAGCTAAGACTAACTAATGTTATGGCATACTTAGAACAGAATGACCTTCTCAGTGACTGGCAGTACGGGTTCCGCTGAAACCGTTCGACAGACCTTCTATCATATGCCACTCATACCTGAGGCGAAGTCCTCGCTTGCTGTTTCTCTTTTGTTGCTTTCTCTCTTGACATCTTGAAAGGCATCATCTTCATCATAGGGTTTGGCAAGCTAGCCTTTCAGCTGAGTTGCTCGACATTAGCAATGACAACCTTTGCTAGAGTTCCAGAGGTCTGTTTTCCCCTCAACTTTATTCTTGCACATCAAAATCAGCTCATGCTCAATGTGTATAGATCCGCAGATGACAGTACAATTTTACTGTGGAGAGGTAATTGTCTACCGCTCGGACGGTCCAATAAACACAGTCTGAAGAAGTGGTCTTGGTCGAGCGTGTGAATCTCACACTTCTGGCACTCAATGGGGCGATGCTAACCCTTTGAGATTCAACGCCACAAAAACATAAGCGTCTATATTCACTGCCAAAAGGAGCCCGTTCACCTTCTTCTTCTTCGTTCTTCAGAAGGTATCTTTCGAATACATCGTCAGCCTTCGGTTGTTAGAAGTGTAGATACACTCGAAAATATATTCTGGCCGGTTTATTGAATCCAAACTATGGCAGCTTCTACAATTCTGGGTGTCCTAGAGACGAACGGAAGAAGAAGAACCAAATGCCATCTATCAGCGTGTGATTCCGTGTAGGGGCATGCTTTAAAGGTGTATTGATGACCATTGAGACCAACCTAGAAATCCTCGAGCACGTGTGTAGAGTAGCCAGCATCTAGTTTACTGTTGTTTTTTTTTCTACAATTTTGGAGAGTGCATGGGACAATATTATGACTTAATCCGTCAATCTCCACAATCGAATGTCCAGATAAAACATCATCACCTTGCCTTCGCCGTAAGCATCCCTATGTCCTCTATGTGCAGACGATCCTTTGCTTGATCATTTATTATGCGAACCACGAAGGTCAGGAATAAAATTCCTGCGATAAATTTTATCTTGGGTGTGTTCAAGTTAAGAGTAAATAGGCTTAATAAAGTAAGTGCGGCTTATCAATCAAGAAGTCTTCATTACCACTTACCATTGATTGTAGTCATGCAATAAGTTATAAAAGTCACGTTGTTTTTATGACTGATAAAATCTATAAAATACGTAATCAGTCATTAAAATACTTCAATACGTTATGTTGATCTGGGGGCACGGCAGTGCCCCCGCCAAGTCGAGCAAAAAAGCGGCACGGCCGTACCATCCTTTTCTCGAAGCAACTCAGGCCATTTTCGACCCCCTATAACTTCGTTGTGGATAAAGCTAGAGGCCTGAATTTTTAGTAACCAAGCAGGCATTGTATAAACACGGTATATTTTAAATTTCATTCAATTTGAACCAGTAGTTTAAGAATTATAACTAGTCAAAGTTTCTTAATTTCGTCACTCACTGACTGACTGACCGATCATCAAAACTCTAAGGCACTTCTAGCAGACATAGAAGCTTCAAATTTGGAACACAATTAGTGTTTAGTGTATAGATCAAGGAAAAACTAAAATATTTTGTAATTTCGGTCCAGTTTTCTAGATACATCAACTGCATAAATAACTTTGTAATCCCATATAAATATATAGGATTACAAAGTTACATTTGCAGTTAATGAATCACTGTACCTGTATAACAAAGTAACATTTGCAGTGAATTAATCAGTTATAATTATGTTCAAAGGTAATTTGTAAAAGGAAAAAAAGTAGAAAAGAAATGAGATGCCATCAAAAACAAAACTTGTAAAAAAAACCAAGTCTCGCAACTCAGTTCTTCTACCGTAAAAAGTTGTGAGATCCATCCATGTAATACCAAGTCGGTTAATTTATTCAGTTCCTACTTAAGGGTCCTTCTGTCTTAAGTTATTACGTAATTAGCTAACCTAACAAGTAACAACATCTTATAGTGACCATATTATCAATATTAAAAATCTTTTATGTTTTAAATAAATAGATTGACTTGGCAATCGCACTAAACAATCAAATTTAATATAATATGTAGGTATTACTTGTGAGATACATTGTGTTTTCATGCGATGGTCAAGTCGATCTATTTATTTAAAACATAAATGATTTTTAATATTGATAATATGGTCACTATAAGATGCTGTTACTTGTTAGGTTAGCTAATTACGTAATAACTTAAGACAGAAGGACCCTTAAGTAGGAACTGAATAAATTAACCGACTTGGTATTACATGGATGGATCTCACAACTTTTTACGGTAGAAGAACTGAGTTGCGAGACTTGGTTTTTTTTACAAGTTTTGTTTTTGATGGCATTTTATTAAATCAAACAAATATTGTTATTTTTCTTGATAAAAAAGTTGATTACACGTTGGGATTTAAATTTTCGTCATTACCCTCCACACCTCATCATTTTCGTCAATTTGCTATATCATTTTCCTCTAAACAACATCATTTACTTCAACATTGCTTTTCCTTTTTTCTGGATTTTCTCCTGAATTTGCTGTTTAAATCATAGTTGCAATATATCACGAGCTTATTCTATAAAAAAAACTAATCTAATTCAGTTGTTATTCCTTAATTTCTTGGACAAAATAAAAAGTTACCTAAAAAATGTCATAAAAATGGCAAAAATGGAAATTCACCCACTTCCTTTTACCCACTTCTGTAGCGTAGCCTGGGGGGGGGGGTTCTGGCCACTCGATTTTTAAATAAAAAAAATGTATTAAAATTAATTATTTTATAATTATCTTTTTAATGTAAATTATGTTATGAAAAAAACAAGAAAAGTGCATTTTTAATTAATAAAAAAATATTGTAAATAATATAGGGGCGGTAAAGTTCATTGGGGGGGCGGCAAATTTTCGGTCGGCCCCGGGCGGCGGGAGCCCACGCTACGCCACTGACCCACTTCATTACTGTTTTTCAAAGAGAATAAAACACAAATGAACTCGTATATTGTTTATTTCTAATCTGAACATAAAACTCATAAAAGCCCCTCCATTTCCTTCATAAATTGCATATAAGCATCGTCCTTGCTGGGAGCCTTGGGCACGTCCGCGGGGCGGTGTACGGCGGCGCGGTGCTCGGGCTTGGTCTTCTTATCCTCTCGCTTGACGCGCAACGCGGACGGCACGAACCGAGTCACGTCCGCTGACAGATTCCTGATCTGCGGCTTTGCTGTTATTGTTGCACCTAGGAATAATTTTTTTATAAGTAACTAGCTGACCGGGCAAACGTTGTTCTGCCAAAAAATTTTTAGGGGTTCTCAACCCTAGCCGATATGCACGCTAAGATTCACGAAAATCGGTCGAGCCGTTTCGGAGGACTTCAACTTCTAACATCGTGACACGAGAATTTTATAGGTATATTAGATTTTGAGTGTATCAGTGTTTTTTTATGATAATTAAGAATGTGATTTTGAATTGAATTCATCGTAATCCTTCTTGTGAACTTCGTTAGGTCGTTTTTGTGATTAAGTAAAATACCTACTTAATAATAATTATACTTATTCATACCCAACAACATAACAAATACATGCAATTAATTTTGAGACGACAATTTGAAGTAGGTTAAAACTTAAAATTCACTTACAAGATTTGACAAGCGAAGCTAATATAAGCGTGAACAAACACCACTAACCTTGCGCCCCGTCCTTCTTGGTGATAAGCTGCGGCGCGGCGGTGAGCACGGACACGTGCGGGGGCGGGACCAGGGGGCGCAGCAGCCGCGGGGGGGCGCCGGGCGGGGGGCCTGGGGGGCGCAGCACACCGCGGATCGTCAGACCTGGGGATACATAATACTAAAAGTAATGAACGCTTATACACTCATACCTGCAGTAGGTTTTTACCTGTGTCGCGGGTGGTTTGGACGACACATAACAACACATCACAACAATATAGCTCTGTCGCTTCTTACGACAACATAGTATTCCAGCACGGGATTGAGGTCCGTATTCTTAGCCTTAACAGACATACATACAAACAAAGAAACAAACAACCTCTAACCCCAAACACATACATATACCGCCTCCGTTCCATCCTTCGTGGGTAAAGTTTGAAAAGTAGTGAAAGTAGTGAAGTTTGTCGATGTTTCGATCCTAGACGATCGACCGAGTTAAGCAACAGCAGGCGCAGTCGCTAATCGGTCGCAGGATGCGTGATCGCTACTGGTTGAATTTCTTGAGTTGCAGGCGTGTAAAATTATTTTTATGTAGGTACTCTTACTATTTTCCTCTACCTAAGGCTACGTCCGCACAGACAGGCGGCTTGCTTAGTGCCTAGAGCCTAGTGGTTTACATTCTGGCTACTTGCTAGGATACACAGTGGCCGCACTGAGAGGTGGTTTGCGTGGTGAGTTGCTAGGTGCCTTGGTCATTTTGCTTGTCAGCACGTTGACATTCACATTGACATTGACACAAATTAATATTTCATGCATTTTTTTCTTCCAAAATGCCTCGTGCCTAGTGACAAAAACCCAACACGTTTGTTTACTTCGATACACGCTAATCGACTAGCTAGGCGTCAAGCGCGCAGTGCGGCCAGTCGCGAACACTATAGAACGTTCGTTTTACTAAGCTACTCGCTAGGTGGCTTGCAAGGCGCTAGGCGCTAAGCAAGCCGCCTGTCTGTGCGGACGTAGCTTTAAGGTCGCCTGTAAGAGATCGCTACTTTAGCGATAAGGTCGCCCTTTGTATACCGTACTTTATTTTAATACTAGTGGATACCCGGCGTGTTACTACGCCAAAAAACATACATTTTGTTTAGGGAAAATTTCTGTATGGGAAAAGTCGAAAATCGACTCCAGGTATGGACTGAATGTGCCTAATCCATTGTTTTAGTGGTCTCAAACCATCTTTGCATTAGTACCTTTCAAATTAGACCAGTTTGGGGCTCATTGGTTGTATAGTTTCAAGTCTATAAAGGACATCCGTTCAAACTTTTTTGTGTTTTACTAGCTGCCCGGTCAGACTTCGTTCTGTCAAAGTTTTTTTATTATTATTAAAACCTTCCGTGTGCCTTAAGGAACTTACAAAAAAAATTAGCCGATATGGTTGACCCATTCTCGAGTTTTGCGCTTAGCAACATTCATTTTTATTTATATACATATAGATTACTATAGTATATGTATATAATTGTATTGTATTGTACTGTAAAATTATCAAATGCTGTAAATACCTGGAGGAGGTCCGGGCGGTGGTCCCGGTGGGGCCCCAGGCGGGGGGCCAGGGGGTACACCGGGTGGGGGACCGGGAGGCGCGCCGGGCGGGGGGCCGGGAGGAGCCCCTGGGGGCACGCCCGGGGGTAACCCCGTCGGCACGCCTGGGAGAACGCCGAGAGGCGCTCGCAATATAGGTGGACGTAATCCTGTTAGTAACAAAATATTTCAATCGCAATTTACGCTTTTTCCTATTAAGGAGGCCGTCGAAGACAAGTAAAATCATTTCACAGGATTTCTCAATGTATTCCGTGTTTCATGCATTAATTTCTTGGGTTCCGAAGTTAAATTAGTTCTAGAAGATAGTGCTTGAAAGCTGTAATTTAGCATGGATAAACATATTAATTATAACTCCAGAAAAGTAGAATAAAATATTGAAAAAAAATTTTTCAGAGTACCTCCCCTACAGGTAACATGAGGATGAATTTTTTATTCATCGCGTACGCTATAGTGTGGGGTATCTTTGAAAGTCTTTTAAAAATATTATGGGTCTTCTAAGACCATTTTTGAAATTAGGGGTCCGTTTGCGAAATATTTGGCTTTAAAGTGCTAATTTTGGTTAGAGTCAAGTGTCTCCCCCCTGCTGGCTAAACGGTTGAAGCTGGACAAGTGAAAAAAAAATTTTAAAAATAGGTTACATGATGAATTTACAAGGAAAACTATCACGGCTATGTTAGCATAAGTAGTTAATGAGTAATAGTCGATAAACTTACTACTTCGGAACCCGACTTACGCGTGGCCTGAAACGCACTTGCCTGGTTTTAATTCTTGAAGGCATAGTAAACTACTGTACTCATATTGGGTGCGTTCAATATTGGTATAAGATATATTTTTTTATAATATCAGGATTCAGACATATTATATTATTATATCGGATATATTATTATATCAGAACCAAAAAATACTGTTCACGAGGTTAACAGGCGTCGTCGACTTTATTAAAATAATAAAAGTGTAATATTCACCCGGAGGCAAGAGCGGGGGTGGCATCTGCCTCATTTCAGCGCCAGGCGGCTCCAGTCCATAGTCTTGATGGTGATGATTCACGTGATGAGCCTCGCTGTCACTGTCGCTGTCACTGTCACGACCACCTCCCGCGCGCCTCAGCGCTGTCAAACTGAAAGTGACAGGTTGACATTTACATTACTGTATGCGTATAATTTCGATGGAATGGAATTCATTTGATGGAACATTCAAACGAATTAAGAAAGAAAGATAAATATTTACAGAGTGACGCTCAGCACAAAATTAAGTTAGAGTGGGCAAGACACATACATATAAGTAAAAAAGACACCTAAAAGTAAAAAAGACAATAACCTAAGAAAAACTAAAAAAGGAGGTATACAAGGATTAAAAATCACGAATATTATTAACAGATGTTCAAAACCTATGCATTATCTGTGCAGCGATTGGTTGCTTCACATACATGTTTTTCAACGGTTCAGCCAGATCTTGTGCCACGCGCCTTTTTCTACCAATACAATACATTAAAACAATAAAAAAATATTAATTACATCCAAAACATACAATACTATCTACTTATTAAACCTTATTAAAATTACCGTCAATCCCAGTTAAATGCAAATGTTACTTTGAATCTCGGGTTTTAATTTAATTTAACCTAAATAGATCTAAACCCAAGTTGTCTTATTTCAGTAAGCACACGTTACTTTATTCAACCCCCTGCCAATAATCTAGTCAACAAGTGCTTTTTTGGTCGACTTTTTTCAGCAGTTTCGGAAAAATATGAACGAGGTGTCATTCGATTCGGAATGGCATGTAGATGATTTTTGAAAAAATCAAGTTCCGCTTGCAAAAATTGCAAGTTATAAACAATTAACTAAAAATAAAAAGCGGCCAAGTGCGAGTCGGACTCGCTCATGAAGGGTTCCGTAGCAGCAAGTAACATAATATAAAAGTTCTTGTAGTTCGTTGTAACTTTGATCAATGTTTTTTGCGGTTTACGATTTATGACGTATTAAAAAAAAACTACTTACTAAATATCATTCAAACCAATTTTCGTTGGAAGTTTTCATGGTAATGTACATCATATATTTTTTTTAGTTTTATCATTCTCTTATTTTAGAAGTTACAGGGGGGGGGACACACATTTTACCACTTTGGAAGTGTCTCTCGCGCAAACTATTCAGTTTAGAAAAAAATGATATTAAAAACCTCAATATCATTTTTGAAGACCTATCCATAGATACCCCACACGTATGGGTTTGATGAAAAAAACATTTTTGAGTTTCAGTTCTAAGTATGGGGAACCCCCAAAATTTAGTGTTTTTTTTTCTATTTTTGTGTGAAAATCTTAATGCGGTTCACAGAATACATCTACTCACCAAGTTTCAACAGTATAGCTCTTATAGTTTCGGAAAAAAGTGGCTGTGACATACGGACGGACAGACAGACAGACAGACAGACAGACAGACAGACAGACAGACATGACGAATCTATAAGGGTTCCGTTTTTTGCCATTCGGCTACGGAACCCTAAAAAGGGGTTTCGTTTTTTGCAAATATCTGAAAAACTAATTGAGATTTTTCAAATCTAAATATGCAATTTTTGCACGCGGAACTTGATTTTTTTTTAAATCTACTACATGCCATTCCAAATGGAATGACACCTCGTTCATATTTTTCTAGACTGCTGCAAAAAGTTGACCAAAAAAGCACTTGTTGACTAGACTACAAAGAAAGTATTGTGTTTCATATAATTTTTATAACTAATTAGTAACTAGTTAATCATTCAGTAAAAAGTTATTTGAGATTCGGTAGCAGCTGTGCAAACGAAATGGCATGGGTGTTTGTTAACTCCCTTAAAGAACATAACTCCTATGTTGATTAAAATAACACCATTGTACTATATTCTTATATTGATAGGATGCTCATAAAATACAAAAACGCTTCCTAATAACATTAAACAGTACAGTAAAAAGATTGGTATTTCCTTCAGTATAGGTAACAATACTTATTGTCCTTACAATTACATTATATTTGTTTTAGTCATTGCATAAAATAATAAGTGTATGTTACAAATTAAGAAAACTTTTAAAATTTTCCAATGTGCTTTTCGTCGTATATTAATTAAAAAGACAATTCGCAAATCAAATATAGATATTTTATTTACTGAACAATCATCAATGCATCTCACCAAGTGTTTTTTTTTGTTTTATTTTTATTTAATAAATGAATAAAGGGTGAGGTACTCTGATGACTATTACGATTATTATTCAGTGATTATTTAATACCTTTAAACGAGCAATTCTTGTATATTTATATACATATATAATCTGAATCTCGGAAACTGTTCCAACGATTTTCAGGAAATTTAGTATGCAGGGGGTTTCGGGGGCGGTAAATCTATGTAGCTAGGATTCATTTTTAGAAAACTGCTACAATAGACTCTTCCTGACATCTATTGGCGAGTAGCAACACTAAAGCTACTTCAGTAGATGGCGTTGTTTGTCAAAAAAAATTACCGAGCACGGCTCGGTAAGCCGGGTACTTATAACATAATCACAGAAAACAGACCTACATACTGAAAAAAAAATTCTTTGAATACAACATATTACGCTATTTTTTACTAACGCAAATAAAATCTGATGAATCGTTAAAAAACTACGTGAATAAACAAAATAAAATTCCATGCCTAATTTATCACATTCACTAAAAACGTAAAATGAGTTTTGCAGTATTGAAAATGATCATGAATAACTCAATTTAAATAAATAGTAATAAATATTTTTTTTACATTTTAATCAATAATTCAAGCAAAGCATAAATGTATAAATTTATTTACATATAAAATATTTACGTTTAAAATAAAACATACCTTTTCAAATCCAAAGGAAGGCTAAAACATTAGTATAAAATAATATCCATTTCTTTTACTTTTCTACACCTTCGTATTTCATAACGAATATTTATAGTAGGTGAAAATCCATTCAATAAATTAGGTCAAAAACAAATTTTCTTTTATTAACTCTGTTCTCCACTCCACATATTAAAGTAGTCTGGAAGATATTGCTACTGGTGCTTTATATGAAATAAATATGCTTTTCTATTTTCATTGTTCTATTAGTTCTTAGTGTACAATAAAGAATATTAAATATCTACAGAAAAGGCACTAGATAATTTTAATGTCGATTAAGAAGACATTACCCAATATTTAGTGCGAAAATTACTGCGAGATATTCTTTTAATACCCTCATATACCACAAATACTTTACGAAGATTTTAACGTGATAAAATAATATGAAAACATATTTTATGCTACGATTTAACCCCTATTTCCCTCCTTTACTAATACGATCACGGGTACAGGGTACCGGTACGGGTATAGTATAACATTTATTATTAATTCAGTTAAGAAGTGAATATTCCAAGTTTCAACTAAATCGGACAAAAACATTTTTATAATCATACAAACTTACACCTTTTTTATTCCTTTAGCTTCTTTCTTAATACTCCCCCACTCTCTCATGCTTCTAGATCCAGTGGTTAGGCTCTGTGCGTTGTCTGTCAGTCACCGTGAATAGATGTAACTAGATGTGCAATATGGCCTATGTACACAACAAACCAAACATTTCACACACACACACACACACACACACACACACATACACACACAAACTCTTCTTACCGTGCATTCAAATCAGCTGCTCTGTCTCGTTCCCTCTTCCTATGAACCTCTTCCATCTCTTTCATGAAGTCATCAATATTCTGGCCGGAGAGAGCCAACATGCGTTGTTGTAGGGAGGTTGGTTTGGGCGCGTGTTTGGGCGCAGCTGGGGGGGAGGGGGGCATGTCGTGATCGTCGTCCATGGGCTCATGTTCTAGATCGTGTTCATTAGGCCCGTAGTGAGTGGGTGGGAGCAACGCTGGCCCTTGTGGTAACTGGACCTGGAAAACAGATGTAGGTCTAACCACTAGGATAGTAAACTGCCTTTTTTTTGCTTGGGTTTTCGTACAGATCGCTTATTCTTTTAATATCATATTATAAACCCATGTTACTCAGAGAATATTGCTGTATTTTTTGTGGCTATTTGGTACAAACAAAAAAAAAATATATTTTTTATTATGAATATATTATTATCTTAAATCTAAACAATTTAAGAGCATTAAATAGCTCAGTTGAGAAAGGACCAAAAGTAATATGGGTTGAGTTGGACTCCAGTTTTCGGCTCTGTAATTTTGTTCAGTAACATTTTTCCTCTTTTAATTACAAACAAAAGTTGTAATTTATTTTGAAATTGCAGAACATAACAACCGAACTAATAAACACATTTTATAAATACATTAAAAGAATACTCATGATTATATTTGTAAATAACGAAACTATCATTTAAAGTTTATTACTTAAACAGTTGTTTCTCACCGGTTCACCCGGGGGTCCTTCATCAAGTAAATCAGAAAACCGTAGACTCTTGGGAACCTTGTGTGTAATGTCCACAACGTGAGCAGAGTCGTGGAGTAACAAGTCGTAATCCACAGGGGGTCCTGGTGGTACCCCTGGGGGTTCTACTCCTTTTGGTTTTTCCTGACAAACAATCGCCTTCAATATTATCACAATTACAAACATATCTAAATACAATGAAAATTGTATATTAAAAGCCTGAAGGTACACCTGCAGGATTATACTATACTGTTTTACTAAGAAGAGATTTTTACTCCTTTTTAAGAATAATGCATAAATGTATGAGTTTTGACATTTAACATTTTGTATATGTATATGTAGCAATATATTTATTGAAGAAAATATAATATTCATTAGGTGTAAGTAATAATACTTGTGAATTCACATTCAATGTATTAATTGTACTTACTTTATACATGGAATCCTTCTTGAGAATGGGCCTAACTGGCGCTGCCGGTAGACCCTGGTCTAGAGGCAGAGGTATTTGTGACGGAACATTTCCATATATTATATTATCAGGAACCTGTAATTTTTATAAATATCTACTTTTTTATGTAATCTTGTATACATACTACATACTAAATAAAATTTAGGTAATAATTTACTGTAGTGACTCATTTCAATTCATTTCATTTTGAACTATTTTAATAGTTACCTGTAATGTAGGTAACGGAATCTCATCAACTTGAACAGATTGTGCATGTTTCACAGATTCATAATATGATATTAGATGAGCTCTTCTTTTCTCATACTCCATCTCTTGGCGTTTCAAATCCACCCATTTTTCTGGATCATCTTTGTCCTGGAATTAAACTGAATTTGAACACAGACTATTATACAACTTATTGGAGTGTCCACTCCAGGTCTTCTTAATACCTAACCAATGGATGACTAATTAGACCAGTGCAGATTTTTGAAACCTAAAAAAATAATAGTAGGATGAAATCATGGGCGTAGCCACGGTGGGGCAGGGTGGGGTAGGGGGGGGCGCATGCCCCACCCTGGCTCTGACCTGTAAGCTTGTAAGGTACCTAATCAAACTTAAAAAACTTAATTATCTAGGTACTAACTACAATACTTAATGTCTGTAACAAAGTTTACACTCAGCAGTCGTCAGTCGACACAAAAAAAATGTGATCAAAACAAAAAGCTCGGGTATAGTTTGCTCGTTACATAGTATTTTAGACTGCTGCCCCACCCTGAGCTCATGGCTGGCTACGCCCATGGATGAAACCAATTGCAAAAAGAAGAGAATATTACAAAAATGAAAGGAAACATAATTTACGGGCGATCTGAGGTCCGGAAGTGGGGGGAGGGGGGGTTTAATGGTAAAAAATGGTGTAAGAAACCACCACCCAAGTTATTTCTTAAAGTGTAATTAAGAAGGCCATTCCTGTCTTAGCACACTTTCTGCTGGCCACATCTGCATAATATCATACGCAGTATTTAACGTGTTAGTACTCAGACATAAGGAACATGATGTAAAGCCCATATTTCGATGCACTGTAATAATTTCAATGTACTACGGTGTACACTATAGACTTACCAACTTATGTTACAGACAAGTTTTAACATTTTCTATTTAGGTACATAGTACATACTTCCATAAACCGCCCAATCATTAAGGGTTTATACTTACATACATCTTAAGAACCCTATCAAATGTTTCTCTTAATTTTTTTCTTTTCTCCTTCAGTACTTTTTCATTTAATGGTGATGGTTGCAGGACATTAAACTCTGTAACAACAGAAGTGAATAGTGTAAAAATTGTAATTTACAGTATTACTATTAATCTAAAAAAAAAGGCTCAATTGTAGCTTGAAAAAGATGAAAGCTGCCAATTGTAGGTTATAAAAAAAGAAAGAAAGAAGGAAAGAACAGGGGTATTGTGTCTAGCTATAATATAAGGATAAAACACACTAAAATAGAACACAAACCCACCAAAGAAATGTACCCATAAGTAGGCAAACTTTGCTCAGATGTCAGTGAGCTGATGATCTCCTAATAGAAGAAAAAAAATGGACTGACTTCACACACCTTCATTTACAATATAAATCAAGCATAGTAGTTTTGTTTATCAAGGAAACAGTCCCAAGTTTGATTTCTGGTTAAAGTAGACTTTTATATGACAGGTAAGTCTTTGTATTTGAGATTAATATGTTGTTGTAAATTATGTATTTACGATCATACCACCTCATGTAACCTGGGGAATTCTACTGCAGGAATGTGTGCAAATTGTTTGTTTTAGCAATTCATAGTAAAACATAATGGTGAACTCCTCTTTTTCCCAGTGTCATTATTCCCTTACTGTAACATGCAATAAATGCTTTACCACATACCCATTTCATCAATTTTCTGAAGTTCTTCTAATATTTGTGTTGGATCTTTCATTTTCAATACGGCTGCCCTAACCATTTGCCTTTGCCTTTTATTCTTTTTCAATTCCTTTTTTCTAGCTTCCTTTCCTGAAAGTTATTATTAAAAAAAAATTAAGGATATGTTTAAAGTTCAATGTTTAACGTTATTAATATAAATTATAATTACTTACTGGCTTGATCTGTGGGATTCATGTACTTCCCACTCTTAGTGGTATTAATTGATCGGCGCCCCATTGTGAAATTATTTACTTATCCTAACCCTAAATACGTTAAGTAATAATTGTATAGAGGGCTGAAATTTTAATTTACATATTAGATTATATTCTATCTATCTTTTAATCCAGGATAATAACTAATTTTATAAAATTAATGCCCAAACTAGCGATGGGCAACTCGACGAAATTTACTCGAGTAACTCGAGTAAATTGTTTGGTCGAGTAACTCGAGTAACAATTTAACGTACTCGAGTAAACTCGGCCGACTCAACTCAGCGACGACCGCGACGCGACGTGTTACTCGTTCGTCAACTTCGTCGAGTTGCCGCCGACGCGCTTTTACTCACGACGATTTTACTCAGTCAACTCATTACTCGGTCGCGTCGGCTACTCGCTGACCTCGCTGTCGCGTCGGTTCGGTTCGGTTCGTGTTGCGAGTTGTATTGTTTGTACTCGGACAGTCGGCTCGGGATACGGTACGGGGGAGACTAATTAAATTTATTACGCCCGGTTACGCAAGTGCAAGTGCAATAATCTTAATTATTTAAAAAGTAAACACGAGTTGCTGTTTTGAAAAACGGTACCTAATTGTGTTTAATGTTTTCTCGTTTTGTTATGTTAAGTTAGTTTTTGTTGTTATTCTTTTCTTAAATATGAATATGTAATGAAATTTAAGATGTGAGATTTTATATTGTTTTTTAGCTTTCCTCGAGATCCCGTGTGGCGTGGAAAATAGATATCTATTTTAGCACGTCAAAGATTCTAAGAATTCTTTAAGCCAACCCAGGGAAGCGTTGTATGTTCGAAGCATTTTACGAAGCCTACCATCACCAGTCAGTTTCCTAGTTGCCTAGTAATAAATGTAAGAAAAAGAATAAATTATGACTATTTGCATCAGTGTCATTGATAAATTAATGTACTTCCGTATCCAAATAAATAGTTACATTCAGGTAAATTATAATAATATGTTCATTACACATATCGCCATTAACAAATTTACAAAAAAATATCATTTATTATACAGTATAAAAATATTTAACAGTTTGACTCCACACTCCTTCCTTGTCCTAGAAGCGAACCTCAGTCGTAAAGTCGTAAAATGTTATTGTTTATTTTTGTGCTTTGTAAATTGTACCTTAAATCTTGCGTATAAGGTTGAACTTGTTATGATGGATGTTGACCAGCTTGCTTCGGTCACAAAAAATATTGGTTTTTGTGCATGGCTTTATGAATACAAGTTTAAGTCACAATTATATAAGGTTTCAATTTGTACCAACATATTTTTATTTCAACTAGATGTACTTAAAAACAGTCGACGACACTTTTCAAGCTAATTTTTATATTCTACAAGTTCTGTTATTAATTAGTGATCGAAGGACTGATCCCTTGATTTGACGTTACATGAATCAGAACTTCGATTTCGCACTGTGACAACCATCATGGGCCAAAGCCATCATGAATAGTACAAAACAAAAAATATCCAAATCGGTTCGTTTTCACGGTTTTTGGTTATCAACAATTACTATAAATAATTTTTATTTTTAGGAGATAGATATCCACTTAAATCATACCATTCATACCTCGACACGGTTACATCTTCGTATTTATTCCCCAACTAGCCAGCTCGGTACCTACTCGGACTCGGTTAACTCGAGTAACTCAGTAAGTTCGACGCGACGAGTATAATTACTCGCGAGCTCGCGACTACTCGCAGTACTCGCTACTCATGACTTTTGACATTAAGCTTACTCGAGTTTACTCGAGTTTTTACTCGAGTAAACGGTTACTTTTGCTCGAGTAACTCGAGTTGTAAAAAGTATTACTCGGCCCATCGCTAGCCCAAACAAACGATTCTGACAAACTGACTGACAAACTGACAAATGCATGCTGATGATGATTGCTGAAAGATGGTTGTCAAAAGTCACAATTGCATGACATTGACAGCTAATAATGTCAATGATATACACAGACTATTAATTAGGGATGGTCAATGACAATAATAATATTCATAGAATAAAGTACTTACTATTATGGGCGCGTTCCACCAGACGTTCACAACGATCGAAATGACCCATTTGGCGTTCCACTTGACGACCACGGTCGTCATGGTCGCGGCAAAAACATCATTGATGACGTCATTAATTTCGCTCACGCCATGCTCAAAACGATCCACCACCACGGAAGATCTCTCGCCAGTTTTTAGACCTGGCAACACTAGGTAGAAATGGATGGTGATAATTTTATAAAAGTTATGAATGGCGACAGAAAAAATTACTTTATACGATTCGACAAGAGATACTTTAGTGGAAGTAGTAGTTTCTCCAGCAGATGCTCGACGTGCGGTCACAGGTTGATTTAATTATATTAAATTTACTACGTCTCGAATTGCGTCCAATGACTGGTCCAATGCGTCCGACAGCGCCCTCCGTCAATTCACAGATAAGTATATTCACAGATAAGATTCACAGATCGTTGTGAACGTCAAGTGGAACGCAGTCTATAATAGTGGCTAGTGCACTTTAGTGCAGTATAATAAGACTTGCCTATATTTATTTATACTATCAATACAATGCAATCACAGAGTACTTTGTGTAAGGGATATATTTTTACGCATATCTTGCTTAAGTATGTATTACATGCATCACGGACATAATTTTACGTCCGTGGTATGCATGTAATCTTTTATTATCTCATAATTTATCTTCCAAACTGCTGGACCAATTTATATAATAATTAAGATATCGTTAGATTCGTCTTGATAACCCAAGTGTTCATAAATAGGGGCTGTGAGGTGAGATGCCATTGTTTGAAGTATCAAAAAATAAAAATAAATCAAATAATGCAATATGGGTATCAAATTAAAAAGCTCTGATGATAACCTTATGATTAAGGTTTTCAAAAAGGTATATAATTATAGCTGTTATACTACACAATTTTTGTGTAGGTAGTCACTAGAGTTTGTGGGTTTTCCGTCCTACTATCGTGTAATATTTACGCCGCAAAAATTTTGACTTTCAGTTATTGAAGTATAATTACTATGCTTTCAGTATATTTTGTTCAAAGAATATATTGTAATTTATATTTGTATATGACTTGATATTGTATATTGTGGTCAATAATAACGACAAATACTTTAAAAGACAAAAATGTAGTCTTAATAAACTAGACTACTTCTAATAAAATATTGTAATAAGTACAGATGAGTAATTATAGTTCCAACGAATTATTGAGATAACAAGGGGCATCGAAATCCAGCGAAAAGACTCTCCAGTGTCCCCTCTGAGGTCGTCCATCCCGTGAATCCCGTCCCAAGCAGGCGTCGCCGTCTATGCCCTTAGGAGAAAGAACATATAAGTACTAGTCTATACAAATTACAAGTCTTTAAAACTATATAGGTACTTTTTGAATAGCTAGTGTTAGCAATGATGAATTATTATAATATTTTTGATGCTGGCAGGAACGATTAAAATAGATAAAATTTAGGGTGGGTAGGAAAATAAAAAAACTCGTTTTTGACATTCGACTCGCTGGAAATTAATGGCGGCAAAGCGCACTGTGTTCTTATGAGAAAAATTTAATAAAAGAGTGATTGTGAAGTCGTTAAGTGTTGTATTTTCTTTCACTAGGTGCACATTTAAGGTATTTTTACATTGGTTGTCTAAAAAATTACCTTGTCTAAAAAATGATAAGTACATGTACATAAAATTTAAAACTAATAATATTCTTGTCCTTCATTATTTTCATTATGCATAATAATATAATAATGCATAAATAATAAACAATATATTATAATAATCTATACTAATATATAAAGAGAAAAGATTTGATTTTTTGTTTGCATTAGGCTCCGAAACTACTGAACCGATTTGAAAAATTCTTCCACTGTTGGGAAGCTACACTATCCCCGAGTAACATAGGCTATATTATATTTTCAAAAAAATTAGGGACCCTTAATAAAACTCCAATAATGTAAACCAAGGTGTAAAAAAATAAGAAAACCGAAGCAAAGCGAGGGCGGTCACTCGTAAACAATAAATCCTCAGAATAAACCATATATTTTGTTATAACTATTAGGTAACCTTTACTGCAGTAAATGTGCTCCAATTTATTTTCTCCATTCTCCATTACTTAAACATACCTACGGTTCAAATGACGCAGCACCCTTGGGCATCTCATTTAATTTGCAGACGAAATGTAAAAGTAGAAAATAACGTGTATTTTTCGCAATTTCTTCACTTCAATTGCTCCCTCTTTTTCATTTTTTGTTTTTCCCATATTGTCGTCACCGTTTGTCCTGTAATTGTCTGAAGAAAAGAAAATAATTCAAGTAAATGGGCGAGGGTAAATCACTTTCAATTTTGAGAAGACAACGGATGACTCAAACGTATTTTCTCCGCTTAGTTTTTAGTGTTTGTACAAGTCGACCCTTCGTTATGTTTTGCATTATTAGTCATGTCTGTAACCCCTAACCTTTGCTTTCCCACTTAGGCAATTTATAGCCACGCCAATTTTATTACTGAATAACTTTAAATACGTATATTCATAGCATTATTAGCTTTTTCATCAATATTTTTAGCTTTTTATAGCTATTCAATATTTTTATATCAGCTTTTTAAATATCTAATATTTATAGCATTTGGCATTTACATAGACGTAGGGTGTAAACTGTATAAATATAATTATCCTTAAGGGTAGCATGGTAACATGCTCATTATAATTTATTCCTTGATCTATTGATTGATCCAATGAACCACTTTTTAGGGTTTCGTAGCTGAATGGCAAAAACGGGAACCCCTATAGATTCGTCTGTCTGTCTGTCTGTCCGTCCGTATGTCACAGCCACTTTATTCAGAAACTATTAGGACTACACAGTTGAAACTTGGTAGGTAGGTAGATGTATTTTGTAAACCGCTTTATGGTTTTTATAGAAAAATAAAAAATTAAAGAGAGTTTCCATACATAGAACTGAAACTAAAATATTTGTTTTCATGAAATCTATACGTGCTATAGATAGGTCTTTAAAAATGACGAGGTTCCCAAAACTATTTTTTCTCAAAGTCAATCGTTTGAAAGATAGACACTTCCAAAGTGGTAAAATGTGTGTAAAAATATATACGTATGCTGCAGATCTCAATGAACACTTTCAGCGAAAATTTGTTTGCACGAGATAAAGTCAGCAGTTTTTGCGATTTAGCAGATTTTCAAAAAAAAAACGGCCAGTGTACAAAATAAATTATTGTCATTGATCAAAGTTACAACACAAACCACCAGTCAAATATTACGTGCTACTCTCATTACATATCCCTAATCTATGATTGCTACTACGAAACCCTTCATTGGCGAGTCCGACTCGCACTTGGCCACTTTTTATGTCAATAACTGTCGTCAGTTTTAGTAACGTCTGCATACATAATAACTTACCGTGCCTTTGCTCGAGAGGGTTATTTTCTTTCCATGTACCTAGCACCTAGCACGCATTTTCAATTTTCCATACATGTAGGTTTAAGTATAAAGCCACTAAGTTGCCCAAAAATGCCTGTATTAGATACTTAATGCAGCATATAAGCAGGGATGTCAGACACGTCGGATATTATAAGTAAAACTTGTTTCGGTAACGGTTACGGTTATAGAATTATTTCGGACTACCTGTGTGTATCTTGTGCCAAACATCTACTTACATAATATATCCGATCAGCCGTTTTTGCGTGATTGCGTGTCAAACATCCAAACATCTAAACTTTCACATTTATAATATTAATAGGATTAACCTATTATTTCGGATAGTTTCAGTGATGGATATTAGGCTATTTGGGAATTATATAATGATAATAAATAATTGCAGATCATACATTATCCATAGAATGCTTATCAGTTATTATCTATTAGTACCTATATGTTAATTGACAAAAACATAGTTTTATAATCACAGAAAAAAACTATAATTATTTTACATTAAAAATTATTAGCTTAAATATCCCTCTTAAATATAAACCTACCTATTAACATACTCTACATCAACTCTACATCGGATTCGGTTACGGTTTCGGATACTTACTTTTATTCAGGTTATTCGATAGTTTCGACTATGACTACGGAGCTCTGCATTTGAGCTAAAATGCTAAATAAATCACTACAAGTATTACCTACATAATTTAGAATGAGGCTAAGTGCATTTTATCGACCCCACTCCAAGAACCTTGCCAAATTCTTGTTGCCAATTTGTACGTCTACTGCGATCCCATAGATTGAGCATAATAAAGTTTTCTGCATTTCTCATGCCTATTAGCTTTTAATAGCTTACTATATAGCATGGTCTCTCCTTTCTGAGAAGGCCTAGAGTTGGTACCTAATAGGTACCTACAGGGATAGAGTAGATTAGTAGAGGGATTAGGACAACACAAGCAACAGACGTTTTGATGACACCTGAAGACCACGAACGACTGCTATCTAATGATAACAACCAGGACCAAGTGCTTTTTATCGTGCTCTCCGAAGCACGGAGATTCTCAAGTTTCGCCCCTAGCGGTAACCTATCCAGTAGTCACCGATTTACAATGATAATTCAGTCGATCACTGGTCAATGCGTGCAGGACTACGCGCTCTTCTATTTCTTGCTTATAGACGACTTAAAAACAATCGGTCAAGTCAAATTGGACTTGGATAAATTAGGTTTCGGTACTTGTACTTAATATTCCGGTAAAAAAATATACTCGATTAAGTACATAATATATATTGCTTCGTTCTGAAAAGACGTGAACTAAACTCTTACACTAAAACTTAGAAATCGGCGCAGCGCCATCGCTCATGCGGTTGATTGCAACTATTGCAAGCGTCGTCGCGTCGTCGCGTCGTCGTCGCAATGCAACGAAAACGCATCGTGTGGCGTTGTTCTTGCGATCGATTTATAACCTACTTACGGCCGCTCCCAATATTGTATCTGACTATAATCTTTGGATAAGTTAGTAGTTAGGTCATTTAATAATAACTAACAGATACTATGTATGTACCTAGGCAGGTATGTGATTTTTTGTCAGTTGTTATTTAACTTACTACCGCTATTTAATTAGTTTAATGGGAGCGAGCATAATCTCGTAAATATTCAACATACCCTTAGTGTTTTGTATAGGAACCTAGGTTGGTCAGTGTATCTTAGGACTTATGAGAAATTCCTACCTAAAACTTACGAATTAATAGGTAGGTATAGTATTTACGATTTACAAATTCCATAGGTAGTGGTAATACGTTTATTCATTACTTAACTACCTAACCTACCTACCATCAATCCCTAACAATGTCCGATAGCTTTTATTTTTCATGCCATTAGCCTGAACGGCAAGCAACGAGCAAACTGCTGTTGGTATTTTTGTAGGTACTTAGGTATCTATCATAATCATAAGTCTATAGGTTGTCTAGAAGTGTTTTTAGGCACAAAATAGCCTGCTTAACCACAAAAATTTTTTTGGTTTAAAATAACATTTTGAAACAATTTTATCAAACAGTTCATAATCCTGACCTTGTCAATTTGTCGTACAATATCGTATCGTATCGTAAAAACGATAAAAGCAGCCCCAACCAAAAACAGTCATGATACCTATTATTGTACCTACCTAAGAGGATAATAATCTCCACTTATTATTGAGTTATTATAGCAGAGATTATTATACGTATGTACAACGTCTACCCTACCCCACAGATGTAGATATGCCTAGTATTTACGCGAGACGGCGGCGTCGCTTGTATTACGTTGTATCACGTACTACGCCATACTCACACATATAAAAGTTTTACGAGACATCCACTACACTCCGCACAGACACTTATTCGTATTTCCACTACTACTGATTTCATTCATGTACCGAAACTATACCTCTCTTTCTATCTCATTCAAGCCAACGGGTTCCGAGTACGAGCAAATGAAACGGGGAACTTTTCACTTACGAAATGGCGTTGTTGAACCGAATCGCCGCGTCGCGTCGTCGGCCGTCGGTCGAAGTCTGGCTCGCTCCCTCGCGCAGTCACTGAGCGCGTTCGAGGCGTGCGTTCGACTTTCGGGTGGCGACGTACGCTAAGCGTGTGTCTTCATTATTGATGCAAAAGTTCCACAATGGTAGATCATAACGAAAAATTGTTACAGGAGTTGCTTAAGAAACCTGGAAATAATGTGTGTGCCGACTGTGGGAGCGAGGGTATGTCTCAGTGTTTTTACCTAGTGATTTACTTTTCCTTGTAAAGCGTGGTATTTCCATGGGGTGGTGAATAGGCGGGGGGGCGTAAGTGCGTCCATGCTCCAAAGTTCAGTGACCTCAACGTAAAATGCATTCAATGAAAACAAATCGACATTGATCGCAATAACAATGAAATGAGCCGATGATTCGAAGTGGCTGCAATGATTTCTCGGAATAGTAAGCGAACAAACTTTGTTCCGGTATTGGTGACTAAATCGGACTGATGTAATTGAAAATTGTTTGCTGTAGGCGTCGATAGCCAACTGATCCGTTTTTGTTATTATCTTTTATACAGATCCTTTACTATGATAATAGCATTTTAAAGCTCTACATTGCTCTACGTTGATATTTACTCTTATAATTCTTCTAAACATGACTCTTGGTATCTATCTACTTATTCATATGTATTAGGTAGTAAAAGGTCTTCCCTGAATAGTTTACAACGACATAATATCTCTAAAATAAATAAATTTAAAATATACATAGGTAAAATTTTATAGGATTTTTATAAAGTAGTACTATTTGATAGCTTTGTTTTCCACTTTTTCTCTCTTAACAACCCTTAATAAAAATAATTGGTTTAATCCATTAAAATGTGTAAAAATATCAAAAATATCAAATGATTTAATTATAACTGCACCTTTATTTTTTAATGAAATTAATAACGAGTTTCTTTAGTTTTAATTAAAGCTAAAAGATAAGCCAGCCTGCATACCTACCTACGGAATCTATCAAACAGATAAAAAACTAATTTCCATAATAAGCGTATGTATCCCCGTTCATGTTTGCAAGCCTACCAATTAATGTACTAATTCAGGTGTCAATTTAGTAAAATGAAGAGTGCATTATGTAGTAATTACTCTACAAATATGCAACTCCAGGCGTGTCTAGTGTAATTTCTGTTTTCTATGGCGTAATGGCGAGGCTAGCTCTGCAGCCGAAATTCGACTGTATTACAATGGTGTAAAGGGTTACTGCGCAGTGGCATTTTGGATGTTCTATTTTCCGTAATACATGTGTTTGTATGTGTATTTGTAACATACATTATTTTTTTATGTCAAATTCAGCTTTCTGTAATTCTTTGAGTAAATGTTAACTATACCAAATCTCAGATTCCTACGACCGTGCATTTTCCCTCTACGCTACGTAACATCTGCAACCAATGTCACATATGAAATAGAACATAAGAGTCACTATATATGCATCCATACACTATACAATTATTTTACAAACAGTTTAATAAAATAAACTGTATCTTTTCCACAATATAATACCGACAGGGGGGTGCAAGTGTCCCCCCCCCCCCTTACATGCTGCCGCTGAAGACCATGAAAGAGAACTTTAATCGAGGTTAGTCGAAATTAAGACCTGAGACGGAATCTTTGTACTAAATCGTTATTGGGGACTCTGTCTGTCCATGAGTTCAAGCAAAGGAAATTAAATGAATCTTAGTTAAATTTTGTCACGGGTGGACATCCCCCCTGGTCCCTTGGATCTGCTACTGGAGCCAGGTGCTCCTATTAGTAATCGCTGGGAATGTTCCTATTTCGGCACTATTTGTAAGGATAATCCTAAGCTAGAGTTCTATAGATAAGCTATGATTTTTTGTTTAGCCCTAAAAGCCTAAATTAGCCTAATTTAACAATGCAACGTGTTTCTTTGATATCGCTTTCAAAGCTATCAAAGCTTTAGTAATCAGTTTTATATTACGACTGTCCATAGGTGGAAGTAACTACTTAAATGTACCTACTTCGTTTGCAGACTGAAGTTTTATTTGAAGTTGTTTTTACAAACACTTCGTAATTCTAACTACCTACGCCAGCGCTATAACAAATTCCTATCGTAATTCCTATTAGAAGAAGAAGCGGCAAGTAACTACCAAGGAGTTTATTCACTACCCACAGTTACAGACAGTGCTACTGATGGCTATGGGTAGTTTGATACCTATACCTGTATTAAATTATCATGGACTATTAAGATAAAAAAAAATATTTGATAAGGTCACATCAATTGATTAAGTAGTAACTAATACTAATACTGAATACTGATATACCTACCTACTATCCGTGTGGGATGAGTTGAATACCTAATTAGTCTAATGACCCCACCCAATGAATCCGTATTGAAAGCGAAACGAAGCCATCATCATTATAGATTAATTAGGTAGGTAGGTAAGGTAGGTATATCAGTATTCGACCATAATTGAAGAAAATTATAGTATAATTTTTCTATTTCCAATTTCTTTTAAAAGCTAACAGCAACAAAATGAATCGATTGACAAATAGATCTGGTAAAAATTTTGCTGAACTCAATTGTTTTGTTTAGTCTATATAAATATAGGTACCAGGTACCTACATAATAATAGAATTATTGCGTATATCAAATGCGTGTTAGATTATGGAAATCTAACACGCATTTGATATACGCAATACCTGGCGATACTATGCCTACTATCAATGTTTCAAAAATGATAAAACTAATTCCTTATCAGCACATGACGTTCAAAACATCGAAATTCTGACCTTGAATTTGACCGATAACCGATACCAGCTCTACATAGTTCACTGTCCGAGAAATCTTCAACTACAGTTGAAACTAATTTCCTCAAAAAATACTGCGATTAAAATATGATAAATAAATAGGTACCTACTTAATAACGATAATTACGTTAATGCATAGGTACTCGTATTATTTTCTTAATCTTTGTTACCGCTGAGATTGTTATTTTTAGTTGTGTATAAAATTTTACTAGGGGCTAAGTACTGTTAATATGGTAACAAAATATAAATGTCACTACTAGCGCCATCTGTTATAACTAATGTGTTAGTACTCTGTGAATAAATATTAGTCTATTGAAAACTCTACTGTGTGTATTATTAACAGGTTATGGGCCCAGCGCAATTAATAAATTTTCAATAGATTAAAACGCGTAGTACTGTTTGGTTCTGTTACAAAAATGACGACGAACTATATTGCTAACATTCCAAAGTTAAAAGGGCGCGAGAACTATGAGGATTGGTGCTTTGCAGTGAAAAATGTGTTGGTGTTAGAAAACATGGCGTCCGCCATCGCTAATAAGCTACCGGCGTCACCTACGACAAGCCAAATAAATGAAGATGCTAAAGCTAAAGCGAAGTTAGTGTTGACGATTGACCCTTCACTTTATGTGCATATTAAGCATGCATCAACAACCTTTGATTTATGGATCAAGTTACAGAAAATGTTTGATGATACCGGCTACACAAGAAAAATCGGCTTGTTACGCAAACTCATCAACATACGGCTTGATAACTGTGATTCGATGACCCAGTATGTAACTGAAATTGTAGAAACAAGCCAGAGATTACAAGGTACGGGCTTCAAAATTACAGACGAGTGGATTGGAGCATTAATGTTAGCAGGATTACCCGAAAAATATGGACCCATGTTAATGGCCATCGAACATTCGGGTATTGATATAAGTGCCGACGTCATAAAAACGAAGTTGATGGACATGTGTAGTGATGTTGGAACGTTTTCCGGCTCGGAGAGTGCTTTTGCTGCGAAAAACACGCAACGTACGAAATATTATAACAAAATTGATATGACCAGAAACAATAGTACGAAATATGGCAATATTAGATACGATCAGAAACAATCGACAGGAGAAACGTCAAAAGCTGTCAAAGTAATAAAATGCTATAAATGTAAGCAAACAGGTCATTACAAAAATCAGTGTCCGAGTTTAGAAACCAGCAAAAGAAAGCAATCCAACGCCTTTAGCGCTATTTTCTTAAGTGGAAAATTCAACTGCGATAGTTGGTACATAGATAGCGGAGCCAGCAAACACATGACAGCGAAGAAAGAATATGTTGAGAATCCATCATATGAACATGAAACCAAAGAAATAATTGTTGCAAACAAAACATGTGTCCCAGTGCTGTGTTCTGGTGATGTAAACATCATTACAGTTGTGAGTGGTGTAGAATATGACATCACAGTTTCAAATGTATTGTGCATACCGAGTTTAACAACAAACTTGCTTTCGGTGAGTCAGTTAATTGAGAATGGAAATAAAGTAATATTTAAAGAGAAATTTTGCTATATTTACAATCAACAGAGAACTCTAGTTGGAAAGGCAGAATTAGTAGAAGGTGTGTACAGATTATATACTAAGAAATCAGAACAGTTATTAGCAGCCACAGCTAAGGTATCAAGTGAAACTTGGCATCGACGATTGGGGCACATCAACAGTACTAGCTTGAACAAAATGAAGAATGGAGCCGCAGAAGGTATTTCATACACAGATATAGCAGATATTGACAAATCTAAGTGTACTGTTTGCTGTAAGGGGAAGCAGGCTAGACTACCTTTTCAGCCTAGCTCGACTAACACCCAGGATATTTTAGAACTGATACACTCGGATGTCAGTGGTCCGATGGAAAATGTGTCCATTGGAGGATCCAGATACTATGTACTATTTGTCGATGACTACAGCAGAATGGTTTTTGTATACTTCATGAAGTCAAAGTCTGAGGTATTTAAGTTCTTCAAAGAATTCCAGTCAATGGTAGAAAAACAGACAGATCGGAAAATTAAAATTCTAAGAACAGACAATGGCGGTGAGTTCTGCAGTCAAGACTTTGAAAGATATCTCAAACAACAAGGAATAATTCATCAGAAAAGTAATGCCTACACGCCACAGCAAAATGGTGTGTGTGAAAGGATGAATAGGTCATTAGTTGAAAAGGCTAGATGTCTAATTTTTGATGCAGGTTTACATAAAAAGTTTTGGGCAGAAGCCATAAATACCTCTGTATACCTAAGGAATCGGTCAGTTGTTACTGGATTAAACAACATGACTCCATACGAAGCCTGGACAAAGAAAAAGCCCAACTTAAGTCATGTACGTATTTTTGGAAGTAAGGTTATGATGCACATACCAAAAGAAAAGCGCTTAAAATGGGATATGAAGGCTAAAGAACTTATTTTGGTAGGTTACGCAGACAATGTGAAAGGCTATAGGGTTTATGACCCAGAAAATAACTCTGTCACAACCAGCAGAGACATCATTATAATGGAAACAACCAAAAATACAGTGGAGATTCCTATTGAGTGCAAGGCTTCAGCGGAGGAACAGAGTGAAAAAGAAGAAACTAAAAATACAGATTGTACAGACACTGAATGTGACGATAATGATATTACATATATTCCAGAAGCCTCTTCAGCAAGTGACTTATATGAGAGTATTTCTGAAACAGCATCAGAACTAGAAGATTCATTATTAGACTTGAATCAGGACATTCCAAAAAAGCGAGTGAGAAAAATACCTGACAGATTAATCTATAATCATTTATGTATTGCAGAAACAGATGATCAAAATATAATGGATATTACACTCGAGGAAGCTTTAAATGGACCTGAAAGTAAATTTTGGAGATCAAGCATGGAGGAAGAACTAGAATCATTTAAGAAGAATGATGCGTGGGAACTTGTGGATCAGCCTCGTGACTCTACAGTAGTGCAGTGCAAATGGGTATTTAAGAAGAAGTATGATAGTGTTGGTAATGTGCGTTATCGTGCAAGACTAGTGGCAAAAGGTTTTTCACAGAAAGCTGGCATAGACTATCATGAAACTTTTTCACCCGTGCTCCGTTATAGTACCTTAAGATTGTTATTTTCAATAGCAGTAAAACTAGGTTTAGATATACGTCATCTTGATGTCACTACAGCCTTTCTGAATGGTCTTTTGAATGAATCTGTGTATATGCAAAAACCTATTTTATATAAAGATTGTAATGATGATAATAACAAAGTGTTAAAGCTCAAACGTGCTATCTATGGACTTAAGCAATCATCACGTGCTTGGTATCAGAGAGTCAATGATTACTTAGAGTCTTTAGGATTTTTAAAATCTAAGTATGAACCTTGTTTGTTTACAAAGTTTGAAGGAAATACTAAAGTTATAATAGCATTGTTTGTTGATGATTTTTTTGTTTTTTCTAACTGTCAGATGGCAACTAACCAGTTAATGCAAGACTTGAGTAGTAAATTTAAAATAAAAGATCTGGGTCAAATAAAGCAATGTTTAGGCTTAAGAGTGAATATGTATGAAAATGTTATAACTGTTGATCAACAACAATATATAGAAAGCTTGTTGAAAAGATTTAACATGTCACATTGTAAAACTGTAGAAACTCCTATGGAGATTAATTTAAGATTGGAAAAATGTAAGAATAGTTTTTGTGATAAAAAAATTCCATATAGACAATTAATAGGTAATTTAATGTATTTAGCTGTCTTAACTAGACCAGACATAGCTTACAGTGTATGTTATTTGAGTCAATTTAATAATTCATATGATGAAACCCATTGGAAACATTTAAAAAGAATTTTAAAGTACTTAAAACATACTAAAAATTATGGTCTTGTTTTTTCTAAGGATAATTCTTATATAGAAGGATACGCTGATGCAGATTGGGGTTCAGATTCAAATGATAGAAAATCTTTTTCTGGGTTTTGTTTTAAATTGTCTGGTACAGTTATTTCTTTTGAATGTAGGAAGCAAAGAAATGTAGCATTGTCCTCAACAGAGGCAGAGTATATTTGCTTGTCAGAAGCCAGTAAAGAGGCCATCTACTTAAAGAATTTATTGTTTGAGATTTTAGGTAATTCAAAAACAATTACTTTGTATAATGATTGTCAAAGCGCACAAAAACTTATTTTGAATCCAGTATACCATCGAAGGTCTAAACATATAGATATAAAATATCATTTTGTGAGAGAGGCAGTTGCAAATAAGTTTGTTAAAATTGATTATTTAGAAACGGCTGAAATGCCAGCAGATATTTTTACAAAAAGTTTAGGGTCTTTAAAGCATAAATATTTCACAAAAAAGCTTGGTATATTACCTATTTCAAAGTATTTATGATTTTGTTAAGCGGAGGTGTTAATATGGTAACAAAATATAAATGTCACTACTAGCGCCATCTGTTATAACTAATGTGTTAGTACTCTGTGAATAAATATTAGTCTATTGAAAACTCTACTGTGTGTATTATTAACAAGTACGTCTATGTATAGATTGTGGTATAGATCTGTGACTTTATTAGGGCTATAGGGATGGGGTTTGTCTTTGGTAATTGTTAACCACGGTTTACTTTGGTTAATACTGTATTTCAGATTGACTGCATATGCGTTCGTAACGTAGGTACCTATATCCTATCTCTACAAAGGTTGGTGCAAATTCATATCGTACACCAAACTCATTCATCTATTTGATTTATTACTGCAAGACAAGAAACACGCTGAAGGACGATTAGCAGTGAAAACAAATAAATCTTAGTCCAAGTCTATAACAGGGCCAGGGTCGAAAACAGATTCGGTATCGCATAGTAATTAAATATATGAATATGTAAAAGATCCATACACTTTTAAATAAAAAACAAACTTCCAAATTGGTTGATGGACGGTGGTGGACGAACATTAAAAAATGCAATCGAAACGAGAACCTCCTTTTTTGAGATTATTTACAAAATGTATGTAATTGGTTGGTGATGCATAGGTACGGTACGGTACCTGTACCAATTAAAGATCGAAATAAAGAATTCAACTTCCAATTTCCAAAGAATTTTTTCAAATATATTTTGCAGCTTTGTAAAATATTTTATTTGATATAAAATTAATCAGTTTTCTTATTAACACGTATAGAACATAAGTACAAAATCAGAACTATACAAGTTGTTAGCTTTAGATGATCATCTAAGCGTTTCGAAACCCTTTAAAATATCAATGCTTAAATCTCTGTCATACATAGATTCGCCTGTTTCATTGTACAGGAAAACTTTTATAAGTCGTTTCCTAAGACTCGCTTAGAAAAGATCAATACGTAATGCCTCATACTTTTCTAAAGAACGCAAGTACAAGACATTAGAATGTCATACAATACTTAACAGGTTCTTTATGGACTACTCTGGTATGCGGAATTTTAAGTTACATTGCACTCAAAGGCATGCAGTGTATCTTAAAATTGTGAAATCAGTACGTGCTTGTAGAGGTTTTAATGTGTTTACTGTATGAACTCTGGCATGCTTCGCAGTAGCCATTTTTTTTTAAATGGTTGCTTTCTTATATTATTGTTGTCATTGAAGTAGAGTTGATGTAGTGGTTATTACAAAGAGACACAAAACAGTTTTTTGAGGTATTCCTAGTCGTACTATCAAAATGTTTTATTATGGAACATTTTATTTTAGCCGTCAGCAATCGTAAAATACCAGTGACTCATTTCATTTCGTCACGGAGGCTTCGACTATGCGTGGATTGTTTGCACTTGACAATTTTTTACACATTAAGTGAATATTGGAAAGATGACAAAAAATTAAGTTGGTGTTATAATGCGATGTCTGATATCTATGGAAATATAGAAAACCGTTATCAATGTTTTTATCTTGCGTTTGACGTACCTGCATACTTATTATCATTAAAAAAAAACTTACGCACTATTCATATAAACACTAAAACCCCTAACTCTATATTGAAAATTTCATCGAAATCGTTTGAACTAGGAACATTGAACTGTTGATCTGATGAAAATTTGCATTTTTGAAATAGGCATGATCTGAACTATACTCTGACTAGGGTTGCCAGATTGCCAGACTGAAATATCTGGACAAATTTCAAAAAGTCGGGATTTGTCGGGACAAACAACTTTTTTTTGAAGTTATACTTCTTTAGCGTTATGAAATAAATGGAAAAAATTATGAGGATGAAATTAAGATTTGTAACACGTCCATGTTGACACAAAAACACCGGTCACGAAAAACCGCACGCGCGTTTTTAAAAACGCTCGTTTTGAAAAAATTATTATTATTATATTTATTTTTATATTGTATTTGTTTGTATACTAAAAGTTAAACAGGGGAAGGAAGGGAGGGGAAGGGGAACGGTAGGGAGAGAAGGAGGGGAGGGGGAGAGGAGAGGAAGTATAACTTCTCACGCGCGTACAAAAGTATACGCCCCCTTTTTGGAAATAGCCGGCAAACGAGCTGACAACGCGGCCAGAGCGCGTGCGGCAAACGCGTTCTGTTGAATCGAGTGATTTGCCGGGACATTTTGTATTTTGTCGGGACTCTGGACATCACGTAAAATGTCAGGACAATCCAGAGGAATCCTTGGATTGTCCTGACAGGCACTCCGCACTTTTGGTATGATGTTACAAGTACGTGCCGCGTTCGACGTGTCGCGGTCGGGCAGAAGGGCTGCCACGCGCCGCCGCGGCCGCGCCGCTCGTCTGACCGTGTCATACATTTGTAATCTATCACACATGTCATCACAAAAAAGAAAACAACCCTGACGTTGTCAGAAAGGATAAGAGTTATGATTAGAAAGAGAGGCAACGTCTAGATGTCAACGTCTGTCGACGATTAGCGCTATGCCACCAGAATTACACTTTATTGTGTCGGACCAAGAGTCGCTATTTATTTAAATGATTTTGCGGAGTGACTCTTCTGTACCAATAGGTACTATCAAGTATTCTGTGATTCTGGTATGGCTCCAGATGAGGGAACTTCTTAACGTTTTTTAACAACAGAGGTTAACCTGTAGGTTCGCCGTTCGGGTATATTTCGATGATTTCCCCCTCAAAAAAAAAAGATAGTACCTACCACCTACTAAACTAACCCTCCTTGCCAACGTGCAATATTAGGATAAAGGATAAATAGCATTGTACAAATTTAATATACCTATAAAATTCTCATGTCACCGTGTTAGAAGTTCAACTCCTCCGAAACGGCTCGACCGATTTTCGTGATTCTTTGCGTGCATATCGGCTAGGCTTGAGAATCGGACAACATCTATTTTTCATCCCCCTACCCCTAAAATTTTTTTGGCAGAACAACGTTTGCCCGGTCAGCTAGTATTACTATACATATAGGTACAACCCGTACAACCGTATATTCAACTTTGAGACGGATAATTACATTGTGCAAATCATGCAGTCCGGGGCAGTCAACGAGCTGTATCCGCTCGGACGTGCGCGTGCGCAGCGGAACAAGTGTCGTGGTTAGTGTTATTAGTCCGTCATTATTAATTATTACTCGTAGATACTAATAATAATTATAAACAACACTAACGAATAAGAGCCGAAATTACTGACCGATTACATATAGAATTTATAAGGAATTACCACATGGTAATTTCAGGTTTCAATATCTACATTTACCTTCATTAGGCTACTTTCGTAATCTAGATAAGTTTTTGGCTTTTGTATCAGTTTGAAGTGGATCTAATGAAGCTTGTAATATTTGACACACAAATGGGATCAGCTTGTGTTATGATAAACGATTTGCCCGGTGTCATGGTATCCTTATCTTTATCAATAAATTCTATACCTCTTTAAATCCATATTGCAGAACAATATCTGTCAGGTCAGCTAATATTATGCATATACTCAATGTTTGCGGTCCGTGTGGTTTAATGGAACGATATATCGTCTGTCAAGGAAGTAATTGAACCAACCGCGTCGATTTGCGCCACCTAGTGATGTAATAGACGTAGAATTGTCGACTCTACTTCTATGACTCTACCCTAAGACTTGATATAATTTTTTCGAGTGCCAATGAAAATTTTATTTCAAAATCATAGTTTAATTCAATTGTATTCAGTGTGACTGCATCACCTATACAATAATCTAAATTTTACTAACAAAAATAACCAACTTCAAAGTCTCAAAAACTACTTTTCAGATCTCGTTCAAATTTATGTGGGACCAAATGACAAGCACCTGCTTTCGATTAAAAAAAGAATCATCGAAATCGGTTGGCGTGATATTGAGTTATTCGTCTATTTGTTGCGCACATCTTAACACAAATTTACGACTTATGTGGTTTTCTCATGGATGCCATTGTCAGATCTCAATAAAATTTATGTGGGACCACATGACAGCCACCAGCTTTCGATTAAAAAAACAATCATCAAAATCGGTTCGCCCAGTCCAAAGTTCTGAGGTAACAAACATTAAAAAAAAACAGTCGAATTGAGAACCTCCTCCTTTTTTTCAACTCAGTTAAAAAGGAGTATAATTAATCAAATTATTTATTCAAACTTTTTTATCAGTCAGTGTGAGCACAGGATTCATCGATCTCTACGTGTTATACTTGCTCTCTTAATTTCTCTCTTAATTTGAAATTGCTTCGCTTTACCCCGCTTTACTCCGCTCTACTATTCTTCGTTTCAGTGAAAACTTAGGCCTCATTTCCACGTAGACGCATCTCAATTGTCGCTTGCTTGCAGCTTGCCTGCATCTTGCGTAGTAAAAGTGCAGAATCTGTCCACGGAGCAGCAACGTCACGTTTGCCTATTGCCTATTTCATTATGCAGCTTGCATGCAATCTTCAAATGAAGTGCCGTGGACACCAGACGTTAGTAGCGATGCTGTATCGTTACCGTCGCTACTGTATGTTGAAAATGTGACTAACTGCCAAGGAGCATGATATGTGAGCGATCGATAAAGAACGTCGGGCGTGTTTGGGGTTGACTAATGGCAAAATTTCATAATCCGTTCCACGCTTCAGAAGGCACGTTAAATTGTCTATCTCTGATACTATTGTTGATGGTTTAATTCTTGTATGAATTTGCCCTTTAGAAATAAGTTTAGTCATGCTAGAATTTTCCAGAGCACCTTATTGCGGGTATTAAAAATCTTTTAACAATATTATGTCGGTAATAGAGTGATAAGAAGACATATTATGGCTGTAATCAATGATATTAAAAGTACATATATAAAAGGTTGTATGGCAGTTTTCGTTCAATAAATAGTGTTTTAAATTCAATGTAAGGTTGATATTATCAAGGATAAGAAGGATTAATAAGAAGAAATGGATATTTAACCAATAAGGATAAAGATTGAAATCGGTCCTAAATATTTTTCTGTCTTGATTTATCTGTACATAAATCAGAATAAAAATCAGTTGAATACTACATAAAATGTATGTGCAGTACGTTTATTATACAGAACAAAAATTATTTCAATATTGTTTTACAGATAAAATAGAAATTACGCTTAAAACACGCTTTAGCTTCGTTGAGGCCTGAGGGCAACGGCTTTTTAGATGTGGCGTCCCTTCTTGAACGTGCTAATAAAAAAAAGTGATCCACCTGCGACCAGCCCTAAATTTTGATTTTTGTGTTACGTTGTTGCGTATTATGGAAAAATGTACATCTTAAGTGAGTATTCTATTTTATAAGTATTTGTTTTGTATGTAAACCAAAATATGTATCATAGGAAGGGATTTATAGCATTATTATTTATTTATTTATTTTAGTTTACTTCCCAATATATTTTACTAGTTTCTGTTAGATACTAGTTGTTTCGTTTATTACTAGTAAGTATTATTCAAATTTCACATTTAGTATCTGTGAGATTATGAAGTTACCACGCCGCGCAAGGAGTTATGAAGTACCTAATGAAGATTATGCCCGGTGTCCACGCATCAAACGTGACGCACGAAGTGTAGTAAACCACGGCGCGTATCTTGACGTCACGAATTGCAAAGCAAATATGGAGCAATTAGAATTAGAGAATTGCCAGTTGGCGGGTAATGATGGCGTCTTATGATCTGACGTGTCACATGCTTTGTGGGATGACAAGCGGATAAGCAATAAACGCCAGACACCAGACAATCGTCATGTTACTAGCTGGGCGACAAACGTGACATGAAGGCTCTTTTACGAGTATGTGCGTTATACTGTGTAGATGCATGGTAATTTGGAGTATGCGTAGCAGTCGTAGTATCTAATTGTTTTCAAACGACATCGACATGCTTTTATTTTAATGTAGGTAGTCTGAAATATCAAAGTTAACATTGCCTTTTTTTAGGAAGTAATTAAAAGTAAAATTTATATTGATTTAAATTCTTGAATGAATGAATTTTTTTACATGTAGAGGGTGAAAAATAGTACTGATTTATTGTAAATTAAAAAACAATTTGGAAAACCCAACAGTGCACGCCTCCAAGTTGTAATTATTAGAGAATTAATATTTGTAATAATTTATCCATCGTAAAAATACATTTTATAACACAGTTTTCGTATAGTTAGGAATTGTGTTACCTACTATCTCAAAGATAATGACAATATCATCAAATCAAAGATTGGAAAAGTCTTTCATGAGTTTCATGACACATTTGAGTTGAAATGTTTATTGTAAAAAATTGAAGAAATGTTCAGCCTTCATATTCAATAGGCTTCTAAATTAATAGTTTCCTGACATAATAAAAAATAGGTTTCTTCTTCAAATCCACGGACGTAAAAAAAAAGACGGACGTAATCCCAAGAACAAATTCAGTGAAGCACCCATAGTAATACCAACTCTGTATCCGTACAAGTACACACACCCACACATTGACACCATACTGCTATGACATTGACACCATCGCGAATCAAAAATTACAAAATTACGCACACATGGTAAGCGAGCTGTCATTGCTATGCTTCACTCTCGATTAGACAAGGTTACGTCCGTTCTTTTTTTACGTCCGTGGTCAAATCCTTACGTTGCTAATGTTGCTATCATCCGTTCATGCGAACTGCAGACAGAAAAATTGACATCCAACATAATATTTATTTAATCGAGTTTTTTTTTACTGTATGATATGTAATTTATAGTTTGAAGTGCATTCTGCATTAAAGAGCGTATTTTATAGCATAATAATTAATAATGTATTGTTATAAAATATAGAGGTTTAAGTGTAAGCGCTTCCCGTACAGCCTCCTTGGAGGCGTCCAATGAGCTACTTTTGACGAGTTATATTACATGACGGATGACGCGTTACGTCCTTTAAAAAATACCTTCAGTGGGCACAGGGCTTTAGCTAGAAAACCCGTCTAAGATTATTTTTGTTCGTCGACTTTAGGTGCATTGTGCGGGCGCCAGGCGTATTATATATAGAAATATAGTATAAATAAATTTTAGTGTCTAATATTGGTTTGTATTCAGGATAATCAACTGTGAAATGAGTCGGTTGCACGTCGCGCCGTCTCGGAAATACCAAAGGCATAGCATAATCGGGTTTCAAGTCTTAATTTATCCAGAAGACATTTGTCTCAGACAGTTTAGGCGAAAGTCTGGCAGTGTTTCAGTACTTGTATAAATATGTTTTATAACGTTGTTGTGACTGAACGAAGTCTGCACAATATGACTAAACATAATAACATGGCTTCAGTAGTAATCGTTTGAATATTGTTATTCATAAAAGTTACGGACATACAATATATTATGTACAGTATTCCATCTTAAACGGCATAGTAATTTGGTACATACATATATAACCGACTTCAGACAGGAAACTCTATTTAAATGGTAGTGTGTAGTATTCCTATGTTAAAAGATTCTACCCTATTATACAAATACAAAAAAATCCTGTTAATCATGACAAAAACTTTTGAAGAGTACGGCTGACTTGATGACAAATCGATAATTTATGTCACAACACACATTCTGATGGTACGTTTTTTCCTTAGGACTATAATCATACAACTAAAATCTCTGTGTATGTAAACGCAAAAATATGAACTGCACGGGTTTTTATATATTTTTTTCATTGATTAAAGATATAGTACCTAATGAGGAAGCTTTAGGTGCACTGAATAAAAAAATTTATTATTAAGTAAAAACTGTTTTGGTATAAATATTTGTTTTACTTTTAATTTTCTAATCGATTGGACCAAGAGGTCACATTCACGAAATATAGGCCCTGTATAATCGATTCATTATGACGTACCTAATAATGGTCAATGTCAATGGTCAAGTTGCAAAAAATATTTTTTATACATGAAAATGATTCATATTTAAATGTATTCCATTACTTCTGGGCCAGCTTTATCAATAAAAGATTGTCAGTTCACGCTTTCAGACTTTTTATTGCTAATGCCACGGTCCGAACCGCCTTCACGTACATTAACCTTGCGTTACTGTCTGCGCAAAAAATAACGTAGTCGTCTGCCGTATGCCGTATACTTTATTATTATGTAATAATAGACCAGCGGCTTTAACGTCCCCAAGACAGACCCTAGTTTGATTCCTGGATTCATTATCAGTTGTTTCGCTGAAGGTATATAAGGAACCCGGCTCACCTAAGAAATCTCAATTAAAAACACAAATGATAGCCTTTAACATATTTTTTTATTCGCGATATTATTCTTTAAATAATTATTAGGATATTGTGTCGCACCGCGGGTTGTATTTTCAAAATCGAGCCCTCGTTCTCTTTTCAAAATCCATTAAATCGACTGAAAACCGTAGTCAATTAGCTAAAATTTGCTGCGTAAACATCGGGTTCGTGTTGTCGGTTCTATACGTTATAGTTCAATGCGCGTAGGTCAAGGTACCAATACTTAGGAATATTTTCCGTTTCCTGTTTAAATGTAAATATCCCATTTGCATTGGTTTTCCTTTTAACATAGAATAATGTACTGCTTCTTATTTCAGACTTCAGAAAAAGAGGAGATTCTAAATTCGGTTGTATTTTTTTTCCTCAACTAAATCTTTTCAAGTTTCATTTAGGTAACTTAAATGCCAAAAAATCAATTGAATCATATACGAAATCTATTAAATATTATTGTCTTAGTGATAATAACATAATATGTGAACAATTGCGTATAGGTAGGTACGTATTCGTCCCAAAAAACCGATGCATTTGATAATGTCACGTGACTCATTTGAAAAAAAAATTAAGACCCATTTTCGTTTATATACCGTTGAATTACCGAGATCTATGTATTCATTGCATAATCCACATTTAAACTTTCGTTCCGTAGATTCTGAGAAATATTTGGCGTGCCAGACATGACGTGCTAATGCCAATAGGGTTTCGTTTTTAAACGCGCCCTAAAATAATTGTTTACTACTTACTATAGTATCTCTCTACGGCCTTTCCGTCTATAACAGACGATTCAAACAGCATCTTGTGGATGGCACCTCTTTTCATGACTGTAAAGACCAAGCTGGGAGCGACAGTTTCTACCGCAGTGACGACAGGAGAGTGTAGAGTGGGCTGGTCTGGAAGCCATTTTCTGTTTCTTGCCTCTCCTGTCGCATAGTAGTCTAAACCAGTCCCTATCATGTTTCATTCATATTCATAATTTCTCTACGATGCTCCAGATTAAATAATTTTGGAAGACTTATGCCGCCCGAAAGCCTCCGATATGATTCCACATCTGACGATAACAATCGACTCATTCGTGCTTTTAAAATCGAATCATTACGTGCTACTTGTGTAATTTCAACAAGTAGTAAAATAAAATTACTTACATTAGTTACTGTATTATAGTTTATACATACATACACAAAATAATACGATAAAGACAAATAAAAATGAACTATGCCAACTTGCATTCTTAGCGTTTCATTTGTAACATTGTAGCTAAGATGTTTATGATAATGTCACTTCCTATTTTAACATTGTTATTGTGTTGTGATGACTGATGACTTTAACCCATTGGCTAAGGATCGTGTAACAAAAATAAACAGAATTTCCTTGAACCGTTTCACAAATTGATCTTGTTTGTAGCGAGCCATCCAGAAGTGTGACAAAGTCCGGACTTTAGTTAATTCCAATAAAACAGTTTTTTTTTTCGAAACTTTACTCCAGTATCTTTTTTTTTATTTTACCAATATCCATTTCAAAATGCCAATTAAATTCAACCACGATTCAATGGTTACTTTACTTCATTCAAAACAAATGCAATAACAAACCGGATATTTTCGGTATTACAGATGTGATAGAAATATTCACACCGAAACCAGTTCGGATCTCACAAGAAGATTCACTCACTGATCAAAACATAGCGTTATTTACGAGTGGAGGCCACGCGCTTATGTGGGCTTGTGACGTAGAGTCTGTGTACTCGCGAGAGAACACATATAGACTTGTAAACATCGAGTTTTGTTAAGGTGGGCGCAGACTAGCGCGACGTGCAATGTGATACGATTGCATAAACTCGCCGACCACACAGTTGCATTGACAGCCGGTGGCCTGGGTGCTCGTTACAATGAACGATCTCATATAATCGGGAGTACAGCACTGTTGCTAAGTTTCGAGTTTTATACCTAGTAGCTAGTGTAGCCACAAGGTGATTGAGACCAGACTCGAAAGACCTTGAGTTATACAAAAATTTTAGCGATTAAGAGCTAATTTCGGTTGATTTCCGGCTAATTTCTCGAGACAATGTTTCTGTACATATTTTATACATATAGAAAATAAAAATGTTGTACATAGAATTGCATTACTATATGCAAGCAGTAGGTAGGTATTTCCTCAGATTTGTTCAGATGACGATACTTTTTTAATGAAAAAAAAAAATTATTATCTGTGAGACTATTATGAACTTTAGATAATAATATTAATTGCGTTCACACACCATTGGGTGATGCGCTTGAAGAAACTTTAAACAAATTACACTAGACGCTTGTAACAGAATTTCTTATAACTGAATTCTACTTACAACGTTAATATGAATATAAAATGCTTATTAAAACCTTTGTATACACCGCTTTTATTTTTTAAGAGATCACTTATCTATACTAATATATAAAGAGGAAAGATTTGATTTTTTGTTTGCATTGAATAGGCTCCGAAACTACTGAACCGATTTCAAAAATTCTTTCACTGTTGGAAAGCTACACTATCCCCGAGTAACATAGGCTATATTATACTTTAAAAAAAATTAGGGATCCTTAATAAAACTCCAATAAGGTGTAAAAAAATAAGAAAACCGAAGCAAAGCGAGGGCGGTTACTCGTAAATTATAAAGATCAAAGTGTAATAAATTCAATGACTATAAGCTGAACTTTTAATTAGCCGCATTCGATCTAAACCTGTAGTGGAAATACAAAGGGGATGATAAAAAAGTTTTAAAAATCTTTACGGTTCTACATAATTATACTCCTATATTGACCTTTTCAGGGCAAATTGACAAATATAAAAAATATAAAATATGTTTTTATACTATTTTGACAAAAGAAAAAAAAGATGCTATATTGACTTCTTTAGACAACAAAGCCCATCACCATAAAGTTACCAAAAACTATTAAATCTCTTAACAGCGACGTTACAATAGTATAAAAAATTAACGATGATATAATATATAAACTTAAAATTAGCGACAAAGCTATATAATATGTAGATTTACTGTTTAACATTGACATACCATGACATCCGGTTAGCTCGGAGCATGCGTGACTTTACGCTTTCCCCGGCGTGCCTGCGTATTTGCGAATATCTTCATTATAGGTATCTTATTCCGAGTCTTAACCTAACTTAATGAGATACTGACTTACATTGTGTTTTCTGTAACTTTAATCTATACTAATACTAGCTGCGCGGACAGACTTCGTTCTGTCAAAAGTTTTTTTTTTATTAAAACCTTCCGTGTGTCTTAAGGGAGATGTAAGCTATCCTATCTTTCAAGTTGGATCGGACTGCACAGGGTGCGAAAATTTGATTAAAATCGGTTAAGTAGTTTAGGAGTCCATCGCGGACAAACAACGTGACACATAATTTATATATATTAAGAATATAAAGAGGAAAGTTTTGTTTGTAATGGATAAACCCAAAAACTACTGGACCGATTTCAAAAAGCCTTTCACTAAAATAAAGCTCTTTTCTTTCCGAGTAACATAGGCTATATTTTATTTAAAAAAATGTGTGGGTCAGCTCCGACGCACGACTGGTGTTTAACGCCATCTAGTTTGCATTCGTCAAATCAGGAACAACGCCATTTAGTAAGACGACGACCATGATGATGATGATGATGTTTTTACATCATCATCATTATCATCATCGTACTGGTCAGTAACAACGCCATCTAGATTCTGTGTTACGAATTACAAATATAACGCATATCGTAACAAAGAAAGTTTGATTTTACTTCTCATAAAATTTCATACCGCGGGCTTAAATATGAAAATCGATTGTAAAAGAGTTAAACACCAAAAATGGGGGGTTCTGTACGAAAACCGAAGCAAAGCGAGGGCGGTTATTAGTTGCCAATATTTCCAACGTAAAAGTTTATCGGAGTAGGTATAATAAAAGCATAAAATTGTATCAGTAATCATCAGAGTATTCAACAAATACGATGCTTTGTCTATGTAAATGATTTATAAGGAAGAAATAAGATTTACATTCAACTTCATCATGCTCAGTCGCTGATTGTTTGGGATTGAGGTAACCTGAAAAAAAATGATTTTTAATATTTTATTCTACGATTCTGGAGTTTTAATAAATATGTATATCCATGCCAAATTACAGCTTTCTAGCACTAAAGGTTTCGGCGATAAGGGTTCCGATTTTACTTCGGAACCCTAAAAACACAAATATTAATCCGATTCAATGTTACTGGTATCGAAAGTAAACACGGAAATACCTACTTTCGACAGTATTGTTATATTGTGACATTTTTTATACAGTGGAAATTGGAATGTTTTAGAGTGACCTACAACTCAAATATATTTTATTTTTATTACTGGCATCGCCGGCATGCCGCCATGCCTCGAAGAGTACGATGACCATCACGACATACTTGGTTGTTATTAAGCTAGATACCATTGTTTTTTATTTATTTACAAAACTCTTTTTTACTATTATAATGAAAAATTTCGAAGATACTTAATACATATATGGAACGGCTTTACGAAGTACTAAGAACTAACTATACGTACACAGGTTTTCAAAAAAATGTTTTTTTCAAGTAAAAAAAATAATGTTCGCGCAATAATTCAAGTTGGTCCTTCGAGCCGGACACCTTCATTCTAGGTAATCACAGCTTTGCATGGAACTAGCTACTCTGACACAAAATTAAATTCGCGAAGATTTAATTATACATTTCTCCAATCTTAGGAAAGGAACTCCGCGGGAGTGTGACGAACTGATGTTGGTTCTATTTCGGGGCGACCATAGCGAAGTACATTTTTGTGGTCGCCATTAGTTCATTAATTCCTGAGGTATTTAGTCGTGCACAGTAAACAGTTACACCTACACACAACAAACGGATGTCGCTTACATGTTATTGATTTGTTATTTGCAAAGCAATTACATTACGGTTATAGCAAACGTCCATTCGTGCTTCTTGAGGCATAACGTCACCATGACTTATGTTGATGAGTCGTTTTCTCGCTCTACGCTCAGGATAAGGAAAGAGACCCTACGTTCTAACAGCACAAACAACTAATGAGTAGGGTTGGCAATTATTTGGCAATAATATTTTAGATAATATTTTATGATTTTTACTCGCCACACCTGGTTTTGTATTATTCAATTGCGCTGTTAAACTATGTAATAGAATATTAGCGATATTTATATGTAAAAAAATTAAATTATAAATAAAAATCGCGTTTTAAAGCAGATCAAACTAGCACAAAGTAGTCTTTACCAAATATGTCAACGATAAAAAAGTCAAAAGCTTTTTACAATTGATTCATTCCATCCAATTCGGTTGTCCGCGTCATACTTGTAACTTTCCGTGCTTTCCTTTCTCATTCCGAGTAAAAGTAAACAACATTCACAACCCTAATCTATGACTAAGCTATCTACTGATAAACATCAACAAAAGTACCGTTTGGTATTTCGCAAAAAAATTTGCTCTTTCTATGAACACGATCGAGTGTATAAAGAAACAATTCGTTGAATTAGTTTCTACTTATCAATGCCGTTGGATAGTAGTGTCTGGACATGCCTTTAAACGTTAAATAATTTTAGTTAAAATCATCTATTGAATGTGGAATGTTATGATATAATAATGTACAGTAATTTGCGTTGTTGAAACATAATTTTTATTTTTGTATGGGTTGAGGCTAAAAAACGATCATTAAAAAAGTTAGATAATATCGGTCGTACGCTCGAAATATTTTTTCCCACGAAATGTTTATTTTCGCGTGGGAAAATTACTATCGAAGTCGTCGTAAGGTATCAAATAATATTTTGTGTCAATGCTGCTATTTCAGTAATATATTTTTAAAAACAACCCTAAAATATTAAAATATGTTAATATAAAACTTACATATGCGATTTAAAAATACGTTTTTTGGTGCGTATTGCCAATTAATTTAATTTTCCGAAGCAAAGTGAAGCAAAAAAATAGTTAAATATTATGTGAACGTTTATTTTATGCAGTATTCACACAGCGAGTGCCCCTCAGAGCCTGATTGCAAGACTTATCAAATGACGTACATGCCACGTACCCACGTACCTACCTCCTTAGGCGATGTTGTTTGTTTCTAACAAACATCTTTCTACAACAATAATTATTTACATATTGAATATATTACAGTGTCGCAAGCGTTTCACATATCAACATCTTTGACCAAAGTTACTAACACTTTATTGGGCGTGGTTTGGTAAATTCTTTTTTTTATAATGTTAACCAAACGACACTTAATTAATTACTCATTGATGGAGAAGTCTGCCAATACGGACTTGGCCAGCGTAAAAGACTTTACCACTCATATTTTGACACTATATTATGGGTATGTACCCGTACTCCTGAAGCAACTGCTTTTTGCCAGGAAATGTAATAATACAGCCTTCATGAATGTGGCTATCGTAGACAACAATAATACATTTTCAAATCCGGCTGCCGGTTCCAGAGATTAGCGCTTTCAAAAAAATCTCAGCTTTAGACATTATTATATTAGGTAAATAGTAAAATTCTTTATTTGAGTGTCCTCAAGTCATAATTTAAAAAAAATATTCAATGTACAGGAAATGTGGCGTGGCCTTTATCGGTGTGGAGTATCACTATAATAAATTGAAGTATAGATCCCAAAGAGTAGTTAATACTACCTAGTTAATGTCAATTAATCATGAGACTAAACTCTTGTCATAAACTTCTAACTTTAACGTAGATTGCAGATTACGAAGTCTTCACTAATCGGATTTATTTACGACATCGGCGCTTCGTATTATATTACGGAATGGCAAACTTGTTGTTTTTCAACGTTCCTATACGACTGCGGAATTATGCCAACGTAATGATGCATGATAACGATCAGCTGATTACGTATTGTACATAAGTGTGTGTTGCAGTAAACAATGTTGTGAAGTTAATACACGTACGGAAAATTATTGTTAAAGGCTCTACTATAGATACGGTATTTTGTTTATCGTCTTTGTTTTTACCGAGAGGCAAAAATAATACAGATTGTTGTGATAGCTGTGGTGTTATTTTCATGGACAATAATCGCCATCTGCTCGCTCACACATGAATAAAGTTTGATAGGTGTCACAGTAGTCTCTACCTAGAGCGTATAGCGTGGTCTAATACGTGTGAATCGGTAAAGAGATTGACCAACTCAACGTGAGAAGTTCTTTTAGATCTAAAGGCCTTTGACGTGGCTAACGATTGTAATAACGATAAAAACTGACGGCTTTACGTGCCTTCCAAAGAATGTGGGCTCATGAAAATTTGCCAATTCTAACTTTGGACCGCACCACCGATCGCCTTAGGGCTAAACCTTTCAGGTATGACTGATTTGTTGCCTGTTACTTGTAATTATTTTTAGGCCAAGCGATACTTTTTGACCAAAGTCACAGAAGATAATAGAACTTATAATAGTACAAGGCGCACTCCGCAAAATCATAAATAGCGACTCTTCCTCCAACGCAATAAAGTGTAATTCAGGTCGCACAGCGCTAATCAAAAACGCGTAATGAGTTGCCTTCCTTTCTAACGCTATCTCTTATCCTCTCTGGCAATGTCAGGATTGTCTTTTTGTTTTATTTAAAGTTTAACTACCAGTTATATGCCCATGCTACTCTTGTGAACTTCACACCAAAAGTTTGTAGTGCCCCAGGCCTGCCAAAATGTAGAATTTGTAGAGTCAAGCTTTTCTAGGTCTGACGCAGTCTGACTCCATTAGCTCAGATATCTTATTAATAGTGAAATCCTTATGAGCTTGTGAGTCTTGGCAACATATTTTACATCAAAATATTCTGGTTGGATAATTTTGTTTACATGATTACAAATCTATCTTTGTTTCGTCACAACCCTGAAAGTTAGTCTATCAAGTGATTTAAAACTTAAACCATGGAGTTTACTTATTGTTTTGTTTGTTGAATTAGCATCTATAGTCGCACAGAATGATAATCAGTAGGTATGTAATAAATAAAATTTGCGATAACACCTTGGCACATATTTTGATACATTGATAACAAAGTTACGATTTATTGATGAAAATGTTACAATGTTGTAATTTGCCACAGTGTTATGTTATGATGTAAATTCATATAAAATATTTAGTAAGTAAAACATTACATTACATTACAACACACAGAAGCGCTCATAGCCCGGCGGCATGCGTCGATCCTATGTGATCGTCAAAGTTAAGCAACAGCGGGCGCGGTCGGTAGTTGGATGGGTGACCGCTAGTGGCAAAAATTTCTTGAGCGTTTCCGTGCTTTGGAGGGCACGTAAAGCCGTCGGTCCCGGTTGTTATCATAAGATAACAGTCGTTAAGCCATGTCGGAGGCCCTCGGGCGGTTTGAAAACTTTCGACACTCGGGTTTGCCACTAACCCCTCCACCAATCCGCACTGGAGCAGCGTGGTGGAGTATGCTCTAGGCCTCCTCAAGAGGAGAGACCCGTGCTCAGTAGTGGGCCATTAATGGGTTGAAGCCAAGTAAAACATATATATTTTAGCACTTGTCGAAGAGGTATTACGTTCAGTTCCCGACTGGACATCAGTATTTTTTTTTTCATATGGTTGTTTGTGATGCTTCATTTGTATTTGTTCCGTTTATCCGAACGCCGATTAACCGAATCGCCAAATTATCCGAATCGGTCCTAACTCGTAAACGTAGTACTTAATATAAAAAATAAAAACCAAGTAATTTTTATACTTTGTATTTTTGTTAAGGTCTGATGGGATTGCATCTTACTCTGATCGAGATGTTCAAATGAGCGTTATTGTAGAACTGTGTTATACATAATAAAGTTTATTATATGTGTGACAGTTCATTTTTCTTTATTACCAGTCTATGTCCGATTATCCGAATTTTCGATTATCCGAATCGACCCCGGTCCCAATTAATTCGGATAATCGGCGTTCTATTGTACCTAATGATGTCATACTGTGAAAGACGGCCTATAAGTGTGTTGATTAGTGATTACCCATACATATTAATTTCTGATTCATCGTGAATTCCAATTTCATCCTTATTTGTAAATCTTTCATCAAGACTTGTTTACGTCGAGTAATAATGAGTAGACAGGTTACCTCATCTGGGGGCACGGCAGTGCCCCCGCCAAGTCGAGCAAAAAAGCGGCACGGCCGTACCATCCTTTTCTCGAAGCAATTCAGGCCATTTTCGACCCCTATAACTTCGTTGTGGATAAAGCTAGAAGCCTGAATTTTTAGTAACCAAGCAGGCATTGTATAAACACGTTATATTTCAAATTTCATTCAATTTGAACCAGTAGTTTAAGAATTATAACTAGTCAAAGTTTCTTAATTTCGTCACTCACTGACTGACTGACCGATCATCAAAACTCTAAGGCACTTCTAGCAGACATAGAAGCTTCAAATTTGGAACACAATTAGTGTTTAGTGTATAGATCAAGGAAAAACTAAAACATTTTGCAATTTCGGTCTAGTTTTCTAGATACATCAACTGCATAAATAACATTGTAATCCCATATAAATATACAGGATTACAAAGTTACATTTGCAGTTAATGAATTACTGTACCTGTATAACAAAGTAACATTTGCAGTGAATGAATCAGTGTACCTGTATATAATATAATGATATAATAGGTGTAGATAGGTACCTAGATATAGTTATGTTCAAAGGTAACTTGTAAAAGGAAAAAAAGTAGAACTATCTACAAAAAGAAATGAGATGCCATCAAAAACAAAACTTGTAAAAAAAAACAAGTCTCGCAACTCAGTTCTTCTACCGTAAAAAGTTGTGAGATCCATGTAATACCAAGTCGGTTAATTTATTCAGTTCTTACTTAAGGGTCCTTCTGTCTTAAGTTATCACGTAATTAGCTAACCTAACAAGTAACAACATCTTAAAGTGACCATATTATCAATATAAAAAATCTTTTGTTTTAAATAAATAGATTGACTTGGCAATCGCACTAAACAATCAAATTTAATATAATATGTAGGTATTACTTGTGAGATATATTGTCTTTTCATGCGATGGCCAAGTCGATCTATTTATTTAAAACATAAAAGATTTTAATATTGATAATATGGCCACTATAAGATGTTGTTACTTGCTATGTTAGCTAATTACGTGATAACTTAAGACAGAAGGACCCTTAAGTAGGAACTGAATAAATTAACCGACTTGGTATTACATGGATCTCACAACTTTTTACGGTAGAAGAACTGAGTTGCGAGACTTGGTTTTTTTTACAAGTTTTGTTTTTGATGGCATTGTTAATTCTACTTTATCTTTCGTCAGTTAATTCTCTATTACTAGTTCAATGACATTTAAACGTACGCTGATAGGTAGATAACAATAATACCTACTCTATATGTGTAGTATTTAAAAGATCACGTAATATCTATTCTTTAGTTGCGAAATACTTTATACAAAGTCATGTTTTACTGTTATAAGTGTAGGTCTAGGTACCTACTTATTGGATGTTTTTGTGTTACGTGTTTCATCTATCCTCGAGTCCAAATCTCAATTAGAAGGTTCGATATTTTTTTTGATGATATTTATTTTTTGTTAATTTTTCTACCTAGAAAAAAATTCCTCACTGATACCTACATGAATAAAACATTATTTCATTTCATTAGGTCATCGATAAACACTATTTCAGGCTTTCCATTATAGTCCGGTCAATATACACATTCACCCTTGCATAATTCCCAAGAAGCTGAAAATTTACATGAACGTTAGGGATACCATTGTAATGAAATTGTGAAAAATCCCCATCGATCCCATGCAAAAAAAAATATTCATAGTCAAAGTTCGCAAAAATGGGTTTTTTGGATTTTTTTAGCGAAACGGTTAGTTTTATGATAAAAATAGTTCAGACAAAAATTTTAGATCATGCAATTGTCTACAAAAATTGTCCTTACATTTTTTCCCCTAAGATTCACCATTTCTGAGAAAAAGCTATTCTAAAATTTAGTAAAGTTTTATTCCCTTTAATATGCACACGTTTCTACACCATCTGTGAGGTAGTGTACTTGACGTGATTTCCCCAGTAGGCCTCAGTATTCTAACACCCATTTATGTGTAGGCAGGTAGTTGGTAGGTACCCATCATATTCAGTATTACACTAAGTAGTGATGACTCAAAGTCGATGGCTTCTAGAAGTTAAGTTTATTTTTGAAAAGTTACTTCTACAAGGTGTACTCATAAAACTTATAGGTAGATACCTGATATATGTAGGTATGTATCTAAACCTAATCAACTAATAGGTACTTGATACGCCAAATTCAAAATGGAAATATTATTTATCGCTTAACGATTAATGTTATGAGTAAATACATAGAGCGCCTGCTCATCTCAGTAAGTAGTGATACAATATTAATACAAATTGAACGAAAGATTACAGGAGTTATGACTTATTTTACTTATGTATATATTTTGTTTACTTTAGTCGTGTTTACTTATAAGATCATATTCCAAAATTTAAGTCAAAATGGTTGTTTCATTGAAAATAAGAGTAGAGCACTTTATGCAATCAATACAACACATATTATATTCAAATGATAAGTGTACTTCAGATTTTTTGGCTTACGATTTGGGTTCTGGCATCTCCATATTTGTTTAAGGAAACTAACTACATGTTTGCTCCTGACAAAGATTTGGTTGGCAACCTTACTAGGTATCTTAGGTTTTATTTATAGATTTACACATTTATACCTTTAGGTTTCATTTAATTCATTTGAGAGCCTAAGGGACTGAGTTTTTTGTCAGTAATATGATTCTCAATATTATCATTCAATATTAATTAGTCACGCACACTAGTTTTACTTACAGACAGCATAGTCATGCATATTATGTGTAATACAACTAGTAAATTTTAGAATCGCTTTCAGAAATAGTGAATCGTAGGGGAAAAAGAGTAAGCACAATTTCTGTAGACAATTGCATGATCTACAATTTTTGTCTCAACTATTTTTATCATAAAACTAACTGTTTCCCTAAAAAATCCAACAATTTTTGCGCACTTACTTGATTGCACACATGGGATCGATGGTGACTTTTCACAATTGCATTATAATGGTATTTATTTATTTTATTACATACCAACAGCATTGCACACAGTTCTTCATAATATATGTTTTGTACAAGTACATAATAAGCATAATGGATGTGTGCATGCCAATTACGAGTACAACCGTGAACAGCATTCATTGTAGAGTTATTAGCTTACAGACTATTGCAGTGTTGAGTTATTAACATGACAGACTATGATGAGTACCTACCTAGGTACCTATCCCTAACGTTCATGTAAAAGCAAAAAAGCAAAGCACCAACCCATAATTGTCCCACTGCTGGGCTCGGGGTCTCCTCTCACAATGTGAGGGGAACAGGCCATAGTCTACCACGCTGGCCAAGTGCGGATTGGTAGACTTCACACACCTTTGAGAACTTTATGGAGAACTCTCCGGTGTGCAGGTTTCCTCACGATGTTTTCCTTCACCGAAGCAAGTGATAATTAACTTCTGATACGCACATAATATTTGAAAATCAGAGGTGCGTGCCAAGATTTGAACTCGGGCTCCTCCGTTCGGGAGACCAACGTTCTAACCGCTAGGCTATCACTGCTTAACGTTCATGTAAACCCTAACGTTTATATAAATTTTCAGCTTCCATCTTATAGGTAGTAAGCACGGACGTAAAACTTTTATAGTAAGCTTGGAGTAACATTTACTGTTGGTTTTTTTTTCAAACGTTTCTTAAATAAAAAGATTTATGTCAATTTAAAAAATCCGATGGAAATTAATAAAGCCATGTGAGAGATATTCGGACTTCGGTATTCTAATAAAAAAGTGAGTCCTCGTAGCCAAAAGCATCGTAACTTTCGTCAAGTGTCTGTCACATTTGTCGAAAGTTACGATGCTTTTACATTGTGACACATTAGTGACATAGGAAATACTTTTTTCTTTATTTAGGACGAGTAAACGCCCTCGCTTTGCTTCGGTTTTCTTATTTTTTTACGCTTTGGGTTACATTATTGGATATTTTTTTTGAAAATATAGCCTATGTTACTCGGGGATAGTGTAGCTTCCCAACAGTGAAAGAATTTTTGAAATCGGTTCAGTAGTTTCGGAGCCTATTCAATGCAAACAAAAAATCAAATCTTTCCTCTTTATATATTAGTATAGACGAGTAACCGCCCTCGCTTTGCTTCGGTTTTCTTATTTTTTACACCTTATTGGAGTTTAGTAAGGATCCCTAATCCCTATTTTTTTTGAAAATATAGCCTATGTTACTCGGGGATAGTGTAGCTTCCCAACAGTGAAAGAATTTTTGAAATCGGTTCAGTAGTTTCGGAGCCTATTCAATGCAAACAAAAAATCAAATCTTTCCTCTTTATATATTAGTATAGACAACCACAGGGGAAAACAAACAGTAGGTTTACTAGGTATACTCGTAATAGATATAAATAAAACTCAAAAACGCAATTTATTAAAGTCTACCAGCACAACAAATTAACCACAGATTTTGATTCCAGACCCAGACTGGGCGTCCTACAACTTGGGGATATTTATCTGCATGCGTTGCGCGAGCATCCACCGCGGGATGGGCGCGCACATCAGCAAGGTCAAGCACCTCGAGCTTGACCGCTGGGAGGACTCGCAGGTGCAGCGCATGAAGGAGGTCGGAAACATCGCCGCAAAGAACAAATACGAGGAGCGGGTGCCGCCGTGCTACAGACGACCGACGAAAAATGACCCGCCGTAAGTTTTTATCTATACAAATAAATAAAATTGGAGTGTCTGTTTGTAATATTAAAATAACCGCTTTTTTTAAGTAACGAGTAAAAAAGTAAAATTTTATGTTTTTCAGCAGCTAATTATCCCTAGCAACGTTTGGTAATACAGGGTTAATAAAGGGAGCGTGGGTGGGGGAAGCGTTTTTGATGTGTTAAATTAGATAACAAGCGGTCATCAACAACATCCAATATTTGACAAAAAATAACTTTTTTGCAAAACTTTGGGGTTAGTGCGCCACCTGAAGATAATGTTAGAATTTGATAGTATTTTGTGTACTTTACAATGTATCGCCAAGGCATCGATTGGTAATACAGGTAATTCTAAATTCGAAAAAAAATTTTTTTCACTCCACCCTAATATATACCACAGAATACATGATAGCGTTATACGGCAATTATTTTTTTTGGAGTAGTTTTTTTTTGCACGCGTCTATGATTAAATACCTAACATAATTTTAATTTACCTATTTCTAATATATATTTGTGTCCCAAATATCAACCTTAACCCATCGATAAATTCAGAGAAAATCTCATGAAACTTACGATCAACGAGACAAACCCTCAATTTATTACCTACCTATCCGGTGTTCCGTTACTTTTTCATCGGATGTGCGGAAATTAAAATTATCAAATTTGCAGCTTTGATGACCCATTTTTAGGGTTCCGTAGCCAAGTGGCAAAAAACGGAACCCTTATAGATTCGTCATGTCTGTCTGTCTGTTTGTTTGTCTGTCTGTCTGTCTGTCCGTCCGTATGTCACAGCCACTTTTTTCCGAAAGTATAAGAACTATACTGTTGAAACTTGGTAAGTAGATGTATTCTGTGAACCGCATTAAGATTTTCACATACAAATAGAAAAAAAAAACAATAAATTTTGGGGGCTCCCAATACTTAGAACTGAAACTCAAATTTTTTTTTTTCATCAAACCCATACGTGTAGGGTACCTATGGATAGGTCTTCAAAAATGATATTGAGGTTTCTAATATCATTTTTTTCTAAACTGAATAGTTTGCGCGAGAGACACTTCTAAAGTGGTAAAATGTGTGTCCCCCCCCTGTAACTTCTAAAATAAGAGAATGATAAAACTAAAAAAAATATATGATGTACTTTAACATGCAAACTTCCACTTAAAATTGGTTTGAACGAGATCTAGTAAGTAGTTTTTTTAATACGTCATAAATCGTAAACCGCAATTTACCTCGATCAAAGTTACAACGAACTACAAGAACTTTATATTATGTTACTTGCTGCTACGGAACCCTTCATGGGCGAGTCCGACTCGCACTTGGCCGCTTTTTTTAATTAAAAATATATTCGATAAGTTACTTTAATTTTATAATATTTTTCTACCTATGCGTTGTTGTTTTCCTATAAACTTTTGCGGTCTGTATTTTCCAATTACCATTATTAAGAGGATAATTCTACTGATACAAATAGGGACATAGTTATTTTAAACATCAGTGTAATGATTATAATTGATCGCATAGTAACTCATTTTAAAAATTAAGTAATTCAATGTTATGTGGCAAGTTAAATTTTTGCATATTGACGACCCGTGTGGCGCAATGGTTACCATGCCGGATCGCCGCACCGAGGGTCCTGGGTTCGATTCCCAGCGAGACGGAAATTTAAATGATGAGTTTGAATTTCTGTTCTCGGTCTGGGTGTGATGTCCTTGTCTAGTGTGTTGTCCATGGCACCCACGACACAGGGAATCCTAGTGTGGCGCTATGAGTGTGAAGCGTTATTTATTTTATTTATTTATTTCTAATGTGTACTTACAAAAGCCAAACAAATGAAATAAAAAATGTTTTCGTGGATGATACACACGTGCGGAATGAAACTTTCTTATGGCATAAGGTCAATAATATTAATTATACATGTACAAAAAGAGTAAAATATCTTTGCTTATGGTATTTTTTCGTATCTAGTTCTTCAAAGCCACAGATCACTGATAACGTTTTAAAAACCATTCTAGATTATTTAGGATTGGCTGTTAATAGGGTTGCCAACCGTACTACATGTATAGTATTGTACTTCGGGTCTGCGTATTATATACTGTTTAAGAAACACCATAGTACGCAAAAATACTATATTTTCAACACCGAAATCTAACAAACAAATCATTTATTTTAAAAATTTATGAACGTAAGGCACGTTCATTAATTTTTGACTGATGCAATAGCGTGAGCGTTCCGAACTTGGCAATGTCAAATTGACAGAATCAAACGCATGTTTGGTCATTGGTCTGCTTTATTTTTGTTTTGGGATTTACCAAATTTATTTAAAGTCATTTCATTCCTGCTCTCTATTCCCGCCACTTCAGTATTCACGGTTTTATGAATTCGAAGTGGCGAGAAGAAAGAAACAGATGTAGTATCTCATTAATAAAAATGAGCTTTTGATTTACATTAATTTAAAAATTTAATGTGATAAAGCATTATGTCGTATTGGGGCGGCTTAGAATACTAACCCCAATCCCACGCCGGATGGATGGATTACTATTATTATTTCTCCATTGGATTCGCCTGGATAGCTACCACCCTTGAGCATGAGTCATCCGCCAAAAGACTCGTCGTGTTCTGGCTGGGGGCTTGAGAGCCAGTTCTTTCTTTCTTTCTTTTTCTTCTCTTTTTTGGCCGGCAACGCATTGGTGATGCCTTTGGTGTTGCTGATGTCCATGGGTGACGATAGCCACTTACCATCAGGTGGATCGTTAGCTCGTTTGCCGGTTATTTCCATAAAAAAAATATGTAACTTTTATTTTAGACCACAAAATTGTTAAAAAGTGCAAAAAGTGCAAATAAATACAAATATAAATAAGTATATATATTTTCATCTACTTTTTGCGTTTTTCGTAAAATACATTTTTTTTTGAAGTATACTATATTTTTTTACAGCTTTGTCTGAAAAATGCTATATTTCGCAGAAGGAATGTTGGCAACCCTAGCTATTAAGGAGCTCATAAAACTTTATTTTTAAGTCGAACGATCGAATTTTTAATCAAAAAGATTAAAAATTCGTCTTTTCAATAACCCGCGCAAACTCTACAAGAGTTTTATTTGATACGGTTAATTGAAAGTTTACTACTTTAGCAGTAGTTATATCATATAAAATACACTGATAAAAACAGATTGTGCATAATGGTTATAACAGTGTGCATAACATTTAACAGTACAAATATCAAAACTTGATCTACATGCGTTTATCAGCGTTTTATCAGCGATCCCGTAGAACGAATTATGACCGGTCGATAAATATCGAAAACAAATCGATGCTGCTATTCATCATGTAGTTTAGTTTACAATATTGTTTCATTTGTAAATGGCTCAGTAAAAATGTGTTTACAATCATTCGATTGTTTCAACGGTTGCTTCTCGTCAACAAAGGTTCTAAGCACGAACGATAGAATACAAAATACATAATACAATATTATTTTGCAACTGGGTCCGAATATTGCCGTCTAATCTTATCATTACAAAAATGTGCAAAACACGATGATACACGTTATGTACAATAGGACTTTTTATGAGATTCAATGTGCATACATGTCAACGATCATGACGATGTGCTTGTCTCACAAAAATTAACTTGTGCTGGCCTGTACTCGAAAACAATTTGAGGAGTTTTTTGCGCCATTTCTTCTCCTCCATAACAAAGCACCTTTCCGAAATGGTGGTAGATTCAAATAATTATACGGGGTATCATTTATAACTGTATGATTAAATAAACTTGAATTAATTTCGAACTTATTTAAAACCTCGAATCAATTTCTCTCAAGATTACAAAAATACTTGACAAACATTAGTTTAGGTTAGCAAACGCGTAATTAGAGGCGCGTCAAATTATACGAAGTAAATTTAGTATCAGCGAGTATTAAAAAAAAAATGCTAATTCTCTTTACGATAAAAGTACACTTAGAAAAGAAGAATGCCAATCAGATAAAGATCTAAAGATCTAAAAAGGATAGATGAAAGGCATTCGAATCATAATGAGCATTATGATCGGTTCGGGTTCTATAGTAAAAATGGAACCTATATCTGTATTTTGGCATGCATCTAAGGCTGTATTTTGGCATGGGTTGGCATGGACACATATTAACGTCTAACTGGTATACATATAAAAATTAAACACCCGCCTTTTATCAAACTATCATTTATAAAAACTATCATCATATACCTTTTTGAAATCCTTATGGTGAGAGCTTTAATTTGATACCCATATTGCATTATTTGATTTATTTTTATTTTTTGATACTTCAAACAATACCTATGAATACTTGGGTTATCAAGAGAAATCTAACGATATCTTAATTGTATAAATCCGTTCAGTGGTTTAGACAATATGAGGTAATAAAGAATATTACATGCATACATACAAACATACATACAAGATACTCGCGAAAAACTTAACTCTTCCTGACAATCGGGTAAAAACAGTTACGCTTCCCGCCCACGTCCGATAATCGGTGACCGCTTTTTTTGTAGGAGCAAAATAGTACGTACTGATAGCAATAGTCGGTCAAAAAGTCGGTCAGAAATAATATAGAAGAAAAAGTCGGCCCGATTATCGGTCCTACAAAAAGACTGACGTGGGCGGGAAGCGTTATCAGGTATGTAGTAAAAAATGTTAAAAATCATAGTCTCAGGTTTGGTATTTATAAGTTGAAGTTTACACGGAGAAGTGAAAGAATTTTTTGTATAATATTTATGAGTTAGCAAAAAAATTTACTATAGAATAAAATATTAAGTAGTGTCAATGTGAAGTAACTCTTTGTAACGTGAATTACAGTCGAATTTCAACCGCAGAGCGGGAGGCAAGTGTAATGAAAACAGCTACATAAATGTCGTTTTTTTACATATAATTGATGCATAAAAATTCAGAATTGTAACACAAAACCTCAAGTAAAATATATTTGAACTCCATATGGTTGCCTTAAAATAATAGACCTGAATAAAGAGTTATAAAAAGTCATAAATTGTTATCTTTCCGCAAACGACTCGTTTTATTCGGCTGTGATATTGAGAGCCAGTTCTTTCCTTCTTTTTTCTCCCGTCTCTAACTGCTTCACTACAACGTGGCTTCTCTGCTCGTTTGTGGTCTACTACTAGTAGTAACATAAAAAGGCATTACTTATTTTTTACAAAAAAACGAACATGATTGTTAAATAAAAAACAAAAAACCCGACTACGTAAAAAAACTAAAAACAAAAAAAGGCCAGTAGTTTAAAATGTTGATAAAAGTAATACTAAACAGCTAAACCATTGAAGGACTGAAGGATTAACAGTTGGGACCCATTCTTCAACCAATCAAATCTTGTTTGTTTTTGCCAAGCAACCCTGTAAAATATAAATGGTTCCCGACTTTTAATCCTTCTATGGTATAGTTGTTCAGTATTACTTGCAACATTCTGAACTACTGGGCTTGTTTTTTTCTTTTTAGTTTTTTACGCAGTCGGTTTTTTTTAATTCTTTTTTTTTATTTTGCGCTTTTTAGTTACGATTCATTGACTTCTTTATTAGGATTATAACACGGAAAAATTCGCAATGCCGTCATTTCATAAATCGATATATGTATATCCTAAGCTAAAGGAATCTAAAAATCATTTTTGAATACCTATTTAACGATACCCCACATTACGTAGTGCGTCGAATTTATTTTTTTCATTCAGACATTAATTCATCAAATTCATTTCATTCAAATATGGCGTCTGGTTGTCTCTGTGGTGAAATTTAATTATTGTCATATCTTTAGTGACACTCGCAAGGTTAAGACGAATCTATTGACGTAAGAAGTATTAAAATCGGTCAACCCGTTTTGTCTCTACAACCCCACATAGGACCGCACATACATACATACATACATAGACTGATAAACACATTACCCTCCTTTGCGTCGCGCAGTCGGGTAAAAATACACATAACCCCAATTTTTTTCAGTCTGTTAGGTATTTTTGTACAAATCTACGTATTTTATATACGATCGTATTTTTTACATACGATACGATTTATAATGTAGTGTTAAAGCGTTAGAATACTTTAGATGACACATTATAACGAAATAAATACTTTCGGTATTTCCTTCTTGACGTTTTTGTACCAAGAATAAAAAGTATGTGTATAAATAAAATGGTATGTGTATGAAATAATTTAGTTTAGATTCGATAAGTATCGATCATTCATTAATAATTACGAATATAGTATTATATACCAAATTTATTTAAATGATAACTACAATGCAATTGTTTAGAAAACAATATTTTTATAAACAACTAGCTGACTCGGCAAACGTTGTTTGTTTGAATGGATGAACGTGGTAATCTCAAGAACTACTGGTTCGAATTGAAAAATTCTTTTTGTGTTTTATAATCAATTTATCGAGGAATGCTATAGGCAGTATAGGCTATACAACATCATATATTTTGGTACTTAGTTGTTTTTTCAACAAATTAACGCGGGTGAAACCGCGGTGCACAGCTAGTTAGATTATTAAAATACATATTTGTTTGTTGACTAATTTGTTATTGTTCTTATTCCAAATTCTATATACAATGTAAGAACAAATAAAATTATACAAACAACTTGTAACAAGTACCTACGTTACTTTAGGTCAATAGGATGCTACGTGAGCTAAAGTCCGGTTTACACGTATTAAGTAGTAAAGTAGACAACCAAATTTTAACTAAATTAATACGTGTAAAGAGACAATTTAGTAACTTTTTAGTTAAAATTTAGTTATCTACTTAACTACTTAATACGTGTAAACCGAACATTAGTGACCATGATGTGAACATTCCGACTACTACACTACACGAACTTTCTATTAATTCTACGCAATTGTAATTTACAGAGTCCTAATCGAGCAGTGGATACGCGCCAAGTACGAACGCGAAGAATTCTGCCACCCGGAGAGGCAGAGCTACCTCTCAGGTTCCATGGAAGGATTCCTCATGAAGAGAGGCAAGGAAGACAGCCGCTACCAGCTCAGGAAGTTTGTTCTCAATGAAAACGAGGACACCTTGAAGTTAGTCCATTCAAACTTTTTTACCGAAGAGAGCTTTGGAGTCTTTTTCACTTAATGAGTCATTCTTAGTTTGTCCGAAGGGACGTAGGTACAAACTCTGGCATCATCTCAAAATTTTTCAGCGGTCACAAATTTTCATAATAGTTTTTATTGGCATCTCCTCGCTCGAGTAACTCGCATGTTTGATGTCATCATCATTCACAGACATAAACATTTTGTTTATCCAGAAATTGATTGTTCGCTCGCATCATGCCGAATACGCAAATTAATTACACGTGTAACGCTTAATGCTCGTCCCATTATGTTGCTTAATATGTTTTTGTTGTTAAAACAGCCCAGTTTAACGAATGATGCAAGTTCATCGTGAGATTTCAGCGAATGGTGAAATAATAACTGAAATCAGTTTAGCAAAACGTTCTAATTAAGCTTTCGATAGTTGGTTACTTGTTTACCTTCTATGCGACGGAAAGATAAAAATATCAAGATCATTGCGAAGACAACGTGTGCGTGACGTAGATCGTATACGAAAACTTCCACACCTCTTTCGGTTCACGTCAGGATCCATAGCAAATATTGACTCTCCGACGTAGTACGTACCAATAGATATCCGTTGTTTGCCTTGTTGACTAAGAGGCCGCTTTCGCACGTTTTTCGACCAAACACTACGTGTATTTGGCTCCAGTTTACAATGTTACGAAATTATAATCACCGCGTGAATTAGTGACGTGCACTGTTTATATTTTCAATTCGATTTTCCGGCACGGTGATTAAATCGTTTATTCACGACGTCATCTAGTTGTCACGCATAGGTTTAGAAAATTCAGTCACGTCATTGCATTATGCGCAATAAAATTGAATTTTACGATCTTAGAAATATCATAGTTACGAGCGTTCCGTGAAGGAAAAACACACGTCATCAAGATTTCGCGAATAACCAAAGTGCGCACCGACGTATGTAATAAGTTTCTTTACGTATTATCGTTATGTAACGCAATACTATAATTTTATAAACTGTATAAAAACTTATAATAGTCGTATTTCTACAAACTAAAAAATACAGAGTAGTATACGCCTACATAAAAAAAATATCTGCACCGTGTATCATAAATTTTTCGATATACAAATTTATAGTCTTGGTTTAAAGTAAGACGTATAAAACATCTATTCTATCCAGGGTTGAAAGATGGTCGGGATTCGTCTAGATGTCGAGACACCGACATTTCACATGATATCCAGACTCCAGAGTCCCGACAAAATACAAAATGTCCCGAAAATTCACTCGATTCAACAGAACGCGTTTAGCGCATGCGCTCTAGCCGATTTTTTTCGTTGTCAGCTCGTTTGCCGGCTATTTCCAAAAAAACAAATATTTGTCCCGATAAATCCCGGCTTTTTGAAGTTTTGTCCAGATATTTCAGTCTTGCCATCTGGCAACCCTAATTCTATCCCACTAGTCACTCCCACTAGATATGTCTAGAGTCGCAAAATAATCTTAAATTAAAGCTAAATAAACCCCCGACGGTTTTATTTATACTAAGCTAAGAACACTCTCGATTAAGTCACCCTTCAAACAAAAAAACTGGATGAAAATCGAGGAGCATTTGAGAGCTACGATGCAACAGAAAAGACATACAGATTCACAGATACACAAACACGTAAAACTTTTAACACCCCTCTTTTTTCGTCGGGAATTAAAAATAAGGACAAATAATGATTTTTTTCCATTTCAATCATGTGCAAGCATTTGTCAGTTATTAGACATTAACAAATCTACATAATATAGCTTTACCAATATTAAGTAGTTTACGCAAGGTTTGCATCCTAATCTATGTCGTATAATACATATCGAGTAAATAGGAAAGCATTAAAATTTTGTAAAAATAATTACAACAGCTGTTTATCTTGTTATGTTATTCATGTTTAACTACCTACATCAAAGTCCTTAGGAACCTTGACAATGATTGTAAATAACAAATGAAGGATAAAATGATATTAACGTACACTTAATTACTCTTATCTACTTCAGTTTTGTAATGCAATAGTAAAAACAAAATGTACGGTTGCAAAGGTGTAATAAGATTTATATTATTATTTCACGTATAGCCTTTACTACCTTACGTAAGGTTAAGCTAAGATTACCGGTTCTCTTAAGCTAAGATGGCTGTTTTAAGCTAATACAGCTAGAGAACTTTATATAGCGGGTTAACGAAGCTAAGATACTTGGTTCTTTTAAATTAAGACTTCTGCTATGACGGCTGGGTTTCTTAAGCTAAGATATCTGGTTTTCTTAAGTTAAGATCGCTGGGTCTCTTAAGTTAAGATAGCTAGATATCTTAGGCTAAGATGGATAGATCTCTTAAGAGTCTTAGGTTAAGATAGCTGGTTCTCTTAAGCATACTCGGACTGGTCCTTAGGTACCAGCACCCGTCTGACGGATGCGGCCGAACCGCCGGTTGTCTTGGTCGGTTTTTCGATCGTCTCCGACTCAAAAACTTTGGTTGTTGGAGGTAAGAACGAAAGTGCAAGATACGTTACGCGTTATAAATTTAAATAAATAAAACAAAAACACGTTATATCCTAGTTAACAATGGGGCACTTTAAAATTATTGCGTAGGGCTTTAATGAACGCTGTCGTGTTTTCGATATTGTACATTTAATTTTATGTTTATATGTGCTACTTTTTTGGTGCCTTGAGGAAATTTAAACTGAAAGAAAATATTCTCCTTTATCTAGAAGTATTGAGCCTAATACACGGCTAATATTGAAGATTCTCTTTTACCCGGCCCGTAGTAGTAATACGAGGTTGATTTTGTGTCATATAATAAAAAAAGTTTTAGCTACGATATATCTTATTTAAAATTTACGTAAAATTTGGCCGCTTTTACTTAATTTTCCTTCTTTCAGCTCTCACTCTGTGTTATTTATAAACATAAAATTATAGTACTGTAATCACAATAGTGATGTCATTCATTTTATTATGTACGTCGAAAACAAGGAAGCGTGTCATCGATCATAAAAATACGACCTCATATTGTCTTGTGTCTCACTTCATTTTTTCTACTCATTATTCATTTGTTACAATAATGCAATAACATGTACGTTAAACAAGCACTAATTTAACTAACAATTATGGAGCGATTATGTGAATCATGAAATTAAAAAGTTCTCCAAGCTTATTGAAGTTTTATGGGTGCATCTAATTTGGTTATTGTGGCTTCTGTCAAGTGTCATCAGATTTTATAGTAGTTATATAATCAAATTATAAATACTTTTTAATTATAACGTTTATACTTATAATGTTGTTTTGTATTCTTATTCCAACACGCACTGACAATGCATAATATTTTCGGTGTCGTTCCAAAATAATATTCTGGAATAAATTTCATTCGCATTCAGAAAATTGTTATTCCGTGTAAAATTGTATGGATAAATAAACTTTTCACTTTATTTTATTGGTGAGCAAACACATTTAAATTCATTCAAATTTCGATCTTGTTTATGTACATTCGATCTTGCTATGGCAGCATAAACCTCACTCGGCCTTGACATTCATTTGGCGAACCCGATATGCTTATCTAAATTACATGCCCAAAAACTATATTTAAAATATTATATGTTATTTGCCTTAAAAAGTTGACCTATCCTAAAAAAAATTTATAAACTAATATTATATAAAAAATCTCAACACAAATAGATCTTTTCACATATTTGCTCTATCAGTTCTTCAAACAGCTAACAATAATCAGTTTCTCACAAATTATCATATCTTCATAATTTTAACGTATTACAGAGAGACCGTTCTTGAAATCAATTCTCAGCAATTCCAATATTAATAAATTATTATAATTATCCATTGTTATATCCTCTGTTACAAATATCAGTTATCTTGATGAACTAAAATCCAATAAATATAACATTAAAGTTAACATGCACAAATGTATCAGTCAGTGCTCTGGCCTCAAAGGCGTTCAAGGTACCAACGCCTGTGGAGAACTTCAGTTAATATAGATTCCACAGCACCTAATATCGAACATAAAATATTAAAGGCCAAATTGAAAATCTCTTACTACCCTCTCTTACAGGTACCACGTCAAAGAACATAAGGAGCCAAAAGGCGTGTTGCGGCTGTCGGAACTAAACGTAGCGTTCGCGCCAGCTAAGATTGGCCACATGAACTCCATGCAACTAACCTTCATGAAGGACGGGTCTACTAGGCATATCTATGTGTACCATGAGGATCCAGAAGTTATTAATTGCTGGTGAGTTTTTGATCATTTCACAATTGTTTTGACTCAACCTTGTAAGGTAATAGTTACCAAGAAGACAAATAAATGGAAACCAAATATGATGAATGTTCTGTTCGCGGGTTCACGTAACAGATAAACATTATGTTGATAGGCACGGACCTTAAAGAAATACGGACGTAATCTCAAGAACAAATTCAGTGAAGCACCCATCGGAATACAAACTCTCTATTCATATAAGTAAACACGCACACATTGACACCATCGGCCGCCATTCCGGCGCCGGACCGCACTCGAGTCATACGGACAACGGGAGTTGATAAAGAATAATAAAAATGCCTTTCTGTGCTGTTAAAAGTTGCAAGAACAATAGTAATTCAGTTAAAAAACATAAAGGGATCACCTTTCACAAGTAAGCTTGTAATTTAATCACTGATTTCTTTTATTTTTCCTAAAATTATTAACAAAATAAAACTAGAAAAATTGTAACCACAAAATCAGTCAGTGTTGACAACAATATTGCATATGCAAATACCCAGAATGTGTGGGAAAATTATAGTGTAATTCTCGAGTTTCTTACTTTAGTTTAAAAGTATATATTTTTGGGGTTCCGTACTAAATAACAAGGAACCCTTACCTATATGTTTGCCATGTCTGTCGGTCTGTCCGTGGCATTGCTTACAAACTAACAATATTAAAAAGCTGAAATTTGGTATAGATTAAGGTATATTAATTACGGATAATGGTAGAACAAAATTTGAAAAAAAAAATTTTTAGGTACCTCCCCTATAAGTAAAATGGGTAAACCAGTGTATTTAATCTGTTTTCAATTAATAAAATTCATTAATCTCCTCAAATATACTAATTTGCATTTATTGAATGTGGAATGTGTTATATTCGATTTACATGCATTAAGTATTTAAGTAGATAACTAAATTTTAAGTGAAGAATTTTTAGTGCGCGTCCAAATGTAATAATTTTGTAAAGCTCTTTAGTTCATACAATTATTCACAACCTACTTAATTACTTATGCATTTTTACTAAATTTTAACTAAAAAGTGTCTGTCCAAACGTGTTAAGTGATAAACCCCGCCCATCTACTTAACAGAAAAAATTCAATCTTTTTTTGTTTACTTGCGTACTAAATTTTAACTACTAAATTGTTCGTTTACCTTATTAATTTATTTAAAATTTAGTTATCTACTTAACTAATTAATACGTGTAAACCGTACATTACGGAATAACTATTCAGTAAGTAATACATTTAGTGTTTAGATTTTACTATTACATAAAGAAAAAATGGGGAAATGTTCATATTGTGGTAACCCTAAAATTACGCACACGTAGTAAGCGATCGGCCATTACTATGCTTCACTCTCGATTATACAAGGTTATGTCCGTTCTTTTTTGACGTCCGTGGTTGATAGGGTAATTTTATTCTAAATGACATTATTTATGTAAAAACCTTTTGTACTATAAATTGGTGATAGTTATGCAGTAGTATGAATGTACAATTGCTTTCTCTTTTCTTTTCTTTTTATTGCCGTACAACCTGCGTTTCCTGTATAGATTTAATTTACGCTTGTACAAAATAGGCATGCACTATTGCAGAGAATACCTTACTGTAGGAGATCCGATGTGTATTAATATAATCACTATTCACTGGCTCGACAATGTCTACGTATTTTACACGTCACTATCACTATAGGGACACATCCGTCCACTCGTGTACCGAGTTGGGTCATGTTATCGAGTAATCAAATAATACAATAATCGAATAGATGATCGCATGGACTCGTCCATTCGATCATCAAGTTAGGCGTCATCTAGCGACACCAGCGCACAGCTCTGAGTATGTAACCACTACGTAAGTGACAGTGACATTTGCCATTTAATACAGAGACACACGAGACAGTGTATGTATGCTATCGCACTTACCTTATTGGCAGCACTAAAAAATAATTTTGAAAATTCTTACCTAAAAGGACTCCCCTTTAAAATGAAGGGTAACAGTTTGTATGGGTATAAAAATAAATTTCGTCCGATTTACTTGCTTCAGATTCCCTCTTAAGTTATCATAATCCTATTACTTTCAGGTACATGGCAATTCGCTGCGCAAAACTTCACCTTCTCCAAGTGGCGTTTCCATCTACACCGCAGTCAGACCTGATCCTCCGTTTACCCAAAGACTTCGCCAGAGAAGGGTGGCTGTGGAAGACCGGCCCAAGACCCTCGGATGCCCACAGACGACGATGGTTCACGCTAGACAACAGGAAACTCATGTACCACGATGAACCGCTAGACGCGTACCCAAAAGGCGAGATATTTATCGGTGAGTTTCAATTGTTTTCAATGTTCAGAGCGTGTTTCTATTGTTTTCTTTTTTTATGGAATCATCAGTGATGCTTTGGTGTTGCTGATGTCAATTGGGCGACGATAGCCACTTACCATTACCAAAAAAAAACTTGTCTTCGTGGACACTAAAATAAAATATGAAATGCCACGGATAAGTACGATTTCCCTTGGATTTTTGGTGGGTCCTGTAAGTAATTTTACTTGTTGCGGTTGCAGTGTCCGAGAACTAAAAATAACGCTTCGATCTGACCATCAGGATCATCAGCTCGTTTGTCGACTAACATAAATTATAATTCTTGACAAAAAATAACCTCCTTCAAAATTAGGAATAACTCAAAAAGTACTCTTTAGATCTCGCTCATATTTAAGTGGGACCAAATGACAATTAAGCACCAGCTTTCGATTAAAAAAAGAATCATCAAAATCGGTTCACCCAGTCGAAAGTTCTGAGGTAACAAACATAAAAAAATACTTACAGTCGAATTGACTACCTCCTCCTTTTTTGAAGTCGGTTAAAAAAATGTATATTTCCCCCAGGCCACGAGTCAACAGGTTACACAGTGCGTGTGCCGCACACGGGCAACGGCTGCAAGGAGGCGCGGTTCCCCTTCCAGCTGGTGACGCCGGAGCGCACGTTCTGCCTGGCCGCCGTGTCGCACGACGACCGCGCCGGCTGGCTCGCCGTCATCACGCACACCGTGCGCCGCGCGCTCACGCCGCAGGACTCCACCAGTGAGTTGTAGTTTTGTTAGATGCGTTAATGCAGTGGCGTAGCGTGGGCTCCCGCCGCCCGAGCCCGACCGAAAATTTGCACTTTTCTTGTTTTTTTTTCATAGCACAATTTTCATTAAAATTTAAATAAAAAATAATTAATTTTAATGTATATTTTTTTTTATTTAAAAATCGAGTGGCTTGCCGCCCCCTCTTCATGTGCCGCCCGGGGCCATGGCCCCCCTGCCCCCCCCCCCTCCCCGCCCACGCTACGCAACTGCGTTAATGGTTTTGTCACCCTGTATGAGTAACAGTGTGTTGTAAGTAGTAATGTATAAGATACGTTAATAATCCGTTAATAAGCTAATACGATACGTTGATACGTTAATAAGCCGTATTGCCGTATTCCTGTATTGGCTGGGGGCTTGAGAGAGAGTTCTTTCTTTTTTCATCTCTCTTTCTTTGCCGGCAACGCATTAGTGATGTTTTTGGATCGTCTATTTCCATAAAAAACTGCGTGTTATTTTAGGACTAGCACCTAAATTAGTTTCTTAGTAGTCCGGTCACACTGCCTATAGGTACTCTACCAGTGAGTGTGATATTAGGACACACAAAATAATGTAAGTATATTAGGGGCCATCCATAAATTACGTCACACGGTAGGGGGGGGGGGTCGATGTAGTGTGACATTGTGTGACAAGGGGTGGGAGGTGGTCCTTTTCGTAACGCCAATGTGACCAGCTGTGACAAGGAGGGGGGAGGGGTCAAAAAGTCATGAAATTTGTGTGACGTAATTTATGGATGGCCCCTTAGCAATACAATAGCAATACATTAGTAGTGTGTAATGTGTAGCCTGGTCACATCTTAACACTCCTAATAAATAGGCTCCCTAGAAGTAGTATGGAAGGACGCATGACGGGGAGCGATGAGATGCAGTAGTATAATATGTATACTTGTGTTCGAAAACGGTTGTGATCGTTGTAATAATCTTGTTGTTATCGTAAATACCTAATGAAACATAAATGTATATCTGTTCCAGTTGAAGCGACCCTCGTCCGTAAGCGCACCACGTCAAATTCCATCAGTATATTCTCGGGAAGGTAGTTCACTCTCCGCCAGTCACTAGCAATACTCTAAGCTTCGTAAGGTCAATATATTTTGTTTAAGTTACGCAACGTAACTATTTATTTTATCCCGTGATCGATTGTCTTTAAACAGCATACAAATATTTGTTACTTTCAAAGTGTGAACGTAAGATATTTTTTGTAATATCATATTTTTGAGTATTCTTTTGTAAATAACTTCATCTTTAATCTTCCAAGGCGTTCGACTGTTAAATAATTTAATTTCGTTGAGAATATTTTTTTAGAAGACAAACTTTTATTGCGTAGAGATGATAGTTGAGTAAGATGCGGGTGTAAATAATTTATTTTATTATATTTTTTATTTATACAATTATATATTACAAAACGTTTAAGGGACTGAATCTGTAATTCGTAAGTTAAATTATTTGTTTTTGTGTCGTGTTTGATATTTGTATGTTGTGAAATGTATTTTTACAAATTACTTATTTTGCTGTCGTTACATTTCTATGAATGTTTACTCTGCCATACGCACAAATATCAGTACATTAAATATAATGTACTTAATTATATAAATATAACGTAATAAACGAATAACATTCGACAGGTTGTAGTATCCAAATTACAATAAAATTAATTAAAAAAGTTAGACTCAGTTCTCGTTATATACCACATACCTACTATACGTAAATATGATCACAAGTTTTAGCCTTTAAGATCTGAATCCATACAATTATTAAATATAATATTAATGTTAATATTGTAGTATCTTAAATATCAAATGCTCTCTCATTCGTGTGAAAAGACATTCTACAGGGATTTGTATGTGTAGTGAATAATATTAATCAATACATATTGATATGAGTAATAACATAATTAGTAGCGCTTTCATGTATAAGCAATATTTAGATGTAAGCGAGTTTAGCTAAATAGATGAATAAGTTCGATGAATGACTAGTATGGTTAGTTTAGCTGGGGATAACAAGCGTGTCGGTATCACACGAATATACAAAAAGCTTTATTTCTTTTTTATATACGTATAACCTTTGGTGCGTTTGTCAAGTTGGACAAGTTGGTAAATACTAAATACATAGTTATGTCCGGGACATCAACTTATTGACATATTGGGTTTTATTATATTGATTTTTTTTTATATTTCGAAAACGATAGCGAATCACCACGATGTCGGAAAACAAACGAAATTGTATTAACATATCGTTCTATATTTTTATGTATTGTAATATTATATGTATCTTCGTTCATATGATGTGTTTTTTGTAGTTTATTTTATGAAAAATAAAACGTTAAATCAAATTGTATTATTACAATGGTTTGAGTGAGTGAGGAACATATATATATCTATAGTTCTTAGTAAGAACTTTTTACTCACAATATACTCTCGATGAAAATCGATCCACCTCGTTTTAGGTTTCATTTACTGAAACTTAAAAGAAATCCAAAATTTAAATTTAAAATAATGCTAAAACAAGCAATAAAACTTATCTATGCTAGTTTTCTATGTATTTATTTATAGTTACTGTTATGTAATAAAAAACAACATCGGCTTGATTTTGGTATTCGGCAGTATATAATATAATACCTACCACGAATTATACATTGACATAAAAAATACTTTTTTATATTTTTCCTGTACAATTCTGTTATCATTACGGTGTTTGTTTTTTCTTTTCTTTTTTTTAAAGCGATCGTCACAAATTTAGTTTTTTATTTTTACAAAGTGATACACCTGGTTTTCACTTGTACTTATCATGTTTTACCAAAATCAAGGCACCCTCATTTCTGTACCTACCTGTATTAAATTGTAACTAATATTAAAATTAAAATTAGTTATATCCATGATATTATGTGCGATGTGAATTTTAAGGCAATTTTATTTAAACTGAATATATCAAATTATGTAGCTTAATGCAAGAATATGTAAGCATTCATTCTTTAAGTAATGGAAAGCATTTGATTTTTTGTAAAATTGTTAAGTATCATGTAACTTTGCTATGAGTCAAGTTAGTGAGCTCTATACTGATACTCTGCAATATTTTAAGAGTAAAAATCAATATTAATATTCAAAATTGACTTAGGTATAGTTCTGTTTATACTGGAAGCTAGGAAACTACCAAAAATGTGGTAGACATAATTTTTTATAAAGTATACTGATATTTGATATTATGCAGGTTAAACATGTATGGCGGAGTGATAGAATGAATGTAATTCATCTATCGATGAAAAATTGTGTTTGAAGCGCGTAAATGTTGTTTTATCGGATAAAAACCACGGACGTAAAAAAAAGACGGACGTAATACCAAGAACAAATTCAGTGAAGCACCCATAGTAATAAATACCAACTCTGTATTCGTACAAGTACACACACCCACACATTGACACCATACTGCTATGACATTGACACCATCGCGAATCAAAAATTACAAAATTACGCACACATGGTAAGAGAGCTGTCATTGCTATGCTTCACTCTCGATTAGACAGGGTTACGTCCGTTCTTTTTTTACGTCCATGATAAAAACTAAGAAAATAAAAGCAAAAATTATAATGATCACGTGCCACGCGATACAATGGAACATTGACAAGTCGAGTATCATTAAAACAGCGTGTCATGTTATTGTAAGGTACAGTACGGCCGCTGTATCTTGGCGCGTCTGAACATAGGCTTTGCGAACTTTAGCGCATGTAAGACAGAGATGGCAACACGAACATGCTAACGTGTGATTGAGACACAATACACCGCGTATCGAGTATTGGCGAATTATGTTACTGCGCAGCCTTCTGCGCGAAGTTCAGACGCGCCAAGATACAGCGGCCGAAGTATAAGCTTTTGTCCAAAACCTTTATTAATAAGGGAGTAATTTAATTACTTTTGTAACGCATATACTTTAAACTTGTAATAATAATATTAACGTATTATCTGAATGGGGGGCGATCGAAAACATTGTGATTTAAAATATCGCGCTGTAAGTGAAGAGAAATATACCAAATGTGTGAATTTTATGCGACGTTTGTGTAATGGAGTGAGAATGCGAACTTTTTGAATTTTGTACGTTTAGATGTGTGTGAAATGTGAAACCAAATGTTTTACGAGTGTATCTTACATTGGATTAATATTTTATTTGATGTCACAACAAAAAAACAAAATTGAATATTATTCAAGCCTGAAAGGTATAAACCGAAAAAGAAAATTACTTGTCTAATAAATATAAAAAGCCAACTAGGCTTTTTATATTTATTAGACAAATAAATTTGAAACAAAGCAACTGTTACTAATAATAATATTTAGTGATTGATTTTTTATTGCATTGTATTGTATTTGGTAATATGTAATACACTTTTAAATTATACTGAATTAATTAAAGTCAAGACATTGACGCTTGTGAGTTAGAGTAATCTACTTAGCAATTTTAGCACTGTTTTTATTATTTAAATTGAATAATGGACACGAAATGAAAGAATTAATTTAATTCTATTTTTATTTATATAACACAATACGACGATCATGGTTAGCAAAATCATAGCTTAATAATATGGCAAATAGTTATAAGAATAAAGAAACTTAGTTGAATGAGAAGTAATCGCGAGTTAGGTGAATCTGTAAGCCACAAAAGCAAGTAATGTTTCCTAGGTAATGTACAATTATTTTGTATCTTAACTATTAATTAAAACATAACTGCCAATTACTTTTACTGATGGAAAGTTGGTGGTAGCATTGGTTACAGTGATCGAGAGTGACGGAATGAAAATATTTCCTAAACATTTATTTGTGATTTTTTGTAAAATTCTTTACTATCCACAAACCTTGGTTTTATTGAAATATTGTATATTAAAAAAGTATTAGACTTGCGAGATAGATATTTTTTTTTTTTAATTTAACTATTGATACTTTCTATGTGTGTAATATAAATAATGAGTTACAATTATTATTGAAAAAGCAGTAATATAAGAGAAGACCGACAGGTACATAACAAATTCAAGAAATATAAGAATTTTAACGTATCATGATTATTAGATATGTTTTAACATAATAGTCTTTGATAATCAAATTCCGGAAATATTTTTCATTTACTTTTTTACTTATTAAATAATATCGCAATAATTCTAGCGTTTCATCTTAATAATATCATGATACAATCAAACATTGACATGTTTTGATGCCTCGATCACTGTAAGCAAAATATTTTAATTTAAAACGAGTATATCACCGGTTTAGTTAAGTTTTAGTGTAATTATTTAAACAAATTTACCAAATCGTTGCCTCGCTTAAGTTACATTATTATTTGTTGTAAATAATTGAAATTACTATTAACGTGCTCTGGCATAATACATAGAATTAAAATATTTATAAGAAAAATGTTTTTTTTGTGAAGTGGAAGAGGAGATTTCCCTGGTTTTTATAAGGTTTATAAATGAGAAACGCAGATCATTCAAATGATGATGCTATTTACAAACAATAGAATGTATGCTATTTTAGCACACATGCATATATTTTAAATACATATCGACGCTTGAAAGGCAAAAATTACCAAGCGACATGTTGACAACTTTACACTAGAGCACTTTTGGTTTTTAATTTTAGAAAAAAAATCGTAAAAATCGCTTTATTAAGCATTTAAACTGCATTTTAAATTCATTGGTATGAAGTAGCTATGACTAATAGGCGATTATTTACACTTTTTCTGAAATTAAAAACTAAAATGCTGTAAGTAGTGTAAAGTTGTCAACATGTCGCTTGGTAATTTTTGCTTTTCAAACGTCGTATGCAGAAGTACAAAAGTTCACAGCGTGCCACCTCAGTTAGTGGATTGCATTGCGCATGCTCGTGTGCTATAAACTCGCATGTGTATGACAGGCGTTACAGACACACGTTATTAGCTTCTACTCATTAATGGCCCACTACTGAGCACGGGTCTTTCTCTTGAGGAGGCCTAGAGCACACTCCACCACGCTGCTCCAGTGCGGATTGGTGAATAACAGCCGGGACCGGCGGCTTTACGTCCCCTCTGAAGCAGAGAATTGCTCAAAAAATTCTTGCCACTAGCGGTCACCTATACTAGCAAACATACAACCTACATCCATAATAAGCTGTGAAAATTCACTATTGCGATATGAGTAAATTTAAATAAAAAACGCTTACACACTCATACCCCTCTATAGTAGGTTTTTACCTGTGTCGCGTGTGGCATGGACGACACATAATACATCACAATAACACCCATAACCCACGTACAAATATTTATCTGTCACTTAAATATCTGCCCCGACCGGGAATCGAACCCAGGACGCATACTGGTAAATACCCGATGCTTCAGCCACGTGACGTTTCGGCTGTCGTTCGGGCGCTTGTAAATACCATGTACCTGACACGTGTCGTGACAACGCACACGCCTATTAGATTTCACTTTTTCACACTGAAGATTTCACTTATTTAAGAACACTAAGGTTATCAAGACGAATCTAACGATATCTTTATTATGTAAATCAGTTCAGCGGTTTGGAAGATCCACAGGGAAGATCACATACATACAAGTTACGCGCGAAAAACAACCCATCCTTGGCAGTCGGGTAATAAATAAATCAATAACGCTTCACAGTCATAGCCCCACAATAGGATTCCCGGTGTCGTGGGTGCCATGGACAACACACAAAGACAAGGACATTCACACCCAGACCGAGAACAGAAATTCAAACTCATCATTAAAATTTCCGCCTCGCTAGGAATCGAACTAGAACACTTGGCGCGGCTGTATGGTAACAATTGCGCCACATGGGTCGTCATATCTACTACTAGTAGATAAGATTTGAACATTACTCTGTCACATCAATGTCTGCTCCAGCTAAGAATCGAACCAGGGCCTCGCATCAGGGTCACTATCAACTTGGCTACAGGCGTTAGCCTATAGTATCCCATCGTTTTTAATATAATTTTGTAATCGTTAATGACTAATGTACCTTGGGAACGAACCGGTTTCAAAACTTCAAACCAATATTGCTGTTTCAATATTATTTTATTTACACTTATCAATATACACATTATTAAAGATTAAGTAATAATATGTTGTTTAATCTGAGTAATAATGTCACTATCGACGCCAGCAAAGCATTGGCTATGGTGTTACTAGCTTTTAACCGCTCATTTACACGCGCGTGTCGCGGACCGTCTCGTGGCGCGTCCGTAAGCCACGCCCCCTACGCGCGTGTGAACACCGCGCGAGCTCTCGCGCGAGCCCCTTTGGCGCGCGCCTAGAAAACCGCTCCCGACGCGAGCCCTGCGAGCGCGAGACGCGCTGCGGTCTGGTCCGCGAGCGCCCTGTTCACACGCGCGCGCACGCGGCGCGCGCGTCTCGCAGATTGTCTCGTGGCTCGCGCGCGCGTGTAAATGGGGTATAACGATAGCGACCACTTACTATCAAGTTGGCCATCATGGGCTGTTCAAATGGTTCGAAGAACCAATATTACTTACAACCGTTGTAGAAGAAAGGTCCTCAAATGGGGATCATGATCATGATCTTGGTAAAAGCAGCATAGGATACCTCCAACCAGGTGGACTGACGACCTCAAGAAGACAGCGGGTATTCACTGGGTACAGAAGGCTTAGGACCGTTCAGAGTAGCACATGAATAGGCCTATGTCCAGCAGTGGATTGCCAATTTAAGGGCTGGAGAGATGGATGGACCGTCTGCTCCTTCAAAAACTTAAAGTGCATTAACTCAGATATTTTAAACAAATGCGATTCTATTACACAACAACAACAAATCACAAATTCCGGACTATTGAGCCAAACCGAAGCTTTCGTTCCTATATGATTGGTATTCCGCAACGTGGTAGTTTCTCACCTTAATTTGGCCAACGTGCCTTTTTAATGGCTGGTAAAGCGTTTTCTCTATTAAGACGTTCCTATCAACTTTCCCCTTTTCTGCTTATATTCTCGATCTCGGGTCGGGCCCATACAAAATCTTCTACTTTAAACTTACGTTCCCTTATTAGGTAGGTACATGTGTATAGTACCTATTTGTATTCACGATCTCGAAAACCTCGATTACTATAATATAATAATTATAGGCGGGTTAAACATTGATGCGTAGCTTGGTCTCGATATCGAGGAAAATTTGTTTATCTCTCGTATTTTTATTGTGTCTGTCCCCAGGACTCCGTCCTTTAGTAGTGATTTGACAAATTATTTTTTTTATTTGAAAAGGGATACCTCCAGATTGATCCCATTTTATAAGAAAGAAATACCTAAGTACTTCTAATGGGATACATGAGAAATTGAAGGAACGCCTTAAATAATAAAGGTAATAAAATAAAATACATAGCGAATTCGTTATAGACTGTTTCTCTTCTTTTTTAAATCTGTTATTTTTTCAGTAAAATTAAGTTTAACGGAGGATGTGTATATTTTTTGCGAACAACACACATTTCGGTGTTTGTTTTGTCAGCGACTCGCGGCGAGTGACTACTTTGTCAAACTATCGTGTTACCACTCACGGTTCTTTCATCTCACTTCAGTTTTAACAGCTCTCACAATTTCTACCATTTCGTATCAGATGACACTGAACTCCTTAGTTTCCGTTTTCTCGCGACTTTAAGCTTTTAAATTCTCATAATTCTAGAGTTTACATTCTATGAATAGCGAGTAACTACCCACGTGCATCCGATACTTTGAATTTTGGTTCGTCATTAAATGATGTGTTTCACTTTGGCTCATCGCTCAATAACAAATTATAATCCCAAAGTACCTACCTATTTAAACACTAATTTAATAAACGAGGAAATATTATCTTAGTACTTCATTACATCTTTATTAACTCAATTTATGACTTGATGCTTATCAGAGAACATAAAATTATAATTACGAACTTACAGGAAATTAAATAATACATTCTAATAGTCATACATTGTTTATTAATCCGCTTGTTGAGTACGAATTTCGCATTTCGTAGTAATCTTCCTTGTATCCGTAGTTGCAGTACTGCATTTGGGCACACGGTACGTCATTGGTCACCATATCCTCATAGCTTCGGTCTTCGTAATCATTCTCTGAGTACTCGGGCCCGTAACTGTCATTGCACGTTGGATCATTCTGATGATTTTCTCTCGGCATCTGCAAGTTTCGGTTTGTGGACGTCGAGTCGTGTTGTGGATTCAGGCTCCATCGTTGCGAAATGGCGCAGCTAAGCGATCCACCATGTTGAAACGCGAACGGCCATGCCTAGAAAAGAGATACTGTATTACTGACAGAAAATACCTACTGACATTGGACACTTCTAAGGCCGTAGTCAAAATATCAAACGGGCCACTTGACAAAAGTGATTACTAATTACTTACCGCCGGTCTCAATAATGTACTAACAGATGGAAGACTGTGGATAGGCCTACCATTAGTATGTCATCTGTCATATTTGTCAATTTTTCAGACGCAAAAATTGACAAATATGACAGATAACATACTAATGGTAGCCCTATCCACAGTCTTCCATCTGTTAGTACATTATTGAGACCGGCCGTTAGCCAACCAAGGAGACAGTTATTTAACTACTAGGGACTATTTTCCGAGTACCTATTACTTTTTTAGAGTTCCGAAGTGAAATCGGAACGTCCGTCCGTCCGTCTGTCCGTCTGTCCGAGGCAAAGCGGCGAGACCTTTAGTTCTAGAAAGCTGTTATTTGGCATGGATATACATATTTATTAAAACTCCAGAATCGTAGAATAAAATATTGAAAAATATTTTTTTTCAGGGAAAGTATCCCTACAGGTAACGTGAGGATGATTTTTTTATTCATCGCGTACCCTATAGTGTGGGGTATCGTTGGAAAGGTCTTTAAAATTATTATGGGTCTTCTAAGACCATTTTTGGAATTAGGGGTCCGTTTACGAAACATTTGGCTTTAAAGTGCTAATTTTGGTTAGAGTCAATTGTCCTCCCCCCCTGCTGCCTAAACGGTTAGAGTTGGACCTCAGATCAATGAATAACGAGTTGGACAAGTCAAAAAATACAAGTTACAAGTAAAACTATCACGGCTATTTTAGCATAAGTATTTAGTTAGTGAGTAATAGTCGATAAACTTCCTACTTCGAAACCCTACATTGCGCGTGGCCTGACATGCACTTGCCCGGTTTTTTTTTATTTTCCTAGTTAATAAACGAGCAAACAAGCAACAAAACAACAACAATGGAATACCCAGATGCATTGCTAACCAAAAAGGAAAAAGGAGACCACATTGTTATTGGCTCTTCGATACTACAACCGAAGCACGTGTAAATCATGTCGATTTAAAAAAGAAGATGGTACCCTGGTTAGCTAGGTACTACGCGTTCACTCCAAGTTTGCCCTCGTCGACCGTTACGATTTAACAGCTAACGGTACTGTAGACAAAAAAGTAATCAAATAATTTCACTAACTTAAATAACAAATTACGTTTGCCACTGTGTAAAACATTTTCTAATTTAGTCATTGTAGCGACAAAAATCAACGAACGTAAAATAAATCAATAGAAAAATAATTTATAGAAAGTAACATCAAAATCAACAACAAACTCAAGAATGTACGCGCCGCACGGGACCTCAAAAATACGCGACTAGCGTTGCTGTCCGTACTAAATGAGCTGCGGTATGAAGAAGCGGGACGGGAGGTAAGGGCAAACTTGGAGTGAACGCGTAGTAGGAAAAATACTTTATCAGCAGGTACCTACAGACGTTACCGTTTAACTTTGGAGCTCTCATCGCGGAAGTTGTCTAAAACTAAGTATAATAAGTAAGTATAATATTTATTATTCATAAAAAAATTAAACAAGCTGTTAAAACATTTTTCGGTCTGTTCTTACTGTAGAGTAAGTGACAGATTATACCGTTTTTTAAGAAGCGGAATATAAATTACTGTGAATATGAACTGTGAATATTTCCGACTAGGCATACCATCTTGAAATGTTATTGGTGATTTGGCGAAGACCTCCCAGAGAGTTGGACATAAAAAAACATGATAGTGTAAATAGCTGTGTCGCACTTGACCCTACTTTTTTGTCTAAACAAAAGGAAAACACATGTCATATCAAATACTCGTAAAATATGCAAAGTTGTTTATTTACCTTTCTATCTAATGTAATAACTAAATTATTTGTTATTCTTTGATATTATTATTAATTGATATTTCAATCGTAGTTATCTACCTACCTAATGGATAATCATGATTGAATGAATGGATTGCTTAACGGTAATTAATATTCTAAATACATAGGTACCTACTTAATTATGACTGAATTTCAACGTTTTAATTACAACTTTAACTAAGTACATATTATGAAATTTATGAACGAATTGAGCATTTAAATTTTTGCTAATTAATTAATAATGCTAGCATAGAATACAACAATATAATTCATTAGTAAATAAACAGTAGATTCTATAGATACTAGGTAGTTAGTATAAAGATATTTTGAAGTCTTTCATAGTAAAATCAAAATAATGATTGTTAAGACAACGGCAACGGCATCTAGTTCAAGTCAATTTTTTTTTTGTATTCAACCAACCAAGTAAATAAAGTTTATCTAGGTTTACCCAATGATATTTAATTATATTAATTAATTAATTAAATTAATTTATATTAAAATATAGATACGTTATACCCTTACAAAACAACCAAAAAATCTGTTCTGAAAAGAGCTACAACACACATACGTACACCAATCACATTTTTACATTATAATATCATTTGGTTTACCCCTAAATATCCTTAATAAAAGAATACGCTATTATTGCTGTACCGTCTTTCATGGTAAACTATACTAAAATATATCACTGGTTAGTTATTAATGCACTGATCATTATTAGCAGTTAATTACATTTTGATGATTTCATGATGAAGAGATATGGATACGTAAAGAAGAAATTCTCTAGTATTATTCAAAAAACCATAGAGTTTTCGGTATGCTCATAATCTGAGATCAAGTATAACAAAGGAGGAAAACAATAAAATGAAGCGTTTAACGTCCGGAGATAAATTTTATTTATACTTGTAACAGCTGCAAACTTTTGGTCAGCGCGCGCGCACCGCGTAAAACTCGTGTTTATTGTTATAACCTTTTTGTTTCTATATTTGTTTCATCCCAATTGGACGGCATTTGTTTATTTTTTAAGGCTTCACTCTTTCCTAAGTATCATTCACAAAAAGCGAGGTTTTTTTTTAATCCATAGTACGGGTACCACCCAGAATTTACCGTGTTTAGAAAAACTCCTTTGGCATGATGCCGTTTTAAGTTTTATTGTTTTCAAAACCAAAAATTAAAAAACGTTTGCTTTTGATGTAAAATTTTCTTAAATACAATATCATTTTGCCTACTTTTCTCTTCTAATGACCTGCTAACTAATCAAGAATTCTTATTGCTTTTTCTTCTCTCTTTCTTGATCGGCATCGCATCATCATTGATGCCTTTGGTGTCGCTGATGTTCATGGGCGACGATACCCACTTCTAATCAGGTGGATCGTCAGCTCTTCGCCGGCTATTTCCTTAAAAAAGATACAGAGCAGCGATCTGATTCACGATAAACCTTTCACGTTATCATAACAGTACTGCTTTGAACATCAAAATCCATATCGAAAATATTCAACCACCATTCTAATCCTGCTATAAATCAACTTTGAGGCCTTCGAAGAACGTTTAATCCTTGCTGTCAGCGAGTGGTTAGCATTTGGCAAATGTTTCCCTGATTCATTGCGAGCTCGTGCTTAAGAATTAACAGATGACAAGTGTGACAGGGAATTTATTGTCAACAATTATGTGAGGTGGGCGCGACAGATGGGCGGGCGCGACTAGTTTTTCAGTTCACAGATTCGTTTCGCCGTCAACGCATCGTTTAATTCTTAATTGATGGTTATGCTTGGTACAAAACCAAAATATTGTTTGGTTTTTAAATTTTGTGACATATTTAAATTTATTGTGGTGGTTCTTCTGCTTACAAAATAACGAAATTTTTTAAGATTATCGATCCAACAAATTTAAAATAGTGATTATTAGGTTATTTGCTTTAATGCTTCCTGCCTAGCGAATGAAACATCAGTCACCTGGTGTCCCGAATATGATCCCATTAGGTAATAATCCCATAAGTATAGAAATGTGTGGCGTACTGGCTTTACTCCATTAGGTGCTCATTACATGATTCGACTTTCCTTACAAGTGTCTAAAATTAGACCATAGACCACGCTATTCCCATACAGCTATTTTGTTGGAATTGGTAGCGAGGCGTGTAATACAAGACCCGCATAATTAAAGCGATCCTAAGATCTATGCGATCGCAGAATTCTGTTTGAGATGCTGAAATATGTAAAATCTTATGGAAAAATAACCTTTGTAAGATCTGAGATTACGGGCTCAAGAGTCCCCATCTTCTTATTCTGTCGTAAACACGTCGGTAATGCCTTAAGTGACACTGATGTCCTACTCTAACCTAAATCTTACTTTCAAGTAGCTCGTTTATCTGCTAATCACATAAAAATTGGCTTTAGATACATACAAGCACTGCAGAGCTTATGTCATCCATTCAACTACAAACCGCTATTGAAATGACCACATAATTACCTGAGAGCAATGCATTAGCTTCAAGCCTTAGTGGCCGATTAGCACGGGTCCTGATGAGGTCTAGTGCATTCTCCACCACGCCGCGACGTGGTTTGATGAAAGGTTTAGTGGTCAACTCAAATGTCGCAGCTTTGATACACCCGAAGGCCTTCAACGTGGCAACTATTACTGAGCCACGCATTGAGTTGGCTTCAACCCATTAATGGCCCACTACTGGGCACGGGTGAAAGACCTTTGAGGAGGCCTAGAGCATACTCCACCACGCTGCTCCAGTGCGGATTGGTGGAGTGGTTAGTAGCCAACCCGAGCGTCGGAAGTTTTCAAACCGCCCGAGGGCCTCCGACATGGCTTAACGACTGTTATCTAATAATAACAACCGGGACCGACGGCTTTATGTGCCCTCCGAAGCACGGAAATGCTCAAGAATTTTTTGCCACCAGCAGTTTTGCACCCATCCAACTACCGACCGCGCCCGCTGTTGCTTAACTTTGTCGATCACATAGCAAAGACGCAATTCGCCGGGCTATGAGCGCTTCATTTGAGCGCGCATTGAGTTAATTAATAAATTATACTTACAAGGCTGAGTGGATGCGGCGGAGTATGTGCTGAACGGGGCTCATGCAGCAGCGCCCGTAGGTGAGCGATGTAGGAAGCCGCCAGCCTCAGTGTGTCCAGCTTCGATAGCTTGGTGTCTGCCGGCACCCAGGGAAGAGTCGTTTTTAACCTGTTGTACAATACAATATACATATATGAATTACTAACTAAGCTCTACGCGCTTTACTCGCGTTTTCCGTAAGAGGCCCTCCATAAATTACGTCACACTAATTTCATGACTTTTTGACCCCTCCCCCCGTCCTTGTCACAGCTGGTCATATTTGTGAGACCTCAAGTGTGACGTCACATATTGTGAAATGTTACACCTAGAAATCATAACATTAAAACAGCAGTTCCGAAATAAGTTTTATTTTTATTAATTGTTTTTTAATATTTACCTATACATACCAATAATTCGATTTTGAAATGTGACGTCACGAAATTTAGGACCCCCCCCTTGTTACACAATGTCACACCACATCGACTCCCTGCTCCCACCTAACGTGTGACGTAATTCATGGATGGCCCCTAATACCCTATATTTTGATCCAGGTCATGGTCTATCTTTGTGCTTTTCATGAAAATCCGCTCAGAAGTTTACCTTTATGCAATCCTACTAATATTATAAACTTCACAGTAAGACTGCATACAAGTTACGAATTGGATATTTGATAATCTGGCATTATACATAACGCTCCTTATGATGGAATAAATGTTTCTTTCTTTCTTTCAATTTAGAAACGTAAGAACACTAGCGCTCTGTCCGCGGGTTTTCCTGCGTTTTACGGGATAATAAGGGGCTATCCATAAATTAGGTACGTCACACGTTAGGAGAGACGGGGGGGGGGGTCGATGAAGTGTGACATTGTGTGACAAAGGGTGGGAGGGGGTCCTAAATTTCGTGACGTCACATTTCAAAATCGAATAATTGGTATGTATATGTACTATGTGTGCGACCTCTATCTCTATAGAGACCCTCCTCAAATGGCGATCATGCCTTGGTAAAAGGAGCACAGGACACCCCTTGACGAGGTGGACTGACGAGCTGAAGAAAACGGATTCAGAAGGTTCAAAACTAGTCGTGGCCCAAATTAGGAGAGACGTATGTCCTACTATATGATGGATGCATGGATTAATGTATAACAATTACCTGCAAAACGCCTTTGACAATACTCTCATCCGCGCTCTTTCCCGTGCATTCGCCGCGTTTCTGTGTTGGGGCTCATGGCCGCTTCGCCCTATACGAAAAGAAAATGTAAAGTAAGTCAGACAAAGGGTAAATGACATTACACAGGTGGTGCAAGATTCAGCACCCGTCACAACTTCACTTAAAAAATATCAACATCGCCCCTTTAAAAATAATATAGAGCTATTCAAGAAAGCCGTAAAAAGAGCTCTTCTTCATGATGGGCGGAAAATTGGTGACTCTTCTTTTTTTTAACGCTAACACACTCATATCCCCGCAGTAGGTTATTACCTGTGTCGTGGGTGGCATGGACGACACATATAACACATCAAAATCACACCCATGACCCGAGCACAAATATTTATCTGTCACATAAATATCTGCCCCGGCCGGGAATCGAACCCGGGACCACTCGCTTCGCAGGCAGGGTTACAACAAACTAGGCTACAGAGTGGTCTTCTGGTGTTGCTCATGTCCATGGATTTATTTGTATTTTATACATGGTATTTTGTATGGTATTTTATACATTTGTAAAGATCGCTGGATCAGAACTCGGGCTCTCATGTCACATGTGTAACCGACGATCAATCCCGTCGATTTATCACTATTTCGAGACTATTGATGGAATGAACGTGACAGAACCAATGATCCCCGACACCTGCTTAGCCGGAGTACAAAAAGAATTTTCCAAATATTTTTTTTAAAACCAAATTCCAAAGTATTTAGGTATATAAAGATAATATTTAAGCAATGTATTACAAACAAATAATAATACAAGGAACGAAACGACTAAGTGTAACCGTTTTGCATAACTATTACCTATCCAAACAAATATACAGTCATGAAAAATACTTTAGTTTAATAAAATAATTACCTACAGTACATAGTGGTCGAATTATTTCTATTACTTATATTATTACTAGCACTGTAAATATTCAATTAAAAATATAATTTTGGAATATTTTTTCTATTAAAAATTTGAGTTGAAATTTTTTAAATTTATATATTTGAAATATATACCAATAATAATTATCCAAGATTAATAGGTAATGCACGATGAGATATGATTATATTATAATCATTACATAATAAGTAGGTACTTTACTCTCCACAAATTATTTTTGTTCGTATTATCCATACTTATTGTTAGTTGGCGATATAGGTGCAGGAGAAATTTGAAATTGAATATTATAATAATAAGTAGGTGTAGGTATATTTTTATGGCAGCAAATACGAATTTAGTAGGTCAGTATAAACAGATTTTAATTTTTTTTTTATTAGAAGGTCTGTAAAAATTTCAAGTATTTAATATGAAACTTAAAATCGGTACTAAGAGTGGGAGTAAGAATGTTGTAAGAACAATTTTTAAACAACAAAAATCAAAAAGTTCTCTCACCTGAGCTCGATTGTGAGTCTTCAAATAGAAAATCGTCATCGTCATCTTCTGTTCTCTTCTCGACTGGCGGCGATCTACTAGCTCTTTTTCTTGGCATTAATAATTTAAAATTATTACTATTATTTCATTAATATTGCACAAATAGCACCCCTTACCACACACTACACTAATAGATCAAAAAAAAATACTTGTAATTTAAAACCACCTTTTACAAAAACTGAAGCTCGAATGAGGGTGAGAGTGAGAAGTGGTGTCTTCTAGTGTCATGACGTTTTTAATCGGATGCGCGCGCGCAAGGCGGGCGGCGGCTGGGGCTTTAGGGCGGCGCCTGCGCACGCCCCTCCCGAGAAAGCTTCAGGATTATAAACCGACGAATGAACGCGTGGATTTATAGACCTGAATTGTATAGTGATTTCATTAAATGATCATGTAAATTACGTTCATGTTCATATAAAAACGTTAGAATCCAAATTGAATAGAAAAAAATAAAGTTAACCGCGACAGCGACTTTCCAAATCGCTGATTATTACTATCGTAAAAAATAATAGTTAAAAAAAACTGAAAACACCCTTTTATGGAAAATCAAACTAAAAAATAGTTTAATAATAATTTTGAATTAAGAATCGTGTAATTGTAAAAAAAGCTTGAGGTGCTTTTTAAGATATTATCCCTGCTACTCTTGACACCATGCTTTCTTTCTTTTTTTCTTTAAATATTGAATTGTCATCGGTCCTCGATAAGTCGAAGTTTGAAAGAAATCTGACCGTATAAAGCTATTGTAAAGCTTGTAATTAGGTTTTTTTTTTTCTTTCTTTTTTCTTTAAATATTGAATTTTCAACGGTATTACAGTAAAATGTGTTCAGTCCACAATGAGTTAAGTTTAAAACATACCTAATTTCTATTGTACTTACATAGTTCGGTACAGACTACAGACAGAAAGAGCTGACGTCGTGTTATGTGTATTATTGCGAGTTACTTTAAATAATAGTAGCGGTTAAAATCTCAGTCGCGTTATTAGATGTAAGTTTAAAATATTTTTTTAATAGGTAGGTACCTAAACTATTTCTTTGACGACCTCTGCATAAAATTTAATTTTTCGAATAAAACCACAGAAGAAATAATAGATAGTACCTACTTTATATCTATACTAATATTATAAAGAGGAAAGATTTGATTGTTTGTTTGCATTGAATAGGCTCCGAAACTACTGAACCGATTTGAAAAAATATTTCACTGTTGGGAAGCTACACTATCCTCGGATGACATAGGCTATATTATATTTAAAAAAGGGATCCTTAGTAAAACTCCAATAATGTAACCCAAGGTGTAAAAAAATAAGAAAACCGAAGCAAAGCGAGGGCGGTTACTCGTAAGTAATAAAACCCAAAATAAGCGTGAAACAATTAGGGATTCAAGTGAGGTGACAAGATTGACAGCTAGGTTCAAAGCGGTCGCTTCCTGACACCCTACACCTTGTTGATGTACCACGTGAGTCCATGTGCACGTGCTACGCAAGGACGACGACTGTATCGTAGGAGTTTCGTTTACGTTTAAGTTATCGCTTTCAATAATTATCAGTTTATCACTAAATCAAATCAAATCAAATCAAATCAAAATCTTTTATTCATATAGGTATCACTGATACACTTATGCACGTCATTTTTTAATCTACCAGTTTTTCGGAAAGGTGCTTTGTCATAGAGGAGAAGAAAAACCGAAAGAAACTCCTCGCACATCTTTTAAAATCATGAAAAGTTACATAATATCTTCTAACCTACGCGGAACTGGATGCGGCACTAACTTCCAGGCGTCTTTGTCATTAATATATTCATTTATGCTATAGTATCCTTTGCCTAGTAGCTGAGATTTAACATATCTCTTAAACATTTGGATAGGTAAATCACGTATTGACTTGGGTAATTTATTGAAAAAACGTACACCGAGCCCCATATAAGAGCGTTGTACCCTACTTAAGCGAAAAGATGACGTCACCAAATTATGTCTGTTTCTAGTTAGATGATTATGCGTATCACTATTCTGCTTGAACATACCTAAGTTGTTTTTTACAAATATAATATTGGTGTAAATAAATTGAGAGGCTACTGTTAATATGCCTATATCTTTAAATTTCTCACGCAGAGAATCACGTGATTTCAATTTATAAATGGCTCTGATTGCCCTTTTCTGCAAAACAAATATAGAACCAATGTTAGCCGCTGAACCCCACATCAATATACCATAGGACATGAGGCTATGAAAGTATGCAAAATAAACAAGTTTCGCAGTTTCTACATCGGTAAACTGTCTTATCTTTCTAATCGCATAAACTGACCTACTTAGCTTACTCGCGAGAGCCGTTATATGGGTGCCCCATTGTAGTTTAGAATCTAAGGTGACACCCAAGAAAACTGTGGATTTTTCCATAGTTAGAATTTCATTATTTAATTTCAGGCTTTTACTAATATTCCGTACATTAGGTAGTGTAAATTCAACACACTTAGTTTTTTTAGCATTAAGTAGCAAATTGTTTGTTGTAAACCAGTGTGATAAACGAGATAGAGCACTGTTTACGTCGTCAAAATTCATTTTATTTCTATTCGTCTTAAATATAAGGGAAGTGTCATCAGCAAACAGGACAATCTCTGCATGTTTCTTAATATAATACGGCAGATCATTTATGTATACTAGAAAAAGGAAGGGGCCCAAAATCGAGCCCTGAGGTACACCCATAACAGATTGAGATCCCGATGACTTGGTATCATTTATGCTAACACATTGGATTCTACCCTTTAAGTACGACGCAATCAAGTTAAGTGAGTTATTCTTGATACCGTAGTGGCTGAGCTTAAGTAGAAGTGTTTCGTGTTCAACACAGTCAAATGCTTTAGACAGGTCACAGAATACCCCTATGGCATTTTGTGAATTCTCCCAGGCCTCAAAGATGTGTTTGAGAAGCCTAGCACCAGCATCTGTTGTACTACGGCCTTTGGTAAAGCCGTATTGATCAGGGTGGAGTAAAGTGTTGAAGTGCATCAGCATTTGATTTAATATAATTTTTTCGAATACTTTACTAAGAGTTGGTAAAATAGAAATATGTCTAAGTAGTTCACAGTACTCTTCGGTTCATAGTTTTCACGCCGGCAACGCATCGGTGATGCCTTTGGTGTCACGATGTCCGTGGGCGACGAAAGCCATAGCCACTTATCATTAGGTGGATCGTAAGCTCGTTTGTCAGATCTTTCCATAAAAAAACTCTTAAATTGCTTACAATAATTTGTAGGTAACTACTTTATAAATATAAAAAAAAGCTTTTTTAACGCACTCACACATTAACAACTGAGATGTTATATTTAGATCTTTGAAAGATTAAAGGAGCGAAATGATTCGAAGCGCTCATTCAGCTATCAAATCGAAGGCTTTCAAAGCTTACTAAAGCACGGCATTTCTTTCATTTCTTTGTTTATTTTTGCCTTTGTTATTAGTTAGATGATGCTTTTGAGTAATTATACATGGGCGTCACCGTTGCTCCACCATGGGGCTAAATATGCTTTTGCACCTTTTTTGTGCTTTTGCACAATTTTCACCTAGTGAAGCATTTCTTTACTACGTGAAAAGTATGAGCTAAGAACTTCCAATATTTTAATATGTCTATTTTATTAATAAAAGTTTGTTTTGAGCTCTTCAGCTCCTAATTATGGAAATGATTAAGTAGGTAGGCATTTCAGCCCGACTGAGAGCTGTTAGACGTATTGCTGCAAATAGGATCGCGCTAGGGCTGCCTCTTTCACGGCGCTTGCCTCTAGTCGACGAGGTAGGTGAGCAACGACGAGCGATAGAGAATAAAAAAGTAAAAGAATAAAATAAATAAACTAAATTTTACTAAAACATTAACCGACGCAATTATTAGGGATAACTCAAAACTACTCGTCAGATTTAAATCGTCTCTTTAAATGGGACCACATGACAAGCACCAGCTTTTGAATATGAAAAGTTAATCATCAAAATCGGTACACCCAGTAAAAATGTATGAGGTAACCACACATAAAAAAAATACAGTCGAATTGAGAACCTCCCCCTTTTGAAGTCGGTTAAAAACAGAAGAGGACACGGTGGTTTTGACTTCACTCGAGTTCATTCGACGAAAATGTAGGTATCACCGGATTAATATGGTAACTTCAACAATTATGGAAGCAATTACAAAATTATGGTTGGTAATAATAATATTTGCAAATAAATTTCTGCTTTGTTAAGTACATAGAGTATTTTAACATTTCAAAATGGATAATCGATTTTAAGTAATTTAATTTAATAAAAATGGCTCAGCAATACCTATTTGAATTTTCTGTTCTGTAATTTCCTAAATATTTAGGATAAATTTACGGACACTTCATTTAAATTTTATTTTATTAATTTCTCTTCTTGGTCTTCAGTGCATCGGTGATGCCTTGGAACTTGGAATTGTATTCATGACGGGTGACGAATGGCGATGACCACATGACATTGGGTGACTTGTCTGCTTATTTATATTATACCTAATTATTGAGTTTTCTTAATGCGTTGACATTGTTTTTTGATGATTAGTAACTCTCACTTTTATATTCATGACTTGTACCCTAATTTCATTAGTCGTAGCAACCCTATTATACCAGGTGGATGGTATCAAAGCATTGAATTTAACCGCCCGACAAAGTGATTCGTTTTAAGCGCCTTCCGCGGTGACTTACGGTTGCCTTCTGTTTTCTCAACAAATATTATTCTTTGTTCCACTAACAGGAATACTACAAGTAATTGGCGTGAGGCGAACAAAGCATTAATGATATGAATTATTCGACTGAAACAATGACTGAAAGATTTTTTATGTTAGTTATAGAAAAACTACCGTATCATCACCAACTTGTTGGTTAAGGAAGCGAAGAACTTGCTAGGTACCTTCGAGGGAGGAGTGATAATCCTTATCTCCGTTTGTTTTATTTTAAGGCAACTGTCAAAAAAATACAAGTCACAGCAATTCAATTTTAAATTTTAACAATTACTGCATTACAGTTATTTTTATGTACTAAAAAGTCAATGAAAAAATTCAGTTTGGCAATTTTACATTTTTTTCGTCATTTATTATGCATAGGCGAGATCAGAGTAAAAACGAAAGGCGAGTAAATTAGTGTTAGAAAAAATTAATAATCATTATTTTCTCTGATGCTACTTATCTTGAAAATCACAGCATTTTTTATCCCAAGCAGCAAATCGGGAGATTCGGGCGCACTCGTCAGATCTCTCTCAAATAAGTGGGACCACATGACAAGCACTAGCTTTCGATTAAAAAAAGAATCATCAAAATTGGTTTAGCCTGAGGAAAGTTCTGAAATAACGAACATAACAAAAAATACAGTCGAATTGAACACCTCCTCCCTTTTTGAAGTCGGTTAAAAATTTACAAACATTCACGCCTTATAAAAAAATTTGATCGAAAGCGAGTGATTTGATCAAATTCCGCAAAAAAGTTTTTTTTATCCCACGTAAGCCCAAAATTATTTTCGTTCTAGAGTCCAGACAGAAAGAAATGCTCCTCCACAGACATGTACATAAACTAGAGTGCTCCTGGGTGAATTCGCCAAAGTCACAAAAAAGATGTTCCGATTGATAAAAAAATTAATTTACTACTTTTATAATTTTTTATTTTAGAAACTGCTTTTAAACATATTTTTACATAAGCGCCCACATATTTCATTACATTATTTGAAGTAATTTATAAAAAAAATTGAATAACACACCCAAAACATCATTACCATTTGTAGGGAAATTGCTGATATTGATATTCCAAAATATTTTTTGAAAAACCTGCCTTACACATTGCGTGTTTAATTTTATATTTTGAGACAATATCTAGTTAGGTACATTATAACATATAATATTATGAAATCAGCAGTGCAGAACTAGTAAAAAACATCAATTAAAATTTCATCACGAAAATTCGTCAACTCCATGTCAGTACCGTCAAACGTTATATTTCTCAAATGTTTTTTGGGCTACGCTATAAAGTACCCCTCGTTTCTCCTCGTCTGGTCCATTGTAAAAAGTGGAACAGGCCAACTTTTTACTGCTGCATGGAGAAACAACTTTTATTCATGAAAAACAACAACGTTCAGTACTTTGTCCCGATTTTGAATCATCGCCATTTAATGGAATTACAAGGTAAATATAAATTATACATTAATTTTAATACTCCACACGTATGTGTAATAGGAACATGATTTTCACTGGCACAAAGAGTTCTTAAATTAATGAATAACAAAATGAATTTTAAGCAAAAAAGAAAAAAATATCATTACCATATGCATCATTCCCATTTGTTTTTTTGTAAATGGGAATGATTTTGTGTGAATGGTAATGACGATTGGAGATTTTGAAATCAATTTTGATTGAGTAATGAGACCTAGCAATTTCTTTTTCAACGATAAATTTTTGTTATGTGTGTTGTAAATTAAATTTGAGCTACAAGTTGTTGGTAAAGAATCTACAAAACTTTTTAATTTTGCAATATCTTTTTAGTAAAATAAATTATAAACGAAAATTTAATGCAAATAAAGGCCAAAACCGTTAAGAGAAACAAAAAATTGCTAGAAGGAGAAGATAAACCGAAATCAGAGGAGATTGTGCATTGTACGAAGAGGAGAACAAAGAAAGAGATAAGAAGAAAAGAAAATAAAAAAAGTTTTTGAAGAAAATTCTCTGAAAAGAAAAATAAATTAAAGTTTCCTCGTTAGTAGCAAGCTACTACGTGAACAAAGCCGATGAGAAATTTAATACCCCAGATTTGTTTTGGCACACTTGCTGCATGTTTTTGCTATCCTAGTACTTACTGCAAGAAACGAAAATATCTGGCTTGCTTTCTATAAGAGAGAGAGAGAACAGACAGAGAAACATGCGCACGCCGCACGACATGTAACGACGCCGCACGAGTTAAAATGACTAATGATGGCAAAAAGTGTCGTTACAACTTTTCGTTACCAAATTTTCCGCCTAGCCCCCTTTCGCAACGCGCGATAAGGAACTTCGTTCCAAAAAATGTAATGAAATAAGATGAAATAATCTTTTATTCATGTCGATATCACTGATACACTTATGAACGTCATTTTTTAATCTAACAGCATTTCGGAACGGTGCTTTGTCATGGAGAAGGAAATCCGTAAAGAAACTCCACAGCATATCTTTTAAAATAATGAAATTATTACACAAGATGTTCTAACTGACGCGGAACTGGATGCATTGCTAATTTACATGCATCTTTGTCAATAATATATTCATTTATACTATAATATCCTTTGCCTACTGGCTGGGATTTCAGAGATCTCTTATACATTTGAATAAGCAAATCATGTACTTAGGTAATTTAATGTAAAAACGTACATAGAGCCCCTCAAAAGAACGTTGTACTCTACGCAGGTGAAAAGAATCCGTAACCAAAAGTATGTCTGTTTCAAGTTTGATGATTTTGCGTATCACTATTTTGCTTGAACCAACCGCCGTTGTTTCTTTATGAATAAAATATAATTGTAAATAAATTGAGATGTTACTGTTAATACTTATTTCTTTAAATCTCTCCCGCAGGTAGTGGCGTAATTTTAATTATAGATGGTCCTAATTGCCCTTTTCTGCAAAACAAATATCGCATCAATGTCAGCCTCTGCACTCCACATCAATAATATCAATATACCATAGGACATGAGGCTATGAAAGTGTGCAAAATAAACAAGTTTATCAATTTCTACATCAGTAAACTGTCTTATCTTTCTAATGGCATTAACTAACTAAGCCGATATATGATTGCCCCATTGTAGTTTAGAATCTAAGGTGACACCCAAAAAAACCGTGGATTTTTCCATAGTTATAATTTCATTATTTATAAGGTGAATCAAATATAAACCGGACTTTTTAACTAGTCGCAGAGTGAAGTGACGCGCTTGGTACTGCTGTACGTGTTAAAGGGGACTGTCTCGTATTATTCCATTTGGTAGCAAACATTCTATATACTTAGTTTTTTAGCATTTATCAGTAAATTATTTGTAGTAAACCGGTGTGACAAATAAACCTGAGAACTTTTACATCGTCATTTATTTTATTTCTATTCGTCTTAAATATAAGAGAAGTGACATCAGCAAATATGATAATGTCTACATATTTCTTAATTTAATACGGCAGATCATCTAAGTATACTAGAAAAAGGAAGGGGCCCAGAAACGAGCCCTGTGGTACACCCATCACAGATTGAGATCTCGATCACTTGTTATCATTTATACTAACACATTAGATTCTACTCGTCAAGTACGACACAATCAAGTTAAGTGAATTGTTATTGATGCTGTAGTAGTAGCTTAAGTAGTAATGTTTAGTGTTCAACACGATCAAACGTCTTAGACAGGTCACAGAATACCCTTTATGGGATTTTGTGAATTCTCCCAGGTCTCAAAGATAAGTTTGAGAAGCCTAGCACCTGCATTTGTTGTATTACGGCTTTCGGTAAAATCGTATTGCTCAGGGTCATAAGTGTTCTGTGCTCAGGGTGGAGTAAATTACAAGCGGTGAAGTGCTTCAGCGTTTAATTTAACTTAATTATTTTCGAAGACCGTACGTAAAATAGAAATAGGTCTGTAATTATTAAGGTCTGTTTTGTCCCCAGATTTAAAAATCAGTATGATCTTTCTGTACTTCATTAGATCTGGGAAAGTATCTAGATTTACACATTTATTTACTAACCTAGCTAAATAAGGGACTATCACATCTTTTATATTATTTATAATTTTAACAGACATTCCCCACAAAATTTCAAATTCAATACCAGATCAAATACCAGAGGTAATTTTATTTCCATGAACTATTAATTCATATTTAGAATAAAATTGCGTAATTTATTACTGCCAATCTCGTTACCAATAATACTCTAATTAGTGGTTTTAGCTTGACATTTTTTATCTTCTGCAACTTATAGACATAACTATAATACACACGGCTTTAAATTTTTTTTGAATAACATTAAATTTTGTCATTCCCACTAACAAAAAGTCATTACCGTTAAATAAAAGTCATTACCAGGCTGCTCAATATCATTACCATTTCTTATAAAAAAATTTACGACCCAATAACTTTTGATCTGGGGGCACGGCAGTGCCCCCGCCAAGTCGAGCAAAAAAGCGGCACGGCCGTACCATCCTTTTCTCGAAGCAATTCAGGCCATTTTCGACCCCCTATAACTTCGTTGTGGATAAAGCTAGAAGCCTGAATTTTTAGTAACCAAGCAGGCATTGTATAAACACGTTATATTTCAAATTTCATTCGATTTGAACCAGTAGTTTAAGAATTATAACTAGTCAAAGTTTCTTAATTTCGTCACTCACTGACTGACTGACCGATCATCAAAACTCTAAGGCACTTCTAGCAGACATAGAAGCTTCAAATTTGGAACACAATTATTGTTTTGTGTATAGATCAAGGAAAAACTAAAACATTTTGCAATTTCGGTCTAGTTTTCTAGATACATCAACTGCATAAATAACTTTGTAATCCTATATATTTATATGTAATCCCATATAAATATATAGGATTACAAAGTTACATTTGCAGTTAATGAATTACTGTACCTGTATAACAAAGTAACATCTGCAGTGAATGAATCAGTGTACCTGTCTGTATATAATATAATGGAATAATAGGTGTAGATAGGTACCTAGATATAATTATGTTCAAAGGTAACTTGTGAAAGGAAAAAAAGTAGAACTATCTACAAAAAGAAATGAGATGCCATCAAAAACAAAACTTGTAAAAAAAACCAAGTCTCGCAACTCAGTTCTTCTATCGTAAAAAGTTGTGAGATCCATGTAATACCAAGTCGGTTAATTTATTCAGTTCCTACTTATGGGTCCTTCTGTCTTAAGTTATCACGTAATTAGCTAACCTAACAAGTAACAACATCTTATAGTGACCATATTATCAATATTAAAAACTTTTATGTTTTAAATAAATAGATTGACTTGGCAATCGCACTAAACAATCAAATTTAATATAATATGTAGGTATTACTTGTGAGATATATTGTGTTTTCATGCGATGGCCAAGTCGATCTATTTATTTAAAACATAAAAGATTTTTAATATTGATAATATGGTCACTATAAGATGTTGTTACTTGTTAGGTTAGCTAATTACGTGATAACTTAAGACAGAAGGACCCTTATGTAGGAACTGAATAAATTAACCGACTTGGTATTACATGGATCTCACAACTTTTTACGATAGAAGAACTGAGTTGCGAGACTTGGTTTTTTTTACAAATTTTGTTTTTGATGGCATTAGCTTAACGAATTTTGAGGACTTTTGTAGGCTTAGAAAGGAAATTTTATGTGCTAATTTTTTTCATGGTTTTGCACGCATTTCCACATACTTTAAAAAAAAAAACACCAAAATAATTCAAAAACGCGAATTCACCCTCCTCCTTAAAAATATTCCATTAGAATTAATTTTCACTTAATTTATCTGTACCGTTGTCTTATGGGTATGCAATCTGTATGTATTGTATTACCTGTTTTACTGTCAAAACTGCCGTCTTGACAAGTTTGACAAGAATGAAACAGAAATGACAACTGGTCGAACTGACAAGTGACGGTTGTATTTTATAAATAAATAAATTAATTCATCTCAATCGACTCCACTCGATCATCTCACTCATCTCATCGATCTCAGCATCTCAACTCAAACAAATGGCGTGATAAACAAATTACAAGTTATATTTTATAAATATTGAAGATATTAAATGAGTGAACGAAGTTTATAATTTTATTTTACTAGAATGCTGCCTGGTATAGGTGTTTTCGGCACTGGCTCGGTGGCTAAAGTTTTAGTGCCATTTTTGAGAGAAAAGGGTTTTCCTGTGGAAGCTATATGGGGTGTGACGCTTCAAGAAGCCGAAGCAACAGCTAAGGAGCTGAAAATTCCATTCTTCACGAACAAGATTGATGATGTTTTGTTGAAAAAAAATGTCAGTCTCGTTTTTATTGTTTGTGCGCCGAACTTACACGCTCAAATATCTGTAAAAGCTTTGGGAATCGGTAAACATGTTGTCTGTGATAAACCAGCTGGCCTGTGCCAAGCGGAGGCTCTCAAAATGGTTCGAGCTGCTCAGTATTACCCTACGCTTATATCCATAATTAATCATTCCCTTCGATTTCTGCCAGCGTTCAGTCATATGCGAAAAAGTATTATGGATGGATACTTAGGTAATCCTAAAGAACTTACTTTGATTGATGTACGAGTACAAATGGGCTCATTGCTCAGCGATACTTACAATTGGTTGTGTGATGATACTATGGGTGGCGGAACCCTAACATTGGTTGGCAGCCATGTGATTGACTTAGTTTCATATTTAAGTGGACAGAAAGTTGTCAAAGTGCATGGAGTCCTTCGAACGTTTGTGGAGGAAACTGCAAAAGTTAACGGCATAAGAAAAATAACGGCACCAGACTTCTGCACATTCCAATTACAGATGGACAAGGGCTTACTGGTCACAGCAACATTGAATAACCACCTGCCAGGTCCTTGTTTTAACCAAGAGATATATGTATGTAGCAAAAAAGGTTACTTAGTAGTAAGGGGTGGAGACTTACATGGGAAGTTACACAAAACTCCATCAAAAACTATAGAGGAAGATGGTAAAAGACAAGATAAGGAGGAACTTATATATGTTGATGTTGAAGATTTGAGCTGTGCCTCGAGTGTGATTCCTAAGCCTTATATAAAGGGGCTTTGTAAGATGATCAGTGCCTTGAAGGAGGCATTTTTGCCAGTTAGGGAGCAGATGGATTGGGTGAAGGAGCCAGTTAGGGCTGCGGCTACGTTTGAGGATGGACAGAGGGTGCAAGCGACCATGGAGGCACTAAAACAATCAAATGAAGACGGTCGTTGGACAACAGTGCAATTGTTAACTGAACCGCCTGATCCTAATCCAGCGCTCTCAGCTGCAGTGAGACGTACTGCCATATCTTTACAGTGATTGATAATGAAATATAATTTAAAAGCCATTTTAAGTACCTCTGATTAAACAGTTAAGGACATTGATTTATTTGATTAGCTTGTTAATTAAGAAACTAGCCTTGTATGACCAATATCATCTAATCTACAGAGTAACTTAGCTAGTGTTTAAGATTGTGTAAATGCAGTAAGATAGATCCAATCTAGAGGTCTCATTAATATTCTAATTTATGCACTATGTAAGTTTTTTTTACTTTCAATAAGTTAATGCTTGACCATCCACCTGATGGTAAGTGTAGATGTGGTCCAGGATGGTGAGCTCATTAACTTATGTTAGTTGAAAATTGGTTAATTTAATGGCTGCTTTATTTTAACAAGTGCCTAAAACAATGAAAATTAAATATGATTTACTTACACTATTTGTATTGTGTTACTAGTTTGACTTTATTTGAAATAGAAGTCAGATAAACCATGTATGCTTTTTTATTTATTTTAAAAACACATCTTGGTTTTTTAATGTATTTTAACTGTTATTGTGAATCTGATAACAGTTTAATTTTGTGATAAAAATGCATTATTAATGCCACAGTGATGGAAGAACTTGAAAAAACAAACCTGAATTTGTATAAATATTTGATTATTAGCTTATTTAAAGTTGTATTAAGTTTTGTGTGAATTCTTCTTCGTCTCAATTTTGTAATAGAAAATATTGCTAATTAAAATAATGGAATTCTGATTGCTCATGTTCATTGTAATGAGTTTCATTTTTTTAAATTTTAAATTGCCTTTCATATGAGTCAAGTGTTGCCTCTAATTGTTTTACAGGGGATTCATTTAGAATAAAAAATACTACTATGCTGTGAAGTGATATAATTTTTCTTAAAAATTTACAGATATCTAACAATCATTGCAATTTCAAAAGGCATAAAATGCAATTCAATTTTCTTTGGCTCACAAATTATACATCATTGTACAAGTTGTATTTCTTTGCAATATAGCAAATAAAAATGATGTTTACTCCTCATCTTAAAATATTTTAGTAGAATAGACTTACAGCGAAGTTTCAAAGGTAGTGTTGTAAAAATGAGCGCTTTGAGTCAAGCAAAGCTTTGAATCAAAGGTCATGATTGGATATTGGATTGGAATATTTTTTTGAAACTTAAACATGCAATTCTTATGTATTTTGAGCCCTGAAGTCAAATTAAAATAATAGACAATATTTATAACAATATTATAATAAATGCAAAGAATATATGTAACAGGTTCTTCAGCTTGGAACAACAATCACATCATGTTCATACACTACACCAGTCTAAAAACTAACCGAATTCGATACGGAAACATAACTAATTAAAAGCTAACACAAAATTTAGTGTTCAATCTTCGCCAGAATGTCATTTTCTCGGAACAAGTGGTACTCCTTTTCATCATCTTCGAGGTTAACCTTGGTACCGCCGTATTCTGGTAAGAGTACTTTGTCGCCTACTTTGACTTGGACGGGAATAAAGTCCCCGTTGTCTTTCCTCGCTCCGGGGCCAACAGCTACAACTTCGCCGTGCAAGACCTTCGACTGAGCCTTCTCTGGAATCACGATGCCGCCGGCGGTTCTCGTAACTGCTTCTGCTCTTTTGATCAAAACGCGGTCTAGCAAAGGAATTAGTCGTTTCACAGCATTGGCCATTTTTAGTATCGCTAAGGCACCACAGAAACAATTGATAAAAGTGATGCAATGCAATACAACTGGATTTCAATAAGAAAGAGGTTAGTTTTTCTCGTTCTCTAGAATATTCGGATTCGGATTTCGGGTATGAGAGCGAGATTGAGACGGGTTGCAAAGACCGGATATTGTAAACGAAGTGGACCGATCTGACCGATGAACGAAAAGGAGCGGATGAATGTTGCCTGTTACTTTAATTAAAATCTATCTATCTATACTTTATTAAAACTCAAGGGACAAATTTTCTGTACATTGAATATTTTTAAAAAATTTCGATTAGGGGGCACTTCAATAACGTGTTAGGGGACAAAAATATATTTTTTTGAATCATTGTCGGTCTGAATGTCTGTTTGTCTGTCCGGGCATCAAATGAAAACCCTTGAACGGATTTCGATGAAAATTGCTAAAGTTGTTACTAATACTCCGGGTCATATTTTAGGATACTTTTTATCCCGGAAAATGAAAAGGTTTCCCCGGGAAACGGGTGAAATTTTGTATGGAATATTTTTAAAACATCAACCGATTTGCTTCAAATTTGCAACAAATGTTCCTTGATTAAATTGATGGACCATATATTTTTCAGTTTTTCAAAATATTGAAAATAAGAGGAAAAAAAATAAAAATTAATGTGAATATTGCTTATTTTTCAAAACCCACCCCTGGAGGAATCCTTTGTGATTTTATCGTGGATTTCAGTATATAAATTAGTAAATATAAGTACTTCAATATAAATTCACCGTTTTTTAAATTTTCTTCTGCAAGAGTTATAAACAAGGTAAAACATAATTTCCATATGCGAAGCTGCGGGCAACAGCTAGTTTCCGTCTATAGTCATATCCTCCGTTTTGGGCTAGGTGGCTGATTAAGCAAGTTTTTCTAATAAAATTATTTTTATGCTTACCCTAGCGTCATAATATTTTTGAAACTTAACATGTAGGTATATTTAAAAGAATTCTGTTTTTACTATTATTTATTTTGCAGTACCTAATTTAACATATTTATGATGATATTAGCTTAACTGGAGTATCAAGTTTATCGTGGACATTCAATGAAATTTATATTTTATAAGTAAATAGGTATCAAATGTGGGTATGTTCAAAGAAAATTCGACAATACAACTAACAAGATGTTTTTTGGTTTATATTCGAACAATTTTATCCAATTCCCTGTATTTTATCAAAATGTATTATGATAGCAACACTAAAAGAATGGCACGGAACTGTTATAAATTGACCGAATGACGAATCGGCGAGTGACTGAAAATTAAATGTTACCATACTCATATGAATCTTATTGAAACTATAATTTTACTTAAAATAATTAAACGTATATACTATTTAATATATTTTAAATCGTGAGAAATGTAGTGTAAATTAATATTAAAATATAATTTTGGAACCATGGAATGACTTTCCTGCCATCTAGTAGTGAGTAGTAGAACTATTATATTTATTGAACAAGTGGCGCTCATGGCTTAATCGTAATGGATCAAAGCACAATTGAAACTAGATGGCGCGTGTTACACCTATCTTAGGTCAAGGAACTACAATTTTTTTTAAGTAATTGTAATATATGCACCCTTATCTTTATCACGAGACGTAGGTATTACAACTATTTGGTTGTGATATATCTATAATGGGTAATCTGTAATGGGTTTTCTCAAAGAATTTACATTTTTTACTATACGTACGGGTACGGGTACTCACGATATAGATTTTGTACGCCGATATTTCGTAAATTAATTAATTTATTTATGAATAAACATCTAAAAATAAAGGAATTATTTAAAACTCCTTTAAATAATTGTTACAAGTGGCAACAGAAATGAGCAGCTATCGCTGCGGCGCCATCGCATCTTCCGCCACGTTCAACTCCGTTCAAGGCCGTCTTTAACCTGCTAGAGGCCCTGGGCATATTAGGATAATGGGGCCCCAATGGCTTTGTAGATTAATGCAAAAGCTAATTAGCAAATTGGTATTGTAGTCTGTAATTTAGGTTCGATTTATTCGAATTAAAAAAGTTTTTTGGTAATAAATATCGGTCATCGTTTAGTGATCTGGCAGGAACTAGGGGGCCCCTATCGATCACGGAGCCCTGGGCACGTGCCCAGAGTGCCCAATGGGAAAGAGGGGTCTGGCCATGTTGTTCGCTTCGCGTGTTCAGCAGGGTGCACCGCGAACAGGATACGTTGGCTTAGGCAACAGGTTTCTTTAGGCTCATGGTAGAACACCATCATTGTAGACACCTGAAGTTTTTTCACAATTCGTTTTCTAATTGTAAGAAAAAGAAACGAACTAAGATGAAGGATTGAGAAAAGTAGAAGAATGAAGGATAAATGATGAAAGATAGATAAGAAAAATAAAGTAGGTATATAACAGACATAGCTAAGAGGAAGAAAAGCTAAAAAATGTGATAAGTATCTAAAACCTTTCCATGTGTGAGTGTTTACCTATACTGACAATACTGACAATACTAACAAAGCATCACGGTAAAACACAAGCATGACAAGCCCAATCCTTCATTTACGATTATGTATTATAAGTTCTTGAATCTAGTCACAGCTCTCCAGATTTAGATTTAGATTAGAAATCCATTCTGAAAACCAGAATCGTAGGCTCTCACGTGCAGCATATCTGAGATTCCAGAAGACAATCACAAAAACAGTTCGCAGGCGGCAATTGGTTGGTCGTGGTCGCAATGATCAAGTGGCTGCGCCGTGACCGTAGCTGGAATGTGCGCCGGCGCCGGCCAGTCTCGGACACACCTGCGCAACGCCCGCACACAGACAACTCATACTCGTATACTATATCCAGACACTGTAATGTAATGTCAGCTCACAAAGACTGACTCGTTCCACTTGGCTCTTCATCAAAAGGAACTATTGTCTTCGTATCGTTTGGCTAACCAATATTTTAGACGATTTAACACGTCTGCGATAGCTGGTGCATAGAAAATGCCTCGAAGTTTTACGGTCACTGGTTCCTTCATGATGATACGCATTTACGGCCTTACGAGTGACCCCCTATAGCCTTTTTAGGATGCTTTTTAGAGATGGCTTGTCGTTACCCACCATCCGTAATGACCAGTCCTAGCTTTCCGAGAATAAAGAAAAAACTAAAATGGAAGCGTTTTGATGATGCAGAGGCGGTAAAAAGATTTCGTAAAGGGCACTACGTGATATCTAAATTATCAAAGAGTTTCAGAGATGTCGCAATCAGTGGCAAAAAAGTCTTAGGTAACATGTTTATCGCATCAAACTGAGAGTACCTAGTTAGGTAGCTAAAGTTATTTTGCAAAAAAAGTATTAAGTAAATAAGTAAATTCATTGTAAATTTTTTACACAAAAATTCAGTCTGAATAGTTGGTACTTACGTAGGTAGTAATCAGATTATCAGACTGATAAGCAGACCCAAGCGAAACAAACTTTGCCGTGCGCGCGCGCATCGCGATTTATGGCTGCCTGTGCCCGCGGCCACATTAAAGACAGCCGACCATTGTTCTATGTTTTACAGCACAGTTTGACATCACAGGAATACACAATTGACACTTTAATTAATAAGTCTTTATATTATTTTTATTATTGGCCTTCAATACCTGATTTATTATTACTTCCTACTTCCTACACTGCAGTCAGCTTACACAAGTTAAAATAGCCAATACGAGCATCAGGCAAATACCAAGTAGTTGGGTAGGTTAAATTAAATGGATTTTTGAAACAATAGTTCTTAGGTCAATATTCTTGTATGCCGCGAAGACGTGGATGCTGTGTGAGGTGGAGAAGAAAAGGATCGACGCCCTGGAGATGTGGTGCTGGAGAAAGATACTCGGAGTATCGTGTACGGAATTTCGCACAAATGCCTCCATACTCGAGGAACTTGGCATCAAACAGCGATAATCAGCTCTAGTACAAATGCGCATACTTAAATTCTTCGGTCACGTCTGTAGGAGAGGCAATGATTCCATTGAGTGTACAGATTGAGTGTCTAGTGGTGCTGTGGTGTAAGGCTAAATAGAGGGTACCGTAGGGTATATTGACGCTCAACGGAGCGAAATGGCGAGAGATCGTGATGGTGCGTTTCCACGCTTGCCAAGGCTCGGCCAGTTTCCACAAGCACAAGCGTGTAAAGAGGGCGTTTGGCTTGGCTTGCGTGAGCTTGTGGACGCTTGTATCCGATCCGATCTAGTGTCGGTTTTTGGACACAGATCAAAGGGCGCTTGCGGCAAGCGCTTGCGACGCGTTTACACGTTGGCGCGCGCTTAGTAGCCGCTGTGATCTCGCGACAAATGCACGTCTAGTTCTGTCTTTAAAAACTTATTAGTTAGGTACCTGGTACGATTTCTATGAATCTTTATCATCCACCATCTTCGTGGTCGTCAGGCTTTCCCTTGCTTTTTAATTTTTTTTATGGAAATAGCCATCAAACGAGCTGACGATCCACCTGATGGTAAGTGGCTACCGTCGCCCATGGACACCAGCAACACCAAAGGCATCACTGATGCGTTGCCGGCCAAGAAAGAGAGAAGAAAAAGAAAGAACTGGCTCTCAAGCTCCCAGCCGGAACACGACGAGTCGTTTGGCGGCTGACTCATGCTCAAGGGTGGTAGCTATCCAGGCAGACCCCATGGAGAAATAATAATAGTAATAATGGTATTAATTAACAATTAAAATCAATGTTACCAATACAAATTACAATCCCACGAGGGGCCCTGCCATCAGCGGGCCGGATTTAGTTGCCTTTTACGACACCCATCCGACGTGGGATTGGGGTTAGTATTCTAAGCCACCCCAATACGGCCTATATCGGCCTTTGCTTTTATTTGAAATAAAAGTAGGTTAAACCACACGCAATAGCCGCTACAAGTTCGGTGTCCGCCATGCTTGGATGTCCGTAGCACACTGACGCATTCACAAGCGTGTAAACGACTTCCAAATGCCAAGCGAGATTTGTGGACGCTTGGGGCTTGTGGAAGCTTGCCGAGCCTTGGCAAGCGTGGAAACGCACCATGAGGAGAATAACATCTGCCTGTAAAGCGACTATTTGACGAACACGACTGCTCTGTCAAGAGCGAAACGATTGAGAAGAAGAGTTCTTAGGTCCGCATTTAAGTACTTGATATTCTAATAGGTACATACCTACCTAGGCACCTAAAAATTATTTAAAGATAGCTTGGTATTTTAGATCAACCCTGTATTAAGTCGTGCGACATATGTTTTAATAACTTAACCATGAAATCCAGAATCTTATTTTTTAGTAATACCTATATTCATATTCAAAAGAATGATATCCTCCCTTTAGAATACGGCGTATAATATAGATAATGCCAGTAAAGGATGGTATGCCACTGAGACACGGAGCAATTTTCGTATTATCAAACTTCAAAAACGTCGCGAAACAAAAGCGACAAAAGGTAGCGAAAATATGTAAAAAAATCGTAAAGGCTCGTGGGGAGTATTTTGTAAGGTTGGTAAAAGGTAAAAAGATTATTGTGATCGGGTTCACACGGCCAACTGTGGAGCCGAATTTTGCAAACATCTCACGTGTGTACGCTCGGGCGACAACGCCAAGGTAAACAACGAGGACATTTTTAATCGAATTCATGATTACCGAATACATTTAATTCTTCCTGTTTTAAGTGTTCCATAAAATGTACATCTAAGGCATCTAACTTACAAAATATTGTAGCATATTTTTATACATATTGTAACCCTATTTTTATTGATCTGAGATTGTAACGAATGTCCACTGCAGTCTCAAAGCAGGCTAATATTTTTTTATATCTTCAAGTACTCTAACATCAGTTTATTTTTGCACAACTACAAAGACTGTTTCAATAATAAACTATCCAGGGTATTCTCTTGCGATTAAAAGGGTTCAATTTGTACATTATATTGGATAAGTCGATTTAACAAAAATACTGATTACTAAAGTAAGTGAGAGGTAAATGAATTTCCAGATTGTGCAGAAATTTTAAAGAAAATTTAAATCGAACCCTAATTCGAATCCTAATTCCACAACAGCATACCCTGTCGAGTAATATTTTGATGAAACAGGAAACTTATTAAAAATGATGTGGAAAATGGAAATTACGAGTACTTTGCACCACAGTGAATGTGGTTACATATCATAATAAAAAGTTGCCATAATAGTCTTACGCGGATGTTCAAAGCGTACAAAATAACACAACAAATACGGCACAACATTTTGTATGGCCTTAAAGGTTTGGGCAACCTTAACTTTACCGACAAATGGGTATCTAACATCTTATTTGCTTGAAATAAGGTTTGGTTTGTGAATATTTGAGTTGAGAGAGTACAGATGTGAGTTGTGGTGTGTTGAAGAGATGTCGGCGGTTCTCACGACCACGCCGCGCCGCCAGTCGGCACAGGTGCGCATCCGGCTATCTCACTGAGATTTGAATGAGTTAGCTCGCTCCAATTATACGTTTACTGCCGATGGATGGAATGCGGAAAGTTATTGTTGTTTCACATGTTGATAAACTCGATTTTTAGTAATGCGGGTATGAAATTTATCTGATGGCACTGTACTTTACGTAAATATGGCGGATTTTTGTAATATTTAATACTTAAAACCCCAGACCAAATACTATGATGTGGTCGGTGCTTAATACTATTGACTATTGTATCAATCGGAGCACAGAAAATCATGCCGATACCTATGACCTATACATAAGATAACAAATATCAATACCTTGCAAGTTGCAATCCTGAACAGTGAAGGCACGTCATCTACTTTCCTAACTTAAATACAAATACATTTTCCCTAAGGTGCTATCGGTAAAACCTGTATGCCTAATATCCACTTAAATGCGACCTAATTGTTTTCGATCATTATTTTTCTCAAACTTACTGTAACCTATCAATCCGTACTTGGCCAGCACTTGAGCCCAGCAAGAGGACAAGGCAACAAGACGGTCGTGTCGTACAGTCGTTGCGATCATGAATATGATTATGAAGCATAAATAATAAAATAATATATATTTATTGCTACTTGCTACTAATTCTATTTATTATATTAATGTGTGAGGATGCGTGATGTTTATTACTCTTTCATGCAACTAGAATTACTGAAAGAATCACACAGTAGACTCAGGGGCGTAGATACGGGGCCCCCAGCGTATAGCGGCCCCCACTAATACTCCCAAAAAAAACAAACTCGTCAGCGGCCTACGACCGCTACTACAGTTGGCACTCCTTTTATATGACAGCTGACGTCGAGGGGGCCCTACAACAAATATTGATATGGGGCCTCCTTAGGGCTAGCTACGCCACTGAGTAGACTGTAACTTAATGTCATAATAGTAGGGTAAAATAGGGGTAAAAAACGAGTAGAAAGCAAAGCTAGTTCATAATTTCAACGTTTTCGCAATTATTTAAGGCAACATTTTCAATGTTACCTATATACCTACCTTAGTAGGAAATGATTTCATAATAGTTTATCACATTAATATTAAAAACTCATAGATTTAGCACCAGTAGATTCTTCCATACATAATCATACATTTGACAGAGCGAGATCGCCAGTTACAAAACCTACGTTGAAGACAGAGACAAAATTATTATTTTTTGTCCCCATCACCGTGGCCAATTTATACATACATATTGTTTGTCACAAGTGCAAACAATGTGTGAGTTGTGACAACAATGAAGAGTGAATTGGCTATTTGGAGATTTAAAGTTTCAGTTTATTTTTAAGCAGAAAATTGTAGTAAGTTTATGTATATGTTACCGGCAAATACCCGATTTCAGGTTAAACCAGTTTGGCCTAGGCCAGACTAGTTTGGCGCGACACGATTAGGCAAAACTAGTTTCTCGTCAGTCTAAAACTGATTAGAGCCGAATTGTTACGGATTTATATTTATTCGACAAATCTTTTTGCTTTAAACCTCTTAAATTGCAGCTATTTTAGTCACGACTGCACTTCAAATTGTATTCCAACACCAAATGTAGTAAATGATCACCAAATTAACTGCTCGCGTATATATTGTTTCTTTTGGATTCTTTTAATTTCCATATGTAGGTCGAAATGGTTACAAAACCGACTTAGTCAACCCCGACCCCAAGTGGTACTAGTCTGCCCTACCCCTAGAGTGAATGTAAGCTCCGGAGGCGCGGAGGGAGAGCAGCCCCCGCCCGCTGTAACCAACTGCAGGCACCAAAAAGCCGAAGCTGCGTAGGCGAGCATGGAGTGCCTGCAGTTTGTTACGCAAGGGCGGAGGGGCTGCACTTCCCGCAGCGCCGGAGACGTTCGGAAGCCTGTTTGTGAATCAAAATTGGTTATAATTTTACATAAAAATGCTGTTTTAATGTTGGTGATCACTTACTACTTTTGGGTTAACAATGATTTATTTGGTGGTAAGTTAAACATAAGCCAAACTTATTGACGAGAAACTAGTTTTGCCTAATCGTGTCGCGCCAAACTAGTTTGGCCTAGGCCAAACTAGTTTAACTTGAAATCGGGTTTTGCCGGTAACATATATAAGTATAAGTACGATGGTGGCTAGCAGTATTCTGGGCTGCTTGTTAAATTTCTTTTAAAATAATCTCAAAGAAACCTAATTTCTCCGTCTCATGTGCGGCCACGCCGTGGCTGAATCCATAAGTACTATAATACATTTATGAGGCCAAGAGAAAAAATTATAGAAATTGGACCATAAAGCATGGAAAATAGAGTAGAAGGAAGGCCATCTCTGTATATAAAAAGTGTCCCAAAAAACGCGTCCAATCACGGGTGGCGCTGCAGTGCGGTCTACAACAGCTATGGGGCCATCCATTAATCACGTGAGGCTTGAAAGGGGGGGGAGGGGTTTGACAAAAATCACGAAAAAAGCACAAAGGGGGAGGGGGGGTGTAGTAAGATATCACGTGTATTTATTTTTTCGTCAAACGCGCGATTTTTAAATAGAAAAGCAGCGTGTAGTGTGACTTTGACTTGCCGTTGCCAGGCAACGAACGAAGGCCTCACGCGCCGCCACCGACTGCCCGGCTCGACATGCAGTCGCCACTTCGCTAGGGTTCGAAGTATCGGCCTCTGGTATCGATACCGAGTACTCGTGCGGTATCGAGGGTAAGGTATCGATACCCAAAAAGTATCGGCCCTAAAGTATCGATACTACTATAGTCTTAAACCTCACTACATATCACCAAGGGGGAGGGGGGGGGGGGGTTAAAAATGCTAAAAAAAAAGTCACGTGATTAATGGACGGTCCCTATGTTCGAATAACTATTTATCGGACACTAGCGCCATTCATTACAGGTGGCATAACTCAGCAAACTTCACTTCGTCTACAACAGCCATGTTCATATTATATCCTCATAATAATTGTTAAATACTTAAAGTTTTAATTTAGATTAAGGTTGGCAGCACTGCTTCAATTCGACGTTGACAACATTGACTTTTATTGCGAATTGCATAGACATGTAGTCTTGGAGGAATTATAAACATATTATTTATTATTCCTATTATTTTTATTATTTTTATTATTATTATTATGTTTAATATTCCTCCAAGCATGTAGTATTATTGTCTATGGCGAATTGCTTTCAAGTTTCAATGCTGTGAGCTGTCACTGTCAGTCAGTGGCGTCAGTGTCATTCAGACATTCATAATACAGAAATTTCTTTGCTTTTCGGTTACGGTTCGATAATATTATCATTTTCAGGCTTCAGCTCAGACTGAGCTTTTAGCGTTTCATTCATTGTCATTATTTTGAAGCAAAGCAATCGTTTTTCGTATATTGTTGTAAAAGTATTTATTATTGAGATAATATCAAAATGTCCAGTCCTATTATCGAAATAACCGAGGGGAAACTACAAGGGAAAATATACAAAACAGCAAACAACGTTCAGGTTTTTACATTTAAAGGTATTCCGTACGCGAAGCCGCCTGTTGAAGACCTAAGATTTTCGGTAAGAAGTTATTTGTGTAAAGATTGTGTAGAGCTTGTGTTATAATTATTACAATCTGTCTGATAGTAAATAACCACCTTGCAAATGCATGTTCTTTCTAGAACCTCTCCTCGAGGTCGCGAACTTTCTTTATAAATTCCTATTTACATTTCTCGAGGTGAACAACTAAGTATGTATTCAGGTATTCAGCTCAGCTTTAGTATTCCATAGTATCCCTATTTTAATGAGGTTTGATTGAGAGAGAAGGGTATTACAACGCATTTTTAAAACCGCAAGAGACGGAAATTTATATTCTCGAAAAAAAATCTTTAAAAAAAATTTTTTTGTTAATTTATCAAGCTATTTCTATATTTTTTTGTTTTAAAAGAGGGGACGATGTAGGTGCTTCAATCCCAATTACAACGGTACCACTTTCAACTCTCAGCAATGCGGTTTTTGAGATAATATCAAACTTCAAGTAATTAAGCCTAAACATTTATTTTAGGTACCAGTTCCACCAGAGCCATGGGAAGGTGTGAGAGATGCCACCAAGGATTGCAATATATGTGCCCAATTCAACAAAGACACTGGAACCATTGTTGGCGATGAAGATTGCCTTTATCTAAATGTGTACACACCGAGTTTACCAACCGAGTTGAGTTCTCCACTTCCAGTAATGGTCTTTTTCCATGGTGGAGGATTCCTATTTGGTCACGGCACTGACGACTCAGCCCATGGTCCAGATTATTTGGTTGAAAATGGCGTAGTGATTGTAAGTTTGAACTATAGACTAGGGATCCTTGGTTTCCTGTCCCTAGACCGGAGTGATGCTCCAGGGAATATGGGGTTAAGAGATCAAGTTCAAGCTTTAAAGTGGGTGCAAAAAAATATTGCAAGTTTTGGCGGAGATCCTAAGAATGTCACTATTTTTGGAGTCAGTGCTGGTGGTGCTTCAGTGGAATATTTACTGTTGTCTCCGATGGCAAAGGGCTTGTATCACAAAGCCATTGCACAGTCAGGATCATCTCTCCTTCATTGGGCTCAAAATGATAAAGTAAAACAATTAGCATTTATGATTCCTTTGCTAAAGAAAAAGATAATTGCTAGTGAAAGTGATCTACTACAGTTCCTAAAAAGTTTGAGTACAAAAGACCTCATAACAATGTCAATGCTCGTATTAGCTGCTGACAAGTGGAGGGGTGGAATTCACTTTGGCTTTGTTCCTACTGTTGAGAAGCCTGGAGACTGGGAGCCATTTATTAGCAAAAATACATTTGAAATGCTGACCAAGGGAGAATTTAATAAAGTTCCATACATGGCTGGGATTTGTAGTCGTGAAGGACTTCTTATGGTCTCTCATGGTACACCCATATTGGAAAAATTAACTAAAGAAAAACAGTTCACAGCTCATTTGCCATTCAAAGTTGATGATGCTGAAAAGGCAGACTTAGAATTAAGGCTGAAATCAATATACTTAGAAGAAAAGGGAGATTATAATGAAGAAGATTCCTTTGCAATCAATTTCTTCTCTGATGTAGATTTTTTGGGTGGAGTATATGTAGCTACCTTGCTTATAGCTAAGCACAATTCCCCAGTGTATTTTTATGAATTTGCCTATGATGGAGGTTTGAATTATATAAAGAAAACTCACAATATAGATAGAAAAGGTGCATGTCATGGAGATGACGGTGGGTACCTTATAAGAAGTGATGCACTGAAGGGAAATCTGTCAGACACTGATAAAGTGGTTAGAGATCGGATGGCTCTGATGTGGACGAATTTTGCTAAACATGGGTAAGTTTAACTGAACTCTGGAGAAAATATGTATTAGTTGTGTAATGTTTAAAAGTGCATTTTTTTGAGAGGAAAAGCATAACTTGAAATTAAAATTTTTACCATATTTTTTTACAAGCATATTTAGTATATGGTATATATAGTATATTTTTTAATTGCGATGTTTTTCTTTACAGTGACCCAACTCCAAAAATAGATGAAATAATAACAACAACTTGGGAACCAATCGCTGAAACGGGATTGGCTTACCTCCATATAGACGACAAACTAACAATGAAGTATGAAATGTACCCTGAAAGGACCAAGCTGTTTAAGGAGCTTTATGAGAAATACAGCTCCTAACGGAGTCTATTCATAATACTTTCTTAATATCTTTTATTTTGTCAACATTGTGTTATCTGTTTATAATGTCAAATTTGAGCTTACTTTGATTTGAAAACTGATTCATTCTTAGTTTTAAAATTATCTTTAAAAATACCTTAATAGTATCTACCAGTACTGAGTAAATAAAATGTGGTGTTTGAAGAAGTTTGATTCTTGTTGCGATATTGTCACTTTTTTTTTTGATTTTAAAATATTGCTGAAGATACCTAACCTCGTCAAAGTAGAAACATACCATGGCCAATTGCCAGTTCTGTCAGATGCATCATGATCTTTGTGTGTGATAATTATATTAGGTAAAAGTTAAAGTGCTGAAGTTAAACAGTTACTAAGGTTCCAAAAGCATTTAGTGAATTCATGCCATGCGTGTATGAATGTATGACAGATCATCTTAATTTAGGCTTTACTTGTATCATTGGTCATTTGGTCATTACCAGCATTACAAATTTACAATGTCTGATTTAATGTGTTAACTAATTGTGCTCAAATAACAATATTTTTAAATGAAATTTCTTATGATTGTTTTTTCAGTGTGAGGTAGGTATTATATTATCATACACATAATATTTTAATGTCTTGTATTGTGTGAATTGTGAATAGATTATAGACTGTGGCTATTTTTGTGATTTAACTAATAATGGAGAATTTTCCCTTTTTTATAAATATTTCTACAAAATAAGAAGTTAGGGACTGTGACGTCATAGGGACTAGACCACGCGGCTCATAATAAGAACTCATTTAAGCGTTTGATTTGAAGAGAAAGAAATCCATATCTGCGCATATTGTACTGAATTTAAATTTTTACAATGCTAGGGAACTAATAGGAGAGAGAATCTCAGATAGGCTTGATGACGTCACAGACAAGGTGGAGACTACGTACTTTCCGCGGTCTATGTTTTAACCATTTATTGTTGAATTTCAAAGTTATTTTGATCATTTATTAGTTTTGATGTATGATATTGATTCCATTACATGAAATACAATATTTATAACATCATGAAACTTCTCCATTGTGTGTTACTAATTCTAAATTATTTATAAACAATATTGTAAAACAAAGGAAATTGGATGCAGCTTTACCTAACTATAATTTTATTGTAATGTCCATGAGATGCTATTTCCACTAGATAAATTCCGATCTTGAGTGTTATTCAATTTTTGACTGCATAGTAATAGATGTTTACATGATATTTGATTTATTCTGAATCGCCTAGATCAGAATTTTTAGGCCCATCAAACTCCTGAGACTACCTGTTAACTTATCCTATTAAGTACTGTACTGTGCTGTATTGATGTACTTAAGTTATTATATTATAAATACATATGTAGTTATACATTGGTAGCTATAAAAATCTCCTGTTCGCCCATGAATTTCCACATAGTTTCTTCACATAACAGTGCTGCAATGAGATGAATTAAGAATTTTACGTTAAATTATTTATCTTGGAATTAAATCACCTGTAGTTCATAAAATTAGTGGACTTCTATGACTAACATTGATTCTGAGAAGTACAAACCTGGCTCAGTGCCACCGTGAAAGTGTGTTTGGGGCCTCACAGCTCTCAAGGGCGTCCGAAATTTTTATACTTAACTTAGCTGTTACCCGCGACTTCGTCTGCGTGGTATTTAAATATTATTAAATTTTTCATTGATCCTATTTTTTTTTAACTTTTTTTCTAAAATAAAAGTATCCTAAGTTACATCAGCTATCTGCCAGTGAAAGTCCCGTCAAAATCGATCCAGCCATTTCAAAGATTAGCAGGAACAAACAGACAGACAGTGTATACATCCAAATGCACTTAGTAAAAAGCGGTTATTTTAATATTACAAACAGACACTCTAATTTTATTTATTTGAATAGATGTATTAAGAGATTGTAAATTAAAAAAAATAGAATGAATTTATTGTAATGTGTATAATAATTGTTGTTTGTACCCTACTTACATTGTACGTAGCTATTATTCTTAATAAAATTCCAGTTTCCAATTAAGTAGTTTATACTTTATTTTATGTTCCTTTTTTTTCGTAACAAGAATTTTTACTTTTGATATTTCTCATAAATTTCTTTAAATATATCCATCCTCGTTGTGTCTCGATAAGACTCGATAGTAAAAGTCTTGTCTATGTTGAGATACTCTTCAGAGTTTCTTGTGAACAGAGGCCAGGTCGAGAAGTCTCCAGACACTGGTACCGGAAGGGCAGGATTGCTGTAAAGATAATTGTTAATAAGTGGGAATAACACAAATTACCAAAATATTACCGACTTATTGAAATAGCCTTCGAAAACACATCAAAATCGCCACGTGTATGACTGTAATAGTTGGCGAGTTAAATTTTTGAACGATGCCATCATCAGAAAAATATGAGACAACTAGCTGACCCGGCGAACTTCGTATCGCCTAACAAACTATTTTTTTTTCTAAAATAAAAGTAGCCTAAGTTACTCCTTGTTACATCAGCTATCTGCCAGTGAAAGTCCCGTCAAAATCGGTCCAGCCATTTCAGAGATTAGACGGAACAAACAGACAGACAAAAATTGTAAAAAATGTTTTGGTATAATATATACCGTGTATACAGCAAATGCACTTAGTAAAAAACGGTTATTTTAATATTACAAACAGACACTCCAATTTCATTTATTTTTATTATTATTATAGATTAGGGGACCTATCTCGAAGGCCATTTTTTTTGGATGGATAGTTGCTGTTGGTCCTAGTGGCCTTTACAGGATGGCCGCTATCGCGGGAATGCCTTGTGGCGGCCGTATAGGACGTATAGGATCTTGTTCCGAGGGAAAGTTTGCGATCGTGAACTCGTCATCGGGGTCTTGTAGCACATTTCGAGGACACCTGAACTAGGACAACAAGAACAAGGGAAGGGCTTCAGCGGACTTGAAGTAGTTCGTGGAGAGCCACTTCATGTAATGAGCTATGCTGGGAAGCTCGAGATCGCGATGTACATAGATCCAAATTTATTTATTTATTTATTTCCACAATAAATATAAACATAACAGGTTCATTTAAACCTAACACCGTTTACAATTTACACGTTGTAAATAATTTATGGCCGTTCTGCGAAATACAGCAGATGTGGAATAGAACAAGTCTAGATCCGTGTTCCAAGCCAAGACCCCATTGAGCAGAGTTACTGCACGAACCAAGGGTGATTCTCTCATCAACTGCAAGTTGCATCTTGGTACTGCCAATAATCTGCGTCGTCGCGCGTGAGTATAGTTGTCTGGTACATACAAAGATATTTTACCAAGTATCATTGGGTACATACAATAAAACCTGTTCCAGCACTGAGGGAACTAGAACTCAGATGAAAGCTGTCCCTAATTAGCTCAAAAAAATAGTCCAGTAGAGCCATGTATCGTCGAACTTAAACGAGGACATGAACCACGAGCAGCCCGTGACCGTACACAAGAAGCGATTTTGAATCCGCTACAGTGAGATGGTTTGCCTCTGTGCAAAGACCACGCTGACGTAGGTCATAACGGGACGGAACTCGAAATTCGAAACAAATTAAAAATTTTTTTTTTAAACAAGCTGTTAAACTGAAATGCAGCTGTTATGTTATCCGTCAACCGTCTGGAGCCAATCCTGTGCATAGCATAAATAAGGTCACCATTATCGTAAAATGTGTTGTCATCGGCAGTATGCATTTCAGCTAAGTAGGATAAGAGGAAGTCGTTATACGAGTAATAATTCAACTTGCAAGATTTGACCCATGTCATGTCATCGTACAAACTATTTGAATAAATATCTACATGCATCCTACTTGTAATAAAAATAATTTTCCAAATCGGAAGATAAATGACGGAGTTTTGAGGCCAAAACAAAAAAATAAAACCAAATTAAGAACCTCCTCCTTTTTTTTGAAGTCGGTTAAATGAGGAATAGGAATAGCTTTAATAAGGGTCAACCAATGAACATTCGTTCACTGGGGTCAACGCACATTTATTCAGCTCTGTTCAGCTTTTGTCCACAGAAAACAGCGATTTTGTTTCGAGACGCGTACGCATCCGTTCAGCTTACCGCGTCTATTCAGCTTTTGCGGCAAACAGGTAGAAAATGAGGACAAAATGTGTTTTTAATTTGCGAGTGCTATAAATTAATATAGTTCAGCGTTGTATGGTCGCGTACAGCGTCAGCGTCGGCGTTGAACGCGGCCGAGATAAAAATATCGGTACATAGAACTGTCCATGTTGAGGGCACAATACCTACTTAAATGATTAATAAATAGTTTAATGTCTTCGCAACATATTCAGTGCCGTACGCAGTACGTAGAAAAGCGTTCACATTCTTACGACGCTGTACACGACTGAATGCGCGAATTGCGCTGAATAAGTAGGTATGTGTTGACCCTAAGATGTCGATATGTCAGCTACACGTACCTTCCATCCTGCTGTCAGGTTATGATTCAACTTGTAAAAGTGAAAAAAAGTAAATGAATAAATGGGCCATAATTTGATTGATACTTATAAATAGCTTCTACAGACGTCTCTTGAATTCCATGGGAAATTGATCGGACTTTAATGCACGCGGTGCACCAATCCTTCACAGAATAGATAATAGTGTAAAGCAGTTTCCATTATAACATTAAAGGTCAGTTATCAATACCCTCAACAGTAGGTAGGTATAGGTTGCAGCCGAATAAAATTATGGGTACCTACATACGGAGAACATACGGGTTACTTGACGGGCCCTAGGACTACTAAGTATTGCCGTGGACTGCTCCAAGGCGTCACAGCCTGATAGGGCCAAAAGTAACAGTCCCTTCGAAAAAATACGAAGGAATTCATGTCTAATAAGGATAATTTCATAGAGAGCTATCTAACACTTTTGTCGATAAACTCAAGATAAGAATTAATTCTTACAACAATGTAAAAACGCTTGTCATCTAGTTAGCTGGTAGCTAGAGTATCATCATACAAAACAATTTTATACATACATAAGTATCGGTTTTTACGTACCTTGTTTTAGCGAAATTTGTCCACAACTTCGTAAGTTTGTCTCTTACCATGACATCGGATTCATCAGCTTTGTCGGAAATCTCTGTTTTAAATATGTACGTTGAGTCATCGGCATGAGAGGCTCCTTTTTTATCAATATTACACATATTTTTCAAAAAGTTGATTTTTCCATCATATGAAAATTTATAAAAATAGACATCAGCTCCGTAGGCTGACATAATGTGGCCAGACAACCATATTCCAGAAATAAAATCATAATCGCTAAAGAAATCTATAATGTTTCTGTTATCTTCTTCCTCGTTAAGATTCTTTTTAGATCTATTATAAGTGTTTGCAAATTTCTCATTAAATTTGCTTTCATCCATTGATTCCATAGAATATGCGAAGTGCCTTATGAAATTTTTGTTTACATTTAGCTCTTCAATATTGGAAGGTTTTATAAAACTCATCAAATAACCTTCCATTTCACAAAACCCTTTAATAACGGGTACTTTATGGAACTTTCCTTCTTTTAAAAGTTTGTAAGGGCTGGTAGTTAGAAATGCCTCGCCGTTTCCGAAATCTTTTTCTATGGTCGGAACAAATCCAAAAAATAATCTTTCAGGAGCACTTTCCTCCATTGCTTTGAAACTTTCCTCTATGAGTAGTCTTGGTGGACAAGTCATCAAATATTCGTAAACCGCTCTTTGGTTTTGTGCGGAACCTTCAAACTTTAGACGCTGAAGAAATTTTTGTAATATTTTTTGAGGTTCAAAATTGATTGCCCAATGATTGAGACTTGAACCGGATTGAAGTATTGCTTTGTGAAAAAGTCCTTGGGACTTGGGCGACAATATTAGATATTCTATTGAAGCAGCTCCAGCGCTGATACCGAAAACAGTTACGTTGTTTTTGTCTCCTCCGAATTTGTCAATATTATTTTGAACCCATATTAAAGCTTGAACTTGGTCTTTCAAGCCCATGTTCCCGGCAGCTTCAGGAAGGTCCAATGACAGGAACCCCAAAATTCCCAGTCGATAGTTGATAGATACAAGGATAACATTGTTATCTATAAGGTAATCTGGTCCACATTCAGGCTTGATCACGCCACTTCCATGGGCAAAACCTCCGCCGTGTATATGAAACATTACAGGCAGCAATTCTTTGTCATTGCCATCAGGCAGTTTTGGTGTATAAACGTTAAGGTAGAGGCAGTCTTCATCACCTGTGTAATGGCGATTTTTTAAATGCATTTGGCATGCCATTTGGTCTTGTTTTGCAATCGTGGTATCTCTTACACCATTCCATGGTTCAGGATGTTGCGGACTCTGTAATTTAAAGTGCGATAAATTGACTGTAAACTTAAGTAACCGTTCATTATAAATAGTATTAAATATTGTTTCTTCGATCTGTCGCTAAATAGCCAGTTTGCCTTCGAAAAAAATTATGCTGAAAGAAAAAAAGGAAGAAATAATTTATTTACAACATAATTACTGCATCAAGTCATATTGTGTACCTGTCTACTTTAAAAAATCTAATAGAAGAAACTGAAAATCATATAAATATCCTACCTATGCCATTTAGATTTAGCTGCCCCTTACTTTTGTTTTACTATATTTTTAGATGAGGCAAAATACCTAATGCTCTTTTTATAATTTTTTCATTTTTTCAAAATTACAATATTGTGTTGACACTTTCATCTAGGTTCATAAGTTTATTGCACAAAAATATTCAGTAGTAAATCATCTTGCACGTGTCTATGTCTACAAACATATGGAGTGAGAAGTGAATCGACTTCACGGAAAACTTGGCTTAGACTGATCTGTGTGATTATTTGTGGGGAAAATTAAAGAAAAGAAGCAGTAGTATGAGCTGTAAGTAGACATCTTGCAAGAAAAAATAAAAAAAAATAGGTACCTTAAATCGTAAGTTTCCCACCGGTGGTTTCGCGTACGGTACAAACAAAAACTCGAAATATTCATTTCCCTTATCAGTATAACATTTAGCTCCTTTTAAAATTCCCTGGTCTATAGAAACCGTTGGCATTGTATTAAACGTGTGTGGAGTCGAGAGGTTCAATAAGAAATATTCGTATATCTAATTTGCACAATGTACATATACACAACTGACAAAACAATGTTACCAAGGACAAACTTAAACCATTAATTTAAATGAGGTGTGTGATAATAAAATATTATTGTAAAAATGTCTGTGCTCCGTATGCTCACTCTATGACACAAATAAAGGTGAGATTTTTCTATGCGTGATACTTACATGAATAAAAGTTTCATAGATGAAATGTGACAAATAATTCAGGATCAGGGTAGAAAAATAAGGATAAGTTGATGTAATTGTGACGTCAGCCTCGAGTGAACTGAACATTGAACAACTGTGAATAATTCAGCCAGTGCTCCAAATTACATGATTGTCAACTTTAATTTGTTCATTTGAATAGTTCTCGCCAATTTTATGTTAGTTATTTTTGTTTTCAGTAGGTACTTTAAAAACTTGGCATGACTTATTGTCCGTTGTCTAGCAACACCAATTGCAGGGTTTGGGTTCGTCTCTAAAGGGTGGGTTGTTCGTACATTTTTAATAAGTAGATTCTATTATTTCTTCTGTGACCGCAGCTAACTTTAACCGAGTTTTTAACCTATTTACCTAAAATACGAAACTGTTTTTTGACTAATAAACTTTAGTCAAAACTTATTAAACTAATACATTTTAGTCAAAACTTACCAGTGACTTATGCAACCCAGTTTCGTATTTTAAATAGGTTAAGTTTAACTCGGTTAAAGTTAGCTGCGGTTAAAAATGTACGAATAACCCACCCTAAGATAGCACTACTATTAACTACTTAACTACTATTTACTATTAACTACTTAGCTATACAAAGTAGGTACCTAGTTAGAAATGTATTTCAGTTCTGTAACATATTGCTAATATTTCATTATAATTTATAAACCATTAGGTACCTATTGTATTGTATTTAAAGCAAATTTTGTATACTAGTTACTTATTTATCAAAATTGAATAACATTAAAGTTGTCGCGCCGCAGTTCCAATCAAAAATGTATAATGCTAATTAGGAATTGGATGATAAAAACATACATTAAAATCTACCTAAGCGTCATCATTCCAGAAATTACCTCATTAATTAGAGTCCGTGGACAATAAAGTCAGTTTTTTTAGATCTTGGGAATACTTTTTATTGAAATATTGATTTCAATTATGTACTTTGAAAATTAATTAATAGAAAATAGAAATTAGTCTACCAATCCGCACTTGGCCAGCGTGGTAGACTGTTATAGTCTGTACCCTCATATTGTGAAGGATACCCCGAGCCCAGCAGTGGGACAATTATAGGTTGTTACTTTGCTTTGCTAGAAATTAGTTTTAGCATTAAGTAAATAATTTTATCTGTCTATAAATTCTTTCCGTTTTGTGTCAACCTTATATTTAAATAACCGTTTTTTATTAAGTGCATTTGGATGTTACACGGTAAATAAACCAATACAACATTTTTCACAATTTTTGTCTCTGTCTGTCTGTCTGTTTGTTCCAGCTAATCTCTGAAATGGCTGAACCGATTTTGACGGGACTTTCACTGGCATATAGCTGATGTAACAAGGAGTAACTTAGGCTACTTTTATTTTAGAAAAAAGTTTACTAGGTGATACGAAGTTCGCCGGGTCAGCTAGTATTTAAATAAAAAATTACGATAGGGTAAGTTCGCCTGTTCGCGTCCATCGCCCAATTCGCGTCCATTTTGCGGATCTCCCTTTAAAAATCCTCGAAAAAAAGTCAACTAACACACCAATCAAACGAAAAGTCATTACTGCTTATACTTCAATGTATAAGAGGCACGCACACATGGACAAAAGTTCTGTGCGTCAAACCAATCCCGTTTAGAAAAAATAGTTAGTCTCGGCTGTTCAACAAGGAAGCGCGTATGGGCGGATATTTAGATAAAAATTAGTGTGCAGCGGTGCGTTTGATGGTAAGTTTTTTATTGTTTTATGTGAATTTTAGGATACATAGCTGTTTCTACACTTTTATGATGAAAAAAGGAATAATATTAATTATGAATTTCCTTATGTTTTTTATATTTAACGAATAAAATAAGGTGGACGCGAATTACTACATCGAATTTTACAAAACTTCCACTTTGCGTCCGCAATGGACGCAAACTATACCTACAGGGGATAATAATAAACCAAATTGCGTCCACAGTTTTCGTTATATACTTGCTTGTAAAAATAATTTAAAATGTATTTTTTATTATTATCGTACATTTTTTTATTAAGACTACGTATTTATAATTTTTTTTTAATTGAAATGAGTAATTTCTTTCATTCTTATTTTTTTTCATTTAAGATGAGTTCTTCGGAGACAAGAAAGAAGGAAAAAAAAACGTGTGGCACTCGGGGACTGCCGCGGTAAAGCTATTGCATATCATTTGTTGCAAAATAAAACCTCATACCCCCCACTTGCAGTCAGTACTAGGGTAGCAAAAACATGCAAGCAAGTATGCCAAAACAAAGCTGGGGTTATTAAATTTCTCATCGGATTTGTTCACCTAGTAGCAATTAATTAAAGCGAGTACTAGGCGCACAGAAGTCTTAGAGGATGCGACATCAGTGCGATCTTATTCACTCTTCGATATTTAGCATAGGCACAACAGGGACGTCAATATCACGATCATGCACATTAAGCTATTATTGCCATTTCTCCCGTAATGCCAATCAATATGCGGAAGAGCGACAGTGATAGAACAAATCCATCACTGCCGCTCTGACAAGTGATGTCAGAGCGCTCTGACAACTTGTCAGAGCGGCAGTGATAGATTCACTCTATCACTGTCGCTCCTCCGCATATTAATCGGCATGACAAGAGAAACAGCAATAATAACCTAATATGCATGATCGTAATATAGACATCACTGTTGTGCCTTGTGTAAAATACCGAAGAGTAAATAAGACTGCACTATACTATGGCCTGTACAGTATCACTGATGTCGCATCCTCGAAGACTTCTGTGCGCCTAGTACTCGCTTTAATTAATTGCTACTAGGTGAACAAATCCGATGAGAAATTTAATACCCCAGCTTTGTTTTGGCACACTTGCTTGCATGTTTTTGCTACCCTAGTACTGAGTGCAAGTGGGCGGTGTAACCTTTTATTTCGTTACGGTTTTTCTTGATTCGCTCGCCGCGCTCAAGCCCGCGATAAAAGCTATGCAAGCTTAAAAGAACATACACAGAAGAAGATTTAAAGAAAGCGTTAAATGAAATTCGAGAGATTAATAAATCGATACAACCAATGTTGAGAAGATTTTTTTTTATTTTTTTAAGTGCTTTTTTTAATGATAATAATGTTGATTTTTTAATATTTATATTCTTAAATAAAGAAATTATTAAAATACAATTTTTCTTTACAAATTATTCAAAATTTCACCCCCTATATTCCTTTTCTAAGCTGCTGGACGCTAAATGGTCCACGGGTGGACGCAATTTGGATTTTGTGGACGCAAAGTGGGTAAAACGCCTAATTCTGAAGTTTAACTATTTAAAAAGAAAACACAAGATGTTTCTAATAAAACTGAAAGTTAATCTTAAAATAGACTATATAATGAATACATTACATACATTTTTCATAGAAAATAGTGCTGGGACATTTTTATTATCGCCGTCAAACTTGCCAACTGCACTAAATGGACGCGAACAGGCGAAACGACCCTATTAAGACACCGTAAAATTGTTTCCCAAATAGGACTCGACTTAAAAATGGACTATAGAGTATAGACCTATAAGTGCCTATAGTAAATGATAAGCAACGCTGTCACTGCTGCCAGTACCTAATAGTTAGGTAAATGGCACGGACGTAAAAAAAGAACGGACGTAACCTTGTCTAATCGAGAGTGAAGCTGACAGCTGACAGCTCGCTTACCATGTGTGCGTAATTTTGTAATTTTTGATTCACGATGGTGTCAATGTCATATCAAGATGGTGTCAATGTGTGGGTGTGTGTACTTGTACGAATACAGAGTTGGTATTACTATGGGTGCTTCACTGAATTTGTTCTTAGGATTACGTCCGTCTTTTTTTACGTCCGTGGTAAATGGGTGACCGGTACCGGCAAAATTTCATGATGAGCTTTTGTGCTTCAGAACACACATTCTACCAATCCGCACATCGAATTAAAATTTATTCAGTTGGTTTATATTTACACTTTTTGAAATTTAAACAACGCTATCGCTAAAACAAACTACCGTGAATCATCCTGGAAAAAAAGCGGCAAGAAATGAATTACCGTAGGCCACGTTGATGAAAAAAATCTTTTAAAACTTGACTCGATACTGTCATGTATTCTCAAAAGTGTAAAACACGCCTTCGAGTCAATTCGAGTCAGGCCACGCGCAATGTAGGTAGAGTTCCGAAGTCATTACTACTTATGCTAACGTAGTCGTGATAGTTTTCCTTGTAAAGTTAATGGTCTTAGAAGACCCATAATATTTTTGAAAGACCTTTTCAACGATACCCCACACTATAGGGTAAGCGACGAATAAATATTCATCTTCACTTTATCTGTACCATGAAAAAAAAATGTTTTTCAATATTTTATTCTACGATTCTGGAATTTTAGTAAATATGTATATCTATGCCAAATTACAGCTTTCTAGCATTAACGCCCCAACTAAGAGTCACTAATGGTTACTTAAATCGCTCCTTAGTACAGAATTTGTATGGTGATTATTTACAAAGGAGCGATTAAAGTAACCCTTAGTGACTCTGAGTTGGGGCGTAAGAGTCTCGGCGCTTTGCTTCGGACAGACGGACGGAGGGACATGACGAAACTATAAGGGGATCCGATTTTACTTCGGAACCCTAAAAAAAAGAAAGAGATCTAAGCCCAACACATTATACAACAATATAATTATACTAATCAAGGGATCTTTGTCTTCTGCAAGGATTGCTTCAACTACTTACATCATTAAAGGCTCTTTCAATCCAAAACTGTAAAGCATTAAAGAAGAATTAAAAAATCAGTGCAGTGCATTGTTAATTAATGTATCAGCAATTCGCGTCATACATCAGTGATTGAGTATATGCGAACACCCCCTCAGCGCCCGTTTCAGGTCGCGTCCTGAAACAATCGATACGAGGGTTGAGATCGGCGGAGTTCGGCTGAGATCGGCTACATTCGCTACAGCTGTAAAACCTGGCTGAACGGAGCGGACTTGGGAATTTCTAAGCGTGTTTAATCGCTAAATCTTATTTTATTTCAAAGTCATGTTTTAATTCGTGTGTCGAGCCAGTGTTAACAGCAGCCATGCCATTCTGCTCCATAATGACTTGCAAGAACGACAGCCGAAATGTCAATTTGACCCACGGCGGTATAACTTATCATCGGTAAGTATAAAAAATATGTTTTTTTTTTTAGATTATGGAATTTTTAAGTTGTGATATTATTTTGTGTTGTGCTTTGCGTTGTATTTGCTGTGCCTATAATTTTATTATATCAGTTCTTTGACGAGTAAGTCTCATAAATATCTATGTGCTTACAGAATAAATGCCTATTTAATCCTATTCATATACTTATTGTTAGAATAATTATCTTCCTTATATTCTTGTAAATTTAGTTTTATAAAAGGTGATCAGAAAGTGCTCATTATAAAACCAAACAACAGTTGTTACACATTAGAACTTGTTGCTCGTCTGTCGTCTTCTTATTGGTTTCAACTTCCAAGTTATCATTTTTACAACCATTTCGGTATTTGTTAAGCCTTTATTTTTTCTTTTCCCATTCCTTTATGTTTCATTTATTAATACAAATGCAGAAGTGCTATGGCGAAAGCATTAAAAATCATGTTTTCAGGAAATTCTACACAAGATAAAATTGACTGTAATCTAAGCATAATTATTTAACACATTCATAAAATCTAGTAAAATATCATGACATATTTATTATGTAGTATCAGCTGGTAGATCACGTGGTTTGGTCATCACCCGTTGGTTGAACTCTCTAACATAGCAACCGGAAAATGTAAAACACAATTTACGATTATTGTACACAGAGCAAAACAAACAGAGGGTAGCGCCTGAATAGATATCATAGTAGTAGTTATAAAGGTAGTAGTCACGCAGGTATAAAAAAGTTTGCGTGCTTATGTTTAGAAAGACGCATCACATGGGCTTTAGGATGCATACAAAACAGAATAATTTTAGGTTTATTTTCCTATCCTATTTCAGTTTCCCTCAAGACCCAGAACTCAGAGCAACTTGGACAGAGGCAACTGGAAGAGTGAACTGGAAGCCAAAACAGGGTAGCTCGATATGCTCTTCACATTTCGATGACAAATATTTTATGGTGAAAGAAAAACACAAAAAGCGCCTATGTAGCTATGCTGTTCCTACATTGAACGTCCTGTCATTTCATTCAGAAGTAAGTAGGTACAAGAAATACTAAACGTGGGTTTAGAGTTTAGAATTAGACCAAACAAACTTAGACGTGAACAGAGAGAGAAAGCCGAAAAAATGCTCTGTCTCTATTTATATACCTGGTCTATCTATTTAGACTATGTTCTAACAAAATATGCCTTTGGTGTCGCTGATGTCCATGAGCGAAGATAGCCACTTACCATCGGGTGGATCGTCAGTTCGTTTGTCGGCTATTTCCACAATTAAAATTACAAATATTTCACAATTAAAATGTTTTTATGACTCCATCACGAGTATTTTACAGATGCAACTATTTATAACTCCATCACGAATATTTTACAGATGCAAGTAGTCACGTTTGAAAAATTGCATGAGCCATTAAAAGCCCAGTACCAGCCACATTTGACAGATCTCTTAAACGAGCAGGGGTTGACAGATGAGAATGTATCACTTATGGTACCAGTCAAGACACCAGATGAAGAAAATGACGATGACGATGAAGATGATGACGATAATGAAGATGAGAAGAACTTAACTGCGAGGGAACGAAAACTGAAGGCGAAGTTACGATGGACAAGAAACGAGATTAAAAAACATAAAAGAACAATAAAAAATCATGAAATGATGATTTATAGGTTAAAGATGAAACGACAAGAATCCTTGAAATTATTGGATTTGATCCGAGACAAGTTTGCGATGCCAATACAAGAAATTGTTAAAATAGATCTTAGAAATTCTTAACTTTTTACGTTGTTGTTGTAAATGGTTCTATAGACGAATTCGAGGTCCACTGTGTATGAAATTAATACAAAAAGAAAAATAAGTGAAACCTATCTAAGAAGCACAGTGCCACTTACATAAAGTACCTATTATACATACATATGTGTCTGTAGTGGCAATGAAAATAAAACAATTGCAAATTTTAATTAAAAAACAATATTTTCATAGAGTAGGTACTATTTATTAATAGTATGCCATAACTCAGCAAACTTCACTCCGTCTACAACAGCCATGTTCATATATCTATTTTTCACACAATAGCGCTATTCTAAAATGGCCATTATTGGAACCTCTATGTTCAGTAAACAGCGGGGCACTTTTTCAACTTTCTCCTCATATGAGATGGCCCTCCTTCTACTCATCCTCCATGTGCAAAACCCATAGATTTCCATTGTATTCGTAATCACTACAAAATTACCAAAACCTTATTGTAAGAAGGTACGCATGGTGAGAGTTTTCGTGTATAGAACTCTGCACAAAGTTCTTCAGTTGACAATATGTCTTTAGTTATAAGCAGCAACAATTGCCGGTCTATATACATGTGACTGATTTTGAATGTTTGAATATTTTATAATCAAGTGAATGTTGTGTTGGAAGATTTTAAGATATTTCTTCGGGCCCAAAATTAGGTTCCATAACAAAACCAAAATTAATTATCTTAATCAATCTTCACTAAAAATCATGCATTATACCTAAGTATACCTTATTCAATTCTAAAATGTAGTCAGAGTGTAGAGAAAAAATAAAAAAGGCTACGATTGATGGTTGATGATGATGAAATCAGCATCCCAACAAAAAATGTCTTCCTTTCTAAGTATTTGATACGAATGATACGATGACAGTTTCTAAGTAGCGGCGCGTATGTGGCGGAGCGCAGCGCAGAGTATTTTTCACTGTAAAACTATTATCGCCATTGTCCTCATTGAAATAATATCCAAAATCAATTAACATAATAATTAATTCCTGAAGAGTATCGAAGCGACTGCATGCGAAAACAAGCGCGCAGGAACGCCAACGCGACTGCACGCGACTGCGCGCTACTCCGCGCGCATCCGCTTTCAGTCGCATCGCCGGTTTACACATCTTAACTGCCTGTCAACCCAAAATCTTCTTTTTCTTCTTTTCTCCGTAATTCTTCTCTTTTTTAATTCTTCTTCTGTAAGTAATGTAATCAACAGCACGTCCCAATCTATCATTTTATTTTTAAATTACACCTTTGGATCCTCGAAAAATTGCTAAACGAATGACGTCGTGGTGTCTGGTCGTGGTGGTCTTTGCACAGTCTAGCTAGCGCATACACGCGCATCCGCGTGGAGACTCGCGAATCTGTGCGCAGGTAGAAATTTTCTCGGGTACCTAGAAATTTATCTAATGTGTCACACGTTTAGAAAACTTCGCGAGCATGCTCTGCGCTGCGCTCTGTACAATTTTATGTGCGCTGGCCCTTTTTTTACTTATAACTTACTCTAAGTTATTATCGAAATTGGCAAAACACCTTTTGTTGTTGTTATAGTTACTTTAGCAGGGCTGACTAGCGAGAAATATTTTAAAATCAAGATCAATTTTATAAATTAGTTATTTCGACCTCTTAGTATTTAGGATTAGCTTAGATAACATAAATTATGGACTGGATTAGCAAATTTTAAAAAGTGATTATGTAGGCACTAGGTATACAGGGTGTTACAAAACTACCCGTAAAGCCCGTAGCGCTGTATATATAACACACCCCAAAAAAATAAAAATAAAAATATTATTTTCACTGATGTGCAAACCCTATTTCAGTAAAATTAAAGAGTAAACTACGCAGAATGTACCTACATTTCTACCTAATTTGCGGAACTACAAAAATTTTGAAAGACCTAACCTAACCTGACGAAACAACCTAAACGAACACTTACTTTTTCATAATAAACGTCCAATTTACAGAAACGGCTCAAAGTGTGCTCCGCCTTGCTCAATACAATCAATCAAGTGAATATCAGAATCGTGCATTTTATACCAGGTTCTTATTTTTCACGAAAACTGAAGAAAAAATATCACCACCAAAAATTTAAAAAAATACACGTTTCTGATATTCACCCCTCAACATATATTTTTTTCCAACTTGACATTTTTTGAAACCAGTACTTGAGTTATGAATGAAAAATAAAAAAAATATTAAAGTAGACAATTATTAGGTAAAATAGGTACGTAGGCCTCTCTGATAAATAATCTGGTTCCGTGACCTGACAGCTTACTAGGGTTGACAAAATTTTTGGCTTTGATAATGAATTATATTTTTTACGGGGTATTTTGTAACACGTTGTATTGACAAAATATTTGACGCTCAATTGGATCTATGTAAAATGTACTTAAATTATTCCTAGGATAGTTTAATAGATTAAATTGTATTCGTATCGTAGTCTGTGTCGTGATCTCGTATAAATCTGCAATTATACAAACATGTAGGTTTGTAGGTAATAAAGCAACCATTACCTGAGTGTAAAATACGTACTGTATAGGAAGTATAAAAATTTTACCAAAAAATAATCCACTCCAAAGAAAGTAAACGGTCTTCGATTAAGGCGCAGTTTTTCGCGCGTATCTTGTATGTATGTGTGCATGTATGCGTGTAATATTCTTTACTACGTCATATCTTCCAAACCGCTGAACGGATTTATATAATACAGATATCGTTAGATTCGTCTTGATAACCTAAATGTTCTTAGATAAGTGAAATTAAAAAAAAACAAATATGGTGGCTGTGAGGTGAGATGCCAATATTTGAAGTATCAAAAAATAAAAATAAATCGAATAATGCAATATGGGTATCAAATTAAAGAGCTCACCATAAGGATTTCGAAAAGGTATTAATGATAGCTTTTTTATGGCAGGCGGATTTTTTAAATTTTTTAATTTATACCAGTTTATTATTTTTTTGGCTGGCCAACAGCCCCATGGAAAAAGCCTATACGGTTTATTGTGACACATAGATGTAATAATTTGTGACATTAGTTCTACAATCTCGGAGTGAAACATTCAGATGATCGCGTGAAATATTTATAATTTAATTGAACCGTATTAAAGATACCTAATATTGTGTAAGATCATAAAAATAAACAAAGTAAAATAGATGGCTATATTACGCTAAATAAAATCACATTTAAATGTTTTTCATTGCTATAAAAAATGTTATCACTATAATAATCTCCATAAAAATTATCATTAAAATGATCTCAGCTGTGAATTTGATTTGTGAGATTACATAACTCACGCTCTGAGAACTGAGATTGATCGCCTCATTAATGAATGCCTAATTGCCTACTTTTTATAATATAGGCGGAACTAATGCGTGTCAGGGATATTTGAATGTAAGTACAACCTTACAGTTTTTAATGTTATACCTTGGCTTGGTTCACAAAATATAGTGTTAAAGATTGTCGCTAATGTGAGCCCGGTACGGTAGCAAATCTTGTTTAAGGGCGTGAGTGCATGAAGCGGTAACGGGCGACGAAAATCCTTCTAACACGGGCTGACCAAAATACTTACAGGCTTTGTAGTTTGTGCATTTTCCTGCACTGAATGAAGATAAAATACCTACAGAAGATAAAATCTCAAATAGCTCGATGTTGCTAGATGAAGCAATGAGCCAAATGAACGCTTGCAATGCACTGTGAATTCCACACTATTTCAATGCAATAATCCTTATGCTCTAATAATAGCGTGTTATACATATAATTATCCATTAGTAGGCAAGTAGGGTTTACAGTTTGCGTTCGTTTGAACCTTCTTTTCCTAAGTTATACATGTATATTACATATGCCGACATATTATATTATTTAAATCTTCGAGGCATTTCACAATAAAAAATTTATAATAGGTACACATTACGAGTCCTCAAGATATTTTGTACGTCGATCTTTTGACCCACTTAAATCGTGGTCATGACTAAACTGAACTTTTACGTACGCTTACCATGACCACAACACCACAATAAAGATAATTGATATTTGTACCGTGCCATGACTGCATCGAATCACGATCGAGTATCACGACTCATCATCGAGTAGATTGTTGTCAAGCATTTACTTAGTAAAAAGAAAACTACAAAACTGCCGTGTATGAACAAAGATAACACGGCTATCCCGCCGCCAACCGGCGGCGCCAGCCAGTCGCGCTGTGAAATACTCAGGTGCATCCGAATCGAAACACGGATGTTATACAGCGTGATTCTTTTTTAATTTATATTTTTTTATTTAAGCTTTATATTTTATTGTCATTCAATACAATAATATACAGATAGTATGGTAAGTATTGTATTTTATGACGTGCTCACAAATGATTAACTTTTTTATTAAGGCCAGGCATTACCACAAAAGTATTTCCCGTCGTCCGAGCGCCGGCGCGCGACTGATCGGGCTTGCCGAGCAACCGCGTGCCACCGTGCTCACGAATTTAGTAGGTATTTAAAACAAAGTAATTAAGACAATCATTGTATGAAATCAAACTCAGCGAATTTACCTAAAAATATTTAGTGTCTTTAATTGAGTACAAAAATAAAATGGAAAATGTTAGTAATTTAGTCTTAATATTGAAAATAAAAAACATTAAAAAAGAGGTAACTTGACATTTTTTTATCGAGTGAAGTTCATTACATTCTGCAACTGAAAGCGACTTTGCTTGAACAAGATCCTTTAAGTAATACATATCTTTTTAAAAAATTAAAAAATCTATTTTCTGTGTCTCAGACGTTTTTAAAAACTCAAAAAGCGGCCTCTGATGGAATACCTTGCCTTAATAAAGTTTTATAATTACCTATAGCATTCTCTGTGATATTATTATGTACCTAATTACCTATATTGTTTTATAGGTATCGGCAGTTGTTTTATTTTTATAATCTAAGTAAATCTAAAACATTATATTATATTATTATGGGTTTTTCTATTGGTTGTGCAATTTTTTTTGTAATTTTTTAGCAATTTTATTCATTTATGCCGCGAAACTGCCAAAAACTAATGTAAAAAATAGTTAATTATGTATTTTCATCTTTAGAAAAAAAAATGTCATACACATTATATAGCAGTAGATATGTAATTAATAAGGTAATATAGTTTTACTAGTGTATTTACTATCTACCATAAGATGATAAATTTGGAATGTTCATGTAGAAGTCATAAAACCTTGATAAATATTATTTTAGAAAATCCATTAATTAAATACATAATATAATATTAGTTTGAACACATTTACAAAATCTAAGCGATGGAGAAAATATTTACGGTTAGTATCTATTTTGTAATCGTCTCTACTAACTAATAATGTTCGAAACTTATACTTGTAATTACATTGCATTGCAACCTCATAATATATACAGTATTATGTAGAAATAACATTAAAAAGTAGGTAAGGGATTAACCTAAAATAATATAATATGACGAATATTATGTTATGATTAGTATAAAGTGGTAAATTAACAGAAACTAACACTATTTAATAGTATATAATGTATTGTGATTTGATTAAATTGTATTGGGCACAAATACCTACGTCTTTTCTTTTATCTTTCTAGGGCACATGTCATACCTACATATCTTTAGATTTATATCATATTTTTCATTATTATGGTAAAAGTTTTTAACCGTTATAGAAACACCCTGTACATAACAGCGTTCCGAGATCCTTTCAAGGCGCGCGGCGCGTGAGTCGTGATTTGATTCCCTCAGCCTCAGCCCGGCTTGCCCACGTTTGGTATTCCTGTCTCTGAAACAAGTTTCAAGTAGTTTTCTGTTCTGTATATTACATATTATGTATATTATTACACTTGCGTGTATGTATACATTTGTAAGTGTTCAGTAATATTTTAGATTGAGCAGATTCCCCGTTTCTTGTAGGCTGGCAACGTTTCTGTTACCTAGTTCTATGAGCGGCGATGACTTGACACACTTGACAACAGCATAATCTGAATTGATGCCTCTTATCATATCGTGATAAAATCGTGAATTTTATAACTTGAAGAAGTTTGAACACTGACATCCTAATAACTCAGTCCTATTGGACTGGAATGAGGATGCGGAATGAGGATATTCCTCATTCCTCATGTGACTTCCTAAAGAATAATAAGGAAATAGAGACCAATTGAATGAATGTAACGAACTCAGATGAAAGAATTCTTTCATCTGAGGTAACGAAGTATTATCACAGAAGAAATAATAGTACTTATAATAAGGTATTATTACCAATATTATTCGTAATTACCTACTTACTTTTTATTTGGCTTATTTCAGTCAAATTGTACATTATCGTCAATTGATAATATTAAGTTCCTAATTATACTCAAGTAACTTCGTCAATATCTTATAAATGCTCATTCATTCACTATCATCGTAGTACCTACTGATAATAATTATGATGTTGAAACGAGTCATAAATTAAGATACGAGTAATACGAATAGTAGAAGTGTATACTTACCTGAACAAACTTACCTTACAGACCTTACTGTATACTTACCTGAACAAACTTAACTTACCTTACAGAAGATATCCCGGACGTCAGCCTGTATGAGATTAGAGAGGCTCTCAAACAGCTTAAGAACAACAAGGCACCGGGTGATGACGGAATCACAACCGAGCTATTAAGAGCTGGGGGGAAACCCCTCCTAGTGACGCTCCGAAACCTATTCGATTCCGTCATTAATACTGGTACTACCCCGGAAGCGTGGAGCAGAAGTGTGGTGACTTTGTTCTTTAAGAAAGGGGATAAGACCCTTTTGAAGAACTACAGGCCCATTACACTTCTGAGCCACGTTTATAAGCTGTTTTCGAGAGTGCTCACAAATCGCATAGCACGCAGGCTTGACGACTTCCAGCCCCCCGAACAAGCAGGATTCCGAAAAGGCTACAGTACCATGGACCACATACACACGCTGCGGCAGATTATACAGAAGACCGAGGAGTATAATCTGCCGCTATGTGTTGCCTATGTGGACTATGAGAAAGCCTTTGATTCTATCGAGACCTGGGCAGTACTAAATTCTCTTCAGCGGTGCCGGATCGACTACCGGTATATCGAGGTGTTGAAGTGTTTATACACATCAGCCACCATGACCGTCAGAGTACACAACACAGCAACGAACCCCATCCAACTGCAGAGAGGTGTCAGGCAAGGGGACGTTATATCCCCAAAACTGTTCACCGCTGCGTTGGAAGACGTGTTCAAGTTGATGGAGTGGAAACGACGTGGCATTAACATCAATGGCGAACACATCACACACCTGCGATATGCCGATGATATAGTCATCCTGGCGGGATCCCTGGAGGAACTTGGTACAATGCTCGGGGACTTGAACAGCGCCTCGCAACGGGTGGGTCTTAAGATGAACATGGACAAGACGAAAATCATGTCGAATGTCCATGTCACACCCGAACCGGTTGTTGTGGACGGCGCTGCTCTCGAAGTTGTAGACGAGTACATTTACCTGGGACAATTGATCCAAATGGGTAAGTCCAACTTCGAGAAAGAAGTCACTCGTAGAATCCAACTCGGATGGGCTGCGTTCGGGAAACTGCGTCATATCTTGTCGTCCAAAAAGTTACCTCAGTGCCTGAAGTCGAAGGTGTTCGAGCAGTGTGTGTTGCCAGTGATGACATACGGATCCGAGACGTGGTGCTTCACTATTGGTCTAATGCATAAGCTTAGAGTCGCCCAGCGGGCTATGGAACGAGCTATGCTCGGTATTTCTCTACGCGATCGAATCAGAAATGATGAAATCCGTAGACGAACGAGGGTTACCGACATAGCTCAGAGAATTAGCCGGCTGAAGTGGCAATTGGCTGGCCACATAGTTCGAAGGACCGATAACCGTTGGGGAAGAAAGGTCGTCGAATGGAGACCACGCCTCGGTAAAAGGAGCACAGGACGCCCCCCGACCAGGTGGACCGACGACCTGAAGAAGACAGCGGGTATCCGCTGGATTCAGAAGGCTCAGGACCGGTCTGAGTGGCGTAGATTAGGGGAGGCCTATGTCCAGCAGTGGACCTCAAAGGGCTGATGGATGGATGGATGGATGATACTTACCTGGGGTAAAAAATGTTTCCTCACGGTTTGGTTGTTCTAAAGGGGTAAAACATACTATAATTATTTCAAAAATCCTTACCAAGTAGTTTGCACCGGTGAAATTTTTCCGTTTTATTTTTCTAGAAATCTAGCTAAATAAGCATAGTCTAGCGCGGGTTTTCGGAAACATTTGGTGGTGATTTTTGAAATAAACTGTTATGAGTAATATGAACAAATTTAATACGATATTATTATATTTTTTTAACAACAACACCAAAGGCATCACTGATGAGCTGCCAGCCAAGAAAGAGAGAAGAAAAAGAAAGAAAGAAAGAACTGGCCCTCAAGCCCCCAGCCGGAACACGACGAGTCATTTGGCGGCTGACTCATGCTCAAGGGTGGTAGCTATCCAGGCGAATCCCACGGAGAAATAATAATAATAATAATGATATTAATTAACAATTAAAATCAATATTACCAATATGACCCCTCTAGGGGCCCTATCACCAGCGGGCCGGATTTAGTCGCCTTTTACGACACCCATCCGGCGTGGTATTCTAAGCCGCCCCAATACGGCATACTAATATACTTGAAACTTCGAAATACCTATTGTACCTAAATTACTGAAACACGTACTCCTCTCAAAATCTATCTCCTAAAAGAGAAGAATGGGGCGTGAAAGATACTGTTTCGGCGTTCGAAGTTGAGGGCAGCAGTCAGTAGCCAATTAACGGGACATGTCCTTATTGAAGTGATCCCAGGTGGTAACTGGATAGTGGACTATGTATTCTGTTGGTAATAATAACAATAATAACGCTTCACACTCATAGCCCCACATTAGGATTCCCTGTGTCGTGGGTGCCATGGACAACACACTAGACAAGGATATTCACACCCAGACTGAGAACAGAAATTCAAACTCATCATTCAAATTTCCGCCTCGCTGGGAATCGAACCCAGGACCCTCGGTGCGGCGATCCGGTATGGTAACCATTGCGCTACACGGGTCGTCGTAGGTTGGAGGGAGGAGTAAAACTGCAATATGAATTATGGAACTTACACACCTTTGAAGCATCTAACAAGACAACAAACTTTACAACAAAAACCATTTTAAAAATTAAAATGTTATTATATGTAATGTTTTATATTATCTCGTAATATACGTTATTACCTTTGATGAACTTGATGCACGCTATTATTATATCCAATGGTTTTTGTCATATAAAAGCTTCGATCACATATAGATCGATGTATAAAAGAGACTTATTTCAATGCTACCAACATTACAAGAGCACTATACAGACACGGCTTGAATCGCAACGGCTGCCGCGAAGGAATGGCAATATTGCTATATATTAAACCATAGATAAATGATGTAGGAGATACCAACACAAGAACCTATCTCCTTAACAATATTTCAATAACATTTAACTAACGAAAGAGGTTATGGTGTCATGCTGGTATAGTGTATGGTGGATGACTGTATTCTCATTCCCATTCCTACAGATGTGCACCTGCGCTCACTATACGGAGAGAATCCACATTCCTCCATGCTTCCATTTTCATATTCCACCATTCACCAAGCCCATATTTGTATTGAAATTTTAATTTTAAATGTTTATTAGATTTTTTAGTATACTTTTTGTTAGTCATCCTACGCATTCAAATAATCCCTAATACGATTTCAACAGGAAGGAGCGGAAAGAATCTCCAAAGACGATTGACGTATTAGGTATGTAGCTATACAATAAAATAGATTGTGGGTTTAGATATTACATATCGACGCTTGAAAGGCAAACATTACCAAGCGACATGTTGACAACTTTACACTAGAACATTTTAAAGTTTTTAATTTTAGAAAAAAAAAATCGTAAAATATCGCTTTATTAAGCATTTAAACTGCATTTAAAATTCATTGGTATTAAGTAGCTATGACTAATAGGCGATTTTTTTTTCTAAAATTAAAAACTTTAAAATGCTAGTCTAGTGTAAAGTTGTCAACATGTCGCTTGGTAATATTTGGCGTTCAAGCGTCGATATATACATTATTTTAGAGATATTCTCACGGAAAATTACAAGTTATCATTTTCATTACATCATGTAGGTATGATAAATAACTTGTAATAAGTGAGTTATACTATAAGAGAACCTTTAAAAATATAATTATTAATATGAAGTAGCTACCCGGGGTGTAAGGGTATAATGTTAGTATTGTAATGAAAATTATTATATTTCTAATTAGTAACATTGATCATCAATGTTGATGCTTATTTTATTTCTAAATCCTTATTTTATAATTACTTTGAACGTTGACTTTATCGAATATAACGAGTTTAATTTAATAAGATTACTAATATTCTATAGGTACAATTATGAGAAAAACAATGATAATAATAATACTCGGATCACTCACTTACATAACAAATGCTATAATAGTAAAATTGATAGTATTATTGAAGTCAGCTGTCATGGTGCCACTTACTCAATAGCTCAATACATACCTACCTATTACGCTCTTGCATTTGTACCACCGCGCACCGGCCACCGGGCCCAGCGGACACCCCAATTATCAAATGGCCGACATTTGGCTCGTTCAGCCCACTTGCCTTCACCAAACACAATAATGTACAGCATTGTGCACAATTGTACCCATATTTGTTAACAAAGGATCTACTTCGTATTGACATCTGGTGGGAAGGGACTTCTACTCTCGAATCGCGACACCCGGCTAGAAGAGTTCAAAATACGTTGCAATTGTCACAAACAAAATTAATCCTTACATAGAAGATGCTAAAGTTTATAATATTTAAAAATTTCCATGGGATTGTTAGCTAACGCTGCTGTTAAAATTTCAATTGTGGATTGTTTGATTTTAGGGTCGAATTTAATTTAGCATCAAATTCGTCGAATGTTAAATATCTCTAAATTGCCACTTGTGACATAATCGCTAAGCGCCGAGGGGTAAAAGCTATTTGCACTTTTTGCGTGTTTTGCCATTTGGCGCAAACATAATATAATTACTCGACATAATGTCATTTTACTGACATGTTTTCGCCAAGGTACTAGATAATTTTGTCAATCAATGAAAAATATCTTATCTAAGAAATAGATATTATATCCTATCCTCTCCGTAGATATTATTTAATCTTAATGGAACACAGTCGTCGGGCCCTGGCGGCCCCCTAAAGATAATGTTCATAGTACCTTCTATTAAAATTATACCTACAATGAACGTTAAATCGTTGTTAAAAATCTCAAATAGATTCAGCGGAGAATATACACGATCGAGAATAAATCCTGTGAAATTTTGTGAGGATATTGTATGAATTTTTGTTAGTCTTTCACGTAAAAAACACTAAACGGATTTTCATAAAATTTAGCATACTTACAGTAGCACAGGTAGATGAACAGTACACAGGTACAGGTGATGTACAGTAGACAGGTAAATTTCATGAAAATCCCACAGATGATCTGGCATTACACATAATACTTTTTATCTCGGAAAACGCGGGCAGAGTGCTAGTTTCAATATAATATTTTTCACAAGTTTTTATGATAAAATAGGTACGGTAGTAAGTAATTAATAGATAAATATTAATTAGCAATAATCATCGACCACATTAATATTAACTTTACCCATGTGTTTACTTACCTCTAAGAACCATGTGCAAGGGCGTAGCTACCGCCGTATCAGCCATATCAATTATACGGGGCCCCCAGCGTATAGAGGCCCCCATTAACACTCCCAAAATTAAGCTCGCCAGCGGCCTCCGACCGTTGGCACTCCTTTTATAATTGATAGCTGACGTTGAGGGGGCCCCACAAGAAATATTGATATGGGGCCTCCTTAGAGGGCTAGCTACGCCACTGACCATGTGGCTGGCTTCAACCCATTAATGTCCCACTACTGGGCACGGGTCTCTCCTCTTGAGGAGGCCTAGAGCACACTCCACCACGCTGCTCCAATACGGATTGGCCAATCCGAGTGTCGGAAGTTTTCAAAACGCCCGAGGTCCTCCGACATGGCTTAACGACTGTTATCCTACGATAACAACCAGGACCGACGGTTTTACGTGCCCTCCGAAGCACGGAAACGCTCAAGAAATTTTTGCCACTAGTGGTCACCCATCCAACTACCGACCGCGCCCGCTGTTGCTTAACTTTGTCGATCACATAGGATCGACGTAAGCCGCCGGGCTATGAGCGCTTCAACCCATGGTAAACACATGTGGTGTTTAGATACCCCTATGAATATTCCAAGTAGGTAGTCATATTTGGTACTAATAAACTATGTATTTTTTTTTTCTAAAATAAAAGTATCCTAAGTTACTCCTTGTTACATCAGCTATCTGTCAGTGAAAGTCACGTCAAAATCGGTCCACCCATTTCAGAGATTAGCCGGAACAAAGAGACAGACAGAAAGACAAAAATTGTAAAAAATGTTGTTTTGGATATGTACCGTGTATACATCCAAATGCACTTAGTAAAAAGCGGTTATTTTAATATTATAAACAGACACTCCAATTTTATTTATTTGTATAGATGTATAGATTTCAAACAAAAAAGATACTCAATACTCGTAGTTACGATGTTTGGAATCTATCACATAATTTCTAGTTATGTAGATGTGTAGTTATTATAAAATTTTATGCCATTGTTAAAAATCTACTTGAATTCCATCGATAGTAGTGAAGCAAAAGTTGTTCAAAAAAATATACGTTTCAGTTGATAAAACAAGTAATCAAGCAATAAAAGATGAATTTATAAATGGATACGGAGTGACGCAATCCATCATTAGTCGTACCGATATTCAGAGTATAACGCACGACCCTATCTGTACAGCGTGTGCAGTGCCACACGTTCGAGTTTTTACAAGTTTTGCACTCCGTTTGGCTCTCGCGATACTGGGTGGCCGGCCTTCTCGGACCGATTTAAAGGCCCTCCACGATCACCGCATTACATCAGTGCCGTACAAGCGACCGCAAGCGCGTACTACTAACCTTTCTAAGTGTAACGTGACCTCTACAATGGCTCCGATAGAAAACGAAATCAAAGCATCCGCGTTGGATCTGATCGGTAACACCCCGATAGTCGCATTAGATCGTCTGTATACGGGACCGGGGCGCATCTTAGCCAAATGTGAGTTCATGAATCCGGGCGCGTCCATCAAATGCCGGTCTTCCTTGCACATGGTACAGGAAGCCATTAAAAGTGGAGCTCTCAAACCAGGAGCACCGGTGTTGGAAGTCACTTCTGGGAACCAGGGCTGCGGGCTCGCAGTAGTGTGCGCTGTTTTGGGACATCCTCTCACGTTGACCATGTCCCAAGGTAACAGCGCGCAGCGCGCTGTACACATGGAGGCTCTCGGAGCTAAATGTATCAGGGTTCCTCAAGTTGAAGGCACATACGGAAACGTAACCCTCGCCGACGTGAAAGCAGCTGAGGCAGTCGGTTTACAACTGGTCGAAGATACCGGTGCGTATTACATAAATCAATTCAACAACCAGGATAATGCTGATTCGCATTATCATACCACTGGACCTGAAATTTGGAAGCAGACTGGACATCACGTAGACGCGTTCGTTGCTACAGTGGGTACCGCGGGCACGTTTATTGGAACATCGAAATATTTGAAGGAAAAGAATCCTGATCTTCAAGCGTTTGTAGTGGAGCCGGAAGGTTCAGAGCCGATTAAGGGATGCGAAATCACAAAACCTTTGCACCTTCTCCAAGGCTCCGGGTATGGATGTGTACCGTCATTGTTTAAGTTCGACAATCTGGATGGGACTGTCAGCGTGACTGATGAAGAAGCAGTAAAGTACAAGAAGCTTATTGGAGAGAAGGAAGGTTTGTACTGCGGTTACACTAGTGGAGCTAATGTTGCAGCTGCTGTAAAACTATTGAACTCTGGCAGAATACCCAAAGACTCTTGGGTTGTAACTATGCTTAACGACAGTGGATTAAAGTATTCTTAAACTTAAAATTAAATAAAGTATTCTTAGACTTAATTTATTTTCTAAATAATAATTAATTATTGTAAATGTATTACTTAAATGTTGTATGTAAGGTACCTTTGTATTTTTTTTTTGTATTATAAAAGTTAAAATGAATTTTTGTGTTGGGTGTTTGTCAAAAATATAAAACCAATAATGTTTAAAGTTCTTTTGTATTAATACGTCTCTCCTTTTATTAATCTTTGAGCAAAATGACAAAACAAAAAAAAACGCAATTACACTACACTACAAACCGCCACATATACTTCCAAACGAAAACTCAATGAAAACTCTGAAGTAATTATGATGTTACTACGTTGAATTTATTTTTAAGAACCTAGGTCCTGTGTCCAGTGTCCCATCAGTCTTGAAAGTAAATATACCCGTTTTTCATTTTTTTTAATTGAATATTGTTTAAAAAATCATCATGTAATTATAATTGACATGTTAAAATTATCATTTAATAGCACATTTCATTGGTAGCAAAGTTTTATTACTCAACAATAAAAAGTTGAAATTTGATTCTCAATAGTGGACCAAAATCAAATTGGAATTTATCTTCGTGATTCAAGTTAATAAGGTTATTTCTAATTTTACATGAAATTGTTACTAATTTATTTTGGTCAGCCGCACAGGAATAAAACCACACAGAATTTTTATGTAAATTGGTCAAAGCTGTCGATTTTCGCTTGGGGCTATATCCACATAAAAATTTAGGACCAAGAGACCTAAATCAGCGTTGAAACAAAATTATGAGTCCTAAACGCCGAAAGCACCTTGTACCATTTTCGCTAACCAATTATAAGGTCCAAACACCTGCCTTTTGTCCGATTAAGAGACAAGGGCTTGACATGACTCATGAATATTTAGGACTTAGGTAGTTTTAGTTTTTTTTTTATCTTTACAAGGTGAAGAAATCTTTTGTCCGCGCGGATAAGAATCTTTAATTTACAAAGTTACTTTTCACGTATTTGGATATAGTTTAATTCCATCCAATCCATACGCATGTAGATAGTGATACCACTTATGAATCATAAATTTTTATTTTAGGTGAATAAAAATGTATTTTTTTTTATTATCTAATCTAAATTGTGTGTATTGAGGCCTACGATTGATAAATAATAGCATTTAACAAAGTTTTTGTTTATCTCTTTGAACAAGGTAATATAAAATAAAGTGATTCAGGGGACGGATTATTAAAATTTTACAATGCTTACGTGTATCTGATAAAAACAGAGAACAAATGGTTTCCTGAGCGGTTCACTATTTGCGGACATAAATTAATAAAAAAATATTTATTTATCAACATCTGTATTTTCTTTACTTAGTATTCGTGGGCGACCGAGTTCTGCTCTGTTAAGAATAGTGAAAACGAATTTTCTCAGAGTGACCTACCAAGATTGATTTTTCGCTCCCACAAACCCGATAACAATTCAATACTTAAAGGAAAAAAGAAAGAAAGAAAAAATAAAACTTTTTTTTTGAGAAATCAAACTAAAAAATGAAAAATAAATAATAGTTAAAAAAAAAACTAAAAAACACGCTTTTATACAAAATCCAGCTAAAAATAGAAAATAAATTTGAATTAAGAATCGTGAATTAAAAGCGTGGGGTGCATGAGTAGAAGGGATAAATTATCTTAATTCTATTTTCTATTTTTTAGTTGGATTTTGTACAAAAGCGTGTTTTTAGTTTTTTTTTAACTATTATTTATTTGAAATGTAGGATTATTGCGATATGGAAACGTTCAAATGTTGGGTCCATTCCATATCGCTTCTTTCTCGGCATTGCTAGGTATTACGAATGTCCATGGCCTCCATGGGTGACGGTCACCAAGATCAGACTACCCCCCATCTGCCCGTTGTCTTGCTTACTTGTACATAAAAAATTTTCAAAAATAATAGTGACAAAATAACATCATCCTTTGAGTGAGTAAAGTCTACTAATTTATTCCTTATGTTCTATAATTATGGTTACACTTTCCGGAAAATTAAAAAACGCTAGTGCGTCATAAAAGTTATAATCGTTTTTGATGTAACGTTTTTGTAGCATTTGTTATTATCTTATTTCGTTGACAACAATCACCTACTTAATAAGAAGTTCAAAGTTCTAATTAATTAAAAGAATACGTATCTACACAGTGTTACTTTTACAAACATATAGTTATATTATAATAAGTAGATGATAAAGACAATTTAGGTACCTATACAATTTTTATAGTAATGACGAAGTTATTATACGAGTAATATTAAAGGAAATAATATGTCATAAAGATAAAAAACTTGTGCAAAACGCACCGAGGGTTTCGTAAAACTTGTAGAATCGAACATAGCTCTTCTATGAAACTGAATTAAATTGAGTTGAGTTTAGTTGAGCCGTTGGAAAACTGTCGTCCCCATACACCAACTGCCAATAAGTCAAAGCTATTTATTGTAATAAAAAAATCGGTTTTCGGATTTTCCCTTTACTTGTGCTAGACACGACATTACTTCTTGCTAAATTTCATGATCGTAGGTCAAAGGGAAGTACCCTATAGGTTTAGATTCCCTTGCGACAAAACAGTTACTAAAAAAAATCGACCAGGTGGCTCGTTTGCTCTTTTTTCGGCTATTCACATAAAATACCTTTTAGGCTGAGCCCAAACGAGCGTATTTTTTTAGCTGAGTGTTGCGTGAAATGAGTCGATTTCATAATAAAGTCCAAACTCATTTTGCGTCGCACTGTATTACAAACAGGACTTTAGTATGAAACCAAATGCACGTGACTCATTTTTCGCGAGTGACAGCTCAAAAAATACGCTCGTTTGGCCTCACCCATATTGCCGATATTGGGATACTAATAATGATATCATGATTGCTCTGCTACTTTCTGATTGATACGATATGATACGCATATTTTTGAAAGCCTTTGCGTAATAACACTCTATAGCGAATCTAGCAACCCTATATTTAATAGAAGGAATACAGTCGTAGATTTGGAAAATTAAGTATTCGCTTGTTAAGTGGGCGTTTCCCGGAATAGATGGTATACCGACTGGTATTTTTAGAAAACGGTGCCAAATCGTTTGTTCACGCTCTAGGCGCTCAACAAAAAACTAATTGGACCCAATTGGTTTATTCGGATCGCTAATTATGTCGGAGATGGCTTGATTTGTAGACTTGTATTTCTTGGAAGGGTCTTATGTTAGTTTGTTATGAAATTACATGTCTGAAACTGTTAGCAAACGCCTGCTAATTCTGCTCTGAAGTTCTGTTTTAGGCAAAATATAATACATACTTAACATTATATAATTTTAATCTAATTTTCCTTTTTCGTCAAATTTATTAGATAATATTTGTTTGTGCCTTGTTCTCTTTTGCACACCCGTGAACACAATCACATATCTTATTCTGACATCATCTCTTAATAGACAAGATACACAATAGATTCATTTAGGGGTCTCTTAAGCCCAGTGTACACAGATCGCCTTTATTTGCCGGGTTGTTTGGGATCGTGCCTCGAGCACATTGCAGAAGGTTAGCGATAAAGTGATGATATTCGCCGTGCAAACGTCATCCGCAAATATGTGTGAGGTCTGGATTGGGTCATACTAATGGGTTATTTACTTTCAATATTGACAGACGTTTATATTTGGCCTTTACATTGAAAACAAAGTCTGTTTACACCAAATTTCTACTTTAAAATTGTTTGATGTACAGATTTGGTCTCAGCTTGACGACAATAGCACTGGAACACAAAGATAAAGCATTGACAAAGAAGTCATCATCATCATCATCCTGCCCATTTCCTAATTTTATTTGGGGTCGGCGCAATATGTTTTCATCTTCCACACTTCCCTATCATCCGTCATCTATACACTAACTCCCTTATCTTTCATGCTTCTTATTCTTCGATAAAAAAATGGTCATGTAATTCGCATATCTATGAAGATTGCGAGATACCTACCGGTTTGCTTTACGTGGTGCGTCAACTGCTAATTATTCCGGAAGCCGTCCATCCTACTGACAAGTTGTCCATTACAGAGGAACTTGTTATTCACGATGCGAGTATCAGATGCATAGATACATGCGCTGAGTGCGACTGATATCTCGCGATGCTAATTGTTCGATAAATAGAGACGTTATCGTCATATCTCTATTAATGATTAGTGTGACGTGTGTTGTATAGACTGTGAAATGTGATGCAATGTATTATTATCACATTAATGAGTTTAATCGCTTTCAAGCTTAATTAATAGGTTCCTGTAACGAAATACATATATTATATATTTACATATCTTATGCATTATTTATTACGCGTGTATTAATCTTTTATCACCATCCTCTTCTCAAAGATTGTTCTGCACAAATTGCTTTTATAGGGTAACGAGTAACCGCCCTCGCTTTTCTTCGGTTTTCTTATTTTTTTACACCTTGGGTTACATCTTTGGAGTTTTATTAAGGATCCCTAATTTTTTTGAAAATATAATATAGCCTATGTCACCCGGGGATAGTGTAGCTTCCCAAGAGTGAAAGAATTTTTCAAATCGGTTCCGTGGTTTCGGAGCCAATTCAATGCAAACAAACAATCAAATCTTTCCTCTTTATAATATTAGCATAGATAACTAAAAACAATAACTTAATAAGATTAACTAAACTATAAGTATATATTTATAACTAATATATAAAGATTAACAGACGACAGCGATAGCATTAGAATTATTCGAATAATTTGTGTGACAACACGTTGATTGAAAACACCATGTACATAGAGACAGAGTCAAAAGAAACCCTCCGAATTTTTTTCTACAAATAGCTATATTTGTTAGCAGAGTAAACTAAACCATACATTTTCAGCTCCTTACAGGCTAACAACTTTGGTTGGTAATTTGTTGTTGCCATTTTCGTGGGTGTCATTGTCAACATTAGCGGGCGAATGGCGGACACAGCAGACAGGTCGCTCTGTCCCCAGCTCGAGCAAGATAGCATCCACGGAATTGATTTAATCAGTGTCAATATTGACGCGGAGGCGGTGTGGGAACCGCGCCGTGTGCACAGGTGGCTGAGGAAACGTTCTGTATACAGAGTGATTCGAAACAAATTAAGTTTGCAATCTGTCACTAAGGAAGAATCTGTTACATAAATAGAAACTGATAATATGATAATAAATAAATTGCAACCCTGTAGCCTAGTCACTCTACCTACGAAGCGAAGGGTCCTGGGTTTCATTCCCACCTGGGGCAAATATTTACAAGTGATTATTAATAGTGAGTATTAATATTTAGTACACGTACCTAAATATTAATACTCGAATCATTGGTTAGTATGTTTTATGTATGTTGTCCTAACGTATAGAATGCAAATAAAATTCGTTAACGGCTATACTACAGAATACCACAAATCGTACTACAAAGGAACTCAACTTTTGGAGAAAATCCAATATTTCTTGCGATCATGTGAACATCCAGCTATTTGGAAGGCGACGTCAATGTAATGCCACAGTAACACCACGAAACATCATGTGGCGTGATCACGTACTTATCCACGGTAAAATCCCCGTATATTTGTATACCAAAATAGCACAATGGTTTCAAGTCGCGAGAAACATAAGTGTAAACGATGAAGCAAAATTAAATAATCAGTATGGCAAAAAACTAACCACAGTTGAATAAATAATATCGATTGGGTACATGCAAAAAAATGAATGACGCAAAACCTGTCACAAAAACTTATTTCTAAATATTTTCATGTAGTAAGTATGGTGTTAAGTGAATTTATAAAATAAAAGATATCCCTACGTACATAGTAAAAAACAACATCGCTGTATAAATATGTTGCCTACAGTATACAGTATATAATATACAATGGTTGGTGTTGACGATTGAGTGTAGGGAAAAATAAAAACATATATATGTACATATATACGAGTAGATATGCTTCCTCGGACGCCTTACCAGTTTCCGAATGTATTACAATAATATACCAATAAATAAAATAAATATGTATCTGTATCAGGTATTGTTGCTTCCTACACGCATTGCATAAAGTTTGCCTTATTTAAGTAAAGGAACACCCTATAGATGAACCTGGTTTGAACTACAAAGTAAACATGTAATTTACTTTTAAAAATTTAAGCCTTTGGCCACTTACAGGAAACACCTGCAAGAATTGCTTACCTGCTAAAGTCATCTTGGAGGTGTCTTGAAACAAGTGTAGATAATGATTTGTCTTGAATGATGTGTAAACTCTGGCCTCTTCTAGTCTCTCTATCTCTGTCTTTTCATGGCATATTATGTAAAAAAATATACAAAAACACATATATAAAAATATAAGATTAATGATTAGCTTTACTTTTTCCTGTTTTTTTTTTTTTTATTGGTACAACTGCCTCGCACTTCTCTCCATCACACTGGGTTGACTGGTAGAGGATGCCTGTCAATAGATAGGCAATACGTTTGCCCTTTGTATAACCTCGCTTTACTTAGGTGATTACAATAAAGATAAAATGAATAATAATTATAATTACTAATTATAATTGAGTTGTTCATTAAAAAAAAAATTTAATGTATTTTAAATCTTTAACACAAATTATATTAATTGGCATTGTTAAAAACGCTTAAAAACTAATTTTAATATTAATAATAATGAATTCAAAATTGATAAAAGTTCAAAAAAAATCACGTGACTATAAATGCGCCAGATTTGGTCGCCATGTTAGTGACGTCATTTTGTTAAAGCAATTAACAGTGTTAGAAGCTTCTACGTGAATTGAGTAAAAATATCCGGAATTTAGTGCAAAAAGATATTCATAACACGTAATTTTATATAAATAATAAAACTCTCTATTGATTGTACACACTAAATAAGAGATACCTAAGGTTACACTGTTTACTGGTAAATCGTGTCTGGGAGAAATCAGGGCAGGGTGTTAGGGGTATAAATCAGGGTTGTATGATAAAATTATATATCATTTATCATACAACTAGCTTCTACCCGCGACTTCGTCTACCTAAATTTCAGATATGGATCCTGAGAGAAGTGAAGATTGTGATTAATAAAAAAATGCACAATGCAATACTACAGAAATTCTATACTAGTAGTAGGTAGGTACATAAATAATTATGATGACCCTATAGCCTAGTTGATAGCGATTCGATCCAGCCTGCGAAGTGAGGGTCCGAGGTTCAATTCCCGGCCATATATACATCTATACTCTATACAAATAAATGAAATTGGAGTGTCTGTTTGTAATATTAAAATAATCGCTTTTTACTAAGTGCATTTGGATGTATACACTGTACATATACCAAAACAACATTTTTCACAATTTTTGTCTGTCTGTCTGTCTGTCTGTCTGTTTGTTCCAGCTAATCTCTGAAATGGCTGGACCGATTTTGACGGGACTTTCACTGGCAGATGGCTGATGAAACAAGGAGTAACTTAGGCTACTTTTTATTGTAGAAAAAAATAGTTTGCTAGGTCAGCTAGTATCTAATAAAATGTGACAAATAATTATTTGTACCTACTCGGGTCTTGGGTGTTATAGTGACGTGTTATTTGTGTTGACCATGCCACCCGCGACACAGGGAAACCTACTGCGGTGGTATGGGTCTGTACGCGCTTTCGTAAAACTAGTACAATATATAATTTTTTTTGTCTCCGAAATACGCCAAGTTGGTCAATGATTACGACTCGTGTGGCGAATCGTTACCACTCCAGATCGCTAAGTCAAGGGTCCTGGGTTCGATTCGATGCGAGGTGGATGCTGCGAGATGGTTTGAATGATTAGTTTGTATTTCTGTTCTTGGTCTGGGTGTGTGTCCTTGTGTTGTCTATGGCACCCACGACACTGGGTATCCTAGTATGGGGCTATGAGTGTGAAGCGTTTATTTATTTATTTATTTATGTACCTACTGGTTTTACAATGTTAACGATAATAATAACTAATATCTTCAAACACGGTTCCGTTTTACTCTACCATTGTTCTACCACGTGTTCCACTTTGTAGCCCCAGGACTCATCATCAGATCCTCATTGAATTTGAGTAGGATCAACGTTGCAAAATTACTAACCTAATAAAATAAAACCATGAGTTGTTTCATAAAGAAAACGGACATGTGCGTGTCAGGCCACGGGCAATGTAAGGTTCCGAAGTAAATAGTAAGTTTATCGACTATGACTCATACTTATGTTATCTAACATAGCCGTGATAGTTTTCCTTGTAAGTTCATCATATACCCTATTTTTGAGAATTTTTTCACTTGTCTAACTCCAACCGTTTAGTCAACAGTTGGGGGGGACACTTGACTGTAACCAAAATTAGCACTTTAAAGCCAAACATTTTGAAAACGGACCCCTAATTCCAAAAATGGTCTTACAAGACCCATAATATTTTTGGAAGACCTTTTCAACGATACTCCACACTATAGGGTAGGCGACGAATAAAAAAATCATCCTCACGTTGCCTGTAGGGGAGGTACCCTGAAAAAAAAATGTTTTTCAATTATTTAATTCTACGATTCTGGAGTTTTAATAAATATGTATCCATGCCAAATTACAGCTTTCTAGCACTAAGGGTCTGGGCGCTTTGCTTCGGACAGACGGACGGACGGATGGACGGACAGACGGACAGACGGACAGACGGACAGACGGACAGACGGACGGACGGACGGCCATGACGAAACTATAAGGATTCCGATTTTACTTCGGAACCCTAAAAACGAACCTATGAACGAAAACTAAAATTTTACCTCTTACTCCTCGGGAAAACCGAAAAGGTCACAGGTACACATTTAAAACTATCTTTGGGGTGTTTTTTTTGTAGTATTCACACGTAATGGTACAAAACAAGCACGATAACTTTTAAGGTTTAGCATTTTTGATATATTTATCAATATATTGACGATAATATCAAGATTTTATCAGTTAAAAGTCAAATCACAGTATCAGGAAGGCTATTCTCTTTTGTAACTTGACAGCGGAGTATGTATGTATGTATGCTGTATGCTGCAATGAATAGCAATTAACAAAGTGACGTCACACGCGCGCTCGGGTCTATTCGGGAATTGTCGGCGTGTTTTCGGTACTGGATTCAAAAACGTATTTTTGATTTGATGTAACTTTAAAATTATAGCGAATAAAAAAAAACTAAAATAACTTTGCTATAAAAATTAAATAATATATGAACTTTCTATTTAAAACAAAAAAAAAAAAATAGGAAACAACTCAATTAATATTAATATATATATGTCGGAAATCAGTAATTTCAAATCATAAAATGGAACGTCAAGCTGGAACTAGCTTGGGTGTATTCGGAAGTTGAAGATGACAGCACCGTGCAAATTGTCTACTGTCATTTGAGTACACGCGGTAGCGGCGGTCACAGAGGACAGCTATTGACTTGCCAACCGGCAGCGGGCACTCTTTAGACAGCCTCCGAGCTGAGCGGACGATAAAGTAGAACGTCGTTATTATGGCCGAGTTTAATTTGCATTAGCATTGCACAACGTTTACTTTATGGAGAGCACAACTGGGTACAGTGTGTACTGATGGACTGCGATCGAGCAGGTATTGCGTGTGTTGACCAGTCAGTAGCGCGTTATGCCGGAGCCAGCGAGAAGTGCACGTGGACTGTTTTCTATGCACAGTCATACCCTTTGCGAAGAGTAGCACCCATGCGGCTGTGATGGTTCGCTTCTGATGAGATAGGTCATAGTGCCAGCGATTGGCGGATTTATCACACGGGTTTTAATAAGCGCGAGAGGCGCGGGCAAGTTGTGGAGCCGGGATGGCTATGAGTGTGCAATGCGACGTGTGAATTATGGTTGGTTACCCGGAATGCCGCACCGCGATGTAAATCCGACTTCACCGCGTTCCATTAGCGATTGGTTATGTTATTCGAGCGACATAGTAATCTGTTCAGAGCCATGTGTATCAATAGTAATTGCCTACTAAATTAGTAGCAAGTGTAAAACATGTGTTTCAATGGGTTTCTAAGTAAAATGATGAAAACGCCCACAGTTTATTATTTTCTGGACCACCTATCTGCGACATCAGATCGTGGGATAATGAATCCGAATTTCAGGTTTTTCAGATGGCTATCTTGATATGATATTACAAACAGTGGACGGCGAACATGCCAAATAAGGATTCGTTTGAGGTTATAAACGTAAGGAAAGTAAGACAGCAATTCGGTATGGCATTTTTATTTCATTATTATTATTATTGTTAAGCTCCTGCAGCCAGCATGTTATCTCGTAGCGAACAGAGCTAGAGCTCTTCATTTATCACGAACAGATGCTTGATGAACATCCTCGTTGACTGACGCATTGGCAACAGCTTTCCTTATTATCTGCCTGAACTCCTGGCCAACACTGGTCTCAGTGTCCAGGCAACGCCTGGTTGTCATATCCGTGGCGTCTTTGTGGCGCGTTACATAGCACCAGGATCATACGTTTCTTTTGCTGAGTATGGTGGCGAGTTACCGAGTAGCCGGGTATATTAAAAGAAAAGTTATTTTCTAAACGGCGCACACTTTAAAAAAAAAGTTACCTTAGGTGAAAGAGGTAAGAAGCTATTGCGATAGTGCAATCCCCCACATGGATGGCATTTTTTGTTCTCATTTGTTTAATTTAATTACCCTTACTGAATTACATTTTATTTTAATTTCTATTCGATGACTGCAAGCGACAAAATAATAAAAGGTATCACTAAGCAGAATCAGAACATCCGATAGTATTTTTGTGTAATATCTTGACTTCCAGTGTAAATGGTGTCGTCATCTTGAACTGTAAAAACACTTGACAGAATGTTCAAAGTTAAGGTCTCGTGAATTTGATTTTAATAAAAATATTGTGCTTCTTGTAGCATCTAGGTTTTCCTGAAAATAGGACTGATCGGAAAGAATTTAAAGTGGAGGTGAAAGTGTTTAAAGTGGAGGTGTGCGTAAACAATAAATCGTTTCGCTTTATTTGTGCTTGATTCAATGAAGTGTTATAAAGTCTTTGCACAGTATCTTTCATCGTAGTTATTATTAATTTGCGCCAACAGAGTTATTCAAAATCAGTGCAAGTATTGTTTTGTGAAACCAGAAGCGTTCTGTAAATGAGATAGAGAATTTTCTATTTTCTAACATCTTGTTATTATTTAATTTATCGTCTACCCTCAGTTTAGAAAAACAACATTTAGAAATTTCGTGTGTCTTGTCGTTGTTTTTTTTTGTGTGTTTCAGATAAACTAAGTGACAGTGACTGTTGCATGGACATGCAAGCTTGGAAATAACCAAGAGGCGATCATTGCGATTGCGGCGTAATGATACCGGGCATCAATGCAGGTAGCGTTTGTTGATAGTGATACTGTTGGGTGCGGAGTGCGGGGAAGGGGGGAAACAAAACGAGAGGTCTTGCTATCGCGAGTGCTTTATTGAGACTGACAATAATATCTTATAAGCTAATTAATATCCCCATCACATCACCGGGGTTGAAGAAAAAAAAATTATAACTTTAGTTAATAATTTTTTGTATATAGCATGTTAACACGTTATAATACCAATAAGTGTAATAAAAGAATTTAACAATATTAAGACATAATAACTAAAGTAATGTCTAAATCTAAGTTACATAAGGTTTTGTCCTATTTTTATTGACAATATCAATTTTACCATTAATATATTTTATTTTAACATTAGGACCAATGTCATCTATAACCGTATACGGACCTTTATATAGTTCACTCAGTTTGTTTCCTGTCTCATTTCTAACTAAAATTAAATCATTTCTATTGTATGTTACTGTGTTTACATTTTTGTCATAATACCTTTTCCTGTCCAATTTATTATTTAACAAATTTCTTTTAGCATCTTTTTGAGCAGTTTGTAATCTATACTTCAATTCTAACATATAGTTATCTGGATTATATAATGGTTCTACAGTATGTTTTAAATTACTAGGAATATTACATTGTTTTCCAAATACCAATTCAAATGGAGAATATTTTGTAGAAGTATGCACAGATGTATTATAAACAAAACACCAGAATGGTAGCCACTGGCTCCATGCTTCTGGGTGTCCATCACATTGTATTCTCAAGTAGGCAACGAGATGTTTATGCATATTTTCTAAACTGCCAATAGATTGATGGTGATAAGCAGTCGAATGTAATTTAGATATTTGTAGTAATTTACAAACCTCTTCCATCGTTGACGAAGTGAACTCGGTGCCTCGGTCGGTTGCGATGACCTTGGGTATTCCGTAGCGAAGGATAAAATTGTTTACAAGAGCTCGTGCAACACTTACCGTATCCTTCCGCTGGAGTGGATACGCCTCAATGTACTTCGTAAGCTCGCACTGGACTGTAAGTATGTAGGCATTACCTGCGACATCTGTGTCCATGGGACCTACGATATCAAGGAATATTTTATCAAACGCACTGTCTGCCGTTGTCGTTATTACCATTGGTTCCTTAACATTTCGCGAATATTTCATTGTTTGACATTTAATACATTTCTTCACGTATTCTCTAACACTTTTTTCAAGTCCTGGCCAGTAGTATTTCCTTTTAATATTGTTAACCATTCGACGAACCCCTGCGTGTCCGCTCGTTGGTAACAAATGAAAATCGTTTAATATTATAGTCTTTTCCTTATCGTCGACAATTATTTTAACATTCTTATTAAGGATATTTATCTGTGGTCCGGTCCACAATTTCCTACTTTGTATTTCCTTCAAAAGTTTCTTTATAAATAACGCGTTATCTTCTGTTTTCTTTATACATATCCTTTCTACTTTTATCTCTCTACAAAAATCACTTAACATATTCGCAAATTCGTCTCGCGTAAAATGCGATATATAGCTAAGGTTTATATATATTATTTCACTATCGTGTACGTACACAAAACATTGTCTTTCCTTTGTAATTTGTTTTCTTACTCTTAACTTATCTAGATCTTTTCTTTCAATAAATTTCATTTCCACAGAATCACAAGGTATTCGAAATATTTCTCCTATTCTCGGTTGATCAGGCCTTGAATTTTGAGACGAAATATTTGGAAAACCTGTATTTCTGTCACTAATAATAGCCTTCTCCTCTTCTTCTTTCTTTCTTTTCTGAGCCCTAGTCATGACAAAAATTGTTTCATTTAATTGTTTTAGTTCGTCGGATGTTATGGTCACCCTACTTAATGCGTCAGCCGATGCATTGTCTTTACCACGTATGTAGGCAACTTTATAATCGTATTCTTCTAATAGTAGCCTAAATTTAATTAAACGACTAGCTGGGTCTTTCATACTAAATAGGTATATTAATGGTTTATGATCTGTTAAGATAGTAAAACTTTTCCCGTAAAGGTAAGGTCTAAAATGTTTTACGCTCCATACCACCGCTAATAACTCTTTTTGTATCGTTGGATAATTTAACTCTGCTTTGTTTAATGGTCGACTAGCGTAGGCAATAGGCCTCCTATCTTTATTACATAAAACTGAACCTATAGCAGTGCCAGATGCATCCGTTTGTAATATGAATTCGTTGTCGTGTGAAAAATCAGGATACTGTAAAATCGGTGGAGAAATCAAAGCTTGTTTTAAATGTTCAAATGCTTGTTTACACTCTGCTGTCCAATTAAAAGTAACATGTTTTCTACACAATTTATTTAATGGTAGTGTAATTTGAGCAAAAAATGGTATAAATCTCCTATAATAATTGCAAAAGGCTACAAAACGACGTGTTTCGTCTGAATTTTTAGGTTCTGGATAATTTTTCAGTACCCTAATTTTTTCAGGATCGGGACTCACACCTTCTGCCGAAACTACATGTCCCAAATATAATAGTTCAGGTTTCAAAAATTCGCATTTACACGGATTAATTTTTAAATTTACTTTTCTAAGCCTCTCGAAAACGTCTATTAAATTTTTATTATGTGATTCTATGTTACGTCCAAATACTATAATATCATCCATGTAAATAAATGCCTTCTCACAAGTAAGACCAGACATAGCAATGGACATCACTCTAGAAAAAGCACTAGGTGATATTTTAAGGCCCATTGGTAAACGCTTCATTTGGTATTGACCTGTGTCTGTAGTAAACGCTGTTATTTTTCTACTATCTGAATCTAAATTTGTTTGATAATAAGACTGTTGTAAATCTAAATGTGTAAAATATATTGCACCGGATAAGGAATCTAGTATTTCAGTTATATGTGGTAATGGGAATTTATCGTTTTGTATAACACTGTTTACCTTTCTATAGTCTATCACTAATCTCCATTTTTTCTCATTATTGTCACCTTTTTTTGGAACAAGAAGAATGGGACTATTCCAGTCACTATTTGTAGTTTCAATAATATCGTCAGCTAACATTTTTCTAATTTGTTTATCAACTTCTGGTTTCATTGCATTCGGTAATCTATAGGGCTTTACGTAAATAGGTTTCGTATTAGGTTGTAAATCAATAGACTGTGTCATTATATTTGTCGTACCTAACTTATCTCCCTCTAAATAAAATATATCGGAATATTTCGCACAAATACCTAAAATTTGTTTACGAATATCCGCATCTAAATGATCCAATTTTAAAATTTGTAATAATTTTGTAACTCGTTCAACACTACTACTAGATTTTACAAAAGTAAGGATATTATAGTCTGAAACAGGCTCAAGGTCTGGCTTAAAAATTGGTAATTTAATATCGTTATCATTTACATTTAATATTCGTACCGGTATTTTACCGTTTTGCGGTTTCACTATAATACTGGCTAAAAATATATTATTTGATAATTCTTTTGGCAAAATAAGATATTCTCTATTAGATTGCAAACAAGAACCTATATTTAAAAAGTGCACAGATTCACTTCTGGCCGGTAAAGTAACAAAAATATTACTACTTGTATTTGTTTCAAATTGTATAACACTTTTTTGTGTTTCTGTGTGTAAAGTTATAAGTCGTGTCGGAAAATTTATAACAGCATTATATTTTCTTAAGAAATCTGATCCAATAATACCATCAGTATAACATGGCATGTCATGCAGTACGTGGAACGTATATTGAAATAGTATACCATTATTTGACTCTAGTTTTACTGAAGCAACATACTCAGATTTGATATATCCTCCTATTCCTCTTATAGCTGTATTATTAGGATATAATTTAATGTTACTCGGAATTTTATCTTTATGAATTACTGATAAACTCGCGCCAGTATCTAATAAAAATGAATATTTTTGACCATTAATTCCTAATGATATAGTTGTTAATCCATCACAAGTTAATATGTTATGCTCGAAAAAACTCGGTGGTACTACACGTTTGTGGTTCCATGTCTCCTGATTGGTTTAATTGATTATTATCATTAGAGTAAGGGTACATTTGATAATTACGTGAATTATTACCTCGACGACTGTAAGAGTAGTTACCAGAACGACTTCGTTGACCACTTCCTCGGTATATAGTCTGCTGACCCCTGTATTTATTAAAATTAGTATTAAAATTGTTATTACGTACCAGGTAGTTTTGTCTTGTGTTTTGCCATTCGCCATAGCCATATCCACGACCACGGGGACGATAGATTTGACGTGTATTATTCCAATAATGTGGTTTGCTCTGACCCTGTGACTGCCAGTTACCTCTAGTAGAATATTGTGGCTTTCTACCTCTAGACTTACCTCTCATATTTAGAACCATACCGGATGTCGATGGTTGTTCCGGCGCCTCATCCTTGGCTGCCTGGATGGCTACGTTGAGCTCGGTGTAGTTGCGTGCAGCGATGATCGTGCTCAAGCGCTTGTTTCTAAGGCCATCTGCAAACTTTTTAATAGCTAAACTTTCGTTTAAGGGTCTCAAAATTTCACTTGCCTTTGGGCTATCGCCAGCTTGCGCAATTGTGAGACTCGTAAACAATTTTTCGATCTTATCACCATATTCATCAATAGACATTTCATTTTGACTGACATTATTTAATTGTAATAACAAGGAATTCGTTGATTTCTTTGTGATTAAAAACTTCTTGATATCACTTATTAAATCTGAAACATTATCATAATCCGACTTTAATTTAAGTTTAGATATTTTATTGAGACGTGTCTTTAACACAAATGAAATTAACAATTTCTTGTTATTATTATCTTTAAAAATACTGTCTAACATCTCTATGCCTTCTATAGCCCGCTCTACTGTTTCCTCCTTTCCGTCAAATACAGGAATAAGGCTTCCGGCTGCCTTTAAATCAAATTTCTCCTCCATTTTACTTTGACTCATTATTTCTGTATTCTTAACACTATAACGCAATATACTATCAAAAGATTTCTTAATTTTCGCATCTAATATATCTAAAATATAACATGTTAATTCTCCTGACAACTGAGAATTATCTAAAGATTTTAATAATTCTATATATGTATTGTATAGCAACTTAGCACTATTTATTTTATCTAAACCAATTTTTTCTTGTCTTCTCTTAGGACCCAATTTTCTTAAGCTTACTCTTATGTTTTCTAACTTTTCTAAAATTAAATGGATCTCTATCTCCATAAAAAAATTAATGAATAAATTTTATGATGATATATATTTTTATATGATAATATATATTGATTGTCTGTTATTTATCTTAACAACAAGTTAACGACTAACTAAAAAAACAATTATTAGCACTCGCGCACTCCTACTTAATTTTCACTTCACTCCACTATACTCATACCGCATCAGATGTTGCCGGTCTCCACATTCTGAGCGCCTTGGCCCTTACGCAGGCCACCGCGGCCTGACAGCCTGGACTGGACTCTACGCAGCACCTCGTTACGCAGCTCCTTCCGCATCCATCCTTGGTGGCAACGCTTGTAGTACTTTATAAGAATTATGGCCACCAATAGCGCTGCTATGGCCAAGATTGTACTGAGCAGCACGTTGCTGGTGTACAGGTGGTGCTCCGCAACACCGGTAGCTCCGTTGTCACCCGCTGCGGTTTGGGTGATGATAACTTCCTTCTCCTCCTGCTTAGAGTACGATTTCCCCATTTTGAAATTTTGTTTCGGCACAACGAGTTAATATCCGAGGCGTAGTGACGCTCACGCTATCCGAGACAAAGGAAGGTTCCATTGTTCATACAATAGGTACACGCTCAGAGCGAAACTGCTGAGTCGCGAATTGCAGCGCCCGCGCGCGTCGGTCACGTAGCCCACTTAATTCTCGGAATCCCGATAGCCCGACGCCCGAGCGCATGTCACCATGCGGAGTGCGGGGAAGGGGGGAAACAAAACGACAGGTCTTGCTATCGCGAGTGCTTTATTGAGACTGACAATAATATCTTATAAGCTAATTAATATCCCCATCACATGGGAGCGTATCCGGCTTCTTGCACTATGGCTTGCAAACGATGACATGATAATGTAACAGGTGATCTGTATTGTTTCTTTTCTTTGTGGCTTAATTAAACAATAATTATTCCTTGTCGAGTTTGTGATAATTATGCGATTTCACAATTGATATTTGATATTTACCTGGGTTGAATACTTGACGATTTCTGGTAACAAAGGATCAGTAGATCACTGGTCTTTGCTCACCCAACATTGAGTAACTGGCACCAAATGAGTGAAGAATAGACGTTTTGTTACTTACAAGAAACATCTAAAGATAATTATTACTTTACTGAAGAGTTGTGCTGTTTTTGAATTATCTTTAAAACAGACAGGATGACATAGTGAGAAAATTTAATAGGTGCAGTTTTTTGATTTTTAAAATATTGCTTAAGATACCGAACCTCGTCAAAGTAGAAACGTACCACGGCTAGTTGCCAGTTCCGTCAGATGCACCATGATCTTTGTGTGTGATAATTATATTAGGTAAAAGTTAAAATGCTTAAATATTACTAAAATTAACACATCTTTTCTTAGTGACAATATCAAATTATAGTATGCACTTTATGATAGATAAGGAATTAAATAAAGAAACCCTTTTCTCAATCTTCACTGCTACTGAAACCTGTAATTGCTCACAGATTAAACAGTCAACTGATTGACGTGATATAAAATGTACCCATCGCAGAGTAACTCAATTAAGGTGACTTACAAAATTCATTAACAGCTATGCTGCAGTAAGCTGGTTCTTTGGCAAGGGAATATTATTGTGGTCGTGTCACATATTATCAAGGGGAACGTCATAATAGCTGTCACTACCTTCTCAGCTAGTTCAGAAAGACTGTTTGAAACAGGTGATCTGCATTTCACAGTAATAACGTTTTACTTCAGCAGGTAGGTACTCTTTTGCCGCAGTGTTACGCTTAAACGGGCTAACTACGTAATTTTCTAAAAAAAATAATAATTTCGAGTAAACACTCGTAAGGGTGGTGAATGTACACGTATATTGGTCGCGTAATGTCTAGTTTTTATTTTTATTTTATTATGTAGTCAATTTCAGTGTACAAACCAAATTGGAAAATAATAATTTGTTGGTTGTATCCTGGAGATGCCTTTCACTTTCTTCGACAATTGATTTGTTGGTTTACCATATTATAGTGAGAGGTCACAGTAATAGCAATCAATCGGTATTGAGTTCTAGAATTCATAGAGTAACTATTTGAGTGAATCTTATTGAAATTAATTGTTTGTTGAATTTTATTTAATGTAAGCATTCGATGGTAATGCGAAGAGCTATTTTTTTTTTGTTGCGGAAATTATTTATTGTCCTGGGGGACGCGGTACGCAGTCAACTCTGATAGAAGTCTGACTTTGGAAGAAACCAGAGACGTTTTCTGGGGGAATTACACCATAATTTTTTTTTATTTTTATTTTTGAAATTATCGGCTTACTTAGTCATTCTTTGACCACGACTATGAAGTAACTACGTTAAGTGTGAATTTTGGTTGAATATTCGTTCAATGTTGAAATAATTTTTGGTGAAATTCATATACCTTAGTCAATTTAGTCATACAAGGTGAAAATAACTTGACAGAGTGACATTGTTTTCGGTTGGTTTTTAATGATGCGTGGAACGAATTGTTTGAAAATCACACATTATATTGACATCACAAATTATTGAGTCAGACATTTTTGGTAGAATATTTCAATTTTACGAGTTAACTCATTTATTATGAGCTATTTTAGTACTTGTGAAGTACTCGAAATATTTACGCAATAACCTCGATGCATGGGCTTAGCTACCACTAGCTACCACCTAGTTGGCTTAAGACGATAACTGTACAGCCCTAGTGTGATTCGATGCGGACGATTTCTTTTTTTTTTTTACGAGCGCAGGTTCAGTGGATGCGTCGACCAATAGATGCTAAAAGAGCATTACGTTCTACTCTGATCAGGGGCCAGGGTCAACGCTGACCCTCAACAATTTAGATATGGCTTAGAAATTTAATGCCTCAATGATCAAGTAGCTTTCCAATAGATCAGGAAAGGCCGAGCTAAAGAGATACTTTTGTTTGTTTTCTTGTTACAGATTAACCATGATAGTGAATTTACTCTATGATGTATACAGCGTTCCGATTCAAGAGCTCACAAGCTTGTTCGGTGGTTTATACACCATCGCGAGTATGGGATCACAAAGCACCCACGAGGACGTGGGGCCTGTCATGATGGCCGTGTCGGAAATCAGTAATTTCAAATCATAAAATGGAACGTCAAGCTGGAACTAGCTTGGGTGTATTCGGAAGTTGAAGATGACAGCACCGTGCAAATTGTCTACTGTCATTTGAGTACACGCGGTAGCGGCGGTCACAGAGGACAGCTATTGACTTGCCAACCGGCAGCGGGCACTCTTTAGACAGCCTCCGAGCTGAGCGGACGATAAAGTAGAACGTCGTTATTATGGCCGAGTTTAATTTGCATTAGCATTGCACAACGTTTACTTTATGGAGAGCACAACTGGGTACAGTGTGTACTGATGGACTGCGATCGAGCAGGTATTGCGTGTGTTGACCAGTCAGTAGCGCGTTATGCCGGAGCCAGCGAGAAGTGCACGTGGACTGTTTTCTATGCACAGTCATACCCTTTGCGAAGAGTAGCACCCATGCGGCTGTGATGGTTCGCTTCTGATGAGATAGGTCATAGTGCCAGCGATTGGCGGATTTATCACACGGGTTTTAATAAGCGCGAGAGGCGCGGGCAAGTTGTGGAGCCGGGATGGCTATGAGTGTGCAATGCGACGTGTGAATTATGGTTGGTTACCCGGAATGCCGCACCGCGATGTAAATCCGACTTCACCGCGTTCCATTAGCGATTGGTTATGTTATTCGAGCGACATAGTAATCTGTTCAGAGCCATGTGTATCAATAGTAATTGCCTACTAAATTAGTAGCAAGTGTAAAACATGTGTTTCAATGGGTTTCTAAGTAAAATGATGAAAACGCCCACAGTTTATTATTTTCTGGACCACCTATCTGCGACATATATATTAATATTAATTATAATTAATGATTTATAATTATAATAATTATTAAGTATATTAAATAATTATTATTATGATTTTGATCTAATTTATGTTTTCATCATTTTCCCTGGGACATAATATTGCATTTTTCTCGGGTTGTGGGTTTGTGTAATTTCCTATTTGTGTTGTCCTAATCCTATTACGAGACCAAGTGTTTGAGAGTTTTTTCAGGTTTTTTCAAATTCATCATCAAATAATTTTATTACAGTAGAGTGACGTGATAGTGTGGTACACTACTCATTCCCCTCCTACTATCAAGAACATTCAGGCCAGGGCCAGGACTTTAATCTTATCAAATTGTCCCTGACCGTGACAGAGACTTCATCTTCACTTAATAATATGATTTAAAGCAGAAACTTCGATACTATAGATAGAGTGAGTGAATTGATAAAAACTACATTAGCTAAGAAGGTTTTTTGCAAACGCGTTATTCTGATGAGAAAACCAGATAGTATGAGATGATCATGATTGAGGAGTATAATAAGATAGGTCTTGTCTTTACTTTTACTTAAAACGCATTAAATAAACATGTTAATATATTAAAATTTAAGTGTTGCGAGGTGATTTGATACTTTTATAATATAGCGCAAACTCGCTTTTATGCGTTGGAGAATTTGGTGATATTTTTATCTAATAGTTATCATGATTCATATTGTTGTAAAATGATAAACGAATACCTAAATTAAAAAATACATATCCTAAACTGAATATTATTCTCATGTCTGTTCAATTGAAAGAATTGAAAAAAAAAGGTTTTTTCCAATAAGAATAATATTATTTTTTGACAAAAAATAAAACCAACGAAAAAAAACTGAAAAGCGAAAAATAAAATAAACCATTTAGTATTATAAATTAAGATCCTAAATTAACTGAAAATAAATAATTTCGAGACCGTGCCAAACAAACAAACAAACAAAATTAATTACGTAAAGTTCATTTTATAAGGGCAGTGGCATGCGATGCACACGGCAGCAGCAGCGCGGCGCACATCTTTTCACCGTTTGTTTTTTCATTGGTTTGGCACCGCCTCAAAATTATTTATTTTCAGTTAATTTAGGATCTTAATTTATAATACTAAATGGTTTATTTTATTTTTCGCTTTTCAGTTTTTTTTCGTTGGTTTTATTTTTTGTCAAAAAATAATTATTTTTTAATTTTTAGTTGCTATGAAAATTATTAAGTTATTGGTGATATATTCAGTTACCAGGTAAAAATATAGTAGTTGAAACATAAATCATCTCCTATTTTCGTACCTTTAGGGGTAAAATTTTCTTTCCAAATTTAAACAAGAGTAACTTCAAGGTATACAATATTCAATAAAAAAAGAATCATCCAAATCAGATCATCCAGTACAAAGTTATTGGGGTAACGGGCAAAAATTCCGTGGGTGAATAATCAATCATCCCCTATTTTCGTACCTTTAGATAGATAGGTAGGAATAAAATTTTCAAAAAAATATGGGAACAACTTCAAAATATACCCTATCCATTAAAAAAGAATGATCAAAATCGGATCACACTGTGCCGATTGCTGAGTGATCATACATAAAAAAAAAATATACGCGTCGAATTTTTTTCTCCTCCTTTTTTTTTCGTCGGTTAAAAACACCAAACTTGAATCAAACGACGAAGAAACATAGATTCCATCTAAAAGAAATAACAAATAAATATTGACTTGTGATTGATTTCATCTGCAAGGAGGCAGTAAATGTCATTGACACAGGCTCTCGTAAATACTAAACAAAGCGTCTTGACTATAATTTCCGTTAGCTCATGTCAATAGATAAATGAGCGGCGGTATCGGCGTGGGCGCATTGCACCTGCTGCCATCTAGTGTCTAATCATTACGGAATGGGCTCTCTAACACGATTCTAATAGGAAACTCGGAGTAATGGTCGCTTGGCGCGCCACCTGCCGGTCTCCTCCAATCGCGGTATCTTCCCTCTTTGATCAAACACCCACAGCTTTCATTATAGCAATACTCTTGTAATGTTGCCGGATAACAAAATAAGTATGCTATGCATGTTATTGAAAGTGATTATTTCCTTTTTCGCAATGATCGTTGTGGGTAGTTGCACTGTGCACAAATTAATCGTTCTTTTTTTGAAATTGAGCCGTTCGGTTATACTTGTACATGATTAGAGAGTTGATGAATGTTGTTGATTCGAGCTTAAGGTTTGAGTTGATTGATTATATTATGGGCATAAAGTAGTAGGTACATAATATATACAAGGGAGATAAATATAAAAACATCGGCAACAGCGGGAGCGGTTATTCGTTAAACCATGTTGGAGGCGCTTAAGTGGCATGAAAACTTCCGAAACTTGGGTTGGCTAATAACCCCTTCACCAATCCGCACTGGAGCAGCGTGGTGGAGTATGCTCTAGGCCTCCTCTAGCGGAGAGTCTCTTCTCAGCAGCGGGCCATTAATGAGTTGAATAGCTAGTTCATGTATAAAAAAGAAAAAATTCTACAAGTTAAACACTTTTGCCCTTTGAATATAAACCAAAGCCCGATTAAAGGAATTACAGGAATGACAACATATCCGTGAAGCCTACGCAGTTCCTAACGTTTTCCTAACGCCGCAGCAGCCACCTGTCGCGGGGCTTTTTTAATCTTGTTACTTACCATACCATATACATATTATAGTCGTCTAGAATTACGCCATTACACTCGCCATAGCTTTCAGAATGCGTAGGAGGCGCCATATGACCGGAAGTCAACACACTGTCGAGCAATAAAAATAACATCAAATAAAATATTCCAAATTTAAATGTGTTAATTAATAACACATTTGAATTTGGAATATTTTATTTGATGATATTAAAAAAAATATAGTTATGTCATAGATCTATATAGTTTTTTTTATAAAATTAAAAACTTTAAAATGCTCTAGTGTAAAGTTGTCAACATGTCGCTTGGTAATTTTTGCCTTTCAAGCGTCGATATGTATCTATATTATATACTATACTAGACAGGCTGTTTAGTACTAAAAAGACGGACACCTATATTGACCCCAAATGGTGCCAACGCATTTTAATCTGCTGCGGCCTGCGAGCAAGCGAGACAAGTAGATGTCATTTTTGAAAAACCGCGACCGTTCAAGAACACATAATAACGCATATCGTTTAATATGCACACTTAAAACGTTTTAATTTTTTTTTCATGGAAAAAGCCGACAAACGAGCGGACGATCCACCTGATGGTAAGTGGCTATAGTTGCCCATGCACTTTGCTCGCAGCTTTTACCGCTTTTTCCGCGATAATAAGTAGGTAGGTACCCTATATCTTTTTCTAGATCGTGGTCTACCTGTGCTAAATTTCATGAAAATCCGACATAGTTGGTAGCGATCCTGCCTGCGAAGCGAGGGGTCCCGGGTGCGATCCCGGCCGGTGCAGATATTTATATGTCTTATATTTATATGTTATATGTATGATATTTATATGAATGTCCTTGTCTTGTGTGTTGTCCATGGCACCCACGACACAGGGAATCCTAGTGTGGGGCTATGAGTGTGAAGCGTTATTTATTTATTATTTATTATATGACAGATAAATATTTGTACTCGGGTCATGGGTGTGATTGTGATGTGTTGTTATATAATTATGTCGTCCATGCCACCCGCGACACAGGCAAAAACCTACTGCGGGGGTATGAGTGTGTTGGCGTTTATTTATTATTATTGACTTTGACATTTATAACATTAGTAAAATAAGTAGGATTGTTTATTTTGTTAAGTCTATGGGCGGTCAGAGTCCTGCGGTTAATAGACGTGATTTGAGCGTGTCGCCGCGGGAACGCTCGTCCTGGCACCTGCCGCATTCCGAGCTGTGATTGCACCACACCTGCACCAGCTACTTACAGATCGCCTTACCAACATTCTTCAATCTTATCTAACGTTTTAACTCCGTTTAGCTTTCCGTATTCGTATATCTCTGGAACGGGGATTAGGGATAGCACGCTGTATGTTTAATTTTTGCGACTGTAAATTTTGTTGTAGTAATAGTAATTTTGCAATAACTAGAAGAGCCACCTATGGTAAATCACTGTCGTCAATGGACACAGTAACACCAAATGCATCACCGGTGCATTGCCGTAAAAAAGCATTGTTAAGTACTACCATCCGGTTGGTGGTACCTTAACAACAAAACTCTTTATTGTACATCAATAAACAGTAATAACATAAGTATATAGATAGAATGGTAGGGCGGCCTTATCGTTAAAGGAGCGATTTCTTCCAGGTAACCTTAGGGAAGATGACAATTTAATAAAGACAAAGTAGTGATGCACGAGTGCTTAATGAATGAATACAGATATAATACACAATTTTATAAAAGTAGAAAGAACGTAATAGTAAATAATAGTAATTATAGTGAAGTGGTCTGCAATATTATGGCAAAAGAAAGTACGCTTTAATGATTTTTTTAAAGTATTTAGATAGGGGAGCCCATGATGCTAAATGTGCATTTACTCGAGCGTCGCGGAAACCTATTAGATTTGGTAGATTAGATGATAGGAAGAATAAATGGTGCTATAATGTTTCCACTTTCAGCGGTGGGTGAAGAAGTCTTTACAGATTTTTAAAATTGTTCAAACAAACTCAAAATTGTTCAAACATGGATATACTCGAGCGTGTCAGATTAGGATAAGGGGGGTTAATTACAAGCTAAAAAGTGTCAATTTTGCTAATCTGACGATTTGAGCGTAACCTAAGGGAGTGGGAGGGTAACAAAGTTTGTAAACAAAAACGATGAATAAGTCAAGACGACTTACTCGGTGGTTTTTTTGTTTATTTCAAAGGTAATAATTTAAAGGTAATAATAGCTTATCAATATTTTTGTTGTAGGGCCCCCTCGACGTTAGCTGTCAAATATAAAAGGAGTGCCAACTGTAGCGGTCGTAGACCACTGGCGAGCTTTCTTTTGGGAGTGTTAGTGGGGGGCCCCATACGCCAGGGGCCCCGCATAATTGATACGGCTGATACGGCGGTAGCTACGCCCTTGAGAACACTCTAGAAAACTTAAGGCAAGATTAGTATCTAGAAGATCGTAGAAAACGATCATGATTGAACAAGATTTCGATATTGAAAAAGTGACTTTAATAGTCTGGGGGCTTAGACAAAGTAACATCGTTATGTACCGAAAAGATATCTAAGTTCGTCATCGTCTTTGAGATAACGATAACAATTTCCTAGCCAATGTACTACCATTGTCGCGATCGTTGTGACGAAATGTTTATTCGTTAAGAAAAAAAAATATTGACTATGGTAGCGAAAATTTAGCTGTCACTATGTCAAACAGTGTCAAATTTTGTTTGTTGATCCACAAACCGCGAAATTGAAAATTGCTTATTGTGGACAGTGAGTGTAGTGTTAGGGTTTGGAATTTACAATAAACTATTTGATTAATATTACGAACAAAGACGCCATTATTTTCGGAATCAACTTGACTTCACGGCGCCGGTGTCAGTCATCGCGCAATACTTGGCGGGTTTCGGGTTCAATGAAATATTACTGTGAGAAGTTCACAATCTTGACTCCATGGCACAAGCATTTGTCATCACATCAATGAATTAATACTGTGAGAAATTAAAACACCGGGATAAGGGTTGAGGTTCGTCGGTCGGCATTTAAGCGAGGGAGACTGCCCGAATGGGGCATAGCCGTTTTAGAGTTCCTTGGTTTTAGACTGCAAATCTGTGTGATAATTTTTAGTGATAAAACATGGATTCAAGAGTGCGGGCAAGTCCTGAACAATTGTCAACACTGCTTGAGTATATGGAAACGTAAGTAAATCCAAGTTATATTCATTAACTAACAATAAGATTTAATTCGTACAATTTGGTACCGGTATGTTAGTATCTAATGTAAACAATGACGCGATCAGAACACTTATATTGAATCTTTGTTTGTTTTTATTTTACAGTCATGGTGACTTGGCTAGGTCCCTTGGTGGAGCACAAGGTCGGATAAGGTCAGACCGATTATGGTCTGAACTTACGAACATTTTAAATTCTGTTGGTGGTGGTGTCAGTAAGACGACAGACAAGTGGAAAAAAGTAAGTACCTACCTAATGAATATTTTTGGAATGACTGACTGGATGGAACAGTGGCCAGCAATCCTGACTATGATTCTAAGGGTTTGATTCCCAACTTTGACAAACATATAATTATTTGTTCATGTGTTTGTAAGTGTCTGGACAAGAGGACACATACTTGCAGTTATGAAGGTTGGCTAGTAATTCCTTCAGCTATGATGATGATTTTGATGATTATTCTGTGACACCTATAGTACAAGCTTTGCTTTTTTTGGGGTCAAATGGATGTATGTGGAGATGTCTCAGATATTATTTATTTAGCTTTAATGTAACTATTTAAAATCTTCCAAGTACTTAACAAATTTTTGATTTTTTAAATGTCATTTATACTTTATTTATACTTATGACTATATTCAATAAAGGTGTGGGCGGATTGGAAGTCTAAAACCAAAAAAAAAAGGGATTGGCCCTAAGGCAGCACACCAGAGGGACTGGAGGTGGGCCAGCAAGCCAGCAAACCTTGTTGGCTATTGATGAGAGAGTGCTAGCTATAATGGGGTTTTAGCAGTGGAAAGACAAGCCTCTGTAGAAGGGCTTGGATTTACTGTAAGTATTATACATCTTCAGGTTCCTGCTCAATAATGAGCTAATTTTATCTTGTAAGCATGTTTTATAAAATATTCAAGTTTCTATTAATAATAGTCAACAACACATTTAAAGTATAAATGTAATATACATATATGTATTATTACCTCAGTAGTAAATGTCAACTAAAGTTACTTAGTTATCATGAAGGCACCACTCCATTTTTAGTTTTAGAAAAATCAGTTTAATTAAAAATTATATATTCTTAGGCGAGACATGAACCCATAACATTTGGGCATATGGCTCACTGCTCTCCCATTTTTTCTAGTATTTTTCTATTAAAATTTATTTAAAAGCAAGATGCAAACTTAAATGAAAATGCAAACTTTAAAAAAAATCAGTTTAAATTTGTTTAAGTGATTATTAGTATTTTAATATGTATTTTAATAAACTTACCATCGAATATTATATATTTTTCAGAAATCTCAATCTCCTGCACGAGATAATCCTCTCACTGTAGATGATAGTGTATTTGGAAATTGTTAATGGTATGTCAATAGTCAATAGTCATTTATTCATATGGAAAATACACGTCATCACTATAAAAAGTAAAATATACGCAGTATATAAGTTGTAAAAAAAATATTATAATAATGGAAAATAATGTCAAGAATAAATAAGTGACAATGTCAATCTTAAAAACAAAAAATAATAATATAATAAATTCATAAGAACAGTCATAAAACTGCACAGTGTAAATTAATTATTAAAATCAATTAAACAATTGTTAGCTACATTATAAATTATTTGTTAGCTAAATCTAGTATGTAGTAGTAGTTTGTTAGTTAAATTTATGTCTTCCTTATAGTGAACTAATTACTTTATTGGAGTTATGTAAATTCAATTCTATAATTTTAATTAATGCCTACAATTCTCTAAAATTACCTTGATAACCCCCAGTGTTTCTATTTATATTACTAATTTGAGTAAAGAAAAAAAATTAAAGTAGATAATTATCCCTTTTTTAACATAGAACTCCAAATTGCTATAATAACATTCATTTTTTTGTTGCAGAAACTTCACACCTGCCTTCACCACAACCTTCCACATCCCAGATGAGAGAGAGAACACCGCCACCCTGCCCGCTCATGGGCGCTCCCCGTTCGTCTTAGGGACGGCAGCCAGCGGCGCCTTCCCCGGCGGCCCCACCATCCCCACCAGCCTCGGCAGCGCCTGCCCCAGCGGCCCCAGCAGCGCCCAATACTCCGAGGCGGCGGCGGCCACCTGCTACTCCCCCCTTAATATTTATTATTTTATTCTGTTTTAGTATTTATTGTTATAGCGGCAAAAGAAATACATAATCTGTGAAAAATTCAACTGACAGACAGACGGACAGTGGAGTGTTAGTAATAGGGTCCCGTTTTTACCCTATGGGTACGGAATCCTAAAAACATGTTGTAATAAGTACAAAGTGATTTCGTTAAAATATTTTAAATGTTGCCTAATTTTTACTGATCAATTTTAAGACTGTATGACTTAAGACTGTATAACTTTATAATTTAAGAGATTTATAACCAGAAGATCTAGCTTTCATGTTGGATTATGCCCAGCAATTGTTTTATACAGGCTAATTTATACATAGTATATTACCTGTCTAGTAGATAGAAATATGTATATTAGTATTAGTCTGGTAGATTATATAAGGTTATAATTTTATGGAGTTTATTGATTGTTAATTAAAAACATTATATTACTTAATGGTAATTTTATTTAAAATCTTTATTCAGTCTAGGCTGTTACAAGCACTTGTCATTGTGAATATCAAATAAGCTACGCCATCGGTTCACAAACCCTACTACGGTGGGAAACCTTGGAATGAAAAGAACCGGCAGCAACAAAACAAAAATCTTTTATTTATTTATTGCACCAACAAAGTACACACTAATACATAAAAGGATATAAACAACGATACAAAATTCAGATAAAGTGTTAGCTCAATTATAGGCGCAAATAACATTCTCAAATACTTGCGAACATTAAAATATTTTTAAAATAAATTAAAATTGTTATAAATTATATTAATGGGGGAATTAATTCATTAATGTTAAAAAAAAGAAAAGTCATTATACAATTATTTAAATTAATAGCATCAATACCTAATAATACCTAATACAATAATATCACTAAAATAGTACTAGTCAAAACAATATGTAAAATAATAACTAATAAATATAGAACAATTATAATTAAAGAAGTCAAATATTTTTTTATAATAGGTAATCAAAGTTCTCATAATCAAAGTCAAGAAATCAATAAATATTGGAATTAAAATAAAATAAAATTAAAATTATACTATCTAAAATTAAAATAACATTTCGTACCTTTAATCTAATTATTCCACTATTGTTTGTGCTGCTAAATTCTTAAATTGTCTTATGGAGTTTGAGAAAATATCTAGCTGCGATGATCCTTGATCCTTTAACTTTCCTCTAGGCAGTTTCACTGGGTAATATATTGTGGAGGAGATTGTAACTCCTCACCGCTCTATTTAATGGAGAATAATAACCTAGGTTTGAACTCGAAGGATTGGTTGTAAACGGAGGTTTCTTACTTCTCTGTGGCTTTCTGGGTACAGCAATTTTTACTCTAGATAGGAGAGTGTGTCAAAATTCCCATTTATTAGTTTATACAGAAACATGACGTTAAGTCCCCTGCGATTCCCCGCGATTTCGGAGTGATTTGAGTCGAAAATGTAGTAGGCGATCATTGTAGCTTGGAAGGTTCTTGGTTTTTTTCTCCCTGTCGTATTTCATACAGAGTCGTCAAATTGAATAATGATCTCAAGGTAGTATAATTGAGATCACTTTCCATAATAATTAATAATAAATGTTTAAAATGTTAAAACTAAGGTAAGTAGGTATATCAGGTTTTCAAAGCAGTGAACAATTTTCAGTTACTTAAGAATATGTCTTTATACAATAATAATAACAATAAATTTTTATTTCAGGCCATTTAACCCATAAACTACCTAATTACAAAAAGAATTATCAACTTATATTAATAAAAAATGTTAGTAACAATTTAACTTATTCAATGTTACTATTCAAAACTATATTATTTATTCACCTACATTCTACTAACCAAGAGATTGCGCATAGCCCTCCCTCGGATTAATTCATTCTGGTTATCATTGGTGGAGGTGCTATGTTGTACAGAGTGGTCTTCACTACCTTCAAGACCTCTGGCTGGTATATCACTTGGAGGTGGTATTCTAGCATCTAATGCGATGTTGCACACAACATGCATTGGTGATGAAGTTCACGAAGCCCTTGCATATATGTCTCCACATGATTCGCAGACCATATGTGGGAGTCATGTGTTGCTCTATCAAATTTGGACTTGACATTTATTATTCTCATGTCATGATCACATATCTGAAAAGAAAATAAAATAAAAATAAGTATAACAATATTATATGGTTTTCATAAAGAACCAAATTGACTTACTTAATTGTATTTTTATAGTTCTTTTATTATTCATATGATTAGAATTTGTCTAGCTGCTTACCATTTGAACATTTAAGGAATGATATCCTTTTCTATTAAAAAATATATGTTCTTCCTTATCTGGTCTTATGATTGCAACATGGGTACAATCAAGAGGCAAATTATATTTCCTTTGAAATCTGTAAATTATTTAACAACATAAGAACAAATACCAGTGAGTAACTAGGTAGTATGTAAGTACCTAGGACCTTTAGGAAAGTTTCGAATTATTATTTTAACCTATATAAAATATTATAACATACTTCTCTTTGATAAGGGATCTCTCTTGTGGTGTTTGTGGAAATACTATCTACCTGCTGACCATCCAATTATGAATAACAAGAAGGACGTTTACATGAAGGGCGTTTACAACCTCCCTGATGCAACGACTTGTTGTCCTCTGCGTCAGCCCATGCCAACAATTTTTTGGTACGAGCCAGTAGTTAAAACGCACACAGCACCTGAAAATTACAATAATACATAAGTACCTCCTTACTTGGTTTGGTTACACCATAAAGTAGTACTGTGTGGTATTTATTACCTACAAATGTTTATACGAGGGACGAACGAAGATGCAACACTTCAGTAAGTAATTACGTAAAACAACCTACAACATAGTACAAGTAGGCACCTAGTTGCCTGCATTATTATAATGATTGTTAACTAATGTAAAATTCTTACCTTCATTTCCAGCGGAATTTCAGAGGAACTGTTTAATCTGGCATGACATTTTAGGTCATCACACAACTTCCTAAATGTGTGCAGCCCACAATAAACCTAATGAATGCATTTTACATAATTTGATATGTATTATTGCCTCTAGTCGAACTACAATCTACAGCATCATAAACTTCGTTTTCGTTATCTTTTTTGACGTTCGTCATCGTATGATGGCGAACACTTAAAGTGCCGCTTGTCTACGCATTTAAGAGATAACGATCGGTAACAATTCGACAGTCTATGGTTTCGTTAGGAATTTTAACACTTGTCTACCAACTTGCGATAACGATGACGATTGACCACGTGATTTAGCGAAGCTTATGTCAATCCCATACATTTTATTCTTTTCTAACTTCGTTATCGTTTTCGTTATGTTACTTTGGCTAAGGCCCCTGGTGCGATAGGATGGAACAGCACGGAGTAAAGAGAAGCAAGAGTACTTAACCCTAAGTATGGTTAATTAAACTGGATGGTGCAGAATCCAGCGGCCTCCAAGAGGACGGAGCGTTCGCCATAATGTACCACATCCATCGTTCTGTAATAGGAACCACTAACAAGAAAGTTGGATTAACTCAAGATAGATAGATAGATACAAATCAAAGAATCTAAGGCCCCCTAAAAAATCAATATAATATTTTTTAGGTTTCAGCTGTGTTCGTACTGTCACTACAAGCAAAAATTATTACGTTACATACATGCTACAGTGACTGCGAAGATTACCAAGCGTCATTAACGAAATTGATGCACTTTACCAATTAGAATCATCATAAGTGATTATGTTCTTTAGAAATAAGTTGAATGTCCATAGTGGACAGCCGGTGTGGAAATCAAAGCAAGATCATTAATTCCAGGATGAACACTTAAAGCTTCGGTGCTAAGCGATGGTCATTAATTATAATGATTTTTAAATTAAGCTCCTTCACAAGTTACCGAACGGTGCATTAATGAGACGATATGACACCAGAGAAATTACCAAAATGTTAATCTTTCTACGGTTATCACAGCTTATTTGATCAGTTAGGTGTTTTATAAAATATTTAACTATACATATTAATTATAAATAAACACAAAAAAATTGTATACCATTTATAAAGGTGTTCAATATGGTCATGTTGGCGCTGTTTAATATAAGAAATAAATAAACTGTTAAAGATTATAAATTCTTTAGTATACAGGTAAATTAAAATAAACAGTGATTGTTTTACATTATGTAGTACGCCTGTTACCCATTTTCTGTTCTTGCTGATTTCAATTTACTGCTGGGTTGCCTGGAAGAAATCGCTTTAAAGCGATAAGGTCGCCAATTGTTTTGTGTTCCTTCCTTGTGCTCTTTATGTAGGTATATTATGTTTTGATGTACAAACAATATAGTGTTAAATAAAATAATAAATAAATAAATAAATAAATAGCCAAAGCAACAGGTAAGTAGGTACTTATTGCATGTACTTGTAGATGCTAAGCGCATATTATGGAAATTCGCCTGCCTGCATGTTAGGAGTTCGGTGTGAAAATTAAAACTCCCTTATATTACCTACCTACCATAACCTATCATGCCGATGTACGATAGCGCTAATTACTTTTTAACAGACTTCAAAAAAAGGAAGAAGTTCTCAATTCGACTGTATTTTTTATGTTTATTACCTCAGAACTTTGGACTGGGTGAACCGATTTTGATGATTCTTTTTTTAATCGAAAGCAAGTGCTTATCATGTGGTCCAACATAAATTTTATTGAGATCTGACTAGCAGTTTTTGAGTAATTTTAAAGTCGGTTATTTTTTGTTAGTAAAATTTGGATTATTAAATATCTGCTATAACTGGGCATTGTTACGTCAGTGCTAAAATCACGTCATCGTCACGTCAATCTTTATATTGTCTACTACATATTTTGTTACGAAAGAGAAACAAAACCTGTGTCGGCATTAAGAAGAGATTTGTTTTAGAAGTGTTAATTAGGCGAGAAGTATCTAATAACTCTGGATGAGAGTTTCACACTTAATTTTTACGTCTCATTCTGTTAATGAGACGATTTGTTGTTAGCACCAAGCTACCGACAATGACAACGCATTCTGGTTTATAATGGTGAAATAAATTCTAAATGCGTTTGTGAAATCTTTTCTTTAGGTACGTTTATAAAAAATATTGTACCCAAGGCACTACTTTTTATTTGAACCCGATGTTTATTCCCAAAAATATTAATTATTACTAATAACTAAATATTACTAATAATAAAACACAGCAATCTTTACTAATAACAGAATCGATTCAAATGTAAAGTCCGTATGTAGAGAAGATGTAGAGTTTTATGATGACAAATTATAATTCGTCGTAAGTTCTAGGATTTTAGGGAACACTATGCAAAGTATGGTACTGAGGAGTTTCTTTTGCTTTTTTGTTCCGCGATAAAGCACCTTTTCGAAATGGTGGTAGATTCAAAAAAATACGTGCAAAGTGTATCAGTGACATGACAAATTATTATTGACAATTTTAAATCTGAATTGAATTTACGAGTATCTCGTTGGTGAGTATTTTTTTTGTTGATTTGGAGGTTACTTAATTTAATTGAAATCATACTTATCATTCACAGCCTCCGAGTGTAAATTGTCGGGAGCATGCGACTCTCTACTATAGAGTAAACACTTAAAAGTAATGGTATGGAAATAAACGAAGTATCTCAAAATAATTGTCGTGTAAATAAAGTGTCGTGGGTTACTTGGAGGTTTACTTAGTTGATAAATATCAAGAGTAATCTATGTACACTTTACAACATTTTTATGCTAATACATAGCAGGTACCTACCTAGATATTGATTGAGATTAGGAATAATATTACGTGGAGTTCATAGTAAATGATTTGAATATTTCCTTTGAAGTGCATTAAGTCTCAGGAATATTTATAACTTGGTGTGAATTATTTAACTCGATGCAGGTACCTACATATTTATATCTGATTAATAACATAGTGTAAAACAGGCGCCAATTTCAATACTTATCATTTAAGTTGGGAAACAAGTTCTGTCTAATTGGGCGCTAAGTTGTATGGAGCATAATATCCTAGTGTTAAATATGTTTTAGAACGTGGAACTAGATGGCGCTGTACAAATAATTAATTGTTTATTGGAAGCAAGGATGTTATAGTATAATATAACATCCTTGATTGTATAAAAGTAAGTTGCAATATTAGATGTTATTCTATGATTGCGATTAATTAAAAGTATTGCATATAATGGGATCCATATTAAATTCTTAGTTTTATTTTTTAATCAATTAATACACCCTACATAATAATATGATATATTTAATCTACTAACTAGACGCACTGGGCAGACAAATACCTATTAGAGAACAAACACTTATGATCCGAAACTAATGATAAAAAAAATATTACCTCCTCCTCCTCGCGTCGTTTCCTCATTACTGAGGGTCGTGATCAGTTGACCACCTAAGAGTGGAATTATTTTCTGCCTGACAGTTTTACGCCATTTAGCCCATTTATCCCTGTCTTTGGCAGCATGTAGTGCGTCGTGTAGGTTAGTGTCCAGGCTAGATTTAGTCAGTCCACCTAGTTGGACTGGGGCCTCTTGGTCGTTTGCCGTGAACTTTGCCAGTAACCATAAGTTGTAACTTGTGCAAGTTTTATAATTTTACTAAAGCATTTAAAAGCATAACGCATGCCTTTTTCAACTTTCCAAATAATAATTCATAAAGTATTAGTGTAAGGTTAAACCAGCCTCGTGTAGTTATGTCAATGTTGTAACTTGAAGCTGTTTTATTTCATAAGCGTGACCTCTAGGTTGACGGTGAAAAGAAATATTTTAATGACCAAAGCGGCGAGTACCATGGAAGGTATTCATTAACCCCTGACTCCATAATGTACTTTAGTTCCAAGGAATGGACGTGTCACATTCTACATCGCGGTTAGAGTTTTAACATCTAAATTGTCTACTTTAAACATTTTGTTAGGAAGGTGCAAACGAATGTCTAATTATATATGTACGTGTTTTGAATGAATATTTTATATTTCTACGGTTTTAAAATTTTATGCTTTTTAATGAATCAGTTTTATGCACAACATTTTAAATACTTAATCAAATTATTATTAGTATTCTTATTGAAATAGGATAATTTTTTGTCCAGTTTTTTGAGTATATAGATTTAAATATTTTTATATCTTAACAAAAACGTTTAAATTATGCAGTTTAATTTATTAAAATTAGCTTAACATCCATGACGTTCACAAAAAACCTCTCTAAGGCATTAATTATTTGGTCTAAGGCATACATAGTTAGTCTTAATTATTGATTAAACAACACATTACGCATTCAAAAACGGCGAGCAACTCATCCGTCACGTGAGTCCCTGAGTCTGCCCCGGCCTAGAATCGAACCAGGAACCTTGCTACCTTTTTGTTTAATTAAAACTCCTAAGTTTCTTTCACACCGCGGTTTCTTCTCTTTTTCTTTCTTCTTACATATTAAACTTTTAAAAGTTTGGCTGTGAGTTTTTGAACCAGTTCTTTCTTTCTTGGTCAACAAATCAGTGATGGATTTGGCTTTGATACCTAATACCAATGTCCACGGACGGTGACTATAATTATAACAGATCGCTCGTCTGCTCGTTGGTGGTCTGTTCACATAAATAAGTATGTACATTGACAGCATATGATTAAATGATTTTAAATTTTGAGTTTTGTGTAAAACTATGGGAGAATCGAGCAGGCCGTTTGGCATCGACAGGCGCCGCGCCGTTGGAATGCCGTAGAGCTGCTAATGGCTGTTTCGCACTAGCGTTTTATTTAGTGTTTAGGTTTAGGTATCTATCTAGATAAACACACTGGTGGTGGTAAACACTAAATAAAATAATAATAGAAGCCCTCATAGCCCGGCGGCTTGTGTCGATCCTATGTAATCGACAAAGTTAAGCAACAGCGGGCGCGGTCGGTAAATGGATGGGTGACCTTTAGTGGCAGAAATTTCTTGAGCGTTTCCGTGCTTCGGAGAGCACGTAAAGCCGTCAGTCCCGGTTGTTATCGTAAGATAACATTCGTTAAGCCATGTCGGAGGCCCTCGGGCGGTTTGAAAACTTCCGACACTCGCGTTGGCCACTAACCCCTCCACCAATCCACACTGGAGCAGCGTGGTGGAATGTGCTCTAGGCCTCCTCAAGAGGAGAGACCCGTGCCCAGTAGTGGGCCATTAATGGGTTGAAGCCAATCTAGATAGATAGATTGTAACTACACTATTGAACACTGAGAATGGTTAAAACAAACAGAAAATCAGGCGACGTTATCGCTACTTAACGATTTCTTCTAGGCAACCCATCAGCCATAGGAATAAAAATTTGATACAGAAGGGTAAGTCAATAGGAGGTAGGTAATTATAAAACTTTTGAACATTTAGTTATAATATTTAATTTAAATCGTTAAAAATATATCATGTTGGATTTATGAGAAGGTTAATAGGTAGATAGGTACTTTATTTTTAGGGTTCCGTAGCCAAATGGCAAAAAACGGAACCCTTATAGATTCGTCATGTTTGTCTGTCTGTGTGTGTGTCTGTCCGTCCGTATGTCACAGCCACTTTTTTCGAAACTATAAGAACTATACTGTTGAAACTTGGTAAGTAGATGTATTCTGTGAACCACATTAAGATTTTCACACAAAAATAGAAAAAAAAAACAAAAAATTTTGGGGGTCTCGGTACTAAGAACTGAAACTAATTTTTTTCATCAAACCCATACGTGTGGGGTATCTCTGGATAGGTCTTCAAAAATGATATTGAGGTTTCTAACATCATTTTTTTCTAAACTCAATAGTTTCCGCGAGAGACACTTCCAAATTGGTAAAATGTGTGTCCCCCTCCGTAAGTTCTAAAATAAGAGAATGATAAAACTAAAAAAAATATATGACGTACATTACCATGCAAACTTCCACCGAAAATTGGTTTGAACGAGATCTAGTAAGGAGTTTTTTTTTAATACGTCATAAATCGTAAATGTTACTTGCTGCTACGGAACCCTTCATGGGCGAGTCCGACTCGCACTTGGCCGCTTTTTGAATACTATTTTTATTAGAGACTTGGTAACTAAATGGTAAACTAATGAAGGTTGATAGTATGAAAGTCCTGTAATCTTGAATGATTTATTTGGAACGGGACTTACTTAGCGGATTGTTTGCCAGCAAAATCAAAAGCCATTCAATGCCTATTATGTAATTAAGCAAGCAAATTTGCTGTCCAGTCCACTTTATTCCAGACATTATTTGTCACTTATCAACATAGGTGTGTTATATAGGTAGGTAATAAAGGACAGTAATTATTCTTGTCTAACGCCCCAACTCAAAGTCACTAACAGTTACTTTAATCGCTCCTTAGTAAAGAATCACCATACAAATTCTGTGCCAAGGAGCGATTTAAGTAATCGTTAGTGACTCTGAGTTAGGGCGTTACGCAGCAAAAATAGCTAGGTTTGACTAAAGAGAACTAGTGTATAATTGTTACGCGTATTGATGAGTGCCTGCCGCTCATAGCAGAGCAAAGTGCATTTCATTTCATGTGATACTTTATCTTTACTTAGGCACTTCGACTGATGAGAAACTTTGCCCATGAAAAGAAAAGAAAATATGAAGTAAACTCAAGAATTAATGCCAAACAGCTAAACAGGCGATATTAGGTTTTATTTATATGATGGAAAAAGTACTGAAGTTTATAAAAACAATTTAATCGATATATCGTAATTATAAAAAGAAAAAATACAAAACAGTCCATAACTAAAATGAAAAAATATCCGCTACTGGGTACCCTTGATACCTACCTACCTGTTATAGGGTACTGGCTACCTACTTACTTACTAGTAGGGATCGCAAGCGATTCGCGTTGGTAAAAAATAATACCCTTCGGTTTGGTTCTATAGGTAGTCTGTAGGTATCTAAAGTATAATATTTATTGCAAGTTCAGAGTAAAATTTAAATTCAAATGACTCAAGAATATTTTTGTACCTACTTTTAAGCAATAAATAAATTATTATTATTATTAAATTATTATTATATTTATTAAATATTACTTGTTTTAAATCATTTTACCAATAATTGACATACTAAACTAAGTTAAGAAAATAAGCGCACTATTAATGATAAATTATAAATATGAATTAGGTACTATTGTGTTCATGAACTAATGCCAATGAAATTGCCAATCTCTAAATTTTTAATGTTAAAGATTTCAATTATATTTTATTATTATTTAATTTTCATTGTGTTTGATTCATTACTAGATATTATTTAAAGTTTTAAAAAAATATTTTTTTATATTTAGATATTTTATTGTTTTATAATGTAATGCAATGTACTTAATATGTTTCAAGGAATCTGTATGTTTTCTGCCGTGCCCAACCTGGGTCGTGTGTACACCCTGTCAATTTACATAAATAAAAGATCCTGTAAAATCATCACACGCATATGGCAACAAATCTTCGATGACTTATTATAATTTATAACAGTGATCGAAGCAACAAATAAAAAAATAAATGTCCGATTTTGAGGCCTGTTTACACATTGACCATTGTGTGGCGCGGCGTGACGGCCGGCGCAAGCAAATTAATAAATGAATGCCATATCCGAGAGTAGTAGCCGCGGCGACGGCGACGACCGGGCGGCCGCACACCTGCGCCAGCGCATCTCTACATCCACAACCAATTACATACTCTCTGGCCCGAACACAAGGTCGCTTACCCTGCCCACCACATAAATACTCTCATTATGAATCACGAACGTAACAAACAAACTATTCAAAACTCTGTACCTGTTACAGCAAAGTTGGGTTTTACGGCCAACCAGTGACCACCGAGATTCCTTTACGGGCGTCATGCTTGCTTTTTATGTTTTCTTACATAGCTTAAGGTAGTCGTGGCCCTTATGGCTAAAAGGTAAGAAGTAAGAAGCGATGTACCTATAAAATAGACAGAGTTGTTTTTAATTTTTGTTTACTCCTACAAAACTCTGTTTATAATACTTTATAATAATTCAAAGAACTATAGAACACCATAATAATTTAATAATCGCTAGAAAGAATGTTTAGGATATGAACCTGTATGAAGTACTGCATGCGTCGAGAGATGGCGCTGTACAGCGTGTAGCAACATGTCGGAAGTAAAATTAGTTTAACAGGAAAATAACCACACTAACATTATAAAAAAAATATCTAAAAATATTTCATATACTACTGTGAATAGTATCAGATAACATATATCTTTTATTTCTAATAAATCAATGATAAATATGGCATTTGTTTGAATCGCGTTATCTAAGTGTTTTTCGTTGTTGCTATATATACTCGGTGGCATTACAATTTGTGAGAGTTCCGACCAGTTCAACTGTCGGGGTTACATACAGAATCTTCGTGGTTCAGTCACCCTGTGGAAAGTCCCCGGAGACATGGCGGAAAGCGTCGCATCGTGATGATGAGGGCCGGGCTGGTGTCGTAGGGGAGGTAACCTGTGCGATGTCAGTCCCGTAGCGTTGCTCAGAGCACAGGTGATGTTGGAAGGTTTTAGAACTTAACAAAATGGGGCTTACTAGGTTGCGAACTCTTTTTACCCGGCTGCCAGAAAGGGTAGTTTTTCGCGTGTATCTTGTATGTATATTTCTCTTTTGTAAAATGAGTATTAAAAAAACTTTTTACCGTTTCTTAGGTAAGTTTATTTTTTTAATGTTATATCCGGTGAAAATATAAAGTTTCACGTAATGTAAATTAAATTAATTAACTTTATTTCAAAAATAGTACGAGTTCACTTTTTGTTTGAATGCCCCCAGAGAGATTTGAACTCTCGACCCCTGGTTTACAAGACCAGTGCTCTAACCCCTGAGCTATGGAGGCTTGCTTGTGTTAGTTCAAATAATGTATTAGTTATTGAGTGCCATTTCTGCTATCATTCTACACTTTGTTAATCATGTTTTGAAGACAGGATATCAAGCTTAGATTAAAAGCTCCTTAATTTAAAACAAACAGCCGGTCACCACGTCATATTGGAAAAATGGCGCCTAAAACATTGAATTATTATTACTAGCGTATAGAACCGACACCGCGAACTCGAACATGTGTGGGCAATGAACTGTAGCCGATTGGCTACAGTTTTCAGTGGATTCATTCGATTTTGAAAAGAGAACGGGGGCTCGATTTTGAAAATAGAACCTCACAAATTTTGTTCGCGATGTCTGTTCTGATACTTTAGTTCGCGGTGTCGGTGAGTATTAATAATAATCTAAATTTTACTAACAAAAAATAATCGACGTCAAAATTACTCAAAAACTACTTGTCATGCCCCATTTACACCATGCGCCAAAGGGGCTCGCGCGAGCGCTCGCGCGGTGTTCATACGCGCTTAGGGGGCGTGGCTTACGGACGCGCCACGGGACGATCCGCGGGACGCGCGTGTAAATGAGCGGTCAGATTTCGCTCAAATTTATGTGGGACCACATGACAAGCACCTGCTTTCGATTGAAAAAGGAATCATCAAAATCAGTTCACCCAGTCGAAAGTTTTGAGGTAACAAATTTAAAAAAAATACAGTTGAGTTGAATACTTCCTCCTTTTTTTGAAGTCTGATAATAATATGTAGTTCAATGACTACTACTAGTTATCTACCTACCTTCCTACTTTTTCTCTAACTGTTTGGTCGTGTTTTCACTTTCCACACCTTCATAACTTCGTTCTAGATGATGCTAGAAAGGGAAAGCTCAATTCCGGAAGAATATAAATGTAAGTAATTAATTTTTTTCTAGGTTTTAAAGCAAACCACTAAACACGCTAATTTTTCTACTGTGTGTAATATTAATAGTATTTTGCATATTGTACGTATTAACGTTTATAATATTACGCTCTAAAATTTTAAGTGGCCCGGCCACTAGATGAACGCAATATTGTGCCTCAATGAGATTGTTCATCACAGAGGCTGTTTAACCTCTATTCTATTTAAAAAAGGTGTAAAAAGAAAGAGTTCTTCTTCAGACCCGGCGTTGCATTGGCGAGTCCTTTGGTATTGGTCATAATATTATCCTTAGGCGACGGCTACTTACCATAAGGAGCCCGTCTGCTTTTTCGTCTATCATTCAGACTATAAAAAATGTCTGTGAAGTAGAAATTGTTTTAACTTGTCACGATTATAGTTGTACCTGTAACCAATTATAAACAGTAGTAGCCGTGTAGATTTTCATAATGAAATCTTCGTAATTATATCAATAAGATTAACGCTATACCTCTACAAACATAACACAGTTATTGTGTTTACAAGTGGCTTACAGAACACAGCTTGTCTCTCGTCTCAGACAACATTAGCTTACAGTGATACAAGCCTCCATAGCTCAGGGGTTAGAGCACTGGTCTTGTAAACCAGGGGTCGAGAGTTCAAATCTCTCTGGAGGCAAACGCATCTTTTGCTTATTCCATAATAATTTAAAACCTACACTAAGTAATAAGTGTGGAGGAGGCAATTAATCTCTGCAGTTCGGTACGTACGTATTATTCATAAAATTCTTTCAAAATTTTAAAGGTATGATGAGTCAGTGAGTATGTATGAGACATAAATAATTATTTTGCAAAAAATGTAAGTGAAATAACTAGTCAATTTGTATTATGCCAATTTCAGTAAATTATACATGTCCTTTTCCCACAGAATGCTTCTGAGCTTTAGCGCAGAAAGGCATAATTATGCGACTACATTTCAATCATTTAATCCGACGCGTTTCCAATGTCAAGCAAAAGATGCGTTTGCCTCCAGAGAGATTTGAACTCTCGACCCCTGGTTTACAAGACCAGTGCTCTAACCCCTGAGCTATGGAGGCTTGTATTATTTTAAGCTAATGTTGTCTGAGACGAAAGACGAACGCTCTGCTGTTAGCCACTTGTGAACACAATAACTATGTTTACATTACATTGTGTATAGCAGTTATCTTCGTTAATCAATTAATCTTGTAATGGATACACTCTACATACAGTTCTAGTTTATTCCACAAACAATACACTTGATCATCTGTGGCGACACTATAACCTTATTCACTCTTGCTTTGAAGTCATCAACATTATGATCAAACGGAAAAACCGATGCTGGCAATTTCCACCTGCGGCTTCGCTTGCATCATTACAAATCTGATAGGTACTTATGTCTACTTGGGCTTCAACCCATTAATGGCCCATAACTGGGCACGTGTCTCTCCTCTTGAGGAGGCCTAGAGCATACTCCACCACGCTGCTCAGTGCGGATTGATGAAGAGGTTCGTGGCCAACCCAAGTGCCGGAAGTTTTCATGTTATCTTACGATAACAACCGAGACCGACGGCTTTACGTGCTCTCCGAAGCACAGTGGCGCTCAAGAATTTTTTGCCACTAGTGGTCATCCATCTGACTTTTGACCGCGCCCGCTATTTCCTAATTTTCTCGATCACTTAGACGAAGCTTAGGATAGAAACAAGCCGCCTGGCTATGAGCGCTATAGGGTGCATTTGCCGTGACAATGCACTGAGGCTGCATGATGCGATTAGGGTTGCCAGGCGTCCGGATTAACGGTGTCCGGCTTGTCCGGCTTTGTTAGGCTTTTTAGATTTTACCGACTTATAAGAAACTTATACAAGGACACAAATCAATTTATATTGATGACTGTTAAAAGACGTTCCTGCATATAATCAAGTTCCGGAACTATTAGTATCCACGAAGAAAACGTTAAAGTTGATGAAAAATTCTGATCAAAAATGGCGATGTTGATGGTTGATTTCAAGAAGCTGTTAGTATACAAGAAATCAGTAGCCTATTTTAAATCGATGAGAGTAGTCCAGATGGCTTTTAATTTAAATTATTTGACGTTTAAATATTATTACAACTTCATTTTGAAAAATATTGAGCTTTTAAAGCACGTTTCTGCTAATTATTTAATATTTTTTGTTTGTTTACTTAGTTTTGTTATTAATTAGTGAAAAGTTCAAAAAAAATTGTCTTAATAATATTAATACATAAAAGTCTGGGCCTTATTACCCAAATGTCCGGCCAAACTGGCTGGTCTGTCCGGCTTTTTGGTTGGCCGACCTGGCAACCCTAGATGCGATGATATCTCCAACTTTTACGCTGGATTCCCAGGTATCCAAGTCATATACTCCCGAGCTTTTAAATATTAATATCCTCACTATGTCTAATAGTTTACCTGATCCCTTAAAATTCTTTCTCAGATACCTCCGACCTTCAATTTTAACATACCTTTGATAAATGGTCATCACATTGAATAACATTCGCAACGACGGCGTTACAATATCTTCTTTAATAGTTTAGCTGATTCTCTCTCTGATCTGAACTCTAGATCCTCAGTTGTATCTTCAGATCAATCATTGATCTCGGAAATAAATTAGTTTTTCATTGATGAAATTGTTTTTAAAATCGGTTCAGAAATATTCCAGAGATTAACTCCTACAAACAAATTCACAAACTTAACCTCTTTAAAATATTACTTTAGAAAAATATATTCTATGTTCCACACGAAAGTTGACGTAATCCCGTTTTTATGTCTATAAATAAAATGTATTTTACCTAATTCATAAATTTTAATGTTAAACTACTTATGAACAAGGTCACTGCTTTTTGATTTTCTCTGACGCAAGAATACTATTTTATATTGCATATATTTCAACAGCAGTAGCAAAAGGTGCATTTGCCTCCAGAGAGATTTGAACTCTCGACCCCTGGTTTACAAGACCAGTGCTCTAACCCCTGAGCTATGGAGGCTTGTATTATTTATAAGTAATATTGTTCAAGATTGAAAGAGTATAGTAGATATACATATGTATATTATATCCAACTTAGTGCGGCATTATGACGTAACTTGTATATAATACCTACTACTTTAAATACTAGTAACTCACTGATCTTCTATGATCTCTTCCAAGAACCTTCAAGCAACACTAGCAGAAGCGAAATTTTTGATGCATGTTCTTGCTTATTTTTTTTTACTTTTCGTACCTTCTAGAAAAAAACTTTGTTCTATTAAAACATGAACTCTAATTAAACTGCAATAAACAATTTAGCTCCTAATAAAAAGACAACCTTAAACATAAAGGGCTTTAAAACAGTGAAGTAAATTACGGATTTTATTTGCTAAATGCTCGTACGTAAACGGGCAATAAAAATTATGATATTTCTGTATTGTTATTGATGTCGTTAAGCCTTAAATGGAGCGCTACCAGAAAAGTAGAGAGATGTAATTTAAGACTTTTATGTTAATTTAAGACTATTCAATTAAGTTCTTATTAAACTCAGTTTACAACCTTAATTGCTTTAAATCATATTATGAATTACCTGAATGAATAAATGAATGAATGATAATGTCAATCTTTGACGTTGTAACAAGCTGTAAAAGCCGCTAGGGCCGGGCCAACAGTCTGTCCATTCGAAAAAAAAAGTCTTAAGAATTATGTACGCATGGTATTTTTATAATGAAGGCCTTATTTAGCAGAGGAAACCATGACTATGGTATGGTAGACTTGATTTAAAGATGTAAGAAGAGTTCCTTGCAAAAATGTGTACAATCCAAAAAAGACAACTGGATTATTGAGGAAACTCCTTATTTTTAATTTCAATAAATAATTTTTTTCATTCAATTTCAATTTGAATTTTTATTGTTTCAAAAGTAAGTACTTATTGTTAGATATGGTGAAATGATAGTCATTTAACAGCAGTGTATGGTTAAGAAATGATTTGTGTGTCCACAACACCTGTAATAACGTTGATCTACTTTTATTACCTTTTAGCCTATTAATCATTATACATAATAGCTGACAGAATTTATTTTATCACAACTGTTTATTCATATTTACACACGAAGAAATGTTCCAAAAATTTTATTTATAAACACAATGGGATTAATTGCGTAAAACCGGAACCCTTATAGTTTCGTCTTGTCCGTCCCTCCGTCTGTCCGTCCGTCTGTCCAAAGCAAAGCGCCGAGACCTAGTGCTAGAAAGCTGTAATTTGGCACTGATATAGACATTTATTAAAACTCCAGAATCGTAGAAAAAAATATTAAAAATCATTTTTTTTCAGGGTACCTACCAGCTACCTCCCCTACAGGTAACGTGAGGATGAATTTTTTATTCGTCGCGTACCCTGTAGTTTGGAGTATCGTTTCACTTTACGTTAACATTTCAATAAAAAAATACATATTATAGCAAAAACACTAACCGAGCAGTTAATATTTATCTTGGTTTACAAGTAGGTACCTCACGTCGTGATGAATTGAAAGCGCCCTATTCAAGTTCCAATTTCATGAAACTGGTACACGAATTACGAATAAACTGAGGCTCAGAGCTTGTTGAAGCGATCTGGTTTGGGAATGAGCCATCATTACCGTCACCGGTTATGGCCACGGGTACCGCAACCTGATAATTTACTGCAACCCACGGGTAATGCTCTCGTTACTCTTGATTTTTCACGCTCACTTTAAGGGCACACGTCGATTTAATTGGTGGACTACTGCGCATTTCGAGGTAAGCCATGATAAGTGTATATTACAGGATATCATAAAGTGTATCATGTCGTGATACTTAAATAAGTACTACAGATGTGTAAAGTGTATGAAGTTTGAAATTTAGAATTTGAGGTGTGGGATTCCAGTCGTCTGGGCTAGGGTGCTTATAGTTTACGTATTGCTCAGTACCTTATTGCATAGAGGCAATATGCTTTAACTCTTCATTCTTCAATGTATTTTTCAACATCATAATCATTCAGATCGTTGGGATCTACACCGCCGGTTCTAGTACATTGGCACTCTTTATAGTTTCAAACTCTTTATAGTTTCAAAGGTATAATATTTTACCCAGTAATAACCGAACGACTACATTAATAAACGAACCTTTTGAGTTATTTTTAGCTGGCATCGTGAGTATGACGTGTGATCTCTCTAGAGACGCGGCGTCTAGGTTTTAGGTGATTTACAAAAAATGTATCGGAGTCTAATATAATTTATTTGGTGATTTATACAAATGATTCACGACAAAGCGCGAGGGTGCCTTAATAATAAGTTACATGTCATTTAAACAACATTTATTCAAGCTCACCCTTTCAATTGATCTGATTATTTTTATGAAAAATCAGAAAAAAGAATATAGCACCAGGACGTCCCGTACATTCCGGTTTTGTGGCCACAAGAGCCCGTACACTCAAAGCATCACGCTTATCCACGGACAGCCCGTATAGGGAACTGTATGACTGTAGCGCTGCCCATTCACTTACGTATCGCTGAAACTAATGAGCATCGAGATTTAAATTAACCAGCTCTGACCGGACTAGATAGTGTGGGAGACATTACATTATACATAGTATATAAAAAGGTGTATAATATTATACTTATACAAGATCAGGGTGAATTTTTCAAGATACCAAACTACGAAGAATAGAAATACTCAAAGGAGTCTTGGGCCCGATTTTAACGAATATTCCAAGCCAGGAATCAGACTCGCAGGGAAATGTATGAGTTGTCCGGTTTTAGATTCTCTACAGGAAGAGGGTCGTAATAAGGAAGTAATTCGTTATAGTTAAATGTCTGTACGAATAATAGACGTGTATGAAAAAAATTGTAACTAAACAACAATATTAGGGGAACAACATTATTATTTATAACTAACCAAATTATGACAGAAAAAAGGAAAAAGCACAGTCATAACTAGATTTTGATACTTTTTTTTATAAAACATTCTTTCTAAGTGACATAAATAGTAATAATGAAAATACCTTGCAGGCGACCTGCATAAAGTACCTAGTAGATATCACAGTGTTAACATATACAGGTAGATATACTTAGATGCAATATAATACCTACGTACCTATTTCAAAACTGTAAGCAGAGCCGCAGTGTTAAAAGCTAGGGAAAAACAAAACAAACTCTACCTTCTGCGTGAATTACTTGACGTGTAAGATAATTTGCGGAACCGGTCGTAGCCGGCGGCATGACTGTTTGTTACATGCCGTCCATATGCCGATGGTACGACCGTCGACCGTCCTGTCTGTCCTGACCACCAGAGCGCAGCGACCGTCTCGACGTGTGCGCAGCGCCGTGAGGGCCAGGGTTCGGTTACCGACTGACGCCGTATCAACTTACTCGTACCTACGAAACGGTTACGCGAAGTGCAATTGAATTCGATTGAGCTATTGCTTCAATTTGATGGTTTTAAGATTGGATTGGTCTCATTGTCTGTGCGACTTCGAGACCACCCGTGTGGTTGAAAACAATGGGCTGTCGTTTGTTTAGGGCGTAGATGTAAGGCTTTTTACATGGTGGTTATTTATATGTCACTTTCAATATATTATAACGGCAAAATAAAAGCATTTAGAAAGTGACGCTAATTTAATAACGTTTATTAAGTCTCAAGTCATATATGGTTTTCACCGCTACGTCGAAACGCCGCAATTTTTGTAAAATAATATACGTATACCTACATAGTTTTGAATTGCATTGCGATAATTTGTCGCAACGGCGAAAAACTGTAGCGCGCGCCTGGGCCAAAGAAGGTAAATACATGAATGTATTTAAGCAATACCGTATTCCGTCCCAGTTTATTACAAACCGTTAAATGTGATCAAACATTGTTCTATTTCCAAACGCACAGAGAATCGTAATTGACACAAGCTTTCCAGATTCCTTCACAGACATCAAAACTACGTACTCGTATATCGCCCGTAAAACAACCAGAAAACAATACGCAGAGCCACACACGTGTACCATGCATTCGATTATTGCACCAAGAAACCCAAATCAGGGATGTGAGAGATAATTCGGATATCGTATACCTATAATTCACGGATTTAAAATAAAAAAAGACGGACGTAATCCCAACAAATTCAGTGAAGCACCCATAGTAATAACATCTCTCTATTCGTACAAGTACACACACCCACACATTGACACCATAATGCTTCAATCGCGAATCAAAAATTACGCACACATGGTCTGCGGGCGGCCATTGCTATGCTTCACTCTCGATTAGACGAGGTTACGTCCGTCTTTTTTCAGGTCCGTGCCATAATTATAATTATTCAGAACCAAAGTATTGTTATGGTCCAGCTCCATCTGAGTTCTAATCCATTAATTGACGCGTTAAGAATGACATTACGTGGGTGTGTGGCCATAATATTATGTTAAGCAATAAGTTGGGTGGCAGTTTCTTCCACACATGTAAGGACATTAATTCTGTTGGCCACATCTGCGCTCAACACATTAAGTAAGGCGCATTGCGTCGCAGCCCATAACATTAAAGATAACCCCAACGTAACATTCAACAAGAAATCGTGACGTTCTTTGACTATCCCATACAAAATATATTACAACGTCATTATCGAAACTGAATTACAAAAAAATTGTTTCGTTAAAAATTTCATAGTAATCAACGCAAAATATTTTTTATTTGGATTTGCTAGTAATACATCGGTTACTAACACGAAATTATTAACATCCCTAGTTGAAATTGGAATAGATTACACGCATCACCGCCACAGGGGCACTTCCTGTCCGTATTCACACGGACACCCCCTTTCTAATCAATTGACACCGTTATGGGACTGATTTTATGGTAATTTCCAAATCAAACGGGGTGACTTTGATTCATTAGGGAAACGGGGCTGGTGCTAAATTGATTGGTTTGTCACTCAAAATTCCAACGTGACTAAAGTTTGACTCAGACCACTAAAAACTAACTTCCGGTAAAGGAAGCTTCTAACGTATAACTTTGTAGTAAAAGTCTAGTAGATATAGTTAACAAGTAATAGTTAAGTTAGTAACATAAATAGTTACCAGTCCACCTATATAGACAGTAAATAGATTTTGACGAAACTGAACAGTTTAGCCAGTTTTATGTTCTTCTAGTGGAAGAAAATAAATCCCTAAGCCACTATGACATCGTCACATATCTTGTCGGTATTATTATATCTTATTCCAGATTATGCTCTACCTGTTTGCTAAATTTCATGAAAATCCGTTCAGTAGTTTTTCCTTGAAAGAGTAACAAACACCTTCACAAACTCACATCTATACATTGTCATCTTCTATACAAATAAATAAAATTGTAGTGTCTGTTTGTAATATTAAAATAACAGCTTTTTACTAAGTGCATTTGGATGTATACACGGTACATATACCAAAACAACATTATTTACAATTTTTGTCTGTTTGTCTGTTTGTCTGTCTGTCTGTCTTTCTGTTTGTTCCGGGTACACTCTGCAATGGCTGGAGCGATTTTGACGGGACTTTCACTGGCAGATAGCTGATGTAACAAGGAGTAACTTAGGCTACTTTTATTTTAGAAAAAAAATAGTTTGTTAGGCGATACGAAGTTCTCCGGGTCAGCTAGTTTATAATAATTATCAGTCGGATAGGATTTTCAATCAGGAAAACACCTTTCGGAATATAGAGTAATTAAATATCTACATAAATAAATGTATGCACATACTCATTTATCCATCACATAAATGTGTGCCTCGCTCGAGAACGGAATCCGGGAAGCCTCGTTTGGCAAACATCACTGTCAATGACGACCCGTGTGGCGCAGTGGTTACCATACCGGATGGCCGCACCGCGGGTTCTGGGTTCGATTCCCAGCGAGGCGGAAATTTGAATGATGAGTTTGAATTTCTGTTCTCGGTCTGGGTGTGAATGTCCTTGTCTAGTGTGTTGTCCATGGCACCCACGACACAGGGAATCCTAGTGTGGGGCTATGAGTGTGAAGCGTTATTTATTATTATTTATTTAATTAGTTCAACAGTTACTGGTTATTTATATGAGCTCCAAGGGCTTAATTTTCATTTAAAACTCTTTATTGATTGATGCTATAAATGTAAATACAAAAGATGTCATATTATTAGAAAAGCATTCGATTTCAGGCGATGTCATAATGAATCGTCTTTGAAAGAAAATAAAGCATTGTGATTACGTAATTATTTCCTTAATTAAAGCTTTCTGATAATTCTGATTCCATGTCGATTTACAATCCAGTTTTGTACATTGTAACTAGCTAGAAACTGCTCATATTACTGTGATTGTTGTCATAAGGATTCATTAGCGATAAATACACGTTTTTGTATGTACTTTATGTAATGAACCGACGATCTATCGACTTTTTTCACAATACGGTGTAATTGGACCGATCGTTGTTCTAGTAAGTTGATTCTTAATAATCTAGTCTTGGCTTTTTCTTGTCCGGTAACTCGCATCATAAGGTATCTTGCAGCTAGGGTTTCCAGGAATATGAATATTACAGGATTTTCTGACTAAACCGATTGTATCCAGATACAATAGACTGAAACTTGGTCGAAATTTGAGAAATGAACTCACATACACAAAAATAATAATATCTATCTACTTATAAGCAGGTATGTGAACAAATTAACAATGAAAGGTTATCTTCGAGTGAATTAAGGCTTAGACAATGGATGCAAGCATGAATTAAATGATCGAAAGAAGTTAACAGATTTAGTTTAAAGACATTTGAATATTGCCTACTATATTTGTAGTTATAATGTGGTTTCCCCAAGCAAATCAAAACAGAAACAGTGTTACAGCCACTTGTTTTGTTTAAGCTCTTGAATTCGGCTCTAGACAGCGAATGTATTCTGGGACGTCCTGCACAAACTCTGCCGCTTAGCAACTCCGCAACTCCGCTCGGGACGCATGCAGTCGTATTGACAGCACTTACACGGTTTTAGCGCAGAACAGGTTTACGATTGTCGTTCCGCGGAGGCGTGAGAGTGTCCACTGTCGGTATATTCTCATGGCCGCCGTGACGTCACCACGCACCTGCATCTCAGAGCCTTACAAAAGGACAATGTCGTTAAGTGGTTATCCAATTGCGGTTTCAAGTTCAGACAAGTTGCTTCCATCTCTGGGTCTCGATACTCAATTTAGTTGAAAAAAGAATGACACACCCGGTCGCCTTGAAGGTCTTGTAACCTCCAACAACAGTTATTTTGTTAAACTGAGCAGACAGAATGCCCAAGAAACAATAAATATAAAAACTAAGGCGTAATGCACTTTATATTTAAAAATATGACACATTTTATGGTATGAAAAGTGCTAAGATCTAAAAATCACGCTGTATATGAAATTTAGCGTAGCCTTTATTTGCTAAAAATAAATGACTGTCCACGCTTCTAAACAGTCATTATGTAAATTAAATCAATCGATGGAATGCAAAACATTAATTATATAGTCCACCGCCAAAAAATCAACGATCTTTCAGGTAGAGCTGACCACACAGGGAGAAAATAGCAGGAAATTAAAGAACGCCATATATAATTTGTCCCTCCATAGTCCCTTGAACTGCACAAACCCGTTGAATATGAGTACTCGCGCGAAAACCAGTCGTTGTTTACGGTATTGCTTAACGGTATCTGCAAATTGAAAAAAGTTTCGCATACTACTTATTGGTTGAATAAATGACGTGGTAGCCATTAACATGGCTATTTAGTTGCATGTTGATAGCATGGGATATGAAAATCTAAATCTATATAGGTATGTAATTTCACTGCTGGGCTCGGGTGTTGTCTAAAAACGTAAGAGCTGGGGACCAAAGTTCGTCAAGCTGGCTAGTAATTCCTTTGAAAGTAATATAAAATTATATAAAGTAAGATTTCTGACGTATAAATTTCTAATATGAAAACAACATTGACGCAAAAGGAAATTTATAACTAAGGAAGGAATTCGATCTATTACTCCTGTGAAGTGTAGGAGATATCTAAGCAGTAGACCTCAAAAGGCTGATGGATGGATGGATGGATGAAGCCTTCTAAATATGCTACTGAAAAATTAAAGTCGAATTGTCAATGTTATTTTCATGACAGGTATGATAGGAGTGATAGGTACCTGGAGGCCGCAAATGTTGAATCATTTTGTTAATGATTTTGATGATTAAACTTTTTATAAATAAATATTAGTCTTCTGTTATTACTTCTTATTTCCTGAGGTCTAATTCCGGAATATCAGGAAAATTTCGTCACCTAGTAAGCCTAACAACTCGTTCACAAAATAGTATTTACCAATAGAACATTATTTGACTGACGAATGTGGTGCATAACCTGTCATATCAAGCCTTATGAATGGCCTTCCTTCAGTGGTCCAGCGATGGTCGTGGGAACCGCGAGCAGGTGTCAGCCACTCTCTGCGGCCGAAACCGCGCCGTTACCGCGTTGCCGCGTCGCATAATGATTCTGTGGAAATTACGTACAGTACGGCCCACGTATCTTGGCGCGTCTGAACTTCGTGCAGAAGGCTGCGCAGTAAAATAATTCGGCAATGCTCGGTACGCGGCCTATTATGTCTCAGTCATACGTTAGCATGTTTGTGTCGCTATCTCTGTCTTACATGCGCTAAAGCAAAGCCTATGTTCAGACGCACCAAGATACGTCGGCCGTACTGTACAATGTATAAGTTACGTACAAAAGTGTCCATATTGCTACTCAATCAAGTTGCTAATCAATGTACTTTCTGACGTATGCTACATATCAATAGGTATTTATTATCGTAATTACTATCATATTTTCTACCAGGTTTGCCCACGGCTTTGCCCTATGTCCTATTGCAGATCATGGTCTACCTCTTGTGCAAAATTTCATGAAAATCCGTTCAGTAGTTTTTTCGTGAAAGAGTAACAAACAGCCTTACAAATTTTCGCTATTATTATGTAAGTAGCACGGACCTAAAAAAAGGCGGACGTAATCCCAAGAACAAATTCAGTGAAGCACCCATAGTAATACCAACTCTCTATTCGTACATGTACATATACCCACTATGGGTATGTGTATCAATGTGTATTGACACTTCACTGCTTCAATCGCGAATCAAAAGTAAGCGAGCGGCCATTGCTATGCTTCACTCTCGATTAGACGAGGTTACGTCCGTCTTTTTTTCAGGTTCGTGGTAAGTAGGTTACAATAAGGTACCTAATTTGAAACAATACGTAACAAAAATAAGAGATAACTGGGCTTAGCATGCGAGATGCAAGTATTTATTTATCGTCGTTCTATCGCCTTGCGTTGTTGGTTGAAAACATAATACTCGTAGTTGTATAATAATTTTCCTAATAAATCGATAAAATATACTTTAGAAAACCTTCAGTGGCATGTTTATTTGTATCTTCAAGTCTGTTAAAAATTTCTGGAAGAGCTTAAACCTTATTTTTCTTTATTTATTAAGAAAAAATATTTATTTATGTACTTACTATATTTACTTTTACTAACTTTACTTGAAACGTTAAAGCGTACGTAAAAAGGAAGTTGCACATTGTTACTCGTATTTATTAAATTGCAGACATTTATCTCTCAAATTTTTTATTTGTGTAAACATAATTTTATTATTAAAGTGCCGGTAACAAACTTAAACGCCGATTAAAAAATTTAAATCACATGAATCTATGTTATTATTACAAAATGTGAACATTGGTATATACTTTTAATTATTATTTACATTTAAATATAACCTTTTTAAGTAACTAAAGCACATTTTATACTATAATGAACTTAAAACTAAAAACCTTAAAAAATATAATATAATAATTAAATATATTATTAAAAGGAGTCCCGTTAGGCAAGGTTCCGAAGATACTGGCAGCGTTCCCCCTTTGAATAGCTAGACTAATTCTTTGTCCGAGGTAGCTGCCAGCTCTTCGGTCTCCTGTGATGTCGACTAACCTTTTTGCTATTTCCTTTATAAGCCTTATAGCGCTAGGACCTCACGGACCAAGGGTTTCGACACCGAATGGGACAAAGTCATATTCGAAGCCTAGACCCCTGTATTTGCATACTTTAACTTTTTCTTTAAATTTTTTTTAATTAATAATTAATTTTCTTTTAAATAATTTAATTTTAATTTTAACGCTGTATGTCAAATGTCAAGCTCTTTTGACAACAACAAAAGCGTGCGTATCATCTTGTATCGACTACGAGCAGAACGGTCAATTGCCTGTTCTTACGCTCTTCATCGTCGACGCGCTAGTGACATATCTACCTTTTTTTTACATTATAATATCATTGAATAACACACGATGCGTTGCCAGTGAATATCGCTCACATTTGCCAACAATAGAGGCATGCAAATTATTTGTTAAAATAATTATTAACTAGCTTCTACCCGCGACTTCGTCCGCGAGAATTTAGAATTATGTAGATTCAGATCCTACTAAAATTTAGATGTTAGGTTAAGATGTTTGGATGTTTGTGGATTAAACTTATAGTATTCTGCTTTTCATCCCAAAGAATGGATATCATTGATGCCGAAAACATGCATATTATTTCGCGTTGTAGCAAGTTGCTAAAATGATTCGAAAAAATTATAGGGCATGTCGTGAGGAATAAGTTCAGCGGCAGGCTACCTTAAGAGCTGCTTAAATAGGCACATCATCGACATCAGCAACATGCTCATTATTTGGCCTCCCAGAGAGCTGCTGAGGGGTCATGAAAATCAAAGGGAACGTCGTGAGGAATATATAGTGAGATGATGGATTCTGGAGATAAAGAGTGAGCTTTTCAGTCGTAGAGAATAACTGAACCGTGTTTAAATATGTTTGCTGTTGTTATCGTTGACATTGTCCATATCGATACCATTATGAATCGTCCATATCGATACCATCGCAAGGTATAGTGGTGTGTCTTAGAGACGAAATATGACTCCTCAACGGAACAATTTATATAATTAAACAATTTTTTAAAATATTTGTTATTCGTGATAATATTAACACTGTAAAACCAGAAGCACAGACAAATAGATTTTTTTTTAATTTTAAGTTAAAACTTGACTAATTAAATAATAGTACTTGGTGCAACTTCATCTGCGTATTTAAGATCAACAGAAAAAATATGAATAATTTGAGAGATGACACATTCACCTTATGGACCGTGAATCAAATTTTGTCCCTTTTTAGAAGCTTGTGGCTATTGAGACTCGCGTGTTGTGACTCGCATCATACTCTAGTAACAGCCCGTGTCGGTCATTCTGTTTCATGAGAATGTTGCTAACGTCGTTTACCTGCCTGTTCCGGCGTATTATAGCAGCTCTCAAGCTTGCTGAAATTATTCCTCACGACGTTCCCTTTGATTTTCATGACCCCTCAGCAGCTCTCTGGGAGGCCAAATAATGAGCATGTTGCTGATGTCGATGATGTGCCTATTTAAGCAGCTCTTAAGGTAGCCTGCCGCTGAACTTATTCCTCACGACATGCCCTATAATTTTTTTGAATCCTTTTAGCAACTTGCTACAACGCGAAATAATATGCATGTTTTCGGCATCAATGATATCCATTCTTTGGGATGAAAAGCAGAATACTATAAGTTTAATCCACAAACATCCAAACATCTTAACCTAACATCTAAATTTTAGTAGGATCTGAATCTACATAATTCTAAATTCTCGCGGACGAAGTCGCGGGTAGAAGCTAGTAGGTAGATATTTACGAATGTTAAAAACAAAATTTGATGATTTTTCGCAAGTAATTAAACCTGATACGATACAATATAATATTTCAATCGCACTTCATATTTAGAGCTAGGAAAAACCTTATTAAGCTGCAAATATTTATTCAACGTAAAATTATTATTTTTTTATAGCTCATCGATCAAGCGTTGGGCGAGAGGAACGCTCGACAAACGCTGATGTGAAAGCAGCCTTAAAAAAATGCTGTGTTTGCTTTATTTGATTTTATACGAGATCGATGGCTATAAAAGCTTCCATTGTATCATAAAAATTATCTCAATGTGTCTCACCGCAAATTTTTATATGTTTGTAGATTAACATATTAAAACAATGAACCAAAATAAATATTATAATTGAATCACTCAATCAGCTGTTTTTGAGTTTTCTAATGTCACTGTGATGACAAACGTCAAAACTGTTTTCCTATTACTACAAATTTTATTTTTTCTCCCTCGGGAATAGATCATTATCTCGGGATAAAAAGTATCCTATATTTTATTCTAGGTATTAAACTATCTTTGTGCCAAATTTAATTTATATCCGATCAGCCGTTTTTGCGTGATTGCAAAACAAACATCCAAACATCCAAACTTTCACATTTATAATATTAGTAGGATTATCTATTAGCAATGAAATTAAGAATATGCATGCATTCTAGCACCAACAATACTTATTCAATTGTATTTTTTATAGAAAAAATAATGTATTTTTTAAGACGAAAGATTACAGCTGATGTATTCATCTATCAAGATGAATGCGTGTGTTAATCACCCAAGTTAAATTCAAGGTATCCGTAAATCCATATTGACATTGCGCAATACATTTGTACACATCTAACACATCTATCATTAATTGAGATTCCGACATTTCACGATACGTGATTTGGCCATGCAATACTGTTTAGTTATTAGCCAGCAGGCCATAAAACATTAACTAGGTACCTGTCTGCCTCCAACTCGTTAGAATGACGTCGCCACATCCTGGGCAGGTCTAAAAATATTGCAAATGAATAAAAAACGCATTTATTATGTAACAAATGTGTGGGAACATCGACAGGTGCGCCTCAGGAAATCTCGGCTTGCTTCTGTGCGCTAATCGCTAATTTATTGTGTGTATATCACTGTTAAATGCTTTGGATTATTTCATTATATTTGAGTCGTCCGTTTCGAAAATCAATTTAAATTTATTGGATTTCTAACCGGGGTAAATTGTCAAGATTCCTTGAATAAACTTAAATGTACCTAATGCGACTCTAATGAGATTTTTGGTAAAAGGACTATAAGGACCGATGATTAGGTTATATGAGAGAAAAAAATTCCAGTAACCTGAATAACCAAACTGTCCCTTCAATTTACAACAAATATTACTAAGAAAATTATGTATCTCCGAAGCGACAGAATACGACTTCAATTCCTGTAATCAAGTATCAATGTGTCTATTATGAGATCCTGACAACAAACCTGTATATCCATCTGTTGGAGTAAGTCGTATTACCTATAGTGGCAGTGCTAGTGATCGTTGCAATCTAATCGCCATCAAATTATGAGTCAGCTAAACGGTAGCTGCAAAACCCGGAAATGTTTCACAACTATTGCTGGACTCCAAGAGATGTCATTAACGTTATTACATTAGTCTACAGAATGTGGTTAAAGGTTTATAATATGAACGTTACTACGTTATAGGCTGTGGTTAAAGGACGTTACTTCATCAGGTTGCGTTTGAATTTGGTTGCGTTCGAAGTTGGTTGCGTTGGTTAGATGATCCACGGACTATCGGAAAACTTAAAAAATCCATTTTCTTTTTGATTGATAATAGTGTTGCAAATAAAATATGTATATCTATTTTTAATTAATCGAGCCTCTTTTGAATGAAGATCAGGTTTCACGCGAACACTTTTTAACTAACTTGTTTCCGAAGTCGTAGTTCTTTTCGTTCGTTCTTATGCCGACAGTTAATAATCGAAGATAACGAAATGAAACTAAGTTTTCTAAGCGCTGCACCGGTAATACAGTTTGATAAACTTTGATAACACACACACTTAACACACTTATCACAAATAATAATGATAAGATAATATGTAAACGTAACATACGTAAGATAAACTCTATAATTTTGTCATCTGGAACGTGATAAGTTCTATGCAAAAGACTTAAACGTAGTCAATACGCCGGTGTCGTTCTGATGAAGGTCCGTGGGAACACATACAGGTGTGGCAGATGTTATGGCACACAACAACATTGTTGCAAAGACGCGAGGACCACTTTGCTATCACATGAATATAATTTCAGTCTTTCATACACTCATAAAGAGAAAATCAAAGTTGTATATACGATATTATTGAAGAAAATATTATAATAAGTTTCATTCAAAACACTGGCCAGTGACCAATGGTCTTACTATTATTTTGTCATTCAAGCACTACTTAATTCTCGCATATACATATTTTCAAACAATTAATTACAACATCAACTGGTCTTAGAACAAACTTTATGTTTAGACTGAATTGACTATCCGTTCAATGAATGATGTCATTTGCTTGCGCCGATTACAAGTTTCTATGTGTTGTTATTTATTCTAAGGTTGTTTTATGATTCACCGTGAGAAGCCGTGGCGCAGGTGGCGGCGCCGGCGCACCGAGAGATCGTAATTGGACATAAACCTTTACTTCGACGAATCATCACCGCATACGTCTTATTACATCGCTCTTTGTCTTATTGTATTCCCACAAACTCAATTGCAATGGTTCATATTAACAATTACCTAGCTTTATTGCAACTTTTACTGCTGAATTACAAAATCTATATATATTATAAAACAGTAACTCGATAATGTCTGTACATTGAAGATATTTAAGAAAATTTGATATCAGGGGACTCAATAGGAGCAATAGATTGCAAATCTGTCATTTTTAAAAATCTTGTCTGTCTGTATGTTTGACACCGCATCACGCCAAAACTACTGGATGAAGTTGAATGCGGTTTTCACAGTTGTGTTGCTGGTGGTCTAACTTAAAATCTGGTGTACGTTTTATTGTGATACGTCGCTTAAAAGCCGAGATATCAATAAATAGGACTTTTTGATACGCCACATAACAGCAAGAAATTGTGAAAGTGCCCGATAGAGGGATAGAAAAGACTGTTTAGTATCGGAAATATTCGTTATTTCTTAAAAAAATCTATGTTTATATATTTTTTTTAATTTATGATTTTGCTGTGAATTAGTTCTGCTAATCAACAACAGATGTCAGTTTAGGTCACTAAGTTACACACTCACACACTCTTACCCCCCGCAGTAGATTTTAATCTGTGTCGTAGGTGGCATGGACGACACGTAACACATCACAGTAACACCCATGACCCGAGTACAAATATTTATCTGTTACATAAATATCTGCCCCAGCCGGGAATCGAACCGGGGACCCCTTGCTTCGCAGGCAGGGTCGCTACCAACTAGGCTACAGGGTCGTCAAACATTGGGATTTTAAGTCAATATAAATATCTGCCTTAGCCGGGAATCGAACCTGGGACCCCTTGCTTCGCAGGCTGGGTCGCTACCAACTAGGCTACAGGGTCATCAAACATTGGGGTTTTAAGTAAATATAAATATATGTCCCAGCCGGGAATCGAACCCGGGACCCCTTGCTTCGCAGGCAGGGTCGCTACCAACTAGGCTACAGGGTCGTCAAACATTGGGGTTTTAATTAAATTTACTTATTAGACATAACTAAGATAGATTTTGTTATCGCATTAATATTATAGATTCACTGTATGATGGTGTGGATCAGAGTTAACGATAATATCTATTATGACACAATTTAGTAAATTTACCATATAATGTTTTTTTTTTGTAAATAAATAAAAATCTTAAATTCCGACAAAATATTATTTGTATAATTTAGATTTCCTTACTGTAATGTAGAAATAGGCACATAGGAGATAATAATAAAAATACAAATCCTTTACATATTTAATAATCAAAATGAGTAAGAAATTAAAATATTTGCGAATAACCATTTACTGCTGTCACCTACTGGTCAATGACTACCAAGACGGCCGGCATAGGCAAATTTTATGACCAGACGTAAGTGCAATACAAATAACTAAAATACTTTTGAATTTGCGAATAGCCACGTAAGAGCAGACGAGTCACCTGATTGTAAATGGTCACCGTTTTCCATAGAAGAATCAGTGCGTCGTCCATGATCAGACTTAAAGGCATCATCCATGCGTTGTCATCCAAGAAAGAAAATAAAAGAAAGAAAAAATAATAAATTATCAAGATGATTCAATTTCCATTCTATAAAGTTTAGAGACAGTTGTTTATGATGTAGCAAAGCTTTTAATTAAGATATATCGAGCTATATAAATAGTAATAAAAATAAACTAATCACACGCTGTCTTATCCACAAACTTTGAAGTAGTTAAAAACAATAAGTTTCTTTTGAAACGTTTTCCAGGAATAATAATATATACTTCTGGCATTTGGACCAGGTTCTTGGGCGAAAAGCTCGACCTTACGTAGTTGGAAGTTACACTTAAAAACCCCAGAGTTATTCAGGAATAAATTCAGGAGAATAGAGTCTTCCGGTTGAGAGCCGGGCCCTGCTATTGCGTAGGAGATCCTTTCATTACCATAAATCTACAGAGCTCGGGGGCCTCTTCTGACTTCTGAATTTCCACAGAAGCGTTTAACTCTCAGGCATTCAAGTGTCCCTGAGCGACTCCCGTGGCCCGTGGTCAGTGTGATCAAACATTGATCGAAAAACCTAATAATATGGTACATCTCAGGTACCTGCTAAACCACCCGATATACGTGATCTGGTGAACAGAATGGGGACCGTCTTATAGACATTATTACATGGTCAGATAAAAACAAAAAAAAATAATCTTAACAAAAAGAAGGAAGAAGTAGTGCCAAGAAAACACTTAAGTAATTCAAATGGAAGAAGAATTCGATTAGGTTAGATTTGGCTGTTTATAAATAGGAGCAGTACGTTATTCCAGTACTTGGATTATTTTTTCGAATCCAACGATGTATATAACTCATTTTCGCCAAAATGGAGCTTTAGTATTATTGCCTTTCCAGTGACGATACTGACATTATAAAACCAGTACATCGTTGACCGATTCAGGGTGTAGTCGTGTATCTTACAGACAGAATATTACTCCCAGAATGTTACTCTAGAATGGGTGGGAATAACTTAACGTTTTTAAGAATATTTGTTGTTGGTAACGTTGACATTGCAAAACCAGTACAACGTTGACCAATTCAGGATCTAATGGTGTACGTGTAGTTAATGTATACAATCTCACTAATATTTCTTAAATTAAGGTATTTTTTTAGGTAGAAATTTGTCTCCCAGTTATTTCATATCCCGCATTAAAAAATAGGTTGCATGTTCGTCGGGATCGAGTCGTTCGAGTTCGAGGCTCGGGGATGGATCTACTCCTTTAGGAAAAGGGGTACAATAATTTAGTATGGAAGTTGTGTTTACAGGTTATAATTATTATTTTGACTGCTTTTATATATGTGCTACCTACTATATAAATTTTTTGTATGTTTTTTAGGGTATTGTTCTTCAAAAGAAAAAACATATCCCTTATAGGATCATTTCGTTGTCTGTCTGTCTGTCTGTCAACCTTATTATCTTAGTAATGCGTGGAGGCATAATTCCAAACAAACTTAAATAAGTTTAAGTTTTTGATTAATCGATTGAATAATAGTTTTTGGTTAATTGATCGCTATGTCCATGTATGGGAACGACAGTTTTCCAGCGGCAAAGTTCCCAGGTGTCTTATGTTTACTTTTAGTAGACTTTATTCACCTATGCAGCCAGGTGATTCGGTTCTGTAAGTTTGGACAGAACCCTCGGTGCGCAACTCTGATTCGCATTTGGCCGGGATCTTTTTTGATTACTAATTCTCCTCAAGTCCACGCAGACGAAGTCGCGGGTAGAAGCTAGTTCATTTATAAACGGAAATGTATACTTTTAATGCTTTCGTACTTGAAGCAGCTGAAATAAAGCGCTTGATGATTATATCCACTGAATAATTTTTTCTCTATAGCATAATTTAAATAGTGGCATTTAATAGGAAACGGGTTATTTTGTGATTGAAGACTAGAGCGTAGGTACACCATCTGTTCTCTGTTAGTTGGTGAAGGAATGGTACATCCATTCTTTCATTCATTCATCCATCCACTTAAGCGTCGATTTTTGTTATTCCAGTAAAAGCCTTACAAATGATACTTCAGGAATACTGAGACGAACATGTACTTTCATGTTTGCCACTACAACACTGAACACTGCATTAACAAAAGACGCAGGAATAACCACTTCATTATACCATAACTCTTCCTTATAATGTAACGTTACGTACCATGTATGGTACTACAGCTAGGGTAAAATCTCACCTGCCTGGATAGTTATCACTCTTCGGCTATAATTAATCTCATACTTAATTATGTTGACGTGTTCTGATTGCAGTGTTGGTACCTAAGCTAGAAAAAGAAGAACTAGAAAATTCTCCGCTTCCTTTTCTATTTGCTGATATCAATATAACCTATATAGGATCAATATAAATATCAATATAGAATAAATAAAACCCGCCAGGCTTTGAGCGCTTCAGGCTTCAGCTTTTACCATATTATTATTTGTTACAGCTGCAGACATACATTTAATGCTGCAGTTAATTTTAGAATCCAATGTATGACGTCAATAGTTTATGGACTGCATACAATGATTAAACAGATAATAAACGCTGAGGTAAACTGACTTGTCAATAAACGGAATCTTGGCTCAACCAAGAGAAATTAATAGTATAGTTTTCGGAGAAATCATTGTAAATTCATTGTCTCAGAACTATTTTGCTTATATTACTATTATAAGGTTAATGTCTGCTGTAAGATATAACTCAACACAACACGCAGTCGATTCATGGCGGTATTCAGTGCTATTTAGTTGCTCATGGTCGTCGAAAATGTTGTGTCAATCGTGTGCTAAGGGTGCCTTGAAATAAATGACGAAAATAACTCCACAGGCACATTTTTGAAACGTAAAGAACGTATTTTCATGAAATTCAGCACATAGGTTGACCAAAATCTGGAATAGGGTACTTATTATTCCGGAATAACTCTTGACAAAAAATACCGACTTTAAAATTAAGGATAACTCAAAAACTACTTCTTAGATCCCGCTCTTTAAATGGGACTACATGACAAGCACCAGCTTTCGATTAATCGATAATTCGATGAATACCTCCTCCTTTTTTGAAGTCGGTTAAAAAGCGAGAAAAGCCACGGGAATAGCGTTAGTATTTTAAACATGAAAGTTTGTATGGATGTTTGTTACTCTTTCACGTAAAAACTTTAGTACGGATTTCCTTGAAATTTAGCACACAGGTGGACTAAGAACGGACACAAGGTAATTATTATCCCGGAAATCGCAGGCATAATATGTGGTAATTACCAACATGAGCTAAACAACTCATTTTTTCTTTCTTTCTTTTTCTTCTCTCTTTCTTGGACGGCAACGCATCAGCGATGCCTTTGGTGTTGCTGATGTCCATGGGCGACGATAGCCACTTACCATCAGGTTAATCGTTTGCCGGCTATTTCTATAAAAAGAAATGACGACGCGACGCCCGACGACGTCATTTGTATTCATCAGATTCTATAACCTCAAACCATAAATACGAGTATATTGAGTAGGTACAGTAATACATAACCAATTATCGATTACCAAGGAATGTGAGCGCAGTGTCGACATTCAAATGCAAATAACGTTGCCAGGACTACATAATTATAGATTTATTATTATTAATGTATATAAATTATAGTTGAAGATTAATTAATTTATGATATTTTATTGTGCGCAACAAAAATATATTATTTGTGTTTTTCTAAGTGTTATAAAAACTACTGGTTATAAAATTAACGTAAGAATATTAAATATTAATGACGTAATATTAGGTTATTTACATTATTGTACATTAATTTGTACATACGGATGTCAATAGCCTTCACTTTCAGCAAAACCTCAATTAATAGGCACTTTAGTGAAGTTCAGAATGGTTTGTAGTGGCAAAATGCCACTATAGTAAGGCCGATTTACAGCCGATACAAATGTAAACAAACTACTAAAATCGTTTTCTAAGGTTTTCACCAACTGACATGAATTTGTACACCAAATGCGTTTTATTTAGACAAACTTATTACTCATTAAAGCAAAATAGTGCATTATGTTAAAGGTTTTAGATCGCTTCTTGGAAATAAGATTGTCATTGCAAAGTGTTTGAATGACGACAGTGTCATTTAATTTCGCTTATATCCATATTTATTCGGAGTTTATAATTGTTTTCGATCAATATAATTATGTATATTTATTTAAGAATTCACCTTAATGAGTAGTTTGTCTAAATAAAACGCATTTGGTGTACAAATTCATGTCATGTCAATTGGTGAAAAACCCTAGAAAACGATTTTAATGATTTGTTTATATTTGTATCGGCTGCAAATCGACCCTACCGTATATGTAGTTATGCATAGGTATAGTTCAGCATATTGAGTTTAATGAAAGCAATTTAATATTAACATAATTATGTAAAAACTATTTTAATATTATTTAGTAAAAAAAACTAGGCCACACACATAGTGATTCAAAGCTCGTTTCGTTTCCAACATAGGTACACAGCGTACACAGTAGTACACACTATTTATACCAGTGCAGCGGCGCGGTTGAATCAAGCGATTTCCACGCGCGATGTGTGTCCGGACTTAATTTCCACTGTTAAGCTGCAAACATACTATAAGCCGCGTCCGATCTGACGCGGCTGACAGCCGTGACTGATAATGTGCACATGACAAAAACATCCAGAGCGCCAGATTGCTCTTGGACGTCCGAACGCCTCAAGGTGCCTCAAGGTCAGTATACATTCATTATTTAGATACCTATTACGTCACATCCTTCAGCCGCGTCCGTAAGCCGCGTCCGACAGTTTGTTTTCAGCTTTAAACTGTGTTTGTACTGAAAATACATTTCTGTCTGATGTTTGATCGGGCGGTTAAACGGTGCAGGAAAAACAACGAGGTTACAAATTGGACGGTAATGTTTGAAATTTGAATGGTCGAAGGCATTTTTAGAGCGCACGTGGTGCGACTACTATTATGTTAGTTGATTACAGTGCGGTGCTGAAACTATTATTTTTATTAGACCTGCGTCTGTTATATAGTACGAGTAACTGCCCTCGCTTTGCTTCGGTTTTCTTATTTTTTTACACCTTGGGTTACATTATTGGAGTTTTATTAAGGATCCCTATTTTTTTTGAAAATATAATATAGCCTATGTTACTCGGGGATAGTGTAGCTTCCCAACAGTGAAAGAATTTTTCAAATCGGTTCAGTAGTTTCGGAGCCTATTCAACGCAAACAAAAAATCAAATCTTTCCTCTTTATATATTAGTATAGATGTACCTAAGTGCTTGTGTCAATTATTAAAGCTTGCCCTAAAGCACAAAGACATAATAGTACATAATTGTACCTAAAGGTAGTGTGGTAGGTATTAAGTTTAATTTAAGACTGATGTAACACAAATTCCATGAGCCTTTTCATGCTTAGAAAAATATGTTCATGAAAACAGAGAATATTAAAAATTACATGATTATTTTAAAGACAAGACTGCTTGGACATGAGTTTTATGAATATAGATTGTAGTAGATGATAAGTGCTATCTGTAACTGTGAGCAGGAAAAAAAACAACCCTGGTAGTTTCTTGCTGCTTCTTCTCCCGGGCCCCCTCACAGTAGGGCCTTGTTGAAGCATTGGCGTAGCTTGCATGACTTTCAAAAAGTGTTTGTAAACCAAACCAATTTTGAATAAAAACATTTGATTTGATTTGATGTGATTTGATTTAGAGTAGGTACATAAATGCTCTACACTAGATAATTAAATAAGCAAAGACTGTTTGATAAAATGCGCTTCCACGTCAGGGGATTTATTTATAATGATACCTACTTAGTTTCATTGTTAGTAATCACACAGAACGAAAGTCGACAGTCAATCAATCAAAGAGAACATAGAGGAGCAAATGAGTGCCAATCGAATTACATTCGTGAGTAATTTATAGAACAAAGTAATTTCACGGCACGATACCGTCTCGTCGCGCCGGCCGCGCCGCGTCGCGTCGGCGTTGCGTCAATGAACCGTGGTCACCGCGGATATCCTCCCGAGCATCGATTGTCTAAAAACACCCGTGGGAAAACGTTTTTTTCATTTTTTTTATAAGCTCTGTACGAGCACTTGCGCTCGATAATTGAGAAATCGATTTTAATTGATTCCGGATAGTCACTAGATCTAGACAAAAACAATGTAGATACGTGACATATTGATAACCTCCTCCTTTCTTGTAGTCAGTAAAAAACTGGACAGAGTTTATGTAGCATATAAAAATCTAAAAACATAAATCAAATTAGGTAAACAAAAATAATTAGGTACCCACCTAAGTATCTCCGTCTGACATATTAAATACTAAGTATCGAATACATGTCAATGTGTACTGTGCACAGAAAAATCTATTATAATAATAACACAAACAATATCAGAGGAACAATACCGTTAGTGCAGATGTGTCGCTGCCACATCTGTCTGGTCAGCTTGAACGTTGCGCAATGGTTGCGGGTTGCGGGCCGGGACATGTTGCAACATAAAGCTGCATTATTGTTAATAGTGTTAACCATTGTAAATAATGTAAATATAAAAAGTGTTGTTGACCTACTTTAAACACTTAAATTATTTAATTTAATTGGAAAGGTTGTTTCAAATAAGGTGCAGCGCAGACGACGCTCTTTTTGTGCGATCGAGTGTGCGGGCGCACAAATGTCTACATGGCGCGCAAACAGTTGTGCGCCGCCATTGAACTAGTATTACTAGCGTATAGAACAGACACCGCGAACATTGGGTTCGGGGGTGTGCATTGCAGCCGGCCGGCTGCATTTCATTCTGTCACTCGGCTGTCACTCGGCTGCGCTCATGGCGGCCGCATGCCAAAATTGTTTATGAAAAAACTGAAAAAATGCCGTCGTGCATAATAAGAACGTATCACAATTGCACGACAAAAAACAAAAAAGATAATGGTATCACTTTATCATCGGTAAGAAAACAAAATATTAAGTTAAATCAACTAAAACGAATTTAATTAAATTATTGTGCAATGTTCCCGCCATTTTGAATGAAAAAATCATAAGGAGCGTTTGAACTTGGCAAGCCACTAGCGTGTTAATGGAATATATAAACTTGCTTAGGTTGCCGTCTTGGTTCGGCAAGTGTCATATACAAAGTTACTCTATGGCAAGTGTGCAAACGAGGCTTCTAATTTAAAAAGAGAACGGAGGGCAAGCCGGCGGTGGAACACACATTTTGTTAGAGATGTCTCCTCTATGTATGTATCTCAATGTGCGCCGCACTTTTTGCGCGTCGTATGCGTTACTGCATATAATTGCAAAGGTTCTATTTTCATAGACTTAAAAGTGCGTCACGGACAGTGTGCCGTCTGCGCTGCACCTAAAAATCAAGTAATCAATACAATAATAAATAAAATCAAAAAATAAAATATGTGTATATAGATTGCTGGGATAACTGACTGTCTATTAATGCACATGTAAAGAAGGACTAGGTACTTAGGTCACAAGAAAACGTGACTCTTATTTAATTGTGCGTATATCAGCCGGACTTATTTTTTACCGGGAATAAAACCATCCACGGAGTCACAACAAAAAAGAACACGATTTTGTAAGATAAGTATTAGACTACACGGTTATGGTATAGTTATAGTTCTATTTACTCCAAGTTTTATATAATGTTTTAGATAGAGTCTGAGACCTGCCTTGTTATCATTAGGGCAACTTTACCGTCAGTGTTTTGTACGAGTGTATATAAATAGGACAGGTCATCACCCATATACATCAGTTAAATCAAAGAAATCACTGATGCGTTGCCGGCCATAAGCATTATTTCTGCCTCTACGACCGAAATACGTCAAAACATTTTCACGTCAATGCTATTACCAAATTAATACTTAACCCTTTCAACAGCTCTTCGTTCAAAAGACACTGGCTAATAGCACTAATGAGATCAAGCGTATATTGGTCATAAATCGCGCGCTATACATTATGACAACAATAAAATCGATGTCAGCGGCAACGTATTTTAGCATCTGTCGGTAGCAGCCGCCGGTGACATGTGTGTGTAAAACAAAACCCTTACCCCCGAGGGGTGAGATTTCCTCCACCAGGTGAGAGTGGACCGGTGGAGTACACATATGTTGCCACGTGTGGCATGGGGAACCCCTCTACAGGTGCCCGTATGAATGAAACGAAATCTTTGTTGGCCGCCCATTGACAACAGAACGTTTGGCGCGCAATTTTAGCGGGCTTGCTATTCCACAGATTACAAAGGGTTGTTTACTATCTCGTTATTGGTAATAACGGGATTAACTGCTTATTAATCCAGATGTTTGGATTACGCATTCATGTGTCATAATCGCTTAAATGTGAAAATTCTTTACTTTATAATATTACGTTTAATGTATTAAAAGATTAGCTACGTGGTAGTTAGTACTATAATCTCTAGGCACTGAAAATACCAAAGATCTAGATGGTTATTAAACCAGCTAAAACAAGGGCAAACTATTTATGCTTGTGATACAATATTGTACTGTGGATTTTAATTAGTTTTTTTTTAAATTTAGTTTCTGTTAATTAAATTTATATCTGCACTGTCACTTGACTTACGGCCGGTCTCAATAATGTACTAACAGATGGAAGACTGTGGATAGGGCTACCATTAGTATGTTATCTGTCATATTTGTCAATTTTTGCGTCTGAAAAATTGACAAGTATGACAGATGACATACTAATGGTAGCCCTATTCACAGTCTTCCATCTGTTAGTACATTATTGAGACCGGCCGTTAGTTTATTTTCACTTAAGTTGAAATACGTAACAAAAATTCATAGTTTTTAATTAGAACTGTACAAATTATAGTTTCTTACATCGTCCCCTTCATTCTTGACATAATAAAATAACTTCTTTCCCATGATTAAGATTCCACAAGGAATAATTCCGTTGCTCCCCCGAACAGGTGCTGATTAAGGTCAAGCAGTTCCCATTGCAATGGGTCAGTAACTAAGTCTTAGTTCCGCAGCCGTCAGACCATGGATGACCGTTGGATGAAATAAACTCTTTTAGTTTTTTAGATAAGAAGTGTTTGCATATTATTACAACTGGATGGGAACAGTTGAGATATTATGTTCAATTTTTGAAGACTTTTGTGAGCGATAAAAGTTTTTCTCGCTATTTTGTCACTATTGACAAATTAACAAAGTCTGAGAGGAATCGCGCTATTAAAAGGGCTGAAAGTGGAAACAAAGCATCTGGTCCGGATGCAAAAATACGCGATCACATTTGGACAGATTGCCGTCATTGCCGAGACCGAAGGGCTACCGAGTCAGCCAGGATACACGGCCGTCGGCTAACTGCTTCCTCATTAGCCCCGAGTAATCGCCTCTTCCGCTATTAAGTATGTACCTCTGTCGTTGTGCAACTATAGTCTTACATTCTGTGCAATATGGATACATGGGTATGGACCGTTTTTGAATACTTCAAGACCTGTGCATCGGTATCTATGGTCTTTTTATGGTAATTCGTTATTGTCGGTTACATATTTTGGTATTTGTCTAATATTTGAACGATTATAGACATATGGCTATGTTAATTTCGTAAGAGATAAGCAGAACCTTTGTAAAATGTATCTGTCATTTGCTTTCCTTTTAATTTTTATGTGTACATGAACAATAAATAAAAAAATAAAAAAAAACGATAGAGCAAAGAATATGCCAGATATTTAGTTTAGATATTTATTTTGTACTCCCCTGGGTCTTATCGAAATACTGTAGCATTTTTTTGGATTAGGAGATACTTATATGACTTGTATTAAGGAGGGATCTTACGATCGAAGTAAGACCTAAGATTTGTCAACTCAGATCTCATCCCAGATAAATTGCATTTGGCCTAGCGGAGTCTATCTTGAAGTAGGAAGTAATATGTATGTGCTTGTTTGTGGGCGCTGAAGTCCTAGAAAGGGGCGGTTTTCGAAATAAATTTTGATAATTTGTTACCTATTGTACAGAGTACATACATATTACAAGATTATCGCATCGGTGAGCCCAAAAATACAAGAGACAAAACTCGTAATTCCTGTATGTCGCAAAGGATTTTGACTTCAAGAAAATCGATATAGCTATCAAAGTACGTAAAAATAGGCTGTCAAGAAAAAACACAAGATATCTATTGGTCACGCCTCGGTGAGCCCCAAAATACAAGAGACAAAAATCGTAATTCCTGTATGTCGCAACGGATTTTGACCTCAAGAAAACCGATATAGCCATCAAAGTACGTAACAATAGGCTGTCAAGAAAAAACACAAGATATCTATTGGTCACGCCCGATCGTGTGGCAAGAGGGCTTGAAACAAAAGCGGTCCCAGTAGATCAGAACATGATAATAAAGCGTATATTGGGAAAGGATTTACAATCAAACTTAGATCGTGACCGTCTGAATCACAGAATAGTCTTGAGATCAGAAGTTTAATGTAACATCTATAGTGATGTACTACATGATATTATTAGCCGCGCCATTAAAGAAACGAATCTAAAATGGCGGAAATTATCTATCCCCCTCACTCACACGTTATTCCTGTCTTTAGCGTGCGAGTGAGGGGGAATGATAATTTCCGCCATTTTAGATTCGTTTCTTTAATGGCACGGCTTATAGTTTATTATACACATATAATAGGTACTAGTGACTACAGTACGAATGTCTTACTCGATGTCAATTAAAATTTACACATCAGTGCCTATTATATTATATTATACTAGCTTCTACCCGCGACTTCGTCTGCGTGGACTTGAGGAGAATTAGTAATCAAAAAAGATCCCGGCCAAATGCGAATCAGAGTTGCGCACCGAGGGTTCTGTCCAAACTTACAGAACCGAATCACCTGGCTGCATAGGTGAATAAAGTCTACTAAAAGTAAACATAAGACACCTGGGAACTTTGCCGCTGGAAAACTGTCGTTCCCATACATGGACATAGCGATCAATTAACCAAAAACTATTATTCAATCGATTAATCAAAAACTTAAACTTATTTAAGTTTGTTTGGAATTATGCCTCCACGCATTACTAAGATAATAAGGTTGACAGACAGACAGACAGACAACGAAATGATCCTATAAGGGATATGTTTTTTCTTTTGAAGAACAATACCCTAAAAAACATACAAAAAATTTATATAGTAGGTAGCACATATATAAAAGCAGTCAAAATAATAATTATAACCTGTAAACACAACTTCCATACTAAATTATTGTACCCCTTTTCCTAAAGGAGTAGATCCATCCCCGAGCCTCGAACTCGAACGACTCGATCCCGACGAACATGCAACCTATTTTTTAATGCGGGATATGAAATAACTGGGAGACAAATTTCTACCTAAAAAAATACCTTAATTTAAGAAATATTAGTGAGATTGTATACATTAACTACACGTACACCATTAGATCCTGAATTGGTCAACGTTGTACTGGTTTTGCAATGTCAACGTTACCAACAACAAATATTCTTAAAAACGTTAAGTTATTCCCACCCATTCTAGAGTAACATTCTGGGAGTAATATTCTGTCTGTAAGATACACGACTACACCCTGAATCGGTCAACGATGTACTGGTTTTATAATGTCAGTATCGTCACTGGAAAGGCAATAATACTAAAGCTCCATTTTGGCGAAAATGAGTTATATACATCGTTGGATTCGAAAAAATAATCCAAGTACTGGAATAACGTACTGCTCCTATTTATAAACAGCCAAATCTAACCTAATCGAATTCTTCTTCCATTTGAATTACTTAAGTGTTTTCTTGGCACTACTTCTTCCTTCTTTTTGTTAAGATTATTTTTTTTTGTTTTTATCTGACCATGTAATAATGTCTATAAGACGGTCCCCATTCTGTTCACCAGATCACGTATATCGGGTGGTTTAGCAGGTACCTGAGATGTACCATATTATTAGGTTTTTCGATCAATGTTTGATCACACTGACCACGGGCCACGGGAGTCGCTCAGGGACACTTGAATGCCTGAGAGTTAAACGCTTCTGTGGAAATTCAGAAGTCAGAAGAGGCCCCCGAGCTCTGTAGATTTATGGTAATGAAAGGATCTCCTACGCAATAGCAGGGCCCGGCTCTCAACCGGAAGACTCTATTCTCCTGAATTTATTCCTGAATAACTCTGGGGTTTTTAAGTGTAACTTCCAACTACGTAAGGTCGAGCTTTTCGCCCAAGAACCTGGTCCAAATGCCAGAAGTATATATTATTATTCCTGGAAAACGTTTCAAAAGAAACTTATTGTTTTTAACTACTTCAAAGTTTGTGGATAAGACAGCGTGTGATTAGTTTATTTTTATTACTATTTATATAGCTCGATATATCTTAATTAAAAGCTTTGCTACATCATAAACAACTGTCTCTAAACTTTATAGAATGGAAATTGAATCATCTTGATAATTTATTATTTTTTCTTTCTTTTATTTTCTTTCTTGGATGACAACGCATGGATGATGCCTTTAAGTCTGATCATGGACGACGCACTGATTCTTCTATGGAAAACGGTGACCATTTACAATCAGGTGACTCGTCTGCTCTTACGTGGCTATTCGCAAATTCAAAAGTATTTTAGTTATTTGTATTGCACTTACGTCTGGTCATAAAATTTGCCTATGCCGGCCGTCTTGGTAGTCATTGACCAGTAGGTGACAGCAGTAAATGGTTATTCGCAAATATTTTAATTTCTTACTCATTTTGATTATTAAATATGTAAAGGATTTGTATTTTTATTATTATCTCCTATGTGCCTATTTCTACATTACAGTAAGGAAATCTAAATTATACAAATAATATTTTGTCGGAATTTAAGATTTTTATTTATTTACAAAAAAAAAACATTATATGGTAAATTTACTAAATTGTGTCATAATAGATATTATCGTTAACTCTGATCCACACCATCATACAGTGAATCTATAATATTAATGCGATAACAAAATCTATCTTAGTTATGTCTAATAAGTAAATTTAATTAAAACCCCAATGTTTGACGACCCTGTAGCCTAGTTGGTAGCGACCCTGCCTGCGAAGCAAGGGGTCCCGGGTTCGATTCCCGGCTGGGACATATATTTATATTTACTTAAAACCCCAATGTTTGATGACCCTGTAGCCTAGTTGGTAGCGACCCAGCCTGCGAAGCAAGGGGTCCCAGGTTCGATTCCCGGCTAAGGCAGATATTTATATTGACTTAAAATCCCAATGTTTGACGACCCTGTAGCCTAGTTGGTAGCGACCCTGCCTGCGAAGCAAGGGGTCCCCGGTTCGATTCCCGGCTGGGGCAGATATTTATGTAACAGATAAATATTTGTACTCGGGTCATGGGTGTTACTGTGATGTGTTACGTGTCGTCCATGCCACCTACGACACAGATTAAAATCTACTGCGGGGGGTAAGAGTGTGTGAGTGTGTAACTTAGTGACCTAAACTGACATCTGTTGTTGATTAGCAGAACTAATTCACAGCAAAATCATAAATTAAAAAAAATATATAAACATAGATTTTTTTAAGAAATAACGAATATTTCCGATACTAAACAGTCTTTTCTATCCCTCTATCGGGCACTTTCACAATTTCTTGCTGTTATGTGGCGTATCAAAAAGTCCTATTTATTGATATCTCGGCTTTTAAGCGACGTATCACAATAAAACGTACACCAGATTTTAAGTTAGACCACCAGCAACACAACTGTGAAAACCGCATTCAACTTCATCCAGTAGTTTTGGCGTGATGCGGTGTCAAACATACAGACAGACAAGATTTTTAAAAATGACAGATTTGCAATCTATTGCTCCTATTGAGTCCCCTGATATCAAATTTTCTTAAATATCTTCAATGTACAGACATTATCGAGTTACTGTTTTATAATATATATAGATTTGAATTCATACACGTTAGATCCAAAACTCAACTAGGAGTGCAATGATGACTATGTATATGACAGATGTTATATTTGTTCTACGAATTATTTTTGGAGTAATAATTTCTGCAGCGGACTTTAAAAAAGAGATGCCATATCATAATAGACCAACGGTTTCAATAATTACTTCAGCCAAAAATAATCGTATGATTGAATTTGAGTAAATTGTAAGTAGGTATACATACACCCACATTTAGATTTTCTACATATTTCGAGTACTGGCATACTTTTCTCTGACACAAATCGTGAGCCAGGTGCGCTCAGCGACACTTAATTGGCGCATAGCGAGACGCCCTCTCGTAATTGGAAGTCATTTACAGAAATTGGATACACATTGGATGATAAGTGCCTCGTGAAGCCGCACAGAAGCTACCAAAAATTTATTCGAAAAACCTGAGCAGACCAGTCATAGTGATCACCCTTGCCTAGGGACATTGCTAACACCAAAAGCTGATGTGTTACCGATAAAGAATGAAAAGAAAGCAGATTAATCTCCAGCTGAAACACGACTAATCGTTTGATGGCTGATTCAAGCAAAATACTTGTTGTGTAGTTTCCCTGAAGCCAGCCAGACTTCAGGAAAAGATCAGTCTTATTATTTTATTTCCAACTTAACTTTCTCCAATTATCTTTATTACATACTACATACCTACTATACTACATACTACAAATAAATAAAATTGAAGTGTCTGTTTGTAATATTAAAATAACCACTTTTTACTAAGTGCATTTGGATGTATACACGATACATATACCAAAACAACATTTTTTTACAATTTTTGTCTGTCTATCTGTCTGTTTGTTCCGGCTAATCTCTGATTGGCTGGACCGATTCTGACGGGACTTTCACTGGCAGTAACTTAGGCTACTTTTATTTTTGAAAAAAAATTAGTTTGTTAGGTGACACGAAGTTCGCCGGGTCAGCTAGTTTATCATAAATATTATGAACCATATCATACTTAATTAGTTTAACTTTAGCACCAAAGTCGTACTTCAAAGGTGATGGTACAGAACTCAGTCGTCGGAACGGTGCTTAGCGACCATGAATCCTGTGAATCAGTTTTTCACTCTCACCGGTCATTCAGTAAAACGCAGCAGAGCGGCACGAAGACGTATGAATAAAAAGGTGCGGGAGGAATCACGGTGCGTAGACACCCTACAGACGGGGGTCAACGAAATAACGTGATTTTGAAGACAGTAACGAACAAATTGTTAAGAAATTTTAAGAATTACCCATTGTTAAGGGAACTGCGGGCTGGTTAACAAGCAGGAAGTTCCAAACGTCCAACGAGTTAATTGATGTAATCATCGCAGAAAATCAGTTTCTGATTTACCGTTTACGGTCCGGGTACGGAATGAATTTTCGAGTCAGCTCAATTTTGCAGTTATTACAATCAAATAATGAGGTCGCTGGAATGTTTCGTGGTAGCATTATTACGCTTTAAATTCGTAAAATGAGCCGTAAGGGGTCAAAATTCGCATGTTAAAATATTAACTTACATTGTAAGTACTGCAAACAAGCATTCGCACTTAAATTTTTTTTTTTTAAAAAGCAGTTACTCAATTTTGTAAATATAGGTAATATTTAAAACGGTTTATTTTTAAGAAATGGGTAACATACACAAACGTTAATAACAAGCTATCGAGAAAAATAAGTAGTTAAATATATGTAATTTTTTTTATGTTAACTCTTCAAAATGTCTGTTTCTTTTTCTTTCTTTCGTTCTTCTTATCCCTCAACGCTTCGGTTATGCCTCTGGTGGTAATAATTTCCACGGGCAACTTTGATTACTTACCATCTGGCGGCACATCTGATCGTAAGTCAGTACTCACATAAAAAAGAAATAATGAGATTTCAGATAAATAAAAAATATTAAAGTACCTCCAAAGCGTCAAGCTCCGTTGAACAATAAAAATACACACCCATCAAGATTACGAAAAAACCTCAGCAATTCTTATTTAAAACGCACTAAGGAACTGCGGTCAGTGCGCACCCTTAGTATTAACTAATATTAACTCGCCCTGTCTTGTCACGCTTTTTCGATTACGATCTTGAAGTCGAACGGCATACTAATAACCATCACTCAACCGACCCGACAATGATAGCTCCAATCTTGGTGCAGGTGTGGCGTATCAATGGGAAAAGTCAAGACGGATTAAGGACATTTGCATACAAAATACGATTCGTCTGTCTGAGAACTTAATCGTGTCTGTAGACATGCGATGCTGACGTAAATCTGCCGTTAAAAGTTAAAATGGTCAGTTTAAATTGGCGTTTATGGATATATGGACTTTATTTGTGAGGCGAGGTAATGAAAGCTTGCAGATTGTTGGAGATATTTGGCCAATGAGGCTGTAAAGAAATCAGTTCAACCCGGTTTACAGTAAGAGTGATATTTGAACAGATTTAATGCTATAATTAACGGAATGTCAGAATTTAACAAAGTGAGCGGACTTTCAGGCCAAAAATCATCAAATTAGCAAAAACAACTTAATATCTCATAATTAATTCTATACTTAATTCATTTATTTAATTTCTTTCTTCTTTCTTCAAAACGGCCCTTAGTATTGGACTGAACATTAATTTTAATTTTCAGTCTACCACCCCAACTCAGAGTCACTAACGGAATACAAATTCTGTACTAAGGAGCGATTTAAGTAACCATTAGTGACTCTGAGTTGGCGCGTACGAGATTGTCGATAACGAATGTCTGTGTGTTTGTGTATATTTGGATGTTGGGTGTGTTACTATTTGGATAAGTAAGGGGGCGTCCATAAATTACGTGAGGTGTTTTTTTAAATTTTCTGTCCCTCCCTCCCCCCCTGGTGAGATGTTGTGAGATTTTATTCAACCCCCTCCTCCAACCCCCAATCTCACGTGAGATTTTTCAAAATGTGGGTTTCTTACGTAAACACGTTGGATTGTTATTGCAAAAAGAAAAAAAAATTACTTCGTGCTTTTATTTACGACTAGATAAGACTAGTAATCAATATTGCTGAGAGTATAATTATTATAAGTGTAATAAAAATTTAACTTAAGCATGTACAATCTGGATTAAATGGACCAAAATAGTATAACTTTTTTGTTTCAATCAGAAAAAAAATTGCGTGATATTTGCCGAGACCCCCCCCTCTCTCCAACGTAAGATTAGATGAGATTTGACTCGACCCCCTCCCCCCCTTAAACATCTCACGTAATTTATGGACGCCCCCTAACCACTTATCACCAAAAGACGTCTAACATCGCTGTCTATAAGCCTTCTTATGCATGCCTTTAAAATACGAGAATATATGTAGTTAGGTACTTACCGAGATTTAATATGCATGCTTTACTTGCATACCGCAAGCTATCCTCTAGATGCGAGTATTATCGTGATTTCCTATTAGTTACATGCTATGGACACCGGTCATTAAAATCACATTTAGTGATGTAGCAACACTGAGAGCGGTCGATCGGTATAGGTCACACTCATATATCATGTCAAGTGATCTATTATTACTTACGTGTAATCATCATTTTATTTTTCCTACGATCACATTATTGATACCTACTTATTTCTGAATCCACGAAGTTACTAAATACTATTTTATCTATCGTGTGCTAAGTGTAAAGCAATTTATGAAACCAATGACGCGGAAATATTAGTGTGTAACATAATTTGAAATGTAAAAAATGATCGATAAATACTTTTAATGTTATGTTTTGTAACACAATTAAGTTAAAATTATAACGTGACGTATCACTAATAAACAGTTTAAATTAACTACTGGGGTAATTTACCCACTTTAAAATCCGTTTATGATTGTTTAAAGGGGTTAGTGGCCAAGCAACTCAAATGTCAGAAGATTTTAAGCCGCCAGATGGCAATCGACATGGCTTAACGATGACGACAGGCACCGACGGTTTCTGTGGTTTGGAAATGCATTAGACCTAGACAGAGTGAACACTTACCAGGCAGAAAAAAATCCTAACACTTCGCGTGTGAGTCTATCATCATCTGAGTGGTAAGACTTCAACAAAGACGTCATTTGTTACTCAACTTAAATAGGCACCAGACGATCCTAGGTTGGACTAAAGTCAAACCCAAAAAAGCTGGAAATAATAACTTGTTTTAGAGTCAATGGCTTCAACCCATTTGGCAACTTAGCCAGGTCACGGGTCTTACCTCTTGAAGAGGCCTAGAGCATAGTCTAAGCTCCAGGTAGGATTGGTGGAAGGGTAAGTTAGTTATTTGGGTTGGCCCAAATATTTGAAGTTTTTATATCCCGGCCTATAATTATAACTTTAAAACGTAATAGCTTGTATAAACTTATACATATTAAGCGTGTGACTATAGATTTGTGAGTTACTATTACAGATATTATTATGAACCTTACAAATTGGAACGCAGTCCACGTGATAAATAATGGCATTACAGATTATTAATATCTATAAAGTACCTCAAACATAAATCCTATTTGCAATCAGTAACAGATGTCTTATTTGTTAGAGAGAAAGCCGTTTAGTTAGAAAGAGACAACGGTAACTTCATAAAATACGATGAACAAGCAAATTATTTCGACGCCGCGAGCTATAAAATCATAAACATGTTATTTAATAGTATACGAATAAATAATACAACAAAATTCCAGTTTAAATCTTTATTCGAAAACAGAACACAGTAAATAAGAAATTCGATCTCGAACTTGACTAAGGCCGTCCAGGGGCGCTCGTCGCCTCAATTTCTCTTTTTATCTCCTTCCGAATGTAATTGATGCACTGTCTTTGTAATTGCCTCAACAGGTAATACCCAGCGGCGAATAACACAGCCACGAACACAATCAACACTATAATGTCCCATATGGATAACTTCTCCATAATTTCATCGTGCGCATGACCACTGATTTGACCGTCCATTTTGACACTAATCATGACACTAATCGTGTTACTAAACAACACAATTCCTCGTTACTAAGCATTGCAACAGTAAATTACAATTATTTTCAATAATGTAAGATAATCAAAACGTTTCAACGCTTAGTTTCACACGCAAAGCGATAATACTTGAGATATCGTTGCCATACTTGCCACTCACATAAATACAAAATTGTTAACGTTTCACGAACGTCATAAACAGTAATTATGAATTACCATTATTCCTGTCGTACTCCCTTTAAGTTAACAGACAGTATATGATCATGTTTGTTGCGGCTAACCGATGTGTTTTAATAAAATTATAGCCGCGGGGAGAGCAATTTAAATAAGTTTTACGCGAGAGTTATTCGCTCGGTGTCGCGTCGCATATTCTTGGTAAGTGATGGCGCAAGGCTTATCTTTGCGGCTTTTGCTAAGTTTTGCGCGAATTGTGTATCAAGAAACGGTCACTACACTACCATGATATTATATTACTACGAGTAGAATGGCAGAAAAGCAGTGATTGTTGGGATGGGGAATACAATGTTGCGAGTTTGAATCTTGGACACCGCTGTAATTTTTCAAAATCTTTTCAAGGTTTATAGATAGATACATTTTTTACGAACAACTAAAACATTCCACGCCTTGATTTAAAAATGTAGAGATTATTCCTACTTTAAGTTTTTATTTTTTAATTATCTATACACTCCTTACTTTACTCACATTATCTTTTCGAATAAAATAAAATATTATTTTCGTATAATTGAAGATTATTGTCAGTACTTATAACTTGACAGAGCGTTGAAGCCGCCGCAATAAAGTAAGCGACTGCTTTATTGTCGCGAAATTATCCACGTTTATCGAGTCGAATGAAAAAGGGATTATTTATGCATGTATTACAGTATCTCAAAGATTGGCTACCTACTCGAAACCTGTTTAAGTCTACAAGCTACTTTGGTCAGCATTGGGAATGCAGTAAGAAAAAGAAGCCGACGAAATCGCGCGACTCCTGCCCGAACGAAAACAAAAGCCTTTGTTAGTTTCCACGTATCCAAAGGCCGTGTAGGGTTACGGAATTCTATAACTAATCGAATTGCTTATTGTTTGGTGAAATCTGATTAGCTTCTTATGCTTTGACTTTCTGCGCGTGATTTGTGAGAGCCGTTGAAAAACGGAGAACACAACCATCATATTCGATGTCTTGTTTCGAATTAATCAAAAATCAATAAGACGAGTTCTTGTTCAACAGATATTTCAATCAAGTAGTAAAGACAAAGATGATTTACATTGGCAAAAAATTATGGGCAAACAAAAATACGATTTAAGAGATTCAATAATAGCTGTTTATCTTGCAATAAAATTATATTTTCACAGCTAAAACCACTTGCATATGATGAATTTACAAGGAAAACTATCACGGCTATGTTAGCATAAGTAATTAATGAGTAATAGTCGATAAACTTACTACTTCGGAACTCTACATTGTGCGTGGCCTGACACGCACTTGCCCGGTTTCTAAGAATAATCTCTCAGATTAGATGATTAAAGAAAACCGGAGATCGACAGTAGATTCTAGTGATGCCGGTGATCGCTTTAACTTCGTAATATTTATTTCAACCTGTATAAATATGAATTACATAAGATATCGGGTCTACAATCATTGTACTTATCCTTTAGTTAAAAATATAGTCAATCAAAGCGAGTCTTGTCTATTCAACTTCATTACTCTGTGACTACGAGATTTACGCGTACATATCTTTGTCACACACACTTGTCAAGAATGTTTAAATTAACGTGTTTAGAGATTGTACTAATTGTACAACGGAAACTGATATTTGTGTGGACATGATTAAGTCATAAAACCGGCTAGTCCATCCGTTTTAACCGGAAATTTGTTGCGTAATAAAAACTTGTCTACGGCACTTTTCAAGCTAGAAACAGCAAAGGTGTATTTCTTAATGATTTATTTCCTCCCACGCACTTGATACCTTTACATACGCGGTTGTTGCGGCTGTATGAGTACTTGCACATGAAATGCCTATGAAGGCTGCCGTAGGGATTTAGTCATACTCATTCATGGAACCATTACCCGCAACAGTTAGAATTTCTGAGGTAAGTTTTTAGTTTTTGGCAACACGTCTGTGAAACCTGGTGTTACAGTTATCGGCAGCAGTGACTACGTACCATAAGATCAACACTTCATATCGCTGTAGAAATAAAGAAACATCCTTTATCATTTCTTTAAAGAAACATTTTGTAGAAAGCAATGAAGTACTCCATAAACGAAGTGATCGAAAGATGCAAACTTAGAGCATAGTGAGCGTACATTTCATCATTTTCTTATTTTTCGTGTTCAATAAATAATTGCAATAAGTAAACTATACGTAGCTGATCTGAGGAGTTTCTTAACGGCTTTCTTCTCCTCCTTAACAAAGCACCTTTCCGAAAAGCTAGTATATTAAAAAAATGACGTGCATAAGTGTATCAGTGATACCTACATGAATAAAAGATTATTTCATTTCATTTTCATTTTCATCATTTTCATTTCATTCCATAACATGGATATATTACTAAAATTTCCCTAGTAGCTAGTCCGCTAGTGTTGTACCGCTGCAATACGAGCGGAGGCGGTGACCCTCGGTAACCTCGCCAGCCTCCATTCATGCACGTACCTATTAGTACACAACAACTCTACTACATTTTCTATATCCATGAAATATTCGTGGATTTATTTTCACTACCTCTATTTCATTAACGTCTAGTGTTGCGAATAACCATGGGCGGTAGGGGTCACTTACCATCCGCTGACCTATCTACTCGTTTACGGTCATAATGCATCAAAATGATGACAACTATCAGAATCTAAGATTGTCTTGAGTCATCAAGATTTCTTTCTTTGTCTTCTTTCTTTCTTGGCCGACATCGCATCCGTGATGTCTTTAGTGGTTTACCCATGGACATCAGCGTCCATGAGTAAAGATGGGCGCTTAGCATTAGGTTATCGTCAGCTCGTTTGTCGGCTATTTTTATAAAAATATGAGAATCTATGAAAGATTCCGTTAGAAATGTTGAAACATGTCAAATCGCATGTAAAAATTACTTGTAAAGATCTGAGATCGCGGTCTTGAGCCGATATCAATTTATTAAAACCGACCTAAAAGAGAAGTCGTGGAATGTTTTTTTTTTTATCTATCGAGCTTCTAGCTAACGTTCTCATGTTATTCATGTATGCCAGCTGAGTGCTGACTGACCCCAGATAACCCATTTTATGATGTTAGTGCTTCATTCATCAATGCGCTGATAAATGCCGGTTAAGTACAAAGGTTTGCTATCAATAAGGATTATGCAAGACTTCCTCTGTAAATGTATATTTCTTTACATACTGTAATAAATTACATAGCACGTGCTTCATGCCTGATGAGTTTCTTGCCAGTCCACTTTTAATTCTGGTGCGAAGATCTGCCAAGTCTGTAATACTAGACGAAAGTTCTCCGTTTCGTTGAAGGTAAAATTACTAAGGGACTTACTCATGATTCAACGTAACAAAACAATTTAAAGTAAATGAATGTACAAGAAACTGAAATGTGATTCATTTGATGCTATTAAATACATTTAAACTTTAATATTTTTCTTGATTTCTACAATCTACGAACGAATGAATGCTAGAAGTCGCTTGTCGTTCCAGTCTGTTTCTTGATTTTTACGTCATTATTTATTAGTTTTAGTCATTATGGTCGAAGTCACTTGTTGAAGCGGTATGTCAGGCCTGCTGGAGACGGCTGACCCGCGATAACCCACGCGGCGCCACTATCCATTCATCTATTAGTATTGCGACACAACAGCTGTTTGCTGTTTATGTTACAGACCGATTACTTTTAATTGGCCACTTTATCGCTTCCACCATAATTGTCTGCTTTGTTTACGTGTGCTATGTTTGTATTATACAATAAGGATTTTAAGAATGAACGCACTCAGTCTTTAGTTTTGATCCTGGTAGGGACACAGATAAATAATTTAATTAAAGATCGAAGGTAACAGAAATAAACCACGTTTCATTTGAATACATTTTAGTCACACGAATACAAACACTAGGCTGTAGGATGTTATAAGTTTGCTTGCATACAGATACACTGCTGCCGACTGCTGCATTATAAACATTCGAGACAAAAAACTTTAGCTGGGAATCGAGCTCAGGACCGATCGTCATCGTCAACTGCGTTCACTACTTGTTCTACGACCATCGTAGAAAGGTAACAAATAGTTAAAAGAAGAGGAGGGATTCAAAAGTCATGTGGAAAATATGATAAGATAAATAACAATTATAAAAATTGAAGAGACAGGGAAAGAGTAAATTTTATGAGTTTGTATCTACGTGGGAATTAAGGAGCTATAGATCAGAAATAAGAGCCATTTCTGTCTATAGCTCTATGAAACTATTGAGAGATGGTAAAAATATTCAAATGTATTTCTATGCTGTAAGCAGCTGCGCGTTATTTATCACGCGTGGTAGGTACTCCCACAATATCACGTTGTATCTTAATTTCAATGTTCTCAATGACCGTAGCCCACCTCAATGGCTAATGGCTCCACGTAGCTCCATTGATAGCCGATGGCTAACGGGACGGACCACTCTGACCACTTCTATTAATGAAACATACGCATGACGTTCATTAAGAATCAAGTTTAATGAATGCAACGGATGATGCAATGGATGCATATTATCATTCAAAATGATTGATTTAGATAACTGTTGTGCGTTCGAGAAAGTAGGTAGGTATGAGTAAGGATCGAATGCTTTTGGTTGGTGGGAAACTACATAGAAGAAACAGATTTTTTAAGGCTATCGGTAATCGTTCTTTCTGCTCTGTACTGTGTGCTGTTCAATCCTTTCTTTCCCAACTATCTTCGTTGTAAATTTAAGTACCTTTATCTCCTTCGCTCTTCCGAAAAACTTCTCCTTCAAACCCCTCGACATTTTACTTCCTTTTACTCTAATTCCTTTACTGTGACCGCTATACGTCTTTGGAACTCTCTACCACTTCAAATTCAGATAGCCGTTGCAAGAATGATCTCATTAGTACCATAATGAGGAGTAATAAGCGATACCTCTATCTGTCTTCGGATTTTTCGGATCCGTCTGACTGTGAATCCCGGAATTATACAGCTATCAACAACCACCAATGGTTTCTAAAATATTCACGTCCCAGTAGCTCTTCATTCTTCATGGTATGCACCCAGGTACCCAGACACTCAGTTCACAGAATCGTCGCTTTTTCGATTCCCAGGGTAGAATTAATTATTTATTTAATAAATATTAATTTGACAACTAAATGTTTGTTTTCGAGTTGTGGATGTCATTCGTTCATTCGCTGTCATCCGCGATGTAGGGAATAGGAATGCGTCTACTCTATTAACTGCGGAGGTATATGAGTGTATGAAAATTTATTTAATTTCAGCTTAATTAGGTAGATAACTTCAATTAAGAACACTTTAATACTAGGTACGTACGCGGCTTGCTCAAGCTAATAGATTGATGAGGACCTTAATCTCTGAGATTAACTAATTGAGATAGCAGGTAGTTAAAAATATATCTATACACAATTGAATTAATTGTGTTCAATCATAATTTATAAAGTTAGTCTCAATGAAACAATGCAATGATAACAGTTTTGTAAGCCTAAAATAATTTATGTATGTACCGAGTGTTCAGTTGCCCAATGTGTTTGGATCTATATTATCATTAATCAAGAACAAGTTACGGTAAGATCGCGATGTAGGAGCTACATGCTACATGTAACGACAAGTGTCGCGTTACGTATCGCATGGCTGTCTCAGTCGCGGGTCAAGTTGCCGGCGCCGGCGCAGCGACACTCGCTAGGGCTGCCACTGTCACTGGTGCCAGCTACCGGCTGGGTTAACAAAATATAATAAAATTTGTGATGGTGCATTAGGATATATGTAGAGTTTTAGAGCATGACGTAGTTATGGTTGAATTCGAGCTTGAATTTGAATATCGTAGTATAATTAATGACCAGTAAAAATTACATCACACAGGTCAAGAAAAAGCGGCACTCATAGCCCGGCGGCTTCGGAGGTGGGTAGTTGGATAAGTGATCGCTAATAGTATAATTTCTGAAGCGTTTTCGTGCTTCTGAGGACATGTAATGCCGTTGGTCCTGAATCCCGATCATTATCACAAGACAAAACAGTAGCCGTCAAATCATGTCGGAGACCTTCGGTGGTCAAAAAACTTCTGACAACTGGAATGGCCACTAACCTCGATTCCAATTCGCACTGGAACAGTGCATAGGGAATAGAGGCCTCCTTAGTTATGAGAAGAGACCCATACCCTACACTACATTAATAAGGAAATAATCTGTAAACACATTTGAAAACAAATTGCGCCTGTAGAAGAATAACTTCAAAAAATAGACAACCCTAAACAGAGATACTGACGCGCGCGCAAGTATGGAATAAAATATACATCAAATGTAAAACGATACGGGTCGCTAGTGCTCCCACTCGCTTAGAATTCTGGATTTCTGAGAACCTCGTTTTAGTTCAGGAACCTGTTCTAGAAGCGGTGTTTATCGTATTTTAATAGCACCGGATGGGAAATACATAAGTAATTACTACTTTGAAATTTTAATACATCTCTTTGTTACACCATGAACCTGGTTTGACGTTTGAGCTAGAGTTTAGGCATCACGACGGAGTAAACAAACCTATTTATGCTAAACTAAGGTATTCATACATGCTAGTATTTTAGGTATTCATAACGATTTAATGTTTGATGATACACGAGTGATGTTTACTGCTTTAACAACCTGTTCATGTCTCTACTTTGCAGGTGTTTTTGTTTTTTATACCTATAGTTATACAGGAATAGTGAGATGAATTTAAAATAGGAGTAGTTACAGTGAACAAGAGCATTATTTATTTTATATTACAATATATCTTCTAGTGATATTCTTATAATAATAGTTGAACGATGTTGTAGTAGAGATAGTAAAGCGTGTTACGAGCAAGGGGTTCCAGGTTTGATTCTAGGTGGATCCAGATACATGACTATGAATGTTCTCTAGTCATTAAGTAATTAAAAATGAATAACGAAAATAAAATAAACGAGTATAACATCCAAATTAGTAACAACTTATAAAACTGTGGTGTAACTAGTTTTGAGTTTTAATTTAAAATATAACTAAAACATAGTTAACCGTCTGTACTTTTTTCTTCACGTCATGCCTTCCTATGAGCCAGCTCAATTCCCCTAATTTTTATACGGCTTCTGTCGCCTCCATGAAGTCCTCCTGCGTCAACAACATAGGGTTATCCTTTAGAGAAAGCTTGTTTTATTTTCTGAAATTAAGTCTTACGTTCCCAAACAAGATTATTTCTAGTTCTTGGATTTTAAATTTCGCTCACGAATTTAAAAACCTATAAATAAATAAATAATTAAAGACGACATGCAAGTTTATATCACGTGGTTAAACTCGTGGGTCAAACTAAAAAGTTTCAGTCAATAATTTATTATTTCATATTAATATCACAACAGTGATCACAACTAACATGTGATAGCCCCGTCCAATCAATCACAACTCATCGTGCACGTATTCCGTTGCGTAAATTCGCATTAAATCGACTCCAAGCACCAAATATCAGTGGCAACATAAAAATCAGGTAATTAGGTCGTGTAGCGGTATAGTTGCACAAACACGGGTTGCAACGAGCCACGCAGACGTGTTAACACCAATCGATATGCGTTTCCGCAAATAGGCGCAGCTGCAGTGTAATGAAGCGTTAGATACAGTAGTTCTGTTTATTGAAACTTTCTACTGATCTTCTTGTCTCGATCTGATTCTAGGGTTCTGTATACGAAGCCATGTCTTTTGGCTCAACCACTTTCAGGGATAGAGAGAAAGCCTGGTCATTCGAAATAACTAGACAGAAACTGGTCACTTACCAAACAAGGGTTGCAGCGCCATGCAGACGTCTTGACACCAATCGATATGCGTTAGATACACTAGTTCTGTTTATTAAAACTTTCTACTGATTTTCTTATCGTGACTTCATTCTAGGGGCGAGAAGACCTGTCTTTTGACACGATTTCAGTCTAGATAACTCTTCCTTGACCACCGTTTTAAAGCGTTTAAGAGTCGTTATCCAGCTGACGAGAAACTGTGAAGAAGCTCTTTGATGATCTTCTTCGTCCAAATGATGATAACCACGCTCAGAGATGGAGTAAAAGCTTACTTGGTGAAAAAATTTGAGAAGGGCCAATACTTTGTCTTCTGTTTGTAACGCCTGCTCATTCGAATGACCTAGAACAAAGCTGGTGACTCTATGCCTGATGTATCTAGAAAATCTAGAAATTCCAATTTTGAAAATATTTTCTTACCATATCATTGCAAGGAAATAAATATTTTTTTAATTAAATTACTGGACTGACAATATACGAGCATCCTGAAAAAAAAGCTTCGCACGAAGCTTCAGATTTACTGCACGGAACGCAGTCGAAGCCGATTCAGTCTTGACCAGTTTTTTCTGTGCTAGGAAAGCAGAACCAGACATACAATCCATGTTAGGCGGGTCTTGCAGCTATTTACGACTTCTAACAGGATAATAGATTCAGTCGGGGTTATTCAGTTAAGGTAATTTCTCACGATGACATAGCCATAATATTAGACAAGTATTTACTCTACAATCGCTTCGTGGCCACGTACGTTTAAGAATACTAAATCAATGAACATAATTCATAACAAAATTGTAAAATACCAGCCATTTAAACTTCTGAATACACAAAACCTAAGCACCAGAGCCACTTCGAATCCTTAAAAAGTGGAAAAGAAAATAAAGCAAAAGCCAAAAGGCAAAGGAAAATCCCCCTTAAATAATCACTAACTGTACAATGAGAAAAACAGTTTTATATGTAACTGAACCACTGTATAACACATTCGCTGTTTGTTTTGGCGCCGCGTTGCGGAACTTGACCTGTTTGGTGAGCTCAGCAACAGTTCTGCCATTTATGGCCTATCACTCCGAGACTCCGACCGTCTGGTTAATGACTAGAACGGTACTGACGCTGAGATATCAACTAATAACTAAACTAGTTTAGTAACTTTGTTCACATGAAATTTACTCGTTTGAAAAATATTCCCGGTGAATTTAGTCGACAACTAGCAACCTTAGTAGAGGAAACTTGTTTTACTTAATTTGTAACGGAGCACTAGTCTTAATTTTATTAATGACTAGCTTTTACCCACGGCTTCGCCCGCGTGATCAAAGGGAACTAACAATGAGATGTTTAACATGCATGACACATTCCTGGTGCAATAATAAATAAGTAACAGTTCCAAAATTTAAAAGATACTAAGAGGAATCAACTGTAAAACTTATGACACTCTTTAACCTTCCAATAAATATATAGTTATATAAATTTGTATGGAAGTATAGAAGTATGGACATCATAATCAATACGCATCATAATGAATGGAGTTGATTTACCGCGGTAAAAAGTAGCCTATGTTACTCTCCAGCCTCCTAACTATCTCCACACAAAAAATCATATCATAACATCGCTCCGTTACGACGTGAAAGAAGGACAAACAACAAACAAACACACTTTCGCATTTATAATATTATAGTTTGGATTTTAATTATAATAATTTTATTACTTTATTTTAATCCGGGGTCATAGGTTGAGACTCAAATCTCCATCTAGAGATTCATAGTTTTCTGAGGTTTTTTTTAGATATTTAATGTGTGATTAATTAATTCGTAAAGGTTGGACATATTGCCTTGGGGGTATGCTTGACCAGGAAGGCTATTCTGTTTTGTAACTCGACAGCGGAATCCGCGATGAGTGTCAAAATCCTATGATTAGTCGTCGCGATGAGTGTCAAAATCCTATGATTAGTCGTTTGAAGTTTGACACTCATCGCGGATTCCGCTGTCGAGTTACAAAACTGAATAGCCTTACAGTTCAGAAAACTTTAAAGTTGTGGTACTACATCAATTTGAAGTGACTAACCTTTATGACAATGACTGATAAAAATATGAAGAAATATAACTTGCTGAATTGGAAACATTATTGCCATTCTGAATAACGTTGACGTTTCGTAAGAGCAAATTCTGCAGATTAATAATGTGAAAGGAACAATGAGTGTTGCCAGCCAAGTGGATCATCAAACCGCCATAAGCGCACGACCGACGCGGACTCCTACTGGCTCCAGCTTCTCAAACTGAGATACTGATATTCACTGATAAATAAACAAGTTAATTTTTAAAGTGAAACTTATAATCTATCGCCCCAAAAATTTTCGTCCATCTATCGCATATCGCATTACAGCCGGCCCTGGAGTGAGAATAATAATGGAGATTCAATGATTTAAATAAATATTGCTCTTAGGGCTTGTTTCACCTGTAAGGGTAGTAATAAGTGCATGTATTAATCATACCATTTACACGTGTAACCTACATTATACTTAATAAAGACAGTATGTATCCAGACGCTGTTGTTTAACTATCTCCGATTCCTCCCCGTACATGGCGACCCTGCCAGGGCGCCTCGGTTTCGCGAGCGCGGTAATTCGACGCGCCTAGTACTAATTACGGAGTGGAACTTTTTAACATGTAGTGAGATTTATCGAAGTGAACAATGGATAGATTAGTCATAAATAATTTCGTTACCAAGTCGGACGATTATTGCAAGTTTTTCTCAGTTATAACAAGTGTAAAAGTTTATACTGTTTCATCATGGGCAGCAGCAAATCTAAAGGAGAAGTGATTATTGCACAGAATGCTGCAGGAGGGTCTAACGACGCATCAACGGTGGATTTGGAGTATCATATAACCAGGACCAATGTCATCCTAACGTGCATCCTATTGATTATCTTAATGGGCATACTATACCTATCCTACAAGTTTTACAAAAATTGCCATTCTAACTGGATTTCGCAACATATCGACAGAGCGACGGCATTGAGGAACTCCATTTTTCGGCGGGCCCCGACTTCAGAATCGGCTAGTGATCCCTGTTGTGCGTACCGACATTCCAATAAGAACCCCCCTAGTGTTGTGTGAAAAGTGTATTAGTGTTGTGTGAAAAGTGAAAAAAAATGTGCGCGATTCCCCAATAATAAATAATTTTTCTCGTTCTCTTAAACATACGGCAAGCAACGACGCAAGCAAGTTAATATGGACTTTAAATACTAATTAAGATTATTTACTCTTAGTGCTATAATTACTATTTAAATATTAATCAACTACATGTACTCAGTATAAGTACATATTATAATTATTTAAACTACATTATGGTGGTAGATTATGGCAATTGTTTTACAATCTTTATATAACGAATTAAAAGAGATACGTACTTATTTAATTAAGATAGGTCCAAAGAGAAGGCAAGGAAATATTTTGATAAATAAATTAGAAGCAGCTAGTAAAGTTTACGACAAGTTTAACAATTGGTTAAGTGAATATAAAGGAAATGATACTGAGTTATTAAATTGTTGTAAACATATTTTTGCCGTTTACCAAGAAATTGTAGATTTGTGTCAAAGTGAGACGTCGACAAGTGAATCAAGTATAACCATGTCGACTTTTGAATTAAGAACCGCTCTAAATTTATTGCCCTGTATGACTGATACAGAGGCCAATACAAAGCAATTGATTGACAATATAGAATACTATGACTCCTTACTGCAGAGTGAACAGTGTAAACAGAATTTAATTAATTTCGTCTTAAAGAGTAGATTGTCCCAAGCGGCTAAATTGAGGTTAAATACAAGCTATTCAAATGTAAAAGATTTAATTAAGGATATGAAAAATGAACTCTTACCGAGAAAGGCTTCAACTGCGATTTCTACTAAATTAGAACAAATAAAGCAAAACAATTTGTCTATATCTGATTTTGGTAGGCAGTTAACAGAACTTTTCGTGGACCTTACGATATCCCAAGCCGAGGGTAATTCCAAAAAATACGAAATTTTGAAACCATTAAATGAAAAAATTGCAATTAAAAAATTCGCGGACGGCTTGAGAAATCGTAGGCTGAGCACAATAATAGCAGCCAGGAATTTTAGCTCCCTGAAGGACGCGGTCCAGGCAGCGCAGGACGAAGACGTGACCAGCTCATCAAATTCAGGCGAGATTTTGGGTATGTCCAAATATAATAATTTCAATTCATATTATAGAGGAAGGCGGACCAATTTCAGAGGCGCTCGAGGACAATACAGTACTCGTTATTTTTCACCTAAGCCCCAAGGACGAGGTTTTCATGGAGGTCAGCAACAGCATGGGAGGAACCAGCAGATGAGTTCACCAGGTAATTCGGTGCGAGGTCAACATTTTAGAGGGCAGTACAGAGGCTTTAGAGGTAATAACTATAGAGGTTATTGGCGAAATCAAAGGGTACAGCATCATCCTAATGTTCATTTTATAAATGAATCTCAACAAGTGTCTCAAAATGTTGAACAAAGTTCTTTAACGAAATCAAATGATACAAACCAAACATTTTTTCGTGACTAAACGGGAACCGACTATTATGTCATGCGATAGTGATTTTTTTACATCATTTTTACTAAACGGAAAATTATTTTCATTTTTGATAGATTCCGGTGCTTCTTTGTGCGCTATTAAAGAAAAATTAGTGTTAGAGCAAAATATTCCGATCCATAGAGAGAGCACAACTATAAATGGATTAGGTGGCAAAGTCCAAGCAATTGGATACGCGTACCTACAATTACAGGTCAATGATTTCATTATGAATCATAAGTTTTATGTTTTTAAATCATTGCCGATTTTGTCGAACGGTATAATAGGACGTGACTTTTTGAGAAGATATAGGTCAATATTAAATTTTGAGGAAAGTACTATGATTTTGCGAGATGATTTTAATACGTCAGTGACTTTACCAATTTCAAATAAATGTAATGTTTTATTGGAAATACCAGCGCGATGCGAGTCAATTCATTTTATTCAAACTGATTTTCAGGAAGAGTGTTTAATATGCTCAGACCAAATTCAAGATGGAGTTTTTCTAGCAAATACTATAGTAAAGCCCATTGACGGTGTTATACCTATAAAAATTATGAACACAACGGAAAAAGATTTATCATTACCAACCTTTAGTATACAAATCCATAAGCTCGACGAGTACAATATTTGCTCTTTCGGTAAAAATAAAAATAATGCCGATCGGGTAAAACAATTATTTTCTGTTATGAATTTTTCCCACATGAATGAGGAGGAACAAAAATCTATAGAAAATTTATGTGCCAAATATGCCGATATTTTTTATTTACCGGGAGATAAATTAAGTACTACCGATGTTTATACACACTCTATATCTTTGAAACCGGGCACGACTCCAATTTTTTCGAAACCCTATAGACTGCCACATTCTCAAAAATCGGAAGTTCAGCATCAGATAGATAAAATGATAAAAGAAGGTATAATAGAACCAAGTAAAAGCGAATGGTCAAGCCCTGTATTATTAGTACCAAAAAAAGTAGATTCTATAGGTAAAAAGAAATGGCGATTGGTAGTAGATTACCGAAAATTGAATAATTGTATTGAAAATGATAAATTCCCCTTACCGGACATGACTGAAATTCTAGAATCATTATCAGGTAGTATTTACTTCAGCCATTTAGATTTATATCAAGGGTATTACAATGTGAAATTAGACGAAAATAGTAGAAAATTTACTGCATTTTGTTCAGGACAGTACCAGATGACGAGAATGCCTATGGGATTAAAAACAAGCCCTAGTTCATTCTCTCGCATGATGAACATTGCATTATCAGGTCTAAATTATGAGAAATGCCTTATTTATTTGGACGATTTGATTATATACGGGTCCCGGCTGGATATTCATAATAAAAATTTACAGGACGTGTTTGAAAGGTTAAGAAAAGTAAATTTAAAACTCAACCCGGAAAAATGTGATTTTTTGAAGAAGGAAATATTATACTTAGGACACGTGATATCTAATAACGGTATTTTACCTGATCCAAACAAAATAAACACAGTGAAAAATTATCCACAACCAAATAATAGCGACGAATTAAAAAGGTTTGTTGCATTCGTAAGCTACTACAGGAAATTTATTAGAAATTTTGCGGAAATTGCTCATCCGTTAAATTATCTTACTAAGAAAAATGTACCTTTTATTTGGGATCAACAATGTCAAGATTCATTTGAAACACTTAAACAAAAAATCACATCACCGCCGGTGTTACAATACCCAGATTTTTCCGAACAAAATCATTTTATTTTACAATCAGATGCATCAAACTATGCTATCGGCGCAGTTTTATCAAATAAAGACGGCCGACCCATTGCTTATGCTAGTAGATCTCTTAATAAGGCTGAGAAAAATTATCCTGTTATAGAAAAGGAACTTTTGGCGATAGTATGGGCAGTAAAATATTTTCGTCCCTATTTATATGGCAAATATTTTAAAATTCAAACAGACCACAGACCTTTGATTTATCTTTTTAATATGAAAGATCCGTCTAGTCGATTAATGAAATTTAGATTAGCCTTAGAGGAATATAGCTTTGACGTTGAATATATAAAAGGTTCGAACAATGCAGCAGCTGATGCGTTGTCTCGAATTTCTCTGAACGAATTGAAAGAGATGCACGAAAGTGTAGTAAATGTTATGACGCGTGCACAGGCAAAAAAGGTTAAGCGATACTACAAGTAATAAATCGGTGGATATTGTACCTTCAGATGATTGGCCTGATCAACCAAAAATCGTAGGAACTAATATTAAACCGAAAGATTCTGTATTACTAATGTTTATCGACGTAAAAAATTATAGGAAAATGAAAAAACTTAAGCTTATAAGTTTTGAAAGTGAAGTATTGTGTTATGTCGCAAGTAAAAAGACAATTTACATTAAATATCTACATTCTCAATCGCGAATATCACGAGCTGAATTTGTGAGAGAATTAGATACATTGTGCACAATGGTAAATATAGAAGAAATATGTATAATTAAAAATAAAGAAAATGAAGATTTTATAGGAAAATTATTAGAAGAGATAAGGAAAACTAAGGACAGGTCCGGACCGCGAATATGTGTGTTAAAAGATGTAGAAAGAATAGACTATAAGGACGATAAGCGAGTAATTTTAAATGACTTCCATCTCTTACCTAGTAGTGGCCATGCTGGTGTGAGAAGGATGTCAAATAATATTAAAAAATATTATTATTGGACTGGGTTAGATAAGGACATTAGAGAATTTGTGAAACGATGCGATAAATGTCAGCGACAAAAATATTCTAGACCGACTAAAGAACCCATGGTTATAACTACAACCGCAAATTCGGCGTTCGAAAAAATATTTTTAGATCTGGTAGGACCGTTAGAAACGGATAACGAAAATTACTCTTATATACTTACTTTGCAATGCGAGTTAAGTAAATATGTTGAAGCTTACCCTTTAATTTCCAAGAAAACAAAAGAAGTGGCGAAAAGTTTTGTTAATAATTTTATCCTTAGATATGGTGTACCTAAGGAGATAGCAACAGATAGAGGTAAGGAATTTTTATCATCTACTTCCCAGGAAGTGTGCAAATTATTAAAAATTAATCAATTAAATTCAACTGCTTATCACCATCAAAGTATAGGTGCATTAGAGGTATCTCACAAAAACTTAAATTCTTTTCTTAGGATTCATACAGATAACCACCCTGAAACATGGAGCCAATGGCTACCATATTGGTGCTTTGCATATAATACTTCAGTACACTCAGAAACACAGTTTACACCTTTCGAGTTAGTTTTTGGAAAGAAGTGTATTTTACCTAATAACTTGAGTAAAGTAATAGAACCGATTTACAATTATGAAAGTTATCCCTATGAGTTAAAATATCGATTGCAAGTTTCACAAAAAGAGGCTAGAGACAATTTACTTAAGACAAAAACTATAAGAAAATCAAACTATGACAAGTATATAAATCCTGTAAAATATAACGTAAATGATTTAGTGTTAGTAAAGAATGAAACAACAAATAAATTTGAACCATTATACTTAGGTCCTTATAAGGTAGTTAAAGTTGCGCCACCAAATGTAGAAATAATAAAAAATGGAAAATTAGATGTAATTCATATGAATAGAACTAAATTATATTGTTCTTAAAAAAATGGACTTATCGTAAATATTGAAATAATGTGTTTGTGAAAAAAAAAATAAAAAAAAAATAACATAATAATGTAATTTTTTCTTTTCTATCGAGGGGAAGATGTAAGGGTAGTAATAAGTGCATGTATTAATCATACCATTTACACGTGTAACCTACATTATACTTAATAAAGACAGTATGTATCCAGACGCTGTTGTTTAACTATCTCCGATTCCTCCCCGTACACACCATCTTCAAGTAGAGTCCTGAATAAGCTATTCGCCGGTTAAAGTGATGTTAAAATGTCATTTTACATACACGAAATGTCAACTTAACCTACGAATAGCTTACTTCGGACTTACTTGAAGATTGTGAAACAAGCCCTTAGTTTTTAATATGCGTCCATCATCTAAATAATTGTATTAATTATGTATTCTGTACTCTAATACGCAAATTGAAACTAAGTTTTACAATTGAATATATTGTCTACTATTGATTTCCCATTATCAGTCCCATTTTTCGATAATTGAGTTAAGATTAAAAACGCAATTTTAATACCCTAAGGGCTTGTTTCACAATCTTCAAGTAAGTCCGAAGTAAGCTATTCGTTGGTTAAGTTGACATTTCGTGTATGTAAAATGACACTTTAACGTCACTTTAACCGGCGAATAGCTTATTCAGGACTCTACTTGAAGATGGTGAAACAAGCCCTTAATCTAATAATTTTCTAAAATTTTTTAGTTAAATGCCTACAAACCGAAAAAGTTTCACTTGCATCGTGGTTGCATAAAACCACACAATTTATTTTTTATTTACACTCCATTGCGACCCCCAAAAAATTAAGGGTGTCAGTGTTTTACGCTACGAGTAAAGTACTACTGATTAGCGATAATTATAATAAACGCTTACACACTCATACCCCCGCAATGGTTTTTATCTGTGTCGCGGATGGCATGGACGACACATATAACACATCACAATAACATCCATGACCCGAGTACAAATATTTATCTGTCACATAAACATCTGTCCCGGCCGGGAATCGAACCCGGGATCCCGCGCTTTGCAGGCAGGGTCGCTACCAACTATGCTACACGGTTGTCATAATGATGATCGCGATAATGATGATAATGTATGTCTGAATCCAATTTTAATACTTCATTAAATGATAAAAAATAGGAATAACATATTATAGGAGAATTTTCGTCAAAATGAGACGCCCCTATTTGGGCGACATCGCATTATTTTATATCTTATATGTTAATGCTTGACTACTATCCTATATACTATACTATATACATAAGCATGTAATGCCTTTCATATTACTGGTGGCTAGTTAGATGGTTAATCTGCTAAATTGCCGGTAACCTTATCTTACAAAATATAACAATAACATATTGTACATACGTACGTTAGAGAATTAGTAGGCTGAAGTGGCAATGGGCTGGCCACATAGTTCGAAGGACCGATAACCGTTGGGGAAGAAAGGTCCTCGAATGGAGACCACGCCTCGGTAAAAGGAGCACAGGACGCCCCCCGACCAGGTGGACCGACGACCTGAAGAAGACAGCGGGTATCCGCTGGATTCAGAAGGCTCAGGACCGGTCTGAGTGGCGTAGATTAAGGGAGGCCTATGTCCAGCAGTGGACCTCAAAGGGCTGATGGATGGATGGACATACGTACGTGCAATGCATACGTGGTGTAGTTCACGTACGACAAGTACTGGTAGTAAATAAACCAATAAACCAGGCTTATTGAATTTCAGCTGAGTTCAAATACATATTTGTGTAACCCACGTCAGAAGTTGGGTATCGCTGGACTAAACAAATTGTTTACTGGAACGCCTGCACGTGTTCGCACTGAGGCCGCCCGGCCGCTACACATACGTACTGAATCTATAGTTTGTCGGATAATGTGAAGACATGTCTAATTTTTATAAACTCTTAAAAATTTGATAGAGCAAAACTCTAATCTGAAATAGAGTAAGTTAGGGTACAATATGACATATGTTATTTTTAACAACATTATGAACTACTGGGCTTGTTTTTTCTTTTTAGTTTTTTTACGCAGTCGGGTTTATGTTTTTTTATTATTTTCTTATAATGTTTATTAATATTTGAGATGTCTTCACATTTTGTCGCACTATACGTGCGTTCATACTGACAAACAATCATAATATAGAGTAATTATGAGCCAGACATTCCCGGCTATGGCCAACAGTTTTCTGGGAACTACATCCATCAATCAGTCGACGTCTTTCGTATTTTCGATTATTATTCATGCGTTGCAAAGTAACGACTTTAAAGGGTAACATTTATTTCAATCAAGAGGACCACTAGAGGGCATGGTCCTCCTTGGGATGAGCAGAAACAATGTGCTCTTGTGCGTGTGAATAAAAATAAATTCTGACTGACAGAAATACTTGGTATTAAATTGAGACTGGGCCGCGTATTTTTCTTTCTTGATCAATGTGACAAAAATATCTCATGTGCATGAACTTGACCTCCAACTCCACGGGCGACGGAGGCCACTTACCATCAGGAATCAGGTGGATCGTCAGCTCGCTTGTCGAGTAGTTACATAAAAAAATAGTAGATGTACTCACAATACCTATATTCTTTATTCTTTAGTTAATTTATTGGTGCTTGTGAATTAAAATCTTTTTGCAACGAGATACATTTACTTAATACATAACTGTTTATTAAGTACCTCAATTTTTATCTCATATAAACAAAATATTCTTGTTATTGTAATAATATAATTTACGATTAATGTATCTAAGGTTGAAATTGTTATTCGCATTAAGCACGACCTTGTCCACCTAACTGTTTACGACATTCAAACCGAAGAATACGTATTTAAACGGTAACATTATTACCCAAATGAACCAGCTGATTAGTTGAATCCTTTTGTTTACATCACATTAATTCATCTGCATAATAATATTAAGTTTCTATGACAATACAGGATATTTTCTGCGTATCAATTACATTAATTTGAAAGAAATTTATACACTGGACATATCATAATATCCGGCTTGACTCGATTAGGAGTCAAGTGGTCGGAATGTTGGAAAATCCCAATGACACCTGATTTTTTTATTGCATAAAAGCTGTTGCTATGTCTTTATTTTTGGTCACTAGTATCCAAGCCACAGATATAAACATTTTGACGCTTGGTTACAACCAACACGACATAATGTTATGTATTATTGATTTAATGAAGAAAAGGTTTTACTACTTCAAAAAAGGACGATGTTCTCAATCAAATTAATGTTTGCTACATCAGAAATTTCAGATTGATCTCATATTTTTCTGATCATGGGATCGATAGGGAATATGGCGATTTGGATATATGGTTTTCGAAGGCTTAGATACAGGTCTATGTTTTTTTTTTTTTTTTTTTTAATATAGTTAATAGTATCAGGCGTTACTCTGCGGAAATCCATTGTTATTAAGTTAGTATTAATCTACTTTGCAACAATCCGCTTTTAACATGTATGATGGTATAAGTACAGGCGCCAATGAAGGCCCACTTAATTTCAACACCTTGTTAAATCTTGCAGATAAGTAAAGTAAAGAAAAAACATAATGGAAGTTGTAATTTATTAACTTGAGAAACAAGATATCTAAAAAAGTAGTACAGCTTTTGGCATTTTAACACAAATGTAAACACTTTTTAGAAACTTGGTATCGGGCTATCTTGGGAAGCTGGTCGCTGAAGATGGCCCTAAAAATATTAATGAAAATATATGCATTATAAACACTTAAAACACTTTTAACATAAAACATCAAAATAAAAACACATCCTTCTCATAACATTATCCATAAAAGGTAAAAAATCAACCAAAAATTTAAATGTGGGCTATCTTAAATGTATGAAACTAAAAATCAACTATAAAAAAAAACAAACTACTAAATAAAATAAAATTTAACTTTGAGATAAACTTTGAAAGTAACTTATCAAAAATAAAAATAAATCAGTTATGTTTTCTAAAACTTTTTTTTTTAATATCATTCATAGGTGGGCTATTTAAGGAATACTGAAAATTAAATTTGAGATCAATCAAAATATACTTAAATCATTAAAACAAATTAGATGCTACTGTGTACAATTGAGTGTGTGCAGTTGTACACTCCTAACAAAAAAACAATCTGAAAAGAATCTTAAAAGTGAATTTACTTAATAGCTTAATCAGAACTTTAATCGCACCGGGCTATGTTTGGGAATTATATTAAGGGCCATGATAGGAAATACCACCCGGGTTGAGTATAATCTCGTAAAAATTCAAAAAAGGAAATAAAATAATAACACTATCCTGTAATTCACTGGTAAATAGATTAAATATGAATTTTCAAAGTTTACAGCTAAGAGATTTTTTTTTAATTTGTTAATTTTCAAAAGCATTTAGATAATGAAGGTTATATAACGTGTATCGTCTTGATATAACTAAGCAAACTGTCATCTGTCTTCAAAATGGCGACGCGCCGATAATGAAACACACTTGCATTATTGTCTATGGTACAAGTAGCATAAACCTGCGAAATTTCAAATGTTTCGAATAATCACAAATGTATTTTTTTAAAGTGGGCTATCCTACGAGCCGGGCCATCTTCGGCGACACTACCTTATACTTTACTTTTTTTAATACGCTTTTATTAGCTTCAGATGTATTTAATATTATACTTGTGAAAGTTTTGTATGGATGTCTGTAACTCTTTCACACAAAAACTAATACTACACACAAAAACGAGAATAAGATATAGGGAACTTATATCCCGGAAACGCGGGCAAAGCTAGAAGATAAATATTAAATACGTGATATAAATAATAGGTATTAAAATGTAGCCGGCACCTGGCACCTGGCACTTGATGGAACCAGAGTGGCAGGACGTCGTTTCCTCTTCCAACGGCCTTGCACCTGTGCTGTTGATCTCGATCAACCACTGCTCACGTCACGCGGAACTACTTGCTAGGGTTGCCTCCATCGACATAACCTATTCGTTTTTCCGACATAACTAACATATCATTAGGATGATTTATAAGAACAATAACTTTTGTTTATTGATTTATGGGAATCTAAAGAAAAAACTATTATGTCCTTCAAATTATTTAATTAAATTAAACGTATAAGAAAACAATATTTTTAGATATTGTTCATTTAATATTCTAAGTAACCTTAACCGTACGTACATTGTCGTACATATTTGTTTTTGATACAAATAAAAACTATATGTTTAACAAAAGCTTGTAATGACGATTAATTTATTTTAACCAAACAGCGATTTTGTGAGATGGCAGTGAAAATTGTATATTTAGGAACGTTTGCGCAATCTAACATTTGTATATCTTCGTCAGTTTAACATTATTTGGCAACCTTGTAGAAGGCAAACAACCAACAAGATATCTATGTCGTTTTCTACAGATAATCCTCCGGCTACTTCTTTAAACACTGTTTTGCAATTATAATTAGAATTCTCGGGATTTTTAGTAACATCGTAAATATCAAGTCAATCTGATTTTTATAATTCCGCTATTACTTAATAAATGATCTCGTAGTCAACTAGTACAAATAAGGAAATAGGAATACATGCATAGAAATAATTGGGTACACTTGGCTTTATGTTATTAATTATTATTAACTCCTATCTATCCTATTGCTGCTGCGAGCTACGCGTTCACTCTAAGTTTGACCTTACCTCCCGTCCCGCTCCTCGTACCGCACCTCATTTAGTACGGACAGCAACGCTAGTCGCGTATTTTTGAGGTCCCGTGCGGCGCGTGCGTTCTTGAGTTTGTTGTTGATTTTGATGTTACTTTCGTTAAATTATATTTCTATCGATTTATTTTACGTTCGTTGAATTTTGTCGCTACAATGACTAAAATAGAAAATGTTTTACACAGTGGCAAACGTAATTTGTTATTTAAGTTAGTGAAATTATTTTATTACTTTTTTGTCGACAGTACCGTTAGCTGTTAAATCGTAGAACGGTCGACGAGGGCAAACTTAGAGTGAACGCGTAGTAAATATCTTCTCATAATTAACACATATAGACAATGTAGCCTCATCACTCTATCCAAGTGCGTAATTTATTTTTTGCATTAATTAATTAATTATACCAACATATACAATTAGGTAGGTATATCAGCGTTATATCATGGCCTCATGACCACACAAGCCGCCGCGCCGTGCCGGCTGTATAAAATAATTGCAATAATAAAAATTTATGAATCCAATTATTTCATTCACCATAGTGTCAGATCAATGGGATCGCAATGATTACAGCTAGTCGAAAATTTGCAAAATATTTTTACGATGGTTTTTTTGTAGTTGTTTATAATTTAATGGTATAAATCGCAGTGACTGACCGAGTTTTCGGACGCGGTGGGAAGTCGGTGAGTCGAATGGTCGCTTGTTGGAAAGTTTCTGGATATAATTGATAATTTAAGCCCTCCAAAGTAAACGGGGCTCATTAAATTATCAGTTATATTATAGCCATCGGACTGACCGGATATCACGACAACTTCTAACGGCCAATCTTATCCATAATTTCACACTCGTGGCTTAAGTACCCTTTAGGACTTCTGAGGAGAGGCCCATTCTCTGCAATAGCCCGGTAATAATTAAATAAATAAATAACGCTTCACACTCTTAGTCCCACACTAGGATTCCCTTTGTCGTGGGTACCATGGACAACACACAAAGACAACAGACAAACCTCCAGACCAAGAACACAAATTCAAACTCATCATTCAAATTCCGTCTCGCTGGGAATCGAACCCAGGACCCTTGGCGCGGTGATCCGACATGGTAACCATTGATATTGAAACTTATGTTCTGTTAACTAACTTCTGAAAATTACATTTTAACACCAGGTCTTTATAACGTACCCCATAGTCATAAAACTAACAGGAGAGCTCTAACGCCAATAGAGACCGGCAAATTTAACGCCCGCCCTTTTGAAAGAAAAGTGTTTCGTAAATCTTTTATTTAAGTGGCTCCGGCTCATTTACAAGTGTCAACAATTTGTTTGACATGTGTCAAGATTACGGTTCGTAAAACCGGATATTTATGACAAAATATATTTAAATTTAAACGCTTTGCAGTTTAACCACGGTCTATTTGACAGAAAGTTTACTTCTCAAATGTAGGAAATCAGTTTTGTTGATAAATGATTAATTATTTTCCTCTTGGGTCAAAGTAATTTTTAAATTACGATAAAAGACGGTATAAGTTTGTTTATCAAATATTTAGGACTCGTCTAGCAAAAATGGGACTGTAACTCAGTCGATAGTACCTACCCTTGCCTTCAAAGTGAAGGTGCCCAGATTCGATACCTTGACGCTCATGGACTGGAGACCTTTGGTTTCTGAAGAAGAAGAGAAGTTATAAATAACTGTTTAAATCGCTCAGCATATCTTAACATACCACACAGTATTCACGGACTACCTACTGTATCAACAAATTTTCTACACGCCCCACTCTTCACCTCATAAAAGACGTATTCAGTAAAAGGTCGTAAAATAACAGCGACCCTGTGTTATTCCTAGACATAATATAAAATACATGTAAGTACTTCCATAAAATCTAGTTAAGAAGCTTCGAGTCGTTCCGAACGACCTCAAACAAGCCACACGCGAAACCAATCCCACAACAAAGGGTTATTTAACGCAAACCCATAAAGTTTTTACAAACCCGAAAATAGGTACGTCTACACGCAATAGGTTTGTCCTAATATCGGAGCGAAAGGAAACCTCGTAATTAGAAGTCGGTTATAAAATAACCATCAAACTTATTCAAAATAAGTGTCGTTGTTAATCTTCAATTTCGTTGAAACGTTACATCTGAAATACAACTCTTACGAGCTGAGATATAAGGAACAGAATCGCGTAAAGATAGTGGTTCCACATACGAAAATGATGGTTAAGGTTGTAAAGTATTTAAAATCCGACCACTTCATAAATTACGGTGTATGACAGAGCGTGTTGTTGCAAGTTTTTACGAGCTAAACACTAAACATCGGGGAGTATGATTAACTTGGCTGTTTCATGTGGCCAAGCCAGGCAGCAGGTGATTTGGTGATCGGTGCCAGACATAACAATCACAGCGCATTGTCGGAATATTGTTATTGAACACGTGTTAGCTACCGGCTAATTATAATATCAAACTGAATTGCCTTTTGGCAATAGCAACTGTTTGCTGGCCGGTCGTTAAAATACCTGTCATTGTTTTACTTTAAAATATTGTTTGGGCATTTGAAACTACTTGTATCACTATCCATATTATTATTTATGACATTGTCGACGCATTCATGCGCGACGGTGTACTTATATTAGACACAGATCTGCTCATACTTCTAGAAATACCATAAAGTTGTGAAGAAGATTTGGGTAGTGGTAATTGGGTTACGAATCCCACATAATCTTTTGAAGAGGGCAAGGTCCAAGGATGCTTCATTTTTTGTCATTTAAAAGTCTTTGCACACGACATGCACACGGCATATTTTTTTTGGCGCCGAAAACGCGATCGTAAGAGGAAACGCCTCGTCCGCTCGTCATTTGCAGCGTGGAAAACGCGCAGATTCCGCGCGTTTTTGTCGGATGCGCTTCAAAAACGCAGAGTGTGCAAAGGCTCTAAGGTTAATTTTTGACTGCATTTAGTACAGTTGTTTACTTGAGTAGCTACCACCTTTCTTGAACTTACCTAATTGTAGACTATTACCTAATGATGATTTTGTGAAAAATATTTTAACGGTAATCAATAATATTATGATTGTCGTGGCGCTTTCAAACTAATTGCTGCAGGGTCATTACCAAGTGGCCTTTGAGTTCAATACACGAACCGGTTTTGCGTATCATGTAGCCTATGTTCTGTGTCTCGCAAATTCCTATTCGTAGTAAGTACATAGATAACCAAAATTCTTCACATGATACTAGATGTGTAAAGGATCACCATTTTTGACCTCTAAGCAAGGTAATATCCAATAGATGTTTTCCGGAATAGTCAGTTCCAATCGTATGACTTCATATTCATCACTTCATTAATGATAAAAATCTTTACTATCTTCTTCATAAAGCTTTGTTATTATGGGGACGTTCTTCTTCTTGGTAATTTTTGTGTAAAGCAGAAACATTCGTTTTCTTTCGTCGTAAAAGAAAGGAAATATTTGGGTGTCAATGTTGGGTGTGCAGGAAGATATTCGTACTCAACTCGCACGATGATTATCATGTTTTCTTAAAACGACTTCAATCAAAATACGAATAACTTAAATCTCAACAATGTCCTATAGCCATTGTAATCGTAATCAATAACAACATGTCGCCCAGCCGGTACACAGCTGGCGACGCCACGTGCGATGGTCACGACGAGCCGTCACGATCCTTGGACACTGCTCACTGCAGCTGTGGCATTCCTGCAGTCCGGAGTTTAGCCAGTGATGTCACCAGTGATGGCTATAGGCCCGATCGTTGCTGCTACTGTAAGACACTTAGAACTTACAGACCGAATGAAGTCAAATTATTGCGTTCTATGTATAAGTATAGAATTGTATATAATGTATAGTACCTAATTGAACTTATATGTGGCACCATATGTGCCACATCTGTTGTTTAGCTAATAGTATTTGGCTGGTAAAGTCTGAAGTTCACTTATCACATTCAGATAGGAAATCCAAGACTCAGCAATATAATGGCTAATGAAGAATTCATTATGAACTTTGAGCAAGAATATTTAAAATTATTCAACATATTGCAAGCAAAAAATCCATAATGAACCTTCGGTACAACTTACGAGAGAATGTCATTGTAAATATGTGATAAATTGCGCGCGCGCAGGTCGGAGGTTGGGGCCGCGCGTTCCTTTATCAAATTGCAAATTCATTCCACCGCCAGCTGCTTGTGTCAAAACAACTGTCCAAGTGTTGTGTACCGCTAATTCCAAATTTGAATTTTATTTTTGTATTCATGCGCACCTGATGTTTACAGATATCTTTAAGAAATTGAAAAGTCAAAAAGTATTGTCACAGATATATTAAGAGTATCAGTATAAATATAAATGCCAGACTCCGCATTTATATTTATACTGATCGCATTAATGCTGTTATGGAAAATCTAACCCTGTAGATTATAAGAGATGGGATGTGTCACGGTGGGATGTGTAATCTAAGGTGATTAACTGATGACGTTATGTTATTGAATCTTAAACATGAAAATCATGACTATACTTCTTCAAGTTATTACTGAAAAAATGAAGAAAATATTATTAAAATATCTGGTTTCAGCATTAAAGCAAATATCGTTATTTTGAATTGTTTTTCGAACGACAAGCGATGTTCAACAATTCGGAGGAATATCGACGGAATTTTTTAAACGTAACATTTCTGTATTGAGATCTAATATGCAAAGCATACAATAAATAAGTGTATGTGAAGTAAAGTATGGTATATTTTTTTATGGAAGTAGCCGGCAAACGAGCTAACGATCCACCTGATGGTAAGTGGCTATCGTCGCCCATGGACATCAGCAACACCAAAGGCATCACCGATGCGTTGCTGGGCAAAAAAGAGAAAAGAAAAAGAAAGAAAGTATATACCTATATATTATCATTTCAGATGCGTGTTTTCTCGTCATGCTAAGTGTTGTCCGCAGAAACAAGGTGCCAGGATGTTTACTAACACGGACGATGTGAGACGCTGCGCCTGCGTGTCTTCAGCACATGGCACCGACAGCGCACACTAACCAGAGTACTAACCTATTTATATTACTGCCGCATTATGGATGTATGGGAGTTGTATTCTTTGAGAAAATAATCTGAATTTTACCAAGAAAAAAATAACTCAAAAACTACTCGTTAGATCTAGCTTAAATTTAAGTGGACTACATGACGAACACCAGCTTTCGATTAAAAAAAGAGTCATCAAAATCGGTTTACCCAGTCCAAAGTTCTGAGGTAACAAACATAAAAAAATACAGTCGAATTTAATACCTCCTCCTTTTTAGGGTTCCGTAGCCGAATGGCAAAAAACGGAACCCTTATGGATTCGTCATGTCTGTCTGTCTGTCTGTCTGTCTGTCTGTCTGTCTGTCTGTCTGTCCGTCCGTATGTCACAGCCACTTTTTTCCGAAACTATAAGAGCTATACCATTGAAACTTGGTAAATAGATGTATTCTGTGAACCGCATTAAGATTTTCACACAAAAATAGAAAAAAAACAATAAATTTTGGGGGTTCCCCATACTTAGAACTGGAACTCAAAAATGTTTTTTTTTCAAACCCATACGTGTGGGGTATCTATGGATAGGTCTTTAAAAATGATATTGAGGTTTCTAATATCATTTTTTTCTAAACTGAATAGTTTGCGCGAGAGACACTTCCAAAGTGGTAAAATGTGTGTCCCCCCCCTGTAACTTCTAAAATAAGGGAATGATAAAACTAAAAAAAATATATGATGTACATTACCATGCAAACTTCCAACGAAAATTGGTTTGAATGAGATCTAGTAAGTAGTTTTTTTTAATACGTCATAAATCGTAAACCGCAAAAAACATTGATCAAAGTTACAACGAACTACAAGAACTTTTATATTATGTTACTTGCTGCTTCGGAACCCTTCATGGGCGAGTCCGACTCGCACTTGGCCGCTTTGTTTGAAGTCCTTTAATAATCAGTATTTAAGTGTTAAAGTTATCGTGAATATTGTCACCGTTTAATATTCTTCTTGGGTCCTAGTACGAGTACCGAAAGTACGTACACGCTGACGTGCTGTATTCAGTGCAGAAAACTATAGTTTCACATTGAAGTATTATTACTAGCATATAGAACCGACACCGCGAACATAATGTATGTCCCAATGAATTGGCGCCGATCGGCTTCAATTTTCAATGGATTCGTTCGATTTTGAAAGGACAACGGGGGCTCAATTTTGAAAATAGAACCTCCCGGCGGGACTCACATTTTGTTCGAGATCTGTTCTATGACAGTATTCTTTAATGTAGTTTCATACGTATAATTATGTATACCGGTACTAACATTATGTTCGCAGCTTTGCCCGCATTTATAGGCATAATAAGTACCATCCTATTCCAGATCATAGACTAGCTTTGTGCCAAATTTCATGATAATCCGTTAAGCAGTTGAGCAGTAGTGTATTTGTACGTCCAACGTCCAAGTCGTCCAATTCATAATATAGAATGTCGACAGAAGCGCCGCCGTTTCGCCAAAGCAACAACTCCGGAAGCACGTGTGATGCTTTACATATCGACATTTGACAACAATAGACTGAGGATCGCTCATTTGGCATGCGTCGTTGCGTCACCCGCGCTGATGGATGTCATTGGCCAATAGTCCGGACATAACTAAATAACATTTGAAATTATAAACGATGGAGTTCACGTTATATAGGCAGTAAGGTGGCACTAACATTTAAATGTATAATTAATCGCAGGTACGTAAACTATTTTCAATTGATAGGTATAGTAGGTATAGGTAAGGTAGTACAACTTTCAGAGATTTCAGAAAATGTTTATCAAGCTTTTGTCGTGAATGTGATAGATAATTCGTATCGTAGTTGTAACCGTTTGTGACACTGATGAATATGATGAAGCCAACATTTACAAAGCTACCACTGCATCACGGGCCTGAAAAAAAGACGAACGTAACCTCGTCTAATCGAGAGTGAAGCACAGCAATGGCCGCCCGCTTACCATGTGTACGTAATTTTTGATTCGCGATTGAAGCAGTGAAGTGTCAATGTGTAGGTGTGTGTACTTGTACGAATAGAGAGTTGGTATTACTATGGGTGCTTCACTGAATTTGTTCTTGGGATTACGGCCGTATTTTTTTTAGATCCGTGCACTGCATTTAAAAAGTGCCTATTGCGCCGACCGCCGTTCGAAATGCGCGTTTAAATATTGTATCAAATTGACATTGGTCATCGATAGACGAGTAAAAGTGAACAAACCCATAATCAAAAGTTATATATTTTAATAATACATAAGTATAAATAAATAAAATGTAATTAACGCTAGCTACACACGCATAGCCCCACACAAGGATTCCCTGTGTCGTGGTACCATGGACACACAAAAACAGGAACACACTCACACATTTGTAGTAACAAATCGCTGTAGTCACGTACCTAAAGTATATTAGCTTAAAAAAATTTAAAGGAGAGCTGAAAATCTTGTTTGAAAACGAAACCTACAGTATTTCATAAATGTTCCAGGTAAATTAATTTTTATAGCTATAGTTTATTTGGGTGAATATCAGAAACGTGCATTTTTTTTCAATTTTTGGTGGTGATTTTTTTCAGTTTTCGTGAAAAATTAGGGCCTGGTATAAGAAAAGAAAGTGTAACAATTAGACTTTCTTTTCTTATACCAGGTTCTTACTTTTCACGAAAACTGAAGAAAAAATATCACCACTAAAAATTTAAAAAAATGCACGTTTCTGATATTTACTCATTTACATTACTGATCAATATAGTTTTACAAATCTATAAAATTATACCATAGCGTTACAAGTCGTAGGATGACGCTACAGCTGTTTACAAATGTTTATAAATATAGGTTTACACAAGTTATTGTTTAAACATATATTTATAAACTGCCTAACACCAACTCTTTCCACGGAAATTTAGAGTACTCTAAACACTGAAATATTCACGTCAACTTTGTATTTAAAGAATAACCACCGTAATACACCTACGACTTTTACTTCCGTCTTCCTTAAATTATTCAGACACACCGCGTTCGTCGAATTCCAGCTCTCGCGAGCTGTCAGCTGTCAACTGTCAAACAGCGAGTGGACAGCGGTATCCAAACCAACACTACAAAGGGGCTATTTTTATACGTATCTATCAAAAGATTCTTTATTATTTTCGGCATAAATTAAAAAACCTGTTTAAGTCACGATATGTAGTAGGAATCCCACCAAACACATTTTCATGTCAAATGTTGCCAAGATGAGACCATATTATTATTATGGTTCTACATCAAAAAGTTATCAGATCTCATGTAGAACCAAGCTTCTAACTCTACACGCCTTAGTCAAAATATGTGGCTTGGCCGTTTCGCTTCCATCAGATAGGCGTAAGGTGAAAACATTTATTCACTATTGATTCCTTTTCTGTTATACAATAGTTGTTGTAGTACCGGCCAAGACACATATTTTGACTAAGTGTAGATTCTGTGAAGTTAGGGCGTGTATAGTTAGAAGCTTAATTGCCTCTACATGATATCTGATAACTGTTTGATGTAGAGCCATATGGTCTCGTCTTGGCAACATGAAAATGTGTTTGGTGTGATTTCACTTCTTTTTGTAAGTTGACAATAATTATATGGAAAACCTATACAAACTTCCATAGGGTGGGGGTGATTTACTAAAAATCCTATAATATGTATTTTATTATTTATAACAAGGAGTTTGTAAATTAATTTTTATCCTACCTCAGCGTCAAAATATCCGGAAGTCTCATACAAACTTCCATTCCCTAGTTTAAGGGTAAACCCTAAAGGGCTAAAAGTTCCAAGTTTTAGAATTTTTCTGTTGTTCTTGTCTTCAGTATTTTAGGACATTGATCAATGAATGATTAATTATATCACTGTAAACTTTAGGTTTTTAACTTAACGTTCTCACACCAGGTTGACGGCTGTGGAGACCACATAGAGATTGCAATCGTGACGATTATATCAGCAACCATAGAAAAATAATATAGCTTCCTTAATATTTTTGTATGTAGGGTTACCACACGCTTACATTTTTGTGGATCTCGGCCTTGTTAGATGCCATAGAATAGGATTAATATAAAACTTGTGAATTCATTAATCTTGTTATGCATGTTGTGCTCAAGGAATCAAAATATTCACCATCCTTACCTTTCTACCTTTATTACCACCCTTTAAAAATATAACTTGATGATTGACATTGATTTTTTGAGAAACTTACAATCGGATGTAAATGATTCTGACGATCCTGAAGTCTAAGCCTATTTAGGAGTTATTAATTATTAATTCATCTGGCTGTTAAACTTAAGTACAGTTCATTGTTAATTGTTCATTCTCAACTCAATCTTTTTACGGTAGAGTTAAAGAAGTAATCTTATAACCTCATTGGTTAGAAAGTTTAGTGCCATATATGTGACGTCGCCGCTGTTGTAATTATATTATCATATTATGTACACAAAGCATATGAGATCGGTATACAGGGCACACTAACAAACAGAATATGTGCGTAATGCCAACGTGTGTTGGACTCCAGGTGTCTCGAGTCTTGTGCCGCGCCGGCAGCATATGAACACTAGTTAATCGCGCGTGCGTTATCTCAAATTCGACCCTCGTCGCACCGGTGCGGTACCGACCGTGGCTTGCTGACGTGACGGCGATGCCGAAGATTGCAACTGAACGTAACATGACAATGAGATCTTTAATAAGCACCGACGGTCCGTCTGTCTGCCACTCCTCACACTATACTAAGATCTTCAAAATCGACCACTTTATTAACCGGATCTTGTTTTTACAGCTCATTAGTTGTACTCCTCATCTTGAAACGATTATAGACCAACCTGTGTCAAGTGATCGATGGATGGACTTGTGACCGCAAGTAATCATTCTGCTACTATACTCCACGCGATTTGCAGCCGAAATAAATGTAAACAAAGCATTAAAATCGTTTTCTAGTGTTTTCACCAACTTACTTGAATTTGTACACCAAATGCATTTTATTTAGACAAACTACTCATTAGGACAAAATAGTAAATTAAGTTAAAAGTTTCAAATCGCTTCTTGGAAATAAGATTGTCATTGCAAAGTGTTTGAATGATGACAGTGTTATTTAATTTTGTTTGTTTCCACATTTAATCGGATTTTATAATTGTTATCGATCAATATGTATTTTTTTAAGAATTAACAAATACATACCTTATTGAGTAGTTTGTCTAAATAAAACGCATTTGGTGTACAAATTCAAGTCAGTTGGTGAAAACACTAGAAAATGATTTTAATGCTTTGTTTACATTTCTTTCGGCTGCAAATCGCGTGGAGTATAGTAACCGTTGGTAAATCATGGAGGCCTTCGGGCGGCAATAGCTTTTGAATGCTGGGTTGACGGCTAGCCCACGCTCTACATATTTGCACTATATTAGCGTACGCTCTATGCTTATAACGATGAGGTGAGTGAAATAATAGATACCTGTAAAAACCGAATTCAACTAACTTGGTTTATGCAGGCAAGCTAAAGCAATAATACAATTTAAACCCCGCACCTGAATGTAATAATAATTGTAATTAAAGTTTAGTTATTACCCTAACAACCATTTTGAACATGCCCAATAAATACTTATAGTTACAAGTGCTTCTCTGTGATTAACACCATTAAATTACGCAACATGATTTTCGCTAAAGGCGTTGACACATCACACACAAAATAATATAATGCATACCAACATGGCCTTTTCAAGTTTTCAGTTTTTTAAATAACTATGGATAATAAATTTTGCTACTTTTCCCGGAATACTGTTAGATCCGGGAACGCTTCCCCCACACACCCCTCAACATTGACTTGTCTAAACTAGACAATCATAATCATTGTTAGGGAAGCCATAGTTTTTATATTTAGGTATAAAAATTACGACACATGAAACTTATTATTCTTTGTTTCGCTTTTTGTCTACTTTGTGTTACTGATGTCTATGGCAGACGGTGACTTACCTTCAGGCGGCTCGTCTGATTAGCTCCACCTAATAATAAAATTTGACCACTTTTCCCATTGCTAAATTAAAAGACTAGTGTGGTGAGTACCTAAGTTTGTGGGCATGTGCTCGTCAAATGTGGCAGCCATACACTACAGGGCTCCATTCAACGGTACGTAGTGTTCAGTGGCGATACGACAGCAAACGTTCAGGCCACGTGCGACGCAGATTGCCCCATGTGGCAAACGCATTCGCATGCGCTCGCTGTAACGACCTGTTTACAACCCGCCTTTGATTGAGAACAGATACAAAAATACTTTCAGTGCCGTCAATCAACGCGCACCCTGTATTCAGCTGCTTTATTTAAGTGTTCACTAGACATTGACAACGCAAACAAACTGCAGAACAAAGTCTCTGCCACAAATGTTGGTTACGACTTATTTCAAGACTTGTCGCTTAATCGGCAGGGTCGCGAATTTTTAAGAGCTTTCTTAAGATGATGAATTTTTATGCAAAGACTACAAAACTCTGCACACATCTAGACACGCGGTAGCGTGTCCAGCCAAAATTCAAAAAAACGGAACTGGTACTATGGTACCAGTACCAGTGGCGCTATGGCGCCATGTGAACATGAACCATTTCGAGCTACTTTTGACCCCTTCACAACTCGAGATCTATTACATTATCTATTACATATTACATACTGGAGAACTAGCTAAGTCAAATGTAGAGCTTGAATTTCATGATCTTGTGACAAAAATAGGATTTTCTACTTAGAACTTTACCCTTTTAAATCTTTTAGATCTCAGTTTTTTTTTTACTTTTCTCTCATTTCACATTTATATTTTTAATGAGATTATTACCACGAAAAATGCCTCTCTATTTCGTGGTATTACCGACACACACAAAGGCAAATCAGGTGCCAATTAAAATTGCAAACCACATCGCTCATATGCAAACAAGACACGCTTTGCCATCGTCCGGCGGATATCACATCATAAAGCCATTATTTTTAGACGAGCCCAAACCTATCGGTATTCAAATCACACATCCTGATATGTATAACTAAACTGCTCTAACGACGCTAAACACCTTCATTGTTGAATATGATAAAGGGCACAATACCACAGTGTAGGAACAAAGATCGCTGGCCAACGCTTGTCATGTGGGAGGAAAAGTCAATTCCACCCGACAGTACGATAGCTACAGCAGAATTGGCGCTTAATAATGGTGGACATGGAAAATAAACAAAACAAAAATATTGTAAACACCACTTATTATTATTATTGAAATTCACAAGTTTGAAGTTCTCAAGGTTTCGTTTTGAACATTTTTCCGTGTATTTTTTTATGAATAACGAGTTTTAAAATGTCTGTGTTTTTTTTATAAATTGCATTATTAGATACATGGGATATGATAGATACATTATACATGATACATGGGATATTATTAATTTTTCAAATGTCTCAAGTTCGCAACAGTCTCAATAATTATATTTCTGAGATGTAGGCAGTTTATCTAAGGCTTTGGGCTGCTATTGAGCCTTCTTCAGCCGAAGTCTGGATTCTACAGTTACTTTTACAGTTACTTTAGTTTCAAAAAAGCATTGTAATTAGGCATCAAGCATATTTCATATATGTATGTACCTACAACTTCTGCACGTCTTATTGCTAATTTTAATGTTATATAATCTATGTATTAAATATATATAGTAACTACAAGGTATCTATACATTACTAACGATTCGTCATCGAAGACACCGTTCCCAGTAAGTACATTATTCGATATTTCTGGAACTTTGAAAAGCCGACATCTGCAAAGCAGATTCACCCTCAACGTCGATTGCCCAAAACCCTGCAGTCCACATGGACGTGAGAACACTCACATTTGTTTCAAAAGAAAGACTCATTATTTTTACGATAGCTACAGCCACTGTTACTGTGGAAACATGTGAGAATTAAGAATGCTTAGTCGAAGCAAATGTTTTACAATTACTGCAATAAACTAATTTTGCTGCAGGATTAAGTCATTACCTAATTCTTTTTCACTAAATGACGTGCCCCAGCTGGTTACCAACTGCATCTCATATTTTACCCATTCATAAAAATAAACAATATTCAGTATTCAAGTCAGTTCTTGTGGTCCTAGCGAGTATAAACGAAGAGCTTAGCGCACGAGGATAATAAATAATCTTATCTCACATAGCTATTTCGATCGAGATAGAGATTCGTATCTCAATGTTTCATTATTGTTCTCACTTGTTTTTCTTTTATTAGATTCATAATAAATTATGTTTATCTGTGGATTGATAGGTACTAATTAAAATATTTTATTATTAAAGCTCAAAAAATATTTTTAGCCATTCAGGTTTGTCTGTCTGTATAATATGATAAACAGAAATAATTTAATTTGTGTTGTACAACTTACAAGTAGCTGCTTAGTGCTTTATATGCAAGGAGTTTAATAAAGACAGTCTCACATTATCTCCCGTCTCCAAAGTGTCCCATTTAGTCATCAAGGAAACTGTCACTTGCGCTGTTACATGTAATTTCCATATTAATATATTAATAGGGCTATATTAAACAATTATTATTAATAAGTGTTATAACCGAAAATAGTTTTTCTTTCATTCCAATTTATTCCATTAAAATTCTGTTGTTTATCCCATTTCCAAATTGCAGTCATTTTGAATTTTTGATTGATTTATTATTGCCTCAAACCTATAGTTTATTTTATCAAAAACACTTTTTGTTAGTTTCATATTCTCAGTCTAGAATAAAAATCTAAGAAAGAAAAATGTAATATGAAGCTAATACATAATTAAGCAGGTATTATTAACACACATCGACCAACAAAGCCACAGCTTAAATCAATGTGACAAACCAATCTGTCAATATTACAGAGGTGATGAAGTCGAAAAATTAAATCCTTGTTACCTGATCGAAGCGTGACGCGGCCCCGGCTCTGCGTCTGGCGGATAACGGCTGCGCCTGCGCACAATCCACGCACGTGCATGCAGCTGTGCGCTCGCCGCTCACACGTGGGCTAACACTTAGCATTTCCCAGGCCGATGAGATACTGTATTTGTATCACTGATCTCTCGATTCTAAATTGATGAAAATTGTATTTATAGGTACAAGCAAAGTTCAGTATTATTTTAACTATATTTTAAGGCTTGTAATTGTATTCTAATTTGTAATAATTGAAAGAAAGAAAGAAAGAAAATACGTTTATTTGCAAAAGATACACTTATGGTTACCTATACACAACTTATATTATGTTTCCTGAGCTACAGTTTCGCTTGTTGGCTACAGTTAAATACTAAACAACATCTAAGAAATGAAATTGTATTCGTATTTTTTATTACAAATACTTCCAAAGTCAAACCACTCTGTCGCTTCCAGAAATCTATACTGTGAGTGGTCTCGGAAAGACACTCCTAAGGATCTCCTAAGGAACGAAGGAAAAAAAAGGATTTATCTTTGGCAGCATCATTCACTAGTTAAAAATATCAAACTCTTGCACGGTCTTGAAGATACACAAAGAGGCGAAAAACACACATCAATCTATATGTCTGGAATTAAACTTACTTTATGCACACATAATATAAAACTTTATTATATATCCATGCACGGCCTGTTCGTTTGCATCGATTGTACCACTCATGATTATCAAGCCCTTCTACACATCTGTCAACTATGAATTCCAACAAATTACTTGTTATTTGTTATGGATTACCTTAACACTATGTAAATGAGACTGCATTCTGGTTGTAATAATGTTTTATCTAACAAAGTATAATATTTATAGCAGTTGTGATATTGGTGATTGATCATCGAAGCTTCAATTTACGTCTTAGCTGCATAATATCTATTAATCTGCAACATTAAGCAGTACAATCAGTAATCAAAATCTTTTGCATAATGTAGTAGTCATAATGTAAATTTAAACTTGATTCCATAAAGTGAAACATTCTGAGGAAACCTGTTTACCTGACATGAGTCCTCTATAATATGTTCTCGAAGTTAAACATAATAAAGAATAGATTCCAGAATATTTTGAAGATCTTTTAGGTATACTCTGTAGTTTTCTTTTTATGATTAGCAGACAAATTAGCAGATGGTAATTGATCATCGTATCCCAAGGACGAAGGAGGAAGAAGAAGTAGTAGAAAGAAGTAGTGAGAAGGAAGAAGAAGTAGGAAGTTAGAGTTCTCTAGTACCTACTTATTACTGGCCTTCCAACACTGCAAACTGTATCAGGCTTGTGTTGTAGCTGGGGTTGAGGTTTTAGGTTGAGTTGTAGGAGCTTGAGAGCCATGTTTCTTTAATTCTTACTTCTTCTCTTTTCTTTTCTTTGCTCTTCTTGCGACGATTGTGACTTACTATCAGGTGGAGCGTCAGCTCGTTTGTCGCTTCCTATAAAAACAACATATGTATATGCCATGATGATGTTGTTGAATATTGATAAATGACTTTAATATAACCTCTAGTACTTAGTTAGATTAATATTACTAAGTGCTAGATATACATAGAAGCAGTGATTGGCCATGCGCGCAGTGCTTCAGATTACCGGTATCGTAGCGGTGGCGCGTGAAATCTCATTACGCAGATAGTAGCGAAGTGCCGCACACATCTGTCAACTACTGCGTTTATTACTGCCTCACTGTCATAGATTAACGAGGTAAAGAGATCGAGTGTAGCAAGTTTTGATGGACTAGTACTGGACTACGTACATGATATTAATGTTTCCCCTGCATATAAATCACGGTTTAGACAACTTTGTAACGATAGATAATTTACAACAATCAAACTTGATATCATTGACTGGGCAACGTTTCCATGATAACTTTTTAGTTTTAATGGCGATTATCTAAAATTGAAAAATAATAAATAAATAATAATAATAAATGCTTACACACTCATGCCCCATGCCATGGACGACACATATAACACATCACAATAACACCCATGACCCGAGTACAAATATTTATCTGTCACATAAACATCTGCCGAACCGAATCGAACCCGGGACAAGAATGAATAGACTTTCACATTTCAATTACGTGTAAGCACTCCATCTTTTTACCCATGTTAATCTATAGTCTTTGTGGTGATATAAATACAGATTACAAATATTGTTACATACACCACATATGGTTTGATGCTTCGATGAACACTGTAATGACCACACGTATGTACATTCCTGCTTAAAATGCACATTATAATTTCTTTTTTTTATATCACTAAGTGCAACCTCGTAAATCTAATAATCCCTAATAGATCGTATCTATTAGGGATTTTAGATCGTATCTATTAGGGATTTTCCTAACATAAGCTAAGCTGATATAAAAAATGAGGCTGACATTGAAGATATTGCTGAAGGTAGATACAGGCAGGAAAAAACGTGGGAAATGATGTTTAATTCTACAAGCAAAGCAAAATATATCATAGAAATATGATTATCGTAGAAAGAAAATTTATCTTAAACAGAGAAGTAAACAAGTCTAGTACCTGCCTGGTACTAAACTGCCTGGGGTATAGTTGGAAAGGTTTTCCAAAAATATTATGGGTCTTCTAAGACCATTTTTGGCATTAGGAGTCCGTTTGCGAAATATGTATTTGGCTTTACAGTGCTAATTTTAGTTAGAGTCAAGTGCCCCTCCCCCCCCCCCTGCTGGCTAAACGGTTAGAGTTGGACAACTGAAAAATTGTATATTAGCATAATTAGTTAATAAGTAATAATCGATAAACTTATTACTTCGGAAATCCTACATTGCGCGTGGCCTGACACGCACTTGCCTAGTTTTTTATACATTGGGTACCATACCAACTACCCGAGCAGGACAGGGCACGTTGGCTTGTAACTCCAGAATCATAGGTACCAAAACCCAAAAACATGATAATGAAAATTTTTGAATCTACGCACAAACATGTTGACTTTTCACTAAAACAATGATAATGGATATAGATAATAAATAATAGGAACATCTGCACTTATTCAGATACGATATGATATGAGTATCTTTATATCGAACGGTGTGAGTTGTGACTCATGAGCATAGTTCGATAACACCCGATACCTTAAGTGCATTAAGTACACTTTCGGAGCAATTACCTGTAATAAATACCAATATGGTACTCGTATTTCTCAGAAAATTCCACAGCAAACTGAATCAATATCTGATAAGTAACCAATAAAACAATCAGCATAAAACTGTAAAATTTAATTTTGAAACCAATTTAGTTTCAAATATTACGCAGCATAAGGAAATGTCCGACAACGCTGAATAACAAGTACCTATCTAAGTGCATCAAAGTAGGTTTAATTCGATCACTTTTTAAGGTTATCTGAAACACAGGCAATAATCCCAGGAAAAACAACAACAAATAAAACCTACAACGTAATTAGTCCCTAGGTATAATTAATTATCTCCTGTATTAAGACATCTTTCGATGTTTATCTTCGATCACTTATAGATCGATGATGTTTAGGTATATTGCCTGCGGCCTGTTCCCATCACATAGTGGGAGGATGAGTCCAGCAGTGGGACAGGTATGGTTGGGATGATGATGATGATCAATATATTTTTTGCTTTAAAATAAGTGCAGACTTGCGATGCAGAGGTTTATTTCCATAAAGATACCTAGACGAATAAATGAATTTAATTCAAACATATCAGACATTATAAAATATGTAGTTCCGGTTCATTCAATGGTCATAGGCCCGTAATATCAATAGCAGTTTAAACTAAATTATGTCCTAGACTAAACTAAAAACTGTCATTGTTGCTTCCAACAATGACAGTTTAAACTCAGAATTTAGTTTAAACTGCTATTGATAGTACAGGCCATAGAGAGATAAATAATGATAATTAGATACGAGTATTATTGCTGACATAAAAAATAAAAACTAAACGAAATACTATTCATTAGCAAACTCATTCTACTTAATAATACCCGAAACAACAAGAATCACTTAATCTTTCGAGGCCTTTAGCCATATTAGGAGTTTTATCAACAAAATTTGCCATTTGCTGAACGGCCAAAAGCTTTCATATCTAAATAGCTTAGATAATAGCATAGCATAAGTTTATCAGTTATCTATCCGTCGTCCCCACTAGCTCTTGGTAACGCTGCAAAATGTGCTGCACAGATTTGCGAGCCGCATCAGCCGCACAAATGTGGCTTCCTTACACGTGCGGTGGCAGTAGTGGGACAGGAATGCACATGGTGATAACGACGCTTTAAATGTTTTATAACAGACCTTTGGCTTTCTAAAGGTGGGCGCCAAATGTGGCTACGACTTGAGCTACCTTCCGCCGTTGCAAATTATTACCTTAACAGAACTAAGCAGCTATTATAATGCAAGGATTTTGAGGATTTTATTGTGTCTGTTAAATGAACAGATATGGAGATTGTTGCAAAGTAGACTAATACTAACTTAATGAACAGATGTGTCAGATTATGGCATGGTCGATGGTCTAGCATTCGAATCAATCAATATATAAACATTATAGCCGGCTAACAATAAAGCCAAATATGGAATTATAGTAGTAATTTATTTTAAAAACATTGACTTTTTTAACATGCCTGCTAAAAACCTTACTAGAGCACGGTACAAAATTACGAAACGGACACAAAGCTTCTGCGATTTAAAAGATAATTCAAGTAACAATATGATTTCAATACATATTATCAATATTCAATACAATTATTATAAAATACACAACAATTTGATTCTTAATTTCTTTGGAACACTTCCGCTAAAGATTCCCAGTGCTCGTAAAAATGGTTGTAAATCACAATGTACGATATTTCCTCATTGCGGGCAAATAAATACATGAAATCTGAATGCACGTGCGTGCAGTAAACTGAAGGTTGCAGGAAACGGCCGACTGTACCCACTGGCTCCAATTACAAATCGCTTCATAAAACAGATGTCGAGTGTAATTTAAAGACAAAGGTTAAATGATATCAAAATACGGTCTCAGCTACGCTAGTAGTGGACCTTGCTGCTTACGAAAAGCTGGTTCGATTCCCGACCAGGGCATTTATTTATTTAACAGGAAAATATTGCTATGTTTACTATGTTGTGTATGTGTGTGTGTATGTGTGGCGTATGATGTGATCATGCTACTCACGACACTATCACAGTCACGGCGCTATGCATCGGCCAACCACATCTAAATATGTATTTACATTTGGTTTTGTATAAGTTTTAGACTTTAAATCAAATACATCATAATTTCCATTGGATTATAAACAATAACAAGCTAGTTAGTTGCAAATTCGATAAACACATTAACCTCGCTACAGATACTTAGCTAAACGTATTGAGGAACCAGTTCCAATGCGAAGATAAATGGACATTATTAAGTTATCGAGTTGGAAGGAATCGCTGCCACGCTCAGTCATCTAGCGACGGTTTTATACGATCTTATTTTATAATAAATTAAGCAGAATAACATCATAAATCTGATATAAACGAATAATGTAGAGATCATAAGGCGTTCCAAGTCGGTCATTAGAACTGTCTGTGACCGGATGTAGTCTTATTTGAACTTGATTGTAGATTTCCAAGGCTGCAGTAGGCAAAGACCAGGTGCATAGCACAAAAAAGTTGTTCAAGTGTGAACATAATTTCATATGAATAAAATATTATAGTTCGAATATCACTATGACACACTATAATTTCGTAAGTATATGTATGTATGTATTAAATATTATATGTATTAAAGCGCTACAAACAACTTGGTTCAAGCACTAAAAATAAGACGCAAATAAATGCCAACCTTCCATTAAACGCCTTACAATGTCGCGTTGAAAGCGTTGCGGCGATCTCCCTAATCAAACGTATGACAATGCAGTCTCAGACAAGACGCAACAAGACGTCATATGAAATTATGCAAGTAATAAAGTCCCATTCGGACTCCTCGGCGAAGTTGCCCCTCTGGAGAACGCAATTTTTCAAAACATTGTCGCGTCATTTTTCATTGCATCAATCAGAACTTTGCTTGTGTTGGGTTTATCGCAAGGATGTCACTAGAAGTGTTTTATTTATTTTATTCTGTACCAAAATATTTAAAAGTAGAATTCAGAATAAAAATTATATTAAGTTAATAAATTGAACCTTATGAAATCGTACATTCAAATTATAGTATTGGTATATTGCGTAAATAAGAGAGGAAAATGCATATAAATTACAACGGACATCAAACATTATACACCACATAAAATACGAAGTAATTCATTTTAAATAACACAACCTAACAAACTGTACCTCAATTTAACTAGTTTCTAGTTTCTTTTTTGAGCTGAGAACCGTTACTCGGTTTAACAACGTATTAAAGTTAATATTATAAAGGAAGAACAAACTGATTTTATCAACGATTCGATAACGTGAAATTCCCCTAAAGAACTACATATATGGAAATCTCTCCTAATATTTTCTGACGATAGACATCCTTGATAAGATTTGTCTCATCAACTGTTAAATAGAGTGTGAGCCAATGAATATTTTTATTGACGCGTCCGACGACTCAACGCTGCGTCGCGACCTGGATAAAACCATCAGTAACTTCGTACTTTGTACCCTATTGCTTTTATTAAAAGTTCAATTTAGAAGATTAGTTTTATAGCTACCACTAAATGTAATGTGAACGTTAAAGTCCCGAAGGATAGGGTTGTAAATACAATGTAACGAAGCAACAACGTAACTTAAGACGAAAGTCATCAGAATAAAGCGGCTAACAAGGAGATCTGCGGGATGATAAGTTCCTTTCTTGTCCGTTTCTTATGCAAATATTGACACAATGTTGCTATCATTAATCAGTCAAATGCCAGGGGCAAAAGGCATGAATATACCCAGATGTGAAAGGATCACGTGCACCCATATGTAAGTTATAAATATCAATCATACATTTTAAGACCCTACAAGAGATCAGTTATGGACTTGCTGGTACTTAACATGGACTATTATTTGTGGAAGCAATTTTTCAATGTCTTGTACTAATGTATTTCAATGTAGATACTTCATAGGTGTATCTAGTACACGGTGCAAATATTGTAGCATAGTATGTTTATATGTAGGATATTTCGTTTGATCTATTGTTGGACGGAAGAAAACGAATAATTCGATATGGGGTAATTTTATGAATTTTCATAACATTTTCTGATGATGTTACGTTACTGTGGTTAATACTAAAGAGCGTTATTAACTGTCCTCATCAATAAGAGATTATGAAGGGGATTTGAGGACATGCGTCACAGTCACAACACAACACTTACAATATTTATAGACCTCTGATAAGCTTCCAAAACGACGCACACGCGTCGTATAAGTAGTTAGTTCTTGAAGTGTTTTCTAAGAAATCTTTGACTGAGAAGATAGCAGAAGTATTGAAATACTAACAAATATCTTGATATTTTATATGAAATACATTTTGATGTTTATTCTTGGTGGTTCAGGATGTTTCTATGTATTTATTTATTATCATAATAATATTTATTTTAAATAAAGGGAAAATAACTTTAAATATTTTTTCCATGGTTTCCACGACACATACCAATTTATTATTTTGGTGCCGTAGATTCAGTTTATAGTCCAGTGCCGATAATTTTTGAAACGAAAAAAAATTATAGTACAATGAAACCTATTGCAAAAGGAAGAGAATATAACGAAGATTATAGGAAAAATAAATTACGGGCGATCTGAGGTCGGGAAGAGGGGGGAGGGGGGGTTTAATGGAAAAAAATGGTTTATCTCGATTTCCGGAAAAACTACAGGTCCTATTGAAAAAAGTTGAATGGCAAAGTTGTAGGTAATAAAAAGATCTACAACTTTTGTATTCACACTTTTTAACATAACCTCAAAATTTATGTGAAAAATTTAAAAAACCACGTTTTTGGTTTTTTATTTTTATCTTTTACAAAAAAAAAATTTTGTTTCACAAAATTTGGTGAAAACTTACCTTTGTATGTCCTTGACATACTGTAATTTTTTTGATTCAAAAATATTTTTTTTTTTCACCTTATTTTGACCTTATATCGAAAAAGCACCCTTATTTTCAGTCGAAAAATCTCACGTCAAAAAAACTGATTTTTTTTTTAAATTCGGTAGTCTTTTTATTCGTTGGAATCTCTACTTTCTAATGGTATATAAAAAACTATACACTACCATGGTAAATGTTCTCAGAAAATGCAATGAAACGACAACTATTTTCGCATATTTTTTGCAATCTCTTAAGCAATCAATGGAATCCGAATTTTTTTTGCGAAAATAGTTGTCGTTTCATTGCATTTTCTGAGAACATTTACCATAGTAGTGTATAGTTTTTATATACCATTAGAAAGTAGAGATTCCAACGAACAAAGAGACCACCGAATTTAAAAAAAAATCTAATTTTTTGACGTGAGATTTTTCGACTGAAAATAAGGGTGCTTTTTCGATATAAGGTCAAAATAAGGTGAAAAAAAATATATTTTTGAATCAAAAAAATTACAGTATATCAAGGACATACAAACGTAAGTTTTCACCAAATTTTGTGAAACATTTTTTTTTTTGTAAAAGATAAAAATAAAAAACCAAAAACGTGGTTTTTTAAATTTTTCACATAAATTTTGAGGTTATGTAAAAAAGTGTAAATACAAAAGTTGTAGATCTTTTTATTACCTACAACTTTGCCATTCAACTTTTTTCAATAGGACTTGTAGTTTTTCCGGAAATCGAGATAAACCATTTTTTTTTCCATTAAATCCCCCCTCCCCCCCTCTTCCCGACCTCAGATCGCCCGTAATTTATTTTTCCTATAATCTTCGTTATATTCTCTTCCTTTTGCAATAGGTTTCATTCTACTATAATTTTCTTCCACTTTTTACCGTTTTTAGAGCTATCGGCACTGGACTATTACCCGACTTAATTCATCCAGGTGTCATGGCTTCTTTCAGTACACTCTATTCACCTGCGTCTAGGTGGATTTAATCAAAGTTGTTTGCTCCAGGATTTGACCAACGTTGCCTTCTTATGAATGGTTTTATTTTCTGTTTAATAATATGCTACCACTTTTATACCGAACCAGTAAACAAGTGGACGTCTTTTAATTTTGACATCTTTTGAATAGATGTCCGTGGACTGCTGTCTTACCCCCTTTAGGCATACATACAAAATATTTAGGTACTGTTTACAATGATTACAGTTCTTCCCTATTTCACTTTTGTCTTGGCTCGCAACGCATTTAGTGATTTTTGTGTTGCTGGTGTCCATGTGATGGTCCCTTACCATCAAATGGCTCGTGTACTCGGACAGAAATTTACTTGATAATCTCTTTATCAAGTTTTCATTTTAGACTCATGGTTTGGTTTTGTTATAAAGGATACATTTTGATTAATGATAACGTAGACACACATCTGTGGTAGCCATTGTTCTAAGACTTAGCACATGGATTTATCTACAATTGATTAATAAAATTTTATGTAAAATTCCTATTGTAATATTTTTTTACACAAAAACAATAAGTAATTAACAGTATTAATATTACTTTTATATGGTCATCTAATCAATACAACAATGTAACATCAAACCACAAATTTTATAAAAGTACCCAATTAATTCAAATTATTTAAGTTATACTCATCTGCTCATCACTGATTTCTCCTACAAACAATTTAGAGTATTTAAATATTTAATGAATTGCGCAATACCATTCTTAATATTAACCGAGTTACAATGTACATACCAGGCTTTCATAAACAAGTAGAACAGAATAGGGCGGGCCGCCCTCACGGGCGCCGCGCGGCGATCGTCATGTCTGGGAGCCACGTGCGCCGCCAGATATAGCAGCAAACACAACGACTCCTTGTCTCCGAGCCATGTGCTGGTGGCATGTGCCACACATCTGAATGGTCCGGCATGACCGGGTTCCGCTAGTGCTGATACGAGAAGTCGCGCTTTGTGATACGAGCGACGCCAGTTAGTCGGATGACATGCGGTCATACTCCACACGTCTGAGGACAAGGATTCTTTGTTTTCTGGAGCATAGTGGATACAATGACTTGTGATATTTAAGTAGTTATTATCTACAATTTCTCGTTTAAAAGCAGCGTTATGTGCTGCGATTTTGAATACATGGTTTGAATACACAGCTCACTCACGAATACATACCATCCTATAAGTTAATTTAATGTACTCGTATAAACAAACAAAATTATTGTAAACTAAATTTCTAGCGGTTCCGGGACAAGACCTACAAAAATGCTGTCACCATCAATAAATTATAATTCGTCTGCCGTTTACAGTTTCACAAATTCCGTACGCCAGTAAGTGTAACAATATAATATTGGAAAACACGACAAAAACCGCAAGGACACATTCACAAGGGAATGACGTCAGAAGACAAAGCAAATCTTGCCCTGCTAGGTGGAGACTAGCTTAGACTTGTCATAATCTACGGGCTATAAAACGCCCATGTTGCGTTTTGTTCGCTATCCGTCTGGTAATAAAAAGTGTTAGTTTATTAGGGCGTTTGCATACAAGGGCAGCTGACGGCACGGTATTGCAGCTGCACGTGGTATGGCGGTGTGAAAAGCAGCGGGCTCGGATTCACATACGTATGGGGTAAAGCAGCTTGACTTTGAAGTGTCCTAAATGGTCAAATTTTCAAAATATTACGTATTCCACTTTAAATAATGTAGCTATAGCTTCTGAAATACTCGATCTGAGGCCCAACAAAATTGCTAGAAGCATAAAATGCTATAATAATAAGAAAGATCAACACGAATATCAAATTCTTGCGAAAATACCTGCCAAAATCTAACGAGTAGGTTGGAATATCATGTTTTAATATTCAATAACCTTTTTTTCTATTTATTTCTTCCTCTTCGACCTGATTACATAAAACAATGAACGCTGTTCTTAATAAAATTATGAACAATACAAACATAACGGCCATTTCTCAGTATGCTGGCATACCGATAAAATACATTGCGCTACACAGCCGCTAGTCTAAGAACCCAACAATGACTTACGACTCTAAGCCCCAAACATGCATTATAGCTTCCGAGGTCGAAAAAAGTGCAAACAAACGAATAGCGCCGTCAACTTGATCACAATAGCCGCGTATCGCATCATCTGCAATTAGGGTCAAATATAATTGAAGCCAAAGGTTTAAGGGTTTCTTTCACCAAAAAAAAAACAACATTCATAAAACCCTCATACGTAAAGTGAATCAAGATATCGTACCCAGTATTACGTCTACACCTGGCTTTCACCCCGATTTGGGCCTATTACGACCTCTTTTAACAGTACTCGAAAATATTATTAATGCTCTTCACAGCTCATTGGTTTCGCACATTGTGGACGAACAAATAACTGCACTTGAATATGGCGATTTTGTACCGCAATTATTTTATACTAATATTTTATATGAAAAATATTTCGATAAAAATCTGCCCTTGTTGCTTGTACCAGTATATTTTAACAAAGGCTTACTTATTTTAATATTCGTCTTTTTTCCAAAGCTATTAAAAACAATTTGTTTCCTTGGTTAAATAAATAGTGAAGAAATCTGAATAGTGAAGAACAGGGCAGGCTCCTGGAAAATCATAACCGAAACTATTGATATCCGAAAAATAGCCAAAACTAATGAAAATGTTTCGAATAATGTTTGCATTTACCATTTTAGGTATAGTATACATTGAAAATTCAATCGCGAAAAGTTTGTTTTTATCAGAATTATTTTATACAACGTCTAGTTACTTGTTACTTGTTTTGGCGCATGAAAATCAAAATTTCCGTACCGATTAACTATTATCATATTAATGTATTCGTTCCAGCGCGACCCTTTATCTAAATCTCTTTACGTATCATAATCCAATGTCCATTCATCGGCGACATCGAATGAGCAAAACGAATCCATCTAATGGTCCCATAGTTCCTTTATCAGCCCCGAGTTAAGTGCCTTCACAATAGAGGCTGCTCCCACGCCGTGTCACAACACCCCATACGATTAAACCAACTTAATCAGAACCCCACCTCTTATGCCATTTCTGCATGAATCTCAACTACTATACGCAGCACCGCAGTTTCCACTGAGCTGGTTACAATATCGCTGGGTGACGTCACTCAGTGATTCAATCCGCTTGTTCCCCAGTATTCGTTATTGTTACTATTGTGGGAAAATCTACACAGTTTTTATAATAAATCTGTGGGAGTTTCGTTTTGACGGCGCAACAGTGACTCTTTGTACCAATTGCTGAACGCTTCGCATGTTTTTGTAAACAGTTACAAGAGAAGAACGAAGAACATAAATAATGGGCATTGTTTAATAATTATAATTTTTTAGTAAATAATTAACTTTATACAACGTACTGATAACCGTAACTTACGCTTGACCATGCATTAGGCCATATATGACTGCACGCGGCCCACTTTTCACGGTCTACCGAAAAAACGGTTGATCGTATGAAAAAAAAGTTCAAACAAAAGTTGTAGAAAATTTTATACTCTACAACTTTTATGCAGGTGCAAATCTCATTTAAGCAATAGAAAGCGAGATATTCACGAAAAACCGATTTTTACGACCTTTGACCTTGAATATCTTAAGACGCGGACACGATAGCACTTGTGACTTTTGAGACAACATTTAGAACGACAATACAAAGGTTTATACCAATTTACAGCTTATTATCTTTCATTCCGAGGTGAAACCCCTAATATGACTGGGCTAATTATTGTCTAATTTTGTAGAGACTCATAGTGTAAATAAAACCTACAGAAGGTTCTAAGTATGTGATAAAATGCCAATGGCATATACAAAGCGACTTAAGCTTTTCACAAAACAACGTAGCACTAAATTTTTCATGTACGGAAAAGTAGGTACATAAAATAACATTATGTACCTAACCACGAAAAAGAAATTACTTTAGAACGTACCCTATGACTAAGATCGTAACAAAATATCTAATGTAATAGCTTTACAAATCCACCCTCGCCCTGAGAAGAATATTTGAATGCCGTCGCGTGTCCGCCACGCGGCCCGCTCCCCCCGCCGTCGCCCCTCCCCCGTGCCTTCATTACGCCGATTGCTAGGTATTTGTTCATTGCACGCGCACGTGAACGGACGTCTGCATTATTAAATGCCTTTTACGCTTATTGCGAATTAAACCCCCGCCGTATCGTGTCATATTATTAATCCCTAGGCAGGGTGTAATGAAGTGGTTATAGCTGAAACCATTGATCATTGCAATGAGCATTCTGTCAATTTAGTTAGTAATGCCAGTACTATTATTTCTTCTGTGGCAATGCTTATGACTTATGAATAGGATATTAAACGTAAGTAACAGTAAGCTTCGGCCACTATTAAAAAATATTAGTGATCTAGCCTTACAATTAAGTTTATGTACAAAATAAACATAATAATATTAACTACCCTACTTTTTACAAAAGAAAATCAAACTCAGGTGAGCAGCGGTTTCGTACTGAAAATGTATGCAAGAATATTTTTCATTTATGTGTTTCTTTAGTCATTTATTTTATCATACTTTTATATTTTGTTTTTTTTTCTTATATTTCCCTGCATACTGACGACTTACCTACCGTTCTGTACGTAGACCAAAACTGAAAAATGATGTAAAAGCGTACGCCTGGACCCATACTCGTCTCCCTAACATTGCCTCATCAAACTGGCAAATCAAATAACTTATGAGTCCTATAAGTTGAGTTATTTAAAAGACGGAACTACATATATATTTTGACGAGACATTGCTCAGGTGAATAGAAAAAAACGTTCATACGATGAATGCTATAATATGCTTACGCTCTTTGTACATTTTTAGATACAGTCAGCAAAAGTGGTACACAGGGTACACAGGTACTAAAAACCTTCCATAATGTTTGTAATTGTAATTTTTGTGTTAGTACTAATGTTAAATTCTACCTTTGAATATAAGACATGAATTAACATTGATAAATACATAAACATCTATAATATTAATCATTACAGAACTTCTTATCATGTCCTGCAGACCTAAATCTTTTGCTGTCTGTACCTTTCGCATCAAGACCAATAAGAACACAATGCGTCGAATCCCGTGTCCAAATCGTGTTCGGGACCTCAGGACACCCCGTCGGCTGCGCGTGCGATCGCCAGTAATTACGCGTCGACCTGTGACCCTCGCTTCCCACGCCGCCGCCGCCGCCGCTCACACGAGAACTCGACCATTCTCATCGGATTCCTCGACCATTCTCATCGGATTCTTCAGCCCTTTACGCCCGAGATCGCATGCCATGTGCCGTCTACCTACTCGCATAACAACGACTTTCCCACAGAGAAACAATCAAGAGAAGTCTGTGTCGATATTACAAGACTTAGAGTTTTGGAAATATAGTAATTTGTTACGTAAATACTGTAAATATCACTAATATGTGTAGCAAGATAGTTATTTAAATGACGATCACGTTAAGAGTTGAAATCTGCTCTCCTATAACATCTTCATGAAGAAAAACGTACCTAATTGAAACCTGCATGTCAGCTCTGCCTTTCCCAAGTCTTGGGTTTTTGCCTCTCAAATTGCCAAAGCCGACCCTAGCATAGCAGTGGAAAACATCCTTTCTGCCCTTTTCTTCGCTATACACTGATGCTTTTGGTGTTGCCGATGTCCATGGGGGATTATGACCACATACAAATTTTCGTGGCTAGTTGCTCAATTGTTTACATAAAAAACACTGCTATGCTGTTGTTTCCTCTTATAGCTAAATGTCTAATAATGATTACAGTACTTAATAATGATTGTTATGTACTGAAGAAGTATATAATATGATTGAAGCATTCTGTATCGATCGAAGCCATTGTTCGAGTTCACACAGCAATGATCCAAACATTCGATATTGGTACACACGCCGCGCGGCCGCCACGTGGCGGAAAGCGCGTAATGAGCCCGCACCTGCAGGTTACGAATTAAGGGATTTCTCGCGCCCTCCCGTGGGAGCGGGGGATTCGGGGATCGCAATATCCGAACTGTTTGCTCTGTCAATGTAGGGGGGAAAGTAATAACGGCGACCGAATAGCCTGTGGTTGTTAGTAGTTTTAGGCCGGGCGATATTTACTTCATCAATGAAAACGAGAAACCCGCCCTCGCTTCATTTCTGGTAATATGGTCCTTACGTTCACGTTATTCTTACTTCAAGTTACTCGATTTATCAAGTTCTTGAGACCAGAGGAAAGACTCAAGAAATGAAAATATATTTTTTCTGATTTGTCTTATGCAATTAAAACATCCTAGTAGGATCATTATATGAATTGGTAAAACCTTTCGAAAGCTGTAGAGTACTTTAAAATAACACTAATGGCCTGTCCAAGCAGAGGTAGGGACAAAACCTCTAAAAGTTATTCTTAAACACAAATAAACTTACGAAATGTCTTCACGCTACTACTTCACTTCATATTTACTTATCACATTGCGTGTTACGCCGTTCAATGACAAACAGGCGACAAAGCACGCAAGGCTATTGTTCTAAGTACATTACGGTGCATTAACAAATGAATCGGGTAATATTAGTGTAGTGACTAGTGCTGATCAATCAGGGGGTATCACGCGATGGGAGCGGCACGCGTCCGGCACTCCCACGACACGCGCGGGGTGAAACCGCCCCGCATCTAATGTATAGCGAGTAATGAAAGAATGAAAGAAACCCTTCAATACCACTATAATGTCGTTGGATAGGATAATGAAAGTATGAATGGAAGATATATTTATAGAGGAATTGATGAAAGTAGACGGGCCAGCCGGTGATAAGTGGTATCCGTCGTCCATGGACGAAAGCCAGCCAGAGACACCGCTGATGCATTGTCGGCCATGATAGAAAAGAGAAGGAAGAACATACTGGCTCCCAAACCAAGCGACTGGGACCGGCATACGATGAGTCGTTTGGTGGCTGACTTAAGCAAGACCTAGCTATTGAAGTATAATGACATAGAACAGACATCTCGAACAAAATGTATGTCCCGCCGGGAGCTTCTAAGTATTTTCAAAATTGAGCCCTCGTTCTTTTTTCAAAATCGAACGAATCCATTGAAAAGTTAAGCCGATCGGCGCCAATTCATTGGGACATACATTGTGTTCGCGGTGTCTGTTCTATACGCTAGTAATAATAATTCAATGAACCTAGCCAGGATTCATTGAAGCCATTAACAATATTAACTTCTTAATATTTAACAGGTAATATCGGGAATCTAATCCATGCATATTGCATACGAAAACTCTTGTTTGTTTAGTACCAAGCAGAGACCAACTTTTGTCACGTCACGACACCCTGTTCTACTGGCATACAGTTGGAGTACATTCTGGACCGCCCAATAATACCAAAATTTAGATTCCAAACATACACAGTAATGTGAAAGTTTATTCTTCGGTTATGGAAGTACGAATATGATGGCAATGATGGCATACCTCAATTACGCAGGGATTTCTAATATGCGAAATTGAGTAATTATGTGAACGGTTATTTGATACGGGTGATCCTTTTAGGTTGCTTACAATAAAATGAATAGAAAATGACTTAGAAATAGAGTTTAGAAATAGACTTGTTGAATAAGCAAATTTGCTCAAAACATTCTTTGTTCATTACCGGACCTGTCCAAACGGTAATTAAATGTATTGTTGTGATGTCCTTAAATTTCACACTTAAAATGTTTGTAAAATATGTCATAAACTGACCGGACAGACACCTGCGATAACTGAATTGTGTATGGCGGAAAAGAGATTCATTTTTTGTCCAGCATCCCACGAAGCCATAAAAACACCTTGCGATGTCCTTTCGTAATTCCTGAGGTGTTGTCGCTAAAGTTTTTGTTTTGTTTTTAGGGTTCCGTACAGAATGTCATCCTGTTATAATACTACGTTTTAACGATGTTTTTGGACCGTAATATGTAGTTTGTCGATAATGATGATGAGCCTTATTAGGTTCTTTATTTTAATACAGAATTAGCACAGTATATTACAGAAAGTATACTCAAAATTATCTAAGATGTCCATAATGACAGCTGCCATTATACATAATAAATTGTACATAATAAAAATGCTAATTGTAAGCCAGCGCATTACAGACCTGAATACAAAATTAATCAAAGATATACAGGCCCCTCAGTACACGAGTCCGACTCGCACTTACCCTCGTTTTTTCAACTGTTATCTCAACGTCCAACAAAGGACGATACCTGTCTATCTAAAACAAACGCTGCAGCAAATTGCAGTGTAGTTAAGGTGCGTTAAATGCAACATTAAAGGAGGTGGACGGGTCGAGTACGTGGGCAGACAATACCTTCACCGGTGTAAATAAAAGTGGCTGAGAACCAATTTAATGTTCATAGTAGCCGTGAAGACACGTTTTGACTATCGCTATAGGATGACCATTAAGAAGTACACTTTAAAATAGATTATTCAAGATAAAAAAAAGTCTTGTGTAATTACAATATATTCTTATTATTTCTTATATTTTGACTGGCAAAAAGTAGAGAATAACTTTTTGGTATAAATACGCAAACGGGGTAAAAAATAAAAGTAATTTCGTACCCATTTATAAAAAGCTATTTTTGTACCAAGAGTCTAAAACTCATTACGAACCTGAATATCTGAAAAGTGGATTCTGTGCTAGAAAACTAATATAATAACCAAACGCATAAAAACATCCTTAAAAGCTCGGCGCCAAATTACTTTAATTAGAATAATTTATCAAATAACACGCAAGGCAACGATTGATGCAGGTCCGTTTTGAAATTAAGCAATCCACTACCTGAGGTCCTTACTCCTGCTCAAGGTGACTTTTTGCCGATTCTTTTTATGGTCACTTTTATTATTGCTATTCGGACCTCTTTGTGTGGTCGGTAGAACTTTTTAACGCCACTCGAGAGCCTGCTATTGTTTTGAGGATTAAGACAATAGTTGTAACTACCAAAAACTTTTGAAGTAATTCTGGTATGTCGGGATGAAGAATGTATTTTATGGATTTGACGAGACACTACAAATTATACAAAAACATAGTAAAAATATTTTTATAGACCTACTCTAAGATAACAAAAAACCGGGCAAGTTCGTGTTAGGCCACGCGCAATGTTCCGAAGTAGTAAGTTTATCGACTATTATTTCACAACTACTTATGATATTAGATAGCCGTGATAGTTTTCCTGTTAAAATCATATAAACTATTTTTGAGAATTTTTCACTTGTCCAACTCCAACCGTCTAGCCAGCAGGGGGGGAACACTTAACTCTTAACTAAAATTAGCACTTTAAAACCAAATATTTCGCAAAAGGACCCCTAAAACCAAAAACGGCCTTAAAAGACCCGTAATATTTTTGGAAGACCTTTTCATCGATACTCCACAAGTCCACACTATAGGGTATGCGACTAATAAAAAATTCATCCTCACGTACCTGTAGAGGAGGTACCCTGAAAAAAAATGTTTTTCAATATTTTATTCTACGATTTTAAAGTTTTAATAAATATGTATATCCATGCTGTAATTAATACAGCTTTCTAGCATTAAGGTTCTAGGCGCTATGCCTGACGGACGGACGGACGGACGGACGGACATGACGAAACTATAAGGGTTTCAATTTTACTTCGGAACCCTAAAAAATGCTGCATGGTTCATCATTGTCCCCACATCGCCAGATCATAAGGTGTCTGAATCCTGAATGCATAGAGTTCACACCATAGTCCATAAAGAATTAGGTAATGTCCGTAATTTATTGAAATAAGAAAGTGTAAACTTTACGTATTTAAAAGCACCAATCTGTAAATATTATCGTAGCTACGTTTGTTAGGTAATATACATAGATAGAGCACCATACTACCTATAATAAAATAAACGGTCGCATTGAGTTTTCACCTCTACCTCATATGATGAACGTGTGTTATGAATGGATTAGTAAATAAATAAATAAATCAGTAGTAAAACAAAATGATCTAATAATAATCTACAAACCTATTTTAACATTATCATATTAATTTCTCTTTTAATAACCTCGAGACGTGAGAAACTTGGCAAGCTGAGAGCTCGTCAACGACACTCACGACACTCACGACACTATGTTCGGTTTACACGTATTAAGTAGTTAACTAAATTAAAGTAAATTAATACGTATAAACGGACAATTTATTAGTTTAGTAATTTAGTAGTTTAGTAATCAAGTAGACAAGTAATTTAGAAATTTTTCTATTTTCTGTTATGTAGGTGGGCGGGGCTTATCACTTACCCGTTTGGACAGGCACTTTTTAGTTAAAATTTAGTAAAATGCTTAAGTAATTAAATATAATTGTATGAACTAAAGAGCTTTACTAAATTATTTCGTGTGGACACACACTAAAAATTATTCACTTAAAATTTAGTTAACTACTTAACTACTTAATACGTGTAAACCGAACATAACTGCGGACAGCGACACTGTCCGCGGAGAATGTTTCATTCAGTAAGGTGATCAATGTATGGAATTCCGCTTGCATTACACTCGGTATCGATAAACGGCGCCAAATAGAAACTAATTGAAATCAGACTATATAATTTAATTAGATATAAGAGTTCATATTATGTATAATTCAAACGGCGACTGACTGAAAATGCAGGCTATTGTCAGCATAAAATCGTTATAGCAGGTTATGGATCATTTACTGCTAAACGTTATGACCTACTGAGGTCACAATGCATAATATTATATAGGTACTATATGTTTATTTGATTTACTTAGTCATTTGATTAGTACTCGTAAATAGATTAGATTATTCCTTCAGAGAGCACCATCCCGGTTGTTATCGTAAGATTACAGTCGTTAAGCTATATCAGAGAGGCCTTTGGTGGCATGAAGACTTCCAACTCGACAGCATGAAGCCTTGGGTTGGCCATTAACCCTCCACCAATCCACACTGGAGCAGCGTGGTGGAGTATGTACTAGGCTTCCTTAGAAGGAGAGACCCGTGCTTAGTAGTGGGCCATTGGTCCTATAGTCAATTTATTATCAGTTTCTATATTTAAACAATGTATTGAGTATGAACGCGTGGCGCAATGGTTACCATGTTTGATCGTCGCACCAAGGGTCCTGGGTTCGATTCCCAGCGAGGCGGATATTTAAATGATGAGTTTGAATTTCTGTTCTTGGTCTGGGTGTGAATGTCCTTGTCTAGTGTGTTGTCCATGGCACCCACACCCACGACACAGGGAATCCTAGTGTGGGGCTATGAGTGTGAAGCGTTATTTATTTATTTATTTATATACTTAAACGCCAAGCCGCCAGCCATGCCACGCTAGTTACATAGAGTAACAGTTATTTGTCATTTTGTAAATAACAGTCAGTTTTTCTAAACACTATTAAAATATATAAAACGTAACTTGTCATTGCAGTATCACATCACATCCAATCCTAAAGTATTTTTTACTTAACGCGTCACAATGCCCAACAATTACAGTTTAAAATAGCTTTTAAGAAAAAAACTGTTGAATTTGGTGAATTTGTTAATCAAATTGACGTCAAAGCCTGAGACCGCAGCCTCCGAGACCTGTCGGAGCGTCAAGTGGATGCCGTCACGTACGGCCATTGTTCCCCCGTTACCCCCCCTCCCCCCGCGTTACCCCCCTTGCCGGGCTCCCTCGTGACAACCTGATTGTTAGGACACGTAACTATGTATGTGAAAATATACGCTGAGAATGAGAAGGCTTTCTAGAAAAACGTTTTTGCATTAAAATTACTTCACAGTCGATTGGATGTGGGATATACCCTGCAAGTAAAGCCGAGAAACCACATTATTTTACAATCTATGGGTATTAGCTATTAGGTATGTTTATCATATTTTACATTGTCAATACCTATTTAGGATATTATAATTAACTCAATCTAGCACCTTCAATCATCAAATGGCAAAGTCGTGTAACACTTATCTAATGAATTAAAATTTAAATATCGAGCTCTTATTGCATGTAATTAATCAATGAATTAAATGAACTTTACCATGCCTAGAACACAAACTGGATTTGTTAACGAATTTTATTAATGATTTTAGTAGATTTACCAAAATAAAATTATGCCATCAAAAACAAAACTTGTAAAAAAAACCAAGTCTCGCAACTCAGTTCTTCTACCGTAAAAAGTTGTGAGATCCATGTAATACCAAGTCGGTTACTTTATTCAGTTCCTACTTAAGGGTCCTTCTGTCTTAAGTTATCACGTAATTAGCTAACCTAACAAGTAACAACATCTTATAGTGATCATATTATCAATATTAAAAATCTTTTATGTTTTAAATAAATAGATCGACTTGGCCATCGCATGAAAACACAATATATCTCACAAGTAATACCTACATATTATATTAAATTTGATTGTTTAGTGCGATTGCCAAGTCAATCTATTTATTTAAAACATAAAAGTTTTTAATATTGATAATATGGTCACTATAAGATGTTGTTACTTGTTAGGTTAGCTAATTACGTGATAACTTAAGACAGAAGGACCCTTAAGTAGGAACTGAATAAATTAACCGACTTGGTATTACATGGATCTCACAACTTTTTACGGTAGAAGAACTGAGTTGCGAGACTTGTTTTTTTTTACAAGTTTTGTTTTTGATGGCATCTCATTTCTTTTTGTAGATAGTTCTACTTTTTCCTTTTACAAGTTACCTTTGAACATAATTATATCTAGGTACCTATCTACACCTATTATTCCATTATATTATATACAGGTACACTGATTCATTCACTGCAGATGTTACTTTGTTATACAGGTACAGTAATTCATTAACTGCAAATGTAACTTTGTAATCCTATATATTTATATGGGATTACAAAGTTATTTATGCAGTTGATGTATCTAGAAAACTAGACCGAAATTGCAAAATGTTTTAGTTTTTCCTTGATCTATACACTAAACACTAATTGTGTTCCAAATTTGAAGCTTCTATGTCTGCTAGAAGTGCCTTAGAGTTTTGATGATCGGTCAGTCAGTCAGTGAGTGACGAAATTAAGAAACTTTGACTAGTTATAATTCTTAAACTACTGGTTCAAATCGAATGAAATTTGAAATATAACGTGTTTATACAATGCCTGCTTGGTTACTAAAAAATCAGGCTTCTAGCTTTATCCACAACGAAGTTATAGGGGGTCGAAAATGGCCTGAATTGCTTCGAGAAAAGGATGGTACGGCCGTGCCGCTTTTTTGCTCGACTTGGCGGGGGCACTGCCGTGCCCCCAGATTTGAACACTAAAATCAAAGATATTTTAACAGGGCATGTAGTTTGGGCTATGGGATAAATGAAGCACTAATATATAGCAAAGAAACAGTTAAAGCCTCAGCCTCAATACTAGGTACCAAGTAACCTAAATACTAGTAGATACCTATATAGGTACTGGATAACAAACCCGAATATATCTATATGAAATACTAGCTGACCCGGCGAACTTCGTATCGTCTAACAAACAATTGTTTTTCTAAAATAAAAGTAGCCTAAGTTACTCCTTGTTACATCGGCTATCTGCAAGTGAAAGTCCCGTCAAAATCGGTCCAGCCATTTCAGAGATTAGCCGGAATTAACAGACAGACAGACAGACAGACAGACAGACAGACAGACAGACAAAAATTGTAAAAAATGTTGTTTTGGTATATGTACCCTGTATACATCCAAATGCACGTAGTAAAAAGCGGTTATTTTAATATTACAAACAGAATTTTATTTATTTGTATAGAGTATAGATGTATAGATATAGATGTATAGACGAGCTATTGTCTCCCTATTCTCTCTTGGCAGAGGGTATTATCACCTGTGTATGTACAGTCAGCGTCAAATAGATGTAAGCGGTTAGGGCAGTCAAATTGATCTCACATACATAAATTCATAAAGATGTACGAAGTCAGAGTATTCATATAGTTGTCAACATCTAAAGTGATCATTAGAACTAAGCAACATAGTTTCCAAATACTTGTAAGCCTTCAGGATGTTCAATTTTATGTTTGCGAACAAAACGGTCAATGGCATCTAGGCACCGCGACCGATAGTTGTCAAAATACGTACCTAATCAAAATACATTTCATCAAAGTGATTACTCATTTGAAACATTGACAAGTTATGTAGGTACATACTAATGACGACTGTCAGTGTCATCTTTATACCCCATTTACACGCGCGCGCGAGCCACGAGACAATCCGCGAGACGCGCGCGTGCGCGCGCGTGTGAACAGGGCGCTCGCGGACCAGACAGCGGCGCGTCTCGTGGCTCGCGGGCTCGCGGCGGGAGCGATTTGTTAGGCGCGGCCAAAGGGGCTCGCGCGAGCGCTCGCGTGGTGTTCACACGCGCGTAGGGGGCGTGGCTTACGGACGCGCCACGAGACGATCCGCTACACGCGCGTGTAAATGAGCGGTTATAATTTCTATATTATGAAGTGACCACAGATTACTTAATCACTACGTGACCACAGAGTACTTAATCACTACGTGACCACAGAGTACTTAATCACTACGTGACCACAGAGTACTTAATCACTACGTTTTAGGAGACGCCACTTAAAACATTGGAAGTGACTACCATATTGCGATTCATAAACCATTTACATAAATTAGTTAATTAATTAAATATCGCCATATTTAATTGATAACATTTAGGTACAGGCTGCCGTCTTTCAGATGTGCAAACTTGTTGATTATTCAAGAAAAATCCAGATTTTAATTGAAATTAATTTACTGATTTTTATCATGATTAGCATTAATTATTAATAATAAATAAAGATACCCGATAATAAATAAAGGTACCGATTTTTTTCATAAGGTGATATTTTATCCCCTTTGCCATTTCCATATTGTCAAAAATGGCGTCACCGCTGCAAGGGACACTATCGTTTGCAAAAGCTATTTACGAAGAGCCGCAATTTTCAGATTTTACAACTGTCTTTTACATGCTGTCGACAAAAACAAAATAGCCTTTGCGTTTTTGTTGCAAAATCGACCGTATCGTAAGGTGTTACAGTGCACGCTTGTAAAAGTTGACATACATCATTATTACTTATAGAAATATGTAGTTCTCTGTTCATTGAAAATTCTGAAGGAAAATTGTATTACTATCAGTGCCTAGATACCATTGACCGTTTTGTTCGCAAACATAAAATTGAACATTCTGAAGACTTACAAGAATTTGGAAACTATGTTGCTTAGTTCTAATGATCACTTTAGATGTTGACAACTATATGAATACTCTGACTGCGTACATCTTTATGAATTTATGTATGTGAGATCAATTTGACTGTCCTAACCGCTTACATCTATTTGATGCTGACTGTACATCTAACATTTAATATGTCTTAAATAGGGAAATTAATCAGTTATACTAGACATGTCCTGGCGTGTTTCCAATGCCGGTAATTAACTCCTAATTACTAATGTATGTACTAACGGTCAAATCTAATTAATATATTAGGTGGACTGGTCAAGTTTCATATAAAAACTAAATTACATATAAAAATACCCACATAATTATAACACTAACAAAATAGAACAATGAATTACTAAATCTCTACATTCTTCTCGAACTCTACATAACGTCCTGCAAAAGTAATTGATTAATAAACTAAGTACATAATACAATAAACACGAATTAACCTAATATTTAAACATTACAATAAGAAATTATGAAAACATGTAACGTTTTATACTTCTCCGACTCTATATACTACACATAACTGAAAACATAATTTGATTATCTATACTTAATATATAAAGAGGAAATATTTGATTTTTTGTTTGCATTGAATAGGCTCCAAAACTACTGAACTGAATTCAAAAATTCTTTCACTGTTGGGAAGCTACACTATCCCCGAGTAACATAGGCTATATTATATTTTCAAAAAAATTACGGATCCTTAATAAAACTCCAATAATGTAACCCAAGGTGTAAAAAATTAAGAAAACCGAAGCAAAGCGAGGGCGGTTACTCGTAATTTAGAAGATCCATAAACTGTCGATTGTTAATGGTAGTTAATATTACACTATAACTATTATTTATAGAAGTAATTACGTTTCTAATGAAAAAAATATTGAAGCTCGCCAAAATAAGCAGACACTCATATGTTTTTGTACTAACCTACGTTAGTACAAAAACTAGATGGCGTCGATTGAATCAGGATATAGGTACCTACCTGTGAAATAACTTTTGTGTTTTTATAGATGTATAAAAACTAGTTATTGTATCTGTGCGTATTTATGTTGTATTTGATTAGAGGGTCTAATGTACGACTAACATAAATTAGCAAGTTAGTAATAACGACGTCATAAATAATAGGCATTTTTATTTTATATTATTTATTATATTATTATAAGCAATGAGTTACTAAATAATTTTACTTTGAGTTATAGATAACGTCAGTAATAATATCAGTTAGTAAAAAAAAATATAAATAACACTCAATAGAAAAATATTTGTTTTATATGCATAAAATTATCACCACACTTACTGAACAATAATTAAATTTACCAAAATTGTTAAATAATTACCGTTTAGTAGGTAGGTGCCTTATTAATACTACTTCTTGTTTACTTTTTATATAACAACATCCTGTTGTTATTAAAAAAGTTTGCTATGACGTAAACTGATAACGAATATCAAAACAAACATTGCAGGAGTCGGTCGAGGATTCCATCGCGTGAGGAGCGCAACGGCCTTAGCCAGGGCCGCCCTGCGCCCAGCACCCAGGGCAGCTCCGAGCCGCAGTCGGCGCAGTCGGGCCGCCATGGGAAAATCAGGCTTCGCCGCCCCCTCCGCGCGCCATTGGTCCGCCCCGGCCCGCCCCGCGCCCCACCCGACCACATATATACCACGTCGCCGCGCACATCTCCTCATTCCTCACTCGTACCTCGTCCGTAACGTTCGTGTTACGTCTCGCGATCCCCGACCAGTGTTCGTGTAGTGACCCAAGATGAAAGCCATAACGGCAGTGTGCGCGACCGGAGCGTCGGTGCCGGCGATAGCTGCCGGTAGAGTGCAGCGGCACCGAGACGGCGAGAATGCCGAGATCCAGATGTATTTATCCAAGCTCCAAGACTTGGTACCCTTCATGCCGAAGAACAGGCGGATCTCCAAGCTGGAGGTGATCCAGCACGTCATCGACTACATCTGCGACCTGCAGTCGGCGTTGGAGAACCACCCCGCCGTCGGCCAGTTCGAGGCGGAAGGGGCGCTCGCCTGCAAGTCCCCGGCGAAGGCCGCGCGCCGCCCGCTCGGCCCCCGCGCCGCGCCCAACACCATCCTCCGAGCCGACAGAACCCCCTCATCATCCCCGCACCATTCCAATCACACGGTAAGCGTCTTTACATCCCCGACTTAGCAATATACGTCCTTTCTATTGTTACGTTCAGTCACGTAAAGTCTATCTAACAGATCGATTTAAATGTTAAATTGCATGCACGATTGAAATCTATCGCCAAATTAGTTACAGTTAATAGCCTAGGTAGTTATATTCTCCTGGCACGCCGTTCGAATAGTGAGATAGTGTTGCATAAAAACCGAATGAAATCGGCCGTGTCGGTGTTTTTGCGGCGCGCACCTGCGTATTTCGCAACGCGGGAAGGTAAAAGCGGAGATGCTGACTGTTTCACAACACGTGGCGACGCACGCATTGCTTACAAACAATTACTACTGCCATGATAAAATAGCTGAAAACATATAACGGGCCAGATTAGGTCAGGTCATGGAAAAAAAAATGTTCAAGAAACGGCTAAGAAAAATGCAGGATATTGGACAGGAAAGTCACAAATAACATTACCTAAGACTTAATATTTAATTTAATAGTTATTTTAGTACCTAATAAAGACATAATAATTTCATCCTAACTCATCAAAAACTTAACTCCTGTTAGTGTTTACAATACGCGAGCTCATGAAATTGCAGAATCGGTAAACAAGCACTGACAATCTAGACCGCTATTCACGCATGCGTGACGGCTGTTTTGAATTTCAGCCTTGAAGCGTAGCCACCTGCGCCGGCGCCGCGTAAACGACCGTGTACTGACATACAATCTGAATATTCAACACATATTTATATCGCCTCGTTTACCATTCCGGTTGACACCTGTGTATTGCATTTCGTCATCCTCATTCAGCACGATTCTGAGCCAAGCACAGACTACATAATCAACGAACAAACACTTGTGTATGGACTGTAGCCAGATATTACAAAAATTTCGACGCAGGACGAGGCCGTAAAGATAGAATCCATTTTAAAAGCGTCGTGATTGGATTTGATGTCCGTGCGGCGGCGCGGCATCGCGGCAGGTGCATCGCGCAGGATTTATTCGAGCGCCTTGCAACTACAAGCCCCAAGCGCAATGCTCGTTAATACTTGGTCGCGGAACGTAAATTTTAATCACTGCCAGTTGTTGGAACCGAGGGAAACGTTCAAAACAAGCGTGATTTAGGTGACGCAAGGTGCCGTGCGAAATTTACAGCAACGTGAGTGCCACATGCTTTGCACATCTGCTCAAAACTAAAATTTATAATGTTCTTGAAACTGCTAATGTTTGCGTTAAATCTACGTCAGATTTCTTTATCTATCTTTCATTTAGGTACTGCGTGTTTTGTGAATTGGACATTTATGCACTGTGTAAATTGTTGACAAATCAAGGCACCAGATCGAAGTTCGCCTACTCGGCGCCATCGGCTGTTCATGTCCATTAACACCAAATCAATCGTTAATTTATGCGCATTTCTGTTATGTTAAACAGTAGCTGATGTTGTATATCATTGATTTACATTATTTTCCTAAAACAAATGTAAGTAATACAGAAACAAAAGCTCTCAGAGTGCTTAGGCGCCAATCATTATCGGTATTTACGATATTTACTAATATACCGCCCACGCTAGGAACTATCGGAATGTCGACTAATCCCACCGCATTCCTGAATACAAATGTGGAAAACACAAACCAACAAGGACAAACGGCGAAGTATCTCTTCGCTTTTATACTCGTATTCTTGTACTTAATCACAGCGAGGTAAAATAAAAAAGGCTGTAGATCGTGCTGGAATTCAAAACTCAGTCGTGAGCGTCGTGAGGCGGCATTACACGGCACTATCTGCGGGGCATCGGCGCCATGTGCCACAAACCTCGGTCACGAGCATACACCACGGGCAATCGAGACGCGACCGTAAATTGTATCTCGCAGCTGGCTGACTGGCCCGACTCGCCCGACTGCCCCGCGGCACTCACGACGCAACCTATCACCGGCTCACCACTGTGAAAATGGAAACAATTCAGTGGTGAATCGCTGATGGCGGAATTACACCGAAACTGCTTAGACTTTCGTAATTGTGTCTGTAGAGTTTTCACAATAAGATGTGTGTTTCTATTAAAATAAAGTCAATGCTGTTCCCGAAACTTCATAAAAGATTTGGAAGAACGTCTCATACAATTTTGCTACCTAATATATAATAAAATTCTTCAGATTGTCGTTATATCACTTAATGCTCCTATTGTGTTATTCTTCCCGCTAGTATACTTCACGGATCCGACGAAATTCATTGCTCCATTTGCCCTTTCACCTTCACGACTTCAAATGTCAGCTCAAACTCGATCACCGACGATGTTTGACTTTTCGTTTCGACCATAATAAGCAGTTAAGTGCCCATAATAACGTACACGGTTAGGCGTGTAATCCATTGCAACTCCCCTTTATTTTCCCACTAAACGGTCCACCCTAACAGTATTGCCCTCCTATATTGATAATCACGATTATAATTTTTTAGTTTGTTTGTAGATAAAAAGTTCCACTTCTCAGTCTTAACTTCGTTACAGCTGTCAATGTTACTTGTCATCCAATTAACAGCCCGCATTCGTGCTTTCACAATCAATTTAAGAACCCCTAGCGAATAGCGATCGAAGCGATGATTAATGAGGCTTCCTGAGGATGTAGATAAACTCGTCATACATTTATCAATCAGTAATGGTGGCAAGGAGGCCAGAATCCGTGAAGCTATCGGGCCTGGCCGCCCACGCAGCGCCCGCGCCGGCGCGGTCGGACTGGCGACACTAACGAGCCGCCAGGTGTCCGCGCCCACGCTCGCCCGCTCCTCTCGATATCTTTGTCTCCGTACCTCCACTCTCGCATAAATCGCGCGTGAAAGTTTTACGAGCACCTTTACGCTTCTCTGAACCAATAAACCGGCGGTAGACAATGCAGTTCCACCGCAAAACGTCTCCGCGAGTCTGCACACGTGCAACGATTTCGCCGATCGGTCGGATTCCATCGACGACGACGGATCGATCGAGGGCATTGTGCGGGTAACGGTCGCTCACAGCTGCGCGTGAGCAGTGAGCAGTGAGCACACGTGATAGCGCCGGTGGCGGCGGATAGCTAAATAAATGCAACGTACCTATTCATTACCCGGCTGACAATGCGCGTCTCATAAAGGGATTTCACGTGTTCGCTCTCGCGAAGTCCCGATCCGTTCGGGACATATGTGCTCTCCCTTCGACACGTCCGTAAATAGGGTACGGCCACGTGCTGCCGCTCAGCTGTGTCGCGGATGTACGGACGGGAAGCAGTAATCTAACACTCGCCGATACTCGGAACGATAACTCGTCGCACTGACTACTGGCTAGTGGCTACTCCGAGCCCATCATTGGCCACATGCGTTACGTCCATTATTTTATCACCTTCAATCTATGTAACATGCACTAAAATTAGGGTAACAAAACAGCAGGCCCATTGTCGGGTCTAATGAATTAAAAGTGTTGAAACGGAGCGCATATGCGGTGACAGATGGCCGGACGCGGGCTGGATGCGCATGTGCCACCCGATATACTTGTCGCAATCACTATGCTGTAATAAAACACGGAGGGGTTTACACAAATTAGTTCTAGTTAACAAATGTAGCGCTAAGCCATAATTATATTGATAAAAGAATTACCAATCTAACGTTGTTTTTATCTTTGTTACAGACACCAGAAAAGGAAGACCAGCCGGACAGGCCGTTGTCGTGTTAACGGGTGTTTAGTTTTAAAAGACAATTTAATTTATGGTAAATATCAAGATATACCTCGTGGTGCACGACGAGCGATGCGGAGACGAGGGCGGGTCCCCCGGCCCCGGGGCCTCGGGGGCTTCGGGCTGGGGGCCCCAGACAGTTCCAGTGAAGATCATCTCTCGATGATATCCTAAGCACGATCTCGTTAAGATCAATATTCTACGTTAATTTAATTAATTTGTGGCATTACGCAGAAGACTCGAGCATTGCAATGCAAACCACCGGCCGCCGCTGGCGACGCGGTTTGTTGTTTTGTTAAAACATTTTATGTAAAAAGCTTTACTAGTTGTTAGGCAGAATTACTTGAACGTGTTTGTAAATAATATAATGTTGAGTGGTTCGCGGATCATCCACGCACGACTACCAGTCCTGCCTTTCTCTTTTGTGTTGAACTCTTTAAATATCCTTGTGTTTCTTTTTTTATGTAATCCGCAGTCACCGCGGTGACTTGCACTTTACTTTCGCAAAATCAGACCCCTTATTCTTAGTTATTTAACGATGCTTCCATTTATATCAAAGAAGCGAATCAATTTAAAGTTGATTTGCCTATATTTTATTTTAAGTTAAACTTCATGAGTGTGATTTATGCATGGCGATTTTGTTGCTATTAGATTATGAGAATATTATTTTGTAAGTACTAAACGCAGGTTTCTATCACTTTATTAATTTATGAATTTGCGTCGAGTACAAACTAACTTGTAAATAGTGTATGTAAAAATGAAAGATATATTAAAAATTAGCGGCAAATTATTGATTTGAGACCTTTTATGATTTATATTGAATATAAGGTGAAAATGCTTTAATTATCTTATATTATTCTTATTAATTATGGTGTATTATGATTTTAAATAGACTGTTATAGTTTTAGTTGATGGAAGTTGCAAGTGGGCAGGTGGTCGGAATGATTGTTAATAGACTAATTTTGAAGTAAGTACGTATATGTGGTGTGATCTCTGAGGCACGCTGCAAGAGAGCGGCGCCGCGTCCGAATAAATCGTGGAAATAAAATAACAAATACATATCTTAAATGAGTTTAAATGCAAATCTTTTTAACGTTATTTTATTTTCATAGTTTATGAGGATAGTAATTCGAAAAGCCAAAAATATATTACATTGTTTAGGCAGCTAACTTCAATTCCAGGTCACAAAGTTTGTCATTTATGTCTGTATTTCACAATTTTTACGTCCGTATTTTTCTTTTGTCTAATTTACACGCACTGATATTTGTATAAGTATTCTAGCCCTGAATGGAACAATCAAAAATAAATATTATGAAATTATTACTGCTTTTACTTAACATCATCGTTACCCTTTTAGAATGTTTTATTCAAATGATTAGTATTATATCCCTGATACCTAACCACACAGTGAAGAATGCAACTGTAAACGCTAGATGACGTCAAAGCATTAAGAGTTACATGTAATTCCACAACATATACATACATACATATATAATGACACATACAGATACATATGATGACAAGATATATGACTCTACATCTTCGATCACTTATAGATCGATGCTCTACATTTAAAGTTTTCTATCATAAGTAGGTAGATGGTTAATAGACTTACGCCCCAACTCAGAGTTACTAACGGTTACTTAAATCACTCCTTAGTACAGATTTTGTATTGTGATTACACTAAGGAGCGATTTAAGTAAGCGTTAACGTAGACGGGGCATAAATATACGTGCTTGCCCCTTTCCCTTCCCGTCCGTGCCTCCGCGATGTATGTGCTGTCATTAACATTCTCTATGAAACGATGTTTCCAAAACTTCATGTCCCGTCCCGTCCCGTCCACGTTACGTATGCATCGACCTTTACAACTAAATCATTATTCTAACTTGTGGTTGGTAGTGGCCATATCTGCCAATCGAGAAATCCCGGGTTCCTAACCCTATTGGAGGAATCCTGTGTATAGGATACTAGTTACCGTCCCAGCTTTGCTTCGGAAAACCTACACCATGGTACCAACGCGATGCTTAAAATATGTTTAGAAGATTTTTTTTAATTACATCTATTGAAACAAAATAAGCAATAAATAAGTATCTATTCGTCAAGCTTGCGACAGTATTTGTAAATAATCCAAATCGATGAAACTGTATCTGAGACTAGTGGGAATAAACGCATAAACGAAACAAACAAACAAACAAAATTATAAAAAATCTGTTGCGTTAATAATGTGTTAACAAATAACCCCCAGAAAAGTTTTTCTGAAATATCTTCCATGTAGAGATATAAGTCAGATACAGTTTTTTTTATAAAGAATAAAAGGTATTTCAGGTACCAAAGGTATTAAAGGTATTTTAAAAATAGGTATTTAATTTTAATCAACCATCATGACCATGCACTTACCCAACAGGATTTTTTTTTTATTAATTTGAAATTTGCTGTAAGTTTTCAGATAACAAAACGTAGTTTTTAGCGGGTTGGTATGAGAACCATCCCTTTGAAGTAGAATTAAGATAAGTTGTCTTTTATCTATAGACTCAATTAAGTAAATATTACTTATAACTTGTATCATTCAAGTTTTATTTCAAAAAATAAGGTGCTGTGCAAAGTTTATTAGGAACATTTATTCATAGTTTACAACAATTATCTTATCATTTACCAGATACAAACAAGTAGTAAGGAGTAAAACTTTACTGAATAGACATATTTTTAAACTACTTTATTCAATTGATGTCGGTAGTAGTTCTCAATTGAAGGCTGAGAATTTCGTCAGTATATTGTGACTTTCAAGGTTACTACTTTTTGTTTGAGGTGAAACCAACCGGACTTCGTAGTAGTGACGTGTGACCTTTGTAGTTGATTATAATTATGTTGAGTTCTTCTCGAAGTACCACAATGCAACTTACGCCCCAACTCAGAGTCACTAACAGTTACTTTAATCGCTCCTTAGTAAAGAATCACCATACAAATTCTGTAGGTACTAAGGAGCGATTTAAGTATCTAAGTGTTATTGACTCTGAGTTGGGGCGTAAACACTGAAACTGAATGATGAGAGGTAAAATATTAAAATAACAACACTTGACGTTTTAATTCACAAACTAATTGTTATTGCGAACATAAACATATTCATAGCACCTACATAGCACCAAAAAAGACAAAATATTTGCTGTTTTATGCATTCGCTGCTAATTAACTTATGTTAAAGTTACAAACAATAAAAATACAAACAAAATACTATCCAACAAACCTATGTTCGAGTCTAAACTTCAAGTTTGATTTAATCGTATCTATCGAGTCAAAATTAGCTAACTAAAACTTTAAAAATCCCTAATGATTATTTAGAATATTACAATATACCAATTACAATCATTTTATTGTACACCAGTAAAGTAACAAAAAATTTACAAAGTAAATAAATTATACGTGAGGTAAAATGACAATAAATAAATAGTCATAGGTACTTACCTAACGATAAAATTAAGTACATTAATAGTAATTCCACATAAACTGATACAAAATATAAATAAATATATATCGAAGGTAAATAATCTTGTTGAAATCTTTAATTAATATTCAAGTACTAAACAATAATTTATTTACAATGGACCTAAAACTAAAAACCTTAAAAAAACCTTAAAAAATATAATACAATAATAAAAATTAAAATATATTATTATTAAGGTAAATTATATCTAGAAGAACACCTAGAACGATTTGTGAGTAAGATTTTTATGTTTGGTCATAAAGCAATTTTGGAAAATCTAGAGGCCAGCGGATGTAGATTGTAGAGATCATGTGATTGCATCACGGCCAATTATCGCAACTACAATATTTGATCAGCTGCGTGAGTACAGTACGAGCGTCGTTAACACAAACACCAACCTTATTGTTAAACAAATAAAGTCGAAAAATATTGTGAAGAATTTGCTGTTCGCAAGCAAAGCATTTTGTGACTTACCAAAGTGAACTCAAGGAGGAATATAATAAAACCAAAATGCTTTCCGAAACTACCTAGTATTTAAGAATGTGAGCAACCAGCCAGCAAGTCAATGTCAGTGCTTAATAAATACAGGTAATTAACAAAAAAATAAAAAGGTGCCATCAAATTAGTCCTTCGACCCTGCCAGGATTCGAACCTGGAATCTTCTGATCCGTAGTCAGACGCGTTATCCATTGCGCCACAGGGCCAGGCAAGGTTATCGGCAAAATACGTACTTACATAAAGTGTCTATCATTTGTTAATATACATATAATATGTATTAAACCAATTTAATAATGATACAATAATAACACAGCATTATTACATTTACCTTTTACACAAAAGGCTACGAACAAACTCAGAAACTAACCAATAACTCAATTTATTTTCATTGCTTAATTTTTTTTGATTGTTGCAAAAAGACTGCAAAAGGGTTTACGTTTTATTATAATAATATAGTATAATCAGAAAAGTTTACAAACAATTTTCTCCTTTCGTCTATAGGTCCTACATTTTGGCGCATGCGCAGTAGCCCAAAGCAAAACGTTGGACTTACAATTCCATTATGGCCTATATTTTTACCTACAATATTATTAGTTCTTAGTATTATGTACATTGTACAACCTATATATATATTATACTAATGTATTTTTTTGCATGCTTTCGTTGTCTCTCTAAGCTTAATGCTTAGTCTACCGTCTTCACAAGAGACAAAATATTGTAATGAGGAGGATATAAAATAAGTAGGTAAGTAAGTAGTTAAGTATCTCATCAAAAACATAAACGTTTAAAAAAAAAGAATTGAGATCTAAATGGGTGCCAAGTTCTATGTAGAAAAGCCTAAAATTTTAGTCACAAGTACATGTAATTGAAGCTCTACATTTGACTTGATTAGTTTATAAAACTAGTATAGTAAAAGGACTCTATACAGTGGAACCGCTAATTCACTAGTTTCACTAATTATCAATAATTTTCAGTTTTTAGATTTTTACCTTTACATACGCCTAATAGTCTTACCTTGATGCCAAATATCAAGTTTTTAGGTCATCTGGAACTGGGTTAGAGTTTTGACTTTTGATCTATAGGTCAGTCAGTGATAAAAATGACGATTTTTGGACGTTAATATTTAAATAACCGCTTGAGGTGTGTTTATAAAATTTGGAGCACATATGTATTTCGCAAGTCTCAATAAATGAGCCAAATGTAACTGGTTTATGTGGAATAGTTTATGAGATATGGGGGGGTCAAAAGTGGCTCAAAATGGTTCATGTAATATTACACACAGTGCTGCTGACTGCTGCTCGCCATTTCTGTTAGCTTGAAATTGGCTTGTCACGCTACTGCGTGTCTAGATTCTTTTATTTTTATTTGTTACTAGAGCTATGCCCGCGGCTTTGTCCGCGTTTTCCGGAATAATAAGTACCCTATTATTCATGAAAATCCCTCAACTAGTTTTTGCGTGAAACAGTAAGAAATATCCATAGGTATTTACATATACATACATCCTCATAAACTATCACATTTAATTATTTTTTTCGAATGGATAGTTGCTCTCGGCCCTAGTGGCCTTTACAGCTTCATGCGGACAGGGGCGGACTGGGCGTGCCCGGAGAGCAGTGTTGCCAACCCTAATCTAGATTAAAACTGCAAAGAAGCTTTCAAAAAAATGTAGAAAACTGCGAAATTCAATTTAAAAAACTTTAAATGTACAGTTTTTCTTATTTTGTATTATTTAATAGCTGTAATAAATAAAACAACTTAAATTTAACACAACTTTTACTAAAACTGACTCGTTTTCAATCTGCACATCCTCTTGATTTTGATATAACTCATCTTTATTCTCTCATCTTTATTTTTAAAATCGTACATGTTTTTATGCAATCTTTTTAAATGGTCATCGGTAGCATTGAACTCATAACAATTTTTAATTTCTGACTTTGTATTTAAAGTGCCTTTTATAGTGGTGGTAGATCGTTTATTCCTAAGTTTGGGTTACATTTGGAGGTCTAAACTAAAAACTGTGACGATATCGGAAAAACTGTAAATCTACAGTTAAAACTAGAATTGCCAACTCTGCTGTAGAGGCTCAGCCGAGAAGACATTTGCGAAGTGGGAGTAATGAATGATCTCGAGAATGCCATGCGACTGACATGCATCCTAAGAGCACCTCCTGTGGGGTTCGGACCTCGGCTTAGGACGTTGCCTGTTGGAGGACAAGGAGGCCTATCGGGGCCAGGCACATTTAATAGTACAATGAATTGTTTCATTAAATTTTTACAGGATATTTTTTTTCAATTTTGAGTGAGTCTGAGACACCAGTCTCATGAAGAAAAAAATCGGCCAAGTGTGAGTCGCGCACCGAGGTTTCCACCTTCCAAACAAACTTGTAGAACCGAAATATAAACTGAATTGAGCAATAAACTTAACTTTGCCGTTGGAAAACTGTCGTCCCCATACATCGAAACAGGTCGCGACCAATTTACCAACTGCAAATAAAAAAAGTTATTTTCTTTGTGATATAGGTACTACTATAATTTTCTGTTTTCGGATTTTCTCCTTTACCAGTGCTATAAGTGGCCGTATCTTTTGATTAAGTTGACTTAAAAGCTTGATTTTTCACAGCTCAAAGGGATTGAAATTTTGAAACAGACCTCAATATCAAGTATCAAGTTGATATCAAAGCCTAAACTTGAATAGAACCCTAAAAAGTGACGTTAGAAGTCGAAGGTCACCAGCGCGGTAGGGCGCGTCACCGCGAACACCTGTGTAATCGCATTACCTGTTATCAACTGATGCGATAACAGGTACGAACCCCGTACATTCGATTCGGTCATATTCAGCGTAGGCGGCGTTGGAAGTTCGAAGTTTCATTACGGAACGGGTCACGTGACTCCAATCTGTTTGGATCTTCTGACTACCTCATTATTTTTATCCGAAGTGCTTGTCGAGATTAGAAATGCAGACTAAACAAAACTAATCAAACATAATTGAAAACTAAACTCATTCTCAGGCCTCTACGAAGTCTAATGTAGAGTCTAACAATAGGTACACATATTTCACAGTATATTGCCATACGGTTGGTTTAGTTTTTTAATTATTGGTTTAGTAACAAACATATGAATTATATATTTTTTTAATTTTGTGAGATAAATTGTAAGATAAATTAATAAAATACGTATACTAGCTGACTCGGAAAATGTTCAGCCAAAAAATTCTTGATTACCCTACCCTAATCACCTACCGATATGAAATATACTTCTCATATCTACCAAATATACACAAAAAAATATCATAAAAATCGGTCGAGCCATTTCGGAGGAGTAGGTATGTACGACCACAAACACCGTGACAAGAGATTTTTATACATCTGTATAGGCGCAGATCTACGCATCCTCCGTAGAATGTATTGGCACAGATATGTTCCAACAATATCCTCATATATATTCATAAAATGGATAAATCCAATACCTGATATATTTTTTTAATTTTTTTATAATTTTTTTATTTTTTTTATGGAAAAAATATATTTATTTAGGGGTTTTGCCTAAACAGACGAGGGGTGTATAAGATTTTAAATTGTGTACCTACAATAAGAGCGACCGTCTCCGACTTCCGCTATTATACTCACCGTCATTATAATGGGCTACTAGGTAGGTAGGTACTACAGCTCGAGCACGAATATTTGCGAGAAAGTATTCGTATGGTTAACGTAAGCAATTTGTCAAATTTGTATGGCATTTTAGTACCATTTACGTACGATAGGGGCGCTTTTGAAAAAATGCCATACAAATTGCTTACGTTAACTATACGAATACTTTCTCGCAAATATTCGTGCTCGAGCTACTGATACGTTATTTTCTGCAAACAACTTCCACTTCGTAAGCTGTATTTACGTATTTCCATAGTCATTATGGTATTTTTTTAGATATTAGCATGTTTATGATTTCCTGGTCGTTTACTCTACACGGAGAACATAGGTTATTAAACATATAATAACAATGTAAAAAATGTCCTGCGTAACATATTATTATTGTTCTATTTAATATCAATCACATGACACTTCACATCACAAACACAACGTACCTACTTGTGATGAATCAGCCCGCCAACGAAGAGGTCCAGCTTCGATTCTCAACTGGGTATTTGATAAAAATTCCACAGAGTTAGTTTTCGAATCGTAGGTGTATATGATTTTTTATTTATCTCCACAGCCCCACTAAATCCTCAACGGTAACCACAGTAAATCCTTAACGGAAACAAAACCTACTCCACTTACTTTACTTAGATAGGAACAAAATACGTGCATACTACTTATCTTAATATACATAATTATATAAATTACGTGTCCGCGATGGACTCCTAAACTACTTAACCGATTTTAATCAAATTTGCACACCGTGTGCAGTTTGATCCACCTAGAAAGATAGGATAGCTTACATCTCCCATAAGGCGCACGGAAGGTTTTAATAAAGTCTATAATAAGTTTTAAGGAAGTCTGTTCGGGCAGATAGTGCTATATAGTTTTGCAGTAACAAATGATTAATTTAATATTACAGGGCTTATAAATGGCATACAAATTAACAAACATGTACCCGCCGAGCGATAATTTACCACCCAGATGTATGTACTAAGCGTCGCAGTCTTAATTAAGGCTAATCAATCAGATTATAAATAGCGTATCGTTTACAAAACATAAACGCGCTCGTAAAACAAAGTACGCACACCCGGAAATTTTAAGTGTTATTGTGGATTTATCTAATAAGTAATAACCAAGTCGCTGATATATCAGTACTTACGTACGTACAGGTGGGTCGGGCAGGTGTTTGCACTTGCGAGGTGTAAGCGTACCGAGACTGATAAGGATACTGATAAGGATACTGATAACGCTCGGTAATCCCTCTGAAGCGCCAACAATCTTACAAGTGTTTCTATACGTACGATGTAAGTAATGCCGGCGACTATAGCCCACACACGCTCTTACGACATATTTATGCATATTATTCTGAACTATGAATAATTTAAACCTTTACTGCATATGCATGAAGTGATACACATTAAAATTATTCGGCCGAAAACCAGATCGCTAACTGCTTTGAGTCCACGCGTTAGATAAAGAAGATGAAGTTTAATATTTAATGTACCTAGCTATAAAGTATAAATACTGGGATTCCCTGTATCGGGGGTACCATGGACAACACGTAAAGACAACATACCCAATGTTATAAATATACCAGACTGAGAAGAGAAAATCAAAATCAGTATTGAAATTTCTGCCACACTGGGAATCGAACCCAGAATGTCGATCTGTCGGTAACCGTTAACATTCGCATCTGCGTCAGTAGATAATTATGGTGGGTATGTTATAAAAATATAAATACCTTTGACTATGACTATAAATACATAGTACCTATGGCTATCTAATTCCTTAATTGTTATCTTCCCCTTATTGCTAAATACTTACCCGCAGTACCCACATAACTAGTTGATTTTGTGCAAAGTGAAACGCGAACATCACGAGCAGTCGTGTAAACAAGACAACTCGACATCACACGTCTTTAGAACGTGTTCACAATTACCAGCTAATTCCGCTACTGATATATCGGAAATTAGTTCTTGTGCCCTCAGCAATAGAATACACGACCGAAGTGATATATGAAACAGCAATCATTGCAGTAAGAGGCGTAACTAGGCAATGCGGTTATGTTCACCATAACAATATGAAACGCTAGCTGTTGACTACCAATTGTTTACCTACGACGCCGTACAATAAACTAAGTAATGCTTATTGCAGCAGGAGTCATCTGACACTACATATGGGTACATATAGTACATAAATTAATTATTTATAATTACTACACAATATATTACTAAGTTCTACGAGTTCGTTCACATAGTTCGTACTAAATTAACAATCCTATATGAAAACATATAAAAGACGTAAACACTACTAAGTAGATACTGTCTTACTAGACATAATTCTTGCAGATTAATTATAGTGTTTGTATTCTTTCACAAGGTTTTATTCCGTTACTGGATTTTTAATACTAAATGTGATACCTATTATAGTAACAAAACTCTATTAATTTATTAACCGACTTCAAAAAACAGAGGAGGTTCTCAATTCGACTGTATTTTTTTTAATGTTTGTTACCTCAGAACTTTGGACTGGGTGAACCGATTTTGATGATTGTTTTTTTAATCGAAAGCTGGTGGCTGTCATGTGGTCCCACATAAATTTTATTGAGATCTGACAGTGTCATCCATGAGAAAACCACATAAGTCGTAAATTTGTGTTAAGATGTGTGCGACAAATTGACGAATAACTCAATATCACGCCAACCGATTTCGATGATTCTTTTTTTAATCGAAAGCAGGTGCTTGTCTTGTGGTTCCACATAAATTTGACCGAGATCTGAAGAGTAGTTTTTGAGATTTTGAAGTCGGTTATTTTTTATTAGTAAAATTTATATTATTAAAGTTCACTTTAGCTGTGCGTGTGTTGAGAAAGTAAAGGAAGGCGTTATTCATAGTGGACTTCAATGACGCCTAACATACAAAAAAAATACTAGGTCGGCAACCTGGAAACAAATCAAAATTAAGTGTTTTATTTCTCTGTTCATTGTGTTTACAATTATTACATGGTTCGTGGTTCTACAAGTACCATAACAATGAGAACCTTGTCCCTACAGTAGTAGCTTTAATGCCGAACTCCCGAGTCCCGGTTTCCCGAACGCAGGGGCCTGAGTTCGAATCCTGACCTCTAATTTTCAAAAATTATGTGCGTGTTAGAAATTAATTATCACTTGCTTCAGTGAAGGGAAACATCGTAAGAAAACCTGCACAGTAAGAGTTCTCCATAATGTTTTCAATGGTGTGTGAAGTCTTCCAATCCACACTTGGCCAGCGACGTAGACTATGGCCTGTACCCCTCACATTGTAAGGAGAGACCCGAGCCCAGCAGTGGGACAATTATGGGTTGTGACTGGAATGTGCCATCTATGATACCGGAGTACTCATTAAACTTTGGGCGAATAACGACCACACCTTTCGGTAAGTGATCGAACGTTACTTATCACTTACTTAGACACACACAAGACAAAGTAGGTACACGAAAACCATACGTGTGACAGATAACACCTCGGTTTATCATTACCACGAAATGTTGTAAAAGTTGGGCAAATACTTATTGCAAATAGTTGTTCAAATAGTTACCGCAATCGATACAATGGCTAAGCGGCCAGTCGGAGCATTGCTCGGCAAGTTACTGTGTGGAATGGCGTGTAACACCCTGAAATTGCTTTGTTATACGTGTATACAATAGTATTAGTATCACAAACACCATATCAATACCTGGCGTTCGTCCATGGTAACATTTACACATTTCCTATTACCGCGTAGGTGCAAACTGTGGAACGAACTACCACCGACGGTATCCCCACATTGCTACGATAATAAGGACCTTCAAAAAGCGGTTCTGTCACTTCCTTTTTAGCTGGCAGCGCAATGGTGGCGCCTCTGGTGTTGCGAGTGTCCATGGGCGACGGTGACTAGTTACACCAGCAACATCAGGTAGCCCATCTGCTCGTCTGCCTGCTTGTTACATAAAAAAAATAGTAAAAGAAAACAACAGTTTTGCTTGCTTAACATATTGTAAAGTTTTTTGCAATGGGGAATCTTCCAGGTCGTAGTGGCGGTAATTATGAGCGTAAGCTACTCATAGCTTTACTATTTTACAAGCTATTATTTAATTTGCAATGTACGTAGTACGTACCTTTCTTGTAAGTTCAGGTCTTCCTGCAAGCTAAATTAGAACTAATTCCTCTCAACCTACGGAGTTGAAATTTCGCATATTGCTTTAGTTCTGATGCATTTGAACAATATTGGTGACCTGATAGTATGCTCAGGGTTGGTGACCAACTAAGGAACTCCTCAGAGGCCAACAGCAAAAACACACAATTTAAAAAGCTTGTTTTGAAAAGTAGTTTCTTTTTAAATAAACTTATTATAGGCTTATAATAACACTGGAATTGGAAATAATTAAAAAAAAAAACAGATTATCCACAGGCTCCACAGAACAAGCTTCTGGAAGCCTCCTCTTACCTTTTGAAGAGCCTCACCTCGAAGTTATAAATTAGGTACGAATAAAACGTGTTATCCTCTACCACTGTCTACCACTCTCTACTATAGTAGTGGAGAAAATGGTAATAATAAAATAATTTTAATTACTTTAATCAAACACAGTGCCCAGGTAATTTTAAAACACATTATTTTAACTAATATACTTACAACTTAGTCTTAAAAGTGTATTTATTAACTGTAGTAGGGTCTATTTGCAACCGATACAAATGTTAACACTAGGGTTTTCACCAACTGACATGAATTTGTACACAAATGCATTTTATTTAGATCAATAATCCAATCCCATAGAATGTCCTACGTATGTTCCAAATAGATTGACACATTTCTTATTCTAAATATTTAGTTTTTCTTCATGACTTCTTGTACGACAGCATCTGCATCAGCCGATCGTTGTAAGATCAAAGAGGTCGCTCGCCGACAACACAAAACATCTATATATATTTTTGCATAAAGTACCTACCTACTTGAATTTTTATGTCTCGTTCGGAAATTCTATTTAGGAAATTATATATTTTATAATTGTAGGTAAGTATGAAGTCTACTTATCCAACATAATTATGATTGTTTTTACACGAACCATGACACATAGCATCGCGCCACTGTATCCATGACACTTATGCTACCAGGAAAATTGCATACCTACTTATTTGATCGTTTCAATAATAGTCGACTGACTTATTGAAATTTATATTATTCTCATGATAACAAAATAATGTATGATTTAGCTGTGTAATTTATAGACACTGTAAACATATGCTATGTACTTACTTTAATTATAGTCTTTCTAAATTTTTTACTATTTTCGAAGATTTCAAATTTTTCGAAAACCTTCGTTTATATAACTATCGAATTTTAATATCTCTTATATATATATTATATATATATGTCGGAAATCAGTGATATCAAATCATAAAATGGAACGTCAAGCTGGAACTAGCTTGGGTGTATTCGGAAGTTGAAGATGGCAGCACCGTGCAAATTGTCTGCTGTCATTTGAGTACACGCGGTGGCGGGGGTCACAGAGGACAGCTATTGACTTTCCAACCGCCAGCGGTCACTCTTTAGACAGCCTCCGAGCTGAGCGGACACTACAGTAGAACGTCGTTATTATGACGGCCGAGTTTAATTTGCATTAGCATTGCACAACGTTTACTTTATGGAGAGCACAACTGGGTACAGTGTGTACTGATGGACTGCGATCGAGCAGGTATTGCGTGTGTTGACCAGTCAGTAGCGCGTTATGCCGGAGCCAGCGAGAAGTGCACGTGGACTGTTTTATATGCACAGTCATACCCTTTGCGAAGAGTAGCACCCATGCGGCTGTGATGGTTCGCTTCTGATGAGATAGGTCATGGTGCCAGCGATTGGCGGATTGATCACGCGGGTTTTAGTAAGCGCAGGAAGCGCGGGCAAGTTGTGGAGCCGGGATGGCTATGAGTGTGCAATGCGACATGTGAATTATGGTTGGTTACCCTGAATGCCGCACCGCGATGTAAATCCGACTTCACCGCGTTCCATTAGGGATTGGTTATGTTATTCGAGCGACATAGTAATCTATTCAGAGCCATGTGTATCAGTAGTAATCGCGTACTAAATTAGTAGCAAGTGTAAAACATGTGTTTCAATGTGTTTCTAAGTAAAATGATGAAAACGCCCACAGTTTATTATTTTCTGGACCGCCTCTCTGCGACATCAGATCGTGGGATAATGAATCCGAATTTCAGGTTTTTCAGATGGCTATCTTGATATGATATTACAAACAGTGGACGGCGAACATGCCAAATAAGGATTCGTTTGAGGTTATAAACGTAAGGAAAGTAAGACAACGATTCGGTATGGCATTTTTATTTCATTATTATTATTATTATTATTGGTAAGCTCCTGCAGCCAGCATGTTACCTCGTAGCGAACAGAGCTAGAGTTCTTTATTTATCACGGACAGATGCTTGATGAACATCCTCGTTGACTGACGCGTTGGCAACAGCTTTCCTTATTATCTGCTTGAACTCCTGGCCAACACTGGTCTCAGTGTCCAGGCAACGCCTGGTTGTCGTATCCGTGGTGTCTTTGTGGCGCGTTACATAGCACCAGGATCATACGCTTCTTTTGCGGAGTATGGTGGCGAGTTACCGAGCAACCGGGTATATTAAAAGAAAAGTTATTTTCTAAACAGCGCACACTTTAAAAAATAATAATAATAGTAACCTTAGGTGAAAGAGGTAAGAAGCTATGGCGATAGTGTAATCCCCCACGTGGATGACATTTTTGTTATCATTTGTTTAATTTAATTATCCTTATTGAATTACATTTTATTTTAATTTCTATTCGACGACTGCAAGCGACAAAATAATAAAAGGTATCATTAAGCAGAATCGGAACATCCGATAGTATTTTTGTGTAATATCTTGACTTCCAGTGTAAATGGTGCCGTCATCTTGAACTGTAAAAACACTTGACAGAATGTTCAAAGTTAAGGTCTCGTGAATTTGATTTTTAATAAAAATATTGTGCTTCTTGTAGCATCTAGGTTTTCCTGAAAATAGGACTGATCGGAAAGAATTTAAAGTGGAGGTGAAAGTGTTTAAAGTGGAGGTGTGCGTAAACAACAAATCGTTTCGCTTTATTTGTGCTTGATTCAACGAAGTGTTATAAAGTCTTTGCACAGTATCTTTCATCGTAGTTATTATTAATTTGCGCCAACAGAGTTGTTCAAAATCAGTGCAAGTATATTGTTTTGTGAAACTAGAAGCATTCTGTAAATGAGATAGAGAATTTTCTATTTTCTAACATCTTGTTATTATTTAATTTATCGTCTACCCTCAGTTTAGAAAAATAACATTTAGAAGTTTCGTGTGTCTTGTCGTTGTTTTTTTTTGTGTGTTTCAGATAAACTAAGTGACAGTGACTATTGTATGGACATGCAAGCTTGGAAATAACCAAGAGGCTATCATTGCGATTGCGGTGTAATGATACCGGGCATCAATGCAGGTAGCGTTTGTTGATAGTGATACTGTTGGGAGCGTATCTGGCTTCTTGCACTATGGCTTGCAATTACCATCAGAGACGATGACATGATTATAACAGGTGATCTGTATTGTTTATTTTCTTTGTGGCTTAACTAAACAATAATTATTCCTTGTCGAGTTTGTGATAATTATGCGATTTCGCATTTGTTATTTGATAGTTACCTGGGTTTGGATACTTGACGATTTCTGGTAACAAAGGATCTGGTAACAAAGATCACTGGTCTCTGCTCACCCAACATTGAGTAACTGGCACCAAATGAGTGAAGAATAGACGTTTTGTTACTTACAAGAAACATCTAAAGATAATTATTACTTTACTGAAGAGTTGTGCTGTTTTTGAATTATCTTTAAAACAGACAGGATGACATAGTGAGAAAATTTAATAGGTGCAGTTTTTTTTTTTTTGATTTTTAAAATATTGCTTAAGATACCGAACCTCGTCAAAGTAGAAACGTACCATGGCTAGTTGCCAGTTCCGTCAGATGCACCATGATCTTTGTGTGTGATAATTATATTAGGTAAAAGTTAAAAGTGCTTAAATATTACTAAGATTAATACATCTTTTCTTAGTGACAATATCAAATTATAGTATGCACTTTATGATAGATAAGGAATTAAATAAAGAAACCCTTTTCTCAATCTTCACTGCTACTGAAACCTGTAATTGCTCACAGATTAAACAGTCAACTGATTGACGTGATATAAAATGTACCCATCGCAAAGTAACTCAATTAAGGTGACTTACAAAATTCATTAACAGCTATGCTGCAGTAAGCTGGTTCTTTGGCAAGGGAATATTATTGTGGTCGTATCACATAATATCATGGGGAACGTCATGATAGCTGTCACTACCTTCTCAGCCAGTTCAGAAAGACTGTTTGAAACAGGTGATCTGCATTTCACAGTAATAATGTTTTACTTCAGCAGGTAGGTACTCTTTTGCCGCAGTATTACGCTTAAACGGGCTACCTACGTAATTTTCTTAAAAAAATTCGAGTAAACACTCGTAAGGGTGGTGAATGTACACGTTTTATTTTATTATGTAGTCAATTTCAGTGTACAAACCAAATTGGAAAATAATAATTTGTTGGTTGTATCCTGGAGATGCCTTTAACTTTCTTCGATAATTGATTTGTTGGTTTACCATATTATAGTGAGAGGTCACAGTAATAGCAATCAATCGGTATTGAGTTCTAGAATTCATAGAGTAACTATTTGAATGAATCTTATTGAAATTAATTGTTCGTTGAATTTTATCTAATGTAAGCATTCGATGGTAATGCGAAGAGCTATTTTTTTTTTGTTGCGGAAATTATTTATTGTCCTGGGGAACGCGGTACGCAGTCAACTCTGATAGAAGTCTGATTTTGGAGGAAACCAGAGACGTTTTCTGGGGGAATTACACCTTAAATTTTTTATTTTTATTTTTTGAAATTATCAGCTTACTTAGTCGTTCTTTGACCACGACTATGAAGTAACTACGTTAAGTGTAAATTTTGGTTGAATATTCGTTCAATGTTGAAATAATTTTTGGTGAAATTCAAATACCTTAGTCAATTTAGTCATACAAGGTGAAAATAACTTGACAGAATGACATTGTTTTCGGTTGGTTTTTAATGATGCGTGGAACGAATTGTTTGAAAATCACACATTATATTGACATCACAAATTATCGAGTCAGACATTTTTGGTAGAATATTTCAATTTTACGAGTTAACTCATTTATTATGAGCTATTTTAGTACTTGTGAAGTACTCGAAATATTTACGCAATAACCTTTTTTTTTTTTTTACGAGCGCAGGTTCAGTGGATGCGTCGACCAATAGATGCTAAAAGACCATTACGTTCTACTCTGATCAGGGGCCAGGGTCAACGCTGACCCTCAACAATTTAGATATGGCTATAGAAATTTAATGCCTCAACGATCAAGTAGCTTTCCAATAGATCAGGAAAGGCCGAGCTAAAGAGATACTTTTGTTTGTTTTCTTGTTACAGATTAACCATGATAGTGAATTTACTCTATGATGTATACAGCGTTCCGATTCAAGAGCTCACAAGCTTGTTCATGGTTTATACACCATCGCGAGTATGGGATCACAAAGCACCCACGAGGACGTGGGGTCTGTCATGATGGCCGTGTCGGAAATCAGTGATATCAAATCATAAAATGGAACGTCAAGCTGGAACTAGCTTGGGTGTATTCGGAAGTTGAAGATGGCAGCACCGTGCAAATTGTCTGCTGTCATTTGAGTACACGCGGTGGCGGGGGTCACAGAGGACAGCTATTGACTTTCCAACCGCCAGCGGTCACTCTTTAGACAGCCTCCGAGCTGAGCGGACACTACAGTAGAACGTCGTTATTATGACGGCCGAGTTTAATTTGCATTAGCATTGCACAACGTTTACTTTATGGAGAGCACAACTGGGTACAGTGTGTACTGATGGACTGCGATCGAGCAGGTATTGCGTGTGTTGACCAGTCAGTAGCGCGTTATGCCGGAGCCAGCGAGAAGTGCACGTGGACTGTTTTATATGCACAGTCATACCCTTTGCGAAGAGTAGCACCCATGCGGCTGTGATGGTTCGCTTCTGATGAGATAGGTCATGGTGCCAGCGATTGGCGGATTGATCACGCGGGTTTTAGTAAGCGCAGGAAGCGCGGGCAAGTTGTGGAGCCGGGACGGCTATGAGTGTGCAATGCGACATGTGAATTATGGTTGGTTACCCTGAATGCCGCACCGCGATGTAAATCCGACTTCACCGCGTTCCATTAGGGATTGGTTATGTTATTCGAGCGACATAGTAATCTATTCAGAGCCATGTGTATCAGTAGTAATCGCGTACTAAATTAGTAGCAAGTGTAAAACATGTGTTTCAATGTGTTTCTAAGTAAAATGATGAAAACGCCCACAGTTTATTATTTTCTGGACCGCCTCTCTGCGACATATATATATATAATTATATTATTATATAGTATATAATATTACCTCTTTATTAAAATTTTATGTTATTTTAATTTATTAGTCTGAATCATGTCTGAATCTAACGAATTTATAGTACCTAATATCTCTACAAATATCATAGAATCTCTCTTTATTATACAATCTTCCATTTTATTTTCCATTTCTATATCCTTTTCCCAAGATTCATTTTTAAGATTTTAAGTCTGTTTTTATTATTATTTTCATAATTATCTTAATTTCAACAAAAGCGAAAGAGCACCTAAAACTTCTACTCATAATGTATTGACAGCAGATTTTTCTTTTTCTTTAGTATAAAAGCAATTGGTATTAAGCGTTTTATATTTATAGCGAGCACAGACTGGAGAAACTTATTTTGCTGCCGTCTACAGTTCTACACTGTGTTGTCGTGTCAAGTTGTTTAGTGTGCATTTCACATTGATTTGTGCACATTGTATCAAGTGAAAATAAACGCAGTTAGCTTTCAATTCTGTCAGTATTATCTGAAGTAGAATAAGAACAAACCAAGCAACATTACATTTAGAAACAGAACTTTTTTTTATGTAAAAAAATCTATTGATTGGACTAAAAAAGTAAGACAGTAGGTATTATGTTAGTATTTTGCTTGTAGAATTATTTTCCAATAATCTGAATTTTACCAAGAAAAAAAATAACTGACTTCAAAATAACTCAAAAACTACTCGTCAGATTTAGCTCAAATTTAAGTGGGACCACGTGACAAGCACCAGTTTTCGATTAAAAAAAGAATCCTCAAAATCGGTTCACCCAGTCGAAAGTTCTGATATAACAAACATTAAAAAAATACAGTCGAATTGAGCAGGTATGTACCTCCTCCTTTTTTGAAGTCGGTTAAAAAGACAAAATAACGATACACCTGATGGCACCAAAGACATGATCCTTCTGATATTATAAATGTGAAAGTTTGTGAGGATGGATGTATGTATTCTTAATTAATACCATTATTACTATTATTATTTCTCCATGGGGTTCGCCTGGATAGCTATCACCCTCGAGCATGAGTCAGCCGCCAAACGACTCGTCGTGTTCCGGCTGGGGGCTTGAGAGCCAGTTCTTTCTTTCTTTTTCTTCTCTTTTTCTTGGCCGGCAACGCATCAGTGATGCCTTTGGTGTTGCTGATGTCCATGGGCGACGATAGCCACTTAACATCAGGTGGATCGTGGAGCCGGCTATTTCCATAAAAAAAAATGTATGCTTGCTACTCTTTCACGCAAAAACTACCGAACAGATTTTCATATTTTCATGTAGACCATAATTTTTAATAATAATAATAATAATAATATCGTAAAATAATAAACGCTAACAGACTCATACCCCCACAGTAGGTTATTACCTGTGTCGTAGGTGGCACGAGTTATAACACATCACAATCACACCCATGACCCGAGCACAAATATTTATCTCTCACATAAATGTCTGCCCCGGCCGGAAATTCGAACCCAGGACCCCTCGCTTCGCAGGCAGGGTCGCTACCAACTAGGCTACAGGGTCGTCAACAATAACATATAGTGTCCCAGAAAACGCGAGCATTGCCGCCGGCAGAGTAAATAAAAAGTACATAATATAAGTAACTAACTTAAGCTTCTTTATAAAAACATTAAATACATTACATAATACCTTAGTTTGGATGTTGCACACGCAACGAGTTACCAAGTGCGCATGTCTGTCTTTAATGGGCAGACTAAAAATAGACCTCCCAGGCCATAGATAAAAGCGCTTCCCACTGTTCGTAGATATTTCGTACACAATGCACGAGGTGACTGGGGCATCACTTCCGCTGCAGACGAGGCCGCTACTCTATCTATACAGGGACAGAGTACCATCATTTACAGAGAACACACTTTAATTAATGAATTTCCTAAGTATAATGCTTTTAGCTTGATTATTTGACTATTGTATTTGTATAGGTCTACTTTGAAACAATTACGTTGCAAAGAACACTAATAGATAGCTTACTTACTTACTAACTTAACTGATCTAATTCTTAATTCATCTCTTTTTGGCCGGCCCATTGGTTGCTGACTGCACGACTGATACAGAAACTGATTGCCCGTCTACGTTATACATAGACAGGATGCCTATGTGCCTATGTTTTCTGGCAATTGACGTAAAACCACAGAATACTTACATAATAGTACCTTGGTAAAACACATTATAGCTAACTACCTCTAATGTAATATTTGATTATCTCCTCCAGTTAAGTTTTCGCCGCAGCCAAGGTTATCTTTTTTCACACAAGTCAATACTCACACACGAAGTTGCATAACCCAACAATACCATATTACACAGTTGCTCGTACACACATAGGTAGGTATACAAACACACTAACTGTGGAAATGCGGTAAATTACAACTGTATTATGTAACTCTGTTAGAATCCTTGTTTAAACTGGTAAGCATAAATAAAAATGTTGAAGTTAACAACGATAATAAATCATTAGATGATATAAAGTTTAATGAACTACTATTTTCAATATTTCATCTATCCATAATGCGCAGTAAATTGCCTAGAAACTATAAAAAAACTCAAGTTAATGTTACAAAATGTTTCTTTCTATTTATTTATCAAAATAGGCTCTGAAACGGATTGATTTTCGTTGATAGTAATTATTATCAATCTTTATTTGATTTTCTTCCAATATCGATTCACCTCTGCGAATGTTCATCAAGATACTAATCGAATAACGTTGCCTTATTAAGGCCATTCGATTCGAGAAATAATTTAGTATTCAATTTGTTTCAGCAAAGTATCTGTATTTACTTAGTGCGTCTAATCATAAACATTGAAAGCATAAACGGGAGGCTCCCAAGGGAAATTTACCTATGCGATGTTGCCCTTTACACCCTTTGAATATTTAAACCGCTCCGTCGCGTCGTTTCACAACGCGTGACCTGCAGAGTTTACGTACATAAACACAATACAATACTAACCTTTATAACTAAAACAGTTCATACTTTTATTCCATTTTCAATTGAATGTTAAAGAATATATCTAAGAATGAAAAACTTTTCGGTAATCTATACAAATAAAATTGGAGTGTCTGTTTGTAATATTAAAATAACCGCTTTTTACTAAGTGTATTTGGATGTATACAAGGTACATATACATACCAAAACAACATTTTTTACAATTTTTGTCTGTCTGTCTGTTTCATCTGGCTAATCTCTGAAATGGCTGGACCGATTTTGACGGGACTTTCACTGGCAGATAGCTGATGTAATAAGGAGTAACTTGGCTACTTTTATTTTAGAAAAAAATAGTTTGTTGGCGATATGAAATTCGCCGGGTCAGCTAGTATAAACTAAAGCATTGTTAATACTACATTTATTTCGAATTGTTTTCGTTCGGTGAGTACTTCATTATTACTTTGCCACTAATCAATTCCGCCTCTGAAATTGCTTAACTCTTACCAATCACACAGACTTCCTTCTTTCTTCTTACCTTTCTTGCCCGGCAACGCATCCGTGATGCCTTTGGTGCTGCTGATGTCCATTGGCGATGGCTTACCATGAGGTGGCTCGTCTGCATAATTGCCGGCTTTTTACATAAATAATAAAATAACACAATCTCGCAGTTTCGTTTTAAGTATTTTTCAATAGCCTCAGTACTTTTCCTTCACAAAACATACAACATAAACATAGTAATGGTTCGAGTATTACGGAACTACTGATTACCAGTGTGGCGCTACATTTTGTAAACAAGCTGCTTTTGCACGTGCACGTTGGGAATGTTTTCCAAACGTAGGTAGGTATAAGTCCCCTAAGACCACTAATCCTAGGTACCTACTTTCAAAGTGAGTAAAAGGAAAGAAAATAATGTTTGGGTAAAATCACGGACCTAAAAAAAAGACGGACGTAATCCCAAGAACAAATTCAGTGAAGCACCCATAGTAATACCAACTCTCTATTCGTACAAGTACACACACACACTTCACTGCTTCAATCGTGAACCAAAATTACGCACACATGGAAAGTGGGCGGCCATTGCTATGCTTCACTCTCGATTAGATGAGGTTACGTCCGTGGGTAAAATATCCTTCCCTCCAAGTATCAGTGTCATCGGGATTAGAGTACGTGGTACAGAGCCCAGTGACGTTCGTCAGGACCTGGCGCCATAACCTCATCCGTCGTTCAGCAAGAGCAAGGTGCGACACGAGCAGAGGTTGGCTTGGATGAAGATGAGATATACCTATAATAAAATAAATAAATAATAATAAATAAATAACGCTTCACACTCATAGCCCCACACTAGGATTCCCTGTGTCGTGGGTGCCCTGGACAACACACTAGACAAGGACATTCACACCCAGACCGAGAACAGAAATTCAAACTAATCATTCAAATTTCCGCCTCGCTGGGAATCGAACCCAAAACCCTTGGTGCGGCGATCCGGCATGGTAACCATTGCGCCACACGGGTCGTCATGATGACATTAGATGGACCAAAAGATGACAGAAGATGGACCTCTACCTCTAAACTAGGTATTTTTTTGGAATAGGTGATTATCTTGTGCATTATTCGAATTATTTCCGTCGAGTAGCGTAACGCAGCGGATTGGTTAAAAATGGAAACCTGAATAATCGCTAGTGGCAAGAACTTTTGTGCCTCAGGTGGCAGCAGCAGCAAGCTACATACTTTAAATAGCTTTCGCACATAGTTAAATCTTATCATATCGGAGATCTTTGGGTGGCATAATTACTTCCTATACTTTAATTAGCCACTAAAACCTCGTGATCTTCTAAAGATACGCTCCGGGCTTCCTCGATTCCCAAGTTGATTCCACGTACAATAATGATGCCTCACGATTTGTGTAATCAACATGTCAAAGAAATTCTCCCGGCCATAATTTATTACATGAATCATGTGAGAGCGATACCGTGAAAGGTTAACGAAAGTGACGCGGCCTTTCCCTTATTTTCTTCTACTTAAATTATAGTATGCAATACAGAAAATACTATAATCACATCTGAAAAAAATATTACCATTGTGAGTATTCAATTTCATTTTAAAGTAATAAGTTCGTTAAAAAAATTTATTGAAAATTATTACCATTAATGTAGTATTATTTATTGTGTTTTACAGATTTTTATAATTATTTTTATTTGCATTAATTTTCATAATTATAAAAATATCTATAAAATTGAATAAGAGTAATAACCATTTACAATCTGACTGTGCAAAAAGGTATAAAATATAAATTGAGTTGGTAATAAATATTTTGATTTCGCACTAAAACGTATGAATCCCAAGACGGCTCATTAGGTACCTGTTCAATGCTCAGCGCTCGATGCTCATATCATGACGTTGTTATCATGTAATGACTGCTATTTTTCACGACCTAATTGTTTACATTACACGTAGATTACATTACAAGTGCTTGCGAACGACTCGGGCATCCGGTACAAGTTTCGTGCACCCACCTGACTGATACCAAGTCGCTTTATCATCTCTTTTGATATCAATGACATAGTATTTTGGTATTGCTATCTGATCGTCCGTTTTTCTGGCAATATCTCACAAATAATTAATTAAACGATACTTTATGTTCATCGGTGTCAATGATATTTTATACAAGTAAAAGAAGGTCCATGAACATAATAACACCGAAGATGAAGACAATACAGAAAAGACGCGTCGCTGGTCATGAACGAAGCGTTGATACAGTGCGTTTCACGCAAGTGTTCCCTTCGGTACCATCACAGGATACTATTAATATGACACTGAAGGGAAAACTTATGTGAAACGTTCTATAGGACCAAGTGTTTACTGGCCCTGCGGTATCACTGGATTACAGAAGGCTCTATGTATAGTTGCCTCTCTCTCCACCGTCATTCTCTCATTCTCTCTTCTCCCCACCTGTCTTCACCGATCCGTACTGAAGCAGCGTGGTGGAGTAAGTTCTAGGCAAGATCAGTTAGAGTTAGTATTAGTACGAATCACTAATAATTTAAGGATATTAAATTAAGAATATTATATTGTGTCCCTAGCAATACAATATAAATAAAACAATCGAGGAACCCTTAAGTTGAAATTATAAAATACAGACTTTATAAACGATATGAAATATGTTATGTGTTTATTACTTTAGACCTCATAAATCACTACTCTGTAGCAGCAACTCAACTGAATGCTATTAATATTGACCTTTACTAAAAAAGTATTACACGGTCGTTATACAGATTCACAAAAAATATTCCAGCACTACACTGCGTCGCGAGCAGTGTCTAGGTCAGCGATTCACTAAGTATGGGTTTACGACCCACGGGTGGGTCGCCACTGTCGCACGGGAATATAAATTGAAGGCTAACATGCTAAATTGAACACAGGCTAAATTGAACACGGACGGCTAGAAACATTATAACAACTTTCTAACACGGTGCTATATGTGCTATGGTTCGGACAGACGGACGGACGAACGGACGGACGGACCGACGGACAGACGGACAGACGGACAGACGGACAGACGGACAGACGGACAGACGGACAGACGGACAGACGGACAGACGGAAAGACGGACGGACGGACAGACAGACGGGCGGACGGGCATGACGATGTCTGAGAGCATACGCGGGATCCAACGCTACCTCACTCCAAGATGCTGATGCCCTGCGCTCCTCGAACTACCACCCAGAATCTTCTCGATGTCCGAGTAAGTAATTCGTGGGTCTTCTCGCACCATCATTTCAGTAGTTCACACATTTTTTGCAGTTACTGCCGTTTGTGGGCGACTACTTCTGTGGTTATCTTCAAGGTTTGTTTTACCCCTTTTAAATTCACTGAATCATCTAAAAACTCTTGCTCGAGATGGGGCAGACTCCCCTAACGCGGATTGTAATCGTTGAAGGCTAAGTTTTTCAGTTAAACCAAATTTAAAATCATAAAATATCAATATAAAGTACTATGTACGCAAATGCGGTTAAGTGCCATCGTTGCAAAGAAAAACGCGGGAACCGAACCGTCGTAGATTGGAACATTTTTTTTAACCAGCAACGTGAACTTATTATTTGCGTTCTATTTTTAAATAAATTTGCTTTTTAAAAATATAATAATACAGACGCGTTCCATTTATAAATTACGAACATCTCAAAACTTGTGACCGATATGTCGTAGCACAAAACCCAACGTATAATTTCAACATTTCGTCCATCAGCAGTCGTGGCCGAGCGGTTAAGGCGTCTGACTAGAAATCAGATTCCCTCTGGGAGCGTAGGTTCGAATCCTACCGACTGCGAATGTTTTCTCATTCTGAATGACAAACAATTATTTTTTGAGAACACCGATGTAAAACCAGTGTCTCCTGTGGTAAAACAATAAGATAATATCGCCGCTTGAAAAGCAAAAATTACCAAGCGACATGTTGACAACTTCACACTAGAGCATTTTAAAGTTTTTAATTTTAGAAAAAAAATCCTAAAAAATTGCCTATTAGTCATAGCTACTTAATTCCAATGAATTTTACATGCAGTTTAAATGCTTTAATAAAGCGATTTTTAGGATCTTTTTTCTAAAATAAAATGCTCTTGTGTAATTAAGTTGTCAACATGTCGCTTGGTAATTTTTGCCTTTCAAGCGTCGATATGTACGAGTATGTACGGTTATGTTACAAATATTTTACTGACACATTTTTTTTTCTGTGAGTGCCTATTATTTTTATTAAAATGTAAAATCTTACATTCTTCAAAGTAAATGGAACAAACAAGTAGTTTTTTTTTTAACTTTTCATGTCACATTTTCATGATGTCGCTTGGTAATTTTTGCCTTTCAAGCGTCGATATGTACGAGTATGTACGGTTATGTTACAAATATTTTACTGACACATTTTTTTTCTGTAAGTGCCTATTATTTTTATTAAAATGTAAAATCTTACATTCTTGAAAGTAAATGGAACAAACAAGTGTTTTTTTTTTATTAACTTTTCATGACACATTTTCATGATGTCGCTTGGTAATTTTTGCCTTTCAAGCGGCGATATGTACGAGTATGTACGGTTATGTTACAAATATTTTACTGACACATTTTTTTTCTGTAAGTGCCTATTATTTTTATTAAAATGTAAAATCTTACATTCTTGAAAGTAAATGGAACAAACAAGTAGGTTTTTTTTTAACTTTTCATGTCACATTTTCATGACATTTTACTTTCACAACTTTTAATTTCACACAGCGCAAACCTAGTAAATACCTACTATCTACCTAGCAATCTAGCATACAATACGAGTATAATATAAGATGCATGACTGAGATGCATGATTTAATCAGAATTGCTAGCTATTTATTAGATATCTACTTACGTACGTGATATTGAAGCTAATCTCTTCAAATTGTTCAAAATTTCTGAAATAGGTACCTACCTAGACTGCCCCTCTGCCCAGCCTTCGTGATTCTGGAGATTGGGTACTTCGCAAGTCGATACAAATTTAGAATACCTATCAGTAGATACCTACCTATAAATAAGCATACTGAAAATTTAGCAACTGTTTCATATCACAGCAAATCCTGAACTTTCAGTACCTATAGGTAACATAAACATTTGGTAATGAAACCAAAACTGGCCACGACAGAATTTTTATTCTGTAAGGGTCGTTAACTACAAGACAAGAGGCGAGATAAACAAACTAACAAGCTTCCATTGATCGGCTGGAAGATGGCGCGGCGGTGCCCGGCTCTCATTAGCCGACGACCGTACACGTGCGTCGCCCACGGCATTACGTGCTTTTACCGCGACAGGGTTGCGACACCACTCTTATCCAATCTGAAACAGTAAAAGTGATCTCAGATCGTATCGCCAATTTACGAGCCTGCAGCAATGACAATAACACAAAAAGAAAATCAGTTTTACTGAGCCGATTTGAGGATAATTAGTAGACGCAATTAAAAGACATTGGATTTTAAAATGAAAAAAGATCGTGTGATTTTGTAGTCGTAAGAGATCACAGATTAAGTCTCGAATATCTAGATCACTTACACCGGTGTTCGCAATACCTCGCAGCTAGATTAACTTGCACTTAACGCTCTGGAATTTATCATAAAACACAGATTATACGATGAGATTACGACAAAACAACACGGTAGTGAATAAAAACACAGTTTGCGCTCGAAATGAAACACTAAACCACATTAGCGCCGGCCAACTGGCACCCCTGCGAAACAACTTTTCGTCATGGGATTACGAGTCCGTACCAGGGATTTAAGGTTTCATTACTTGGTGAGTCTCCCTTCGCAAACTCCACCCCTACCATTGGCGAAAGACCACTAAGAAGAAAATCATTGCCGATTCAAATTAAAAGTAATTAAAGTAGGAACTAGGCAATACCGATTCCGCGCAACGCTTCCGCCGATGCCCTTATTGTTAATGATGGCCATAGGAGGTGACCTTACCTTACATCGCTCATCTGCTCGTATATCGCCTATTGCATTACATGCAAAAATATTTAAAAATGTTTGATTTGTTTTAAGAGTTGTTTTAAGCTATGTTTAGAAAACGTTTTTTTTTCTAAACTTTGAAAGAATTGAAACGCAAACCGAAATCCTGTACTGCATTTTGTTGCATACAAAACTATTAACGCATCAAATGGAGACCAATAGTAGAGGTTTTCGCAGCAATAGAAAAGCGATGCTATAGAGTCAAATAGGGGGTGAAGGGAGAGTAGCGAGGCGAGACCTCTAATGTACAAATATTGCGGACGGAATGAATATATTTGCCCCTATTGCGAGGGAGCAAGTGCTTGGTTTGATTAAGTCACTATGAATGTATGAAGGGCCAAATTCGTTCAGACAGTGCCCTCGACATCTCAAGATGATTGTTTGTTATATTCGCTAAGATTATGAAATTATAAAACAATGTTTAGTCTTGTAATTGTCGTTGTTTTTCAAGTGATTTTTATTGGGAAACTATAAAAAAATATTTCATGCTTTATCAGGTCCTAATATAAAAATTAATAGACAAAATTTTGTAAACGGTAATGAATAGGATTAATGTCTCCACGAGCTCGACCAACATCTTCATTCGCATGAAATTAGTAGTATTCTACATAAAAGAACTTGTCCGACTGAGAGATTTTTGTAAATTCTATTAAACGTACCTACTAATTGTCACTTAATCAAGGGCAACTTAAGTATGTTCAATACTTTATTGAACACACGAAGGTCACTTTAAATTTTATTGTTTTACTACTTTTTGCATTACACTTTAAATAACAGCAAAAAAGTCCGGAAAAACTGAGTTATTCTAGGAAATATACCATAAAAAAACTTTGCCACAATCTATGCACAAATATAATAATACTGGCTTTATAAATGGTTACATTATACATAGTTATGTACGAATTACATTACGTATACCACGGAAAAACATACTGTAAAACATATACACGCAAAAGTTGACAGTTGTGCCTATTGGAACCAATCCCGAATCCAGACTGTCCCAAGTGTCCCGCTAATACTCCATATGGCATCACACAATACGCAACGAACACAACCAGTGAAACAAGACCCCCGAATGTTCAACAAATCCACTATTTCCGTCACCCGTATTCATTGACGCAGGAGTTGGGGAGAGCAAGTTATGTCAGATTAATATTCATAGTAATAAGGGCGGAAAAACTGATGCAACGCCATGTGCAAGAGTTAGGGACGATGAAACAATCGGACACCAGTCGCGTCACCAATTAGCTCACGCAACTGGTCAATGTTGACGTCATTATGACTGCATTATAGGATTAAGTAAGTCGATAGCGGCTTTACTGTCGCTCGTAATCGAACAACGAGTTTATTTCCACAAAAATCAATACGTATTTTAATAAAATGATTTTCTCGTCGGGAAGTGTTGTAATAAAATCATGCGCTCACGAGCTTAGAACAGAGGGGATTGTTTAGACTTTTACATTAGTGGCAATATCTGAGTTCTGACGCAAGCGTAATGTCGATGCCGCAAATTTCTTGCGTCGAGTCGAGTTCCCTGAAGCACCGGCTCGCCGGCGCCAGATAGTTGACACCATGACACCGGACCAACTGCATATTTCCGTGTCTGCTAATAAACAGACGTGTAAAGCAACACCTTATGACAACAATAATATAGTTTTAAATAGCAACGCACTGAATTATTACTCGACTGAGCAATAAACCTTATGAATCGGTAAATTGGACTCGAAGTTACCGTAAATGTATGGGTGTAAAATATTCCTTGAATGAATTTCTCGTACCTTATGTTTGTCGTTCTCATGGTCGTCCCACGCACTTTAAAGTTTCACACCTCGCTGCATTTCCGTACATCACCATGTCTCCACGTAGGTGGATAGTAACGCACACCTACGTATTGTTTACGTTTGAATAGTGGACCCAACCGTTCTCAAAGTTGACAATGACGCCTCTTTCGGCTAGAAGTCTTCAGGCGGTGTGAGAGGCGGTGCTAGAAGGCACAGAGAAATTGGGAGGCTTTTCGGTGAATAAATAAGTGGTGTACATATGATAGATTTAGTTCGTTCTCGTGTATTATTCCTGTTGAGGGTTTTCCTTAGGTACAAATAAAAAAAAAATACTTTTTACTAAGTTTTTTTTGTATGTTGATGGCCTTAATTAGTTTTGTCTTCAGGGAGCGCAGACGTTTGTGAATTTCAAATATATCTGTGCACTTTAGATAATCTTGAAAATCTTGGAATACTTTAAATCTGCGTGTCCGCGCTTTTAACAAATATTATTATTATAACTCAATGTTAAACACATCAGGAAGTCGTTGTTCACGTATGCATAGCGGCAAATGGCCGCGCTAGTTTTACGAATAATTTATTCATGCACTAAAGTGTCATTGTCGCGCACTAAAACTTGCTCAATATTCACTGGTATTGAGTATAACTAACTGCACGATTTGTACGTAATAATAAAATACAATGCAAAATAGATATTTATATTACTAAACATTATGCAGATACATACTTTAAATAAGTAGTTATGTAGGTTGGTATCCGTATAAAATAGTTATGTAAGACAAGTGGGGCACAATGAAACGATAAAATGTTGTGTTTTATTGAATGTTTATCTATCATTATTGAATGGTTAAATTATCACAATGTCATTTTTGTACTAATAGAAACTTTGCTTATTAAATTAAAAGCCAGTCATTTAAATGAGATTAATAATCAACTCTGACTCTATTTTTTTTACGATCTACGAAAACTATTCTTCTGATTCAATGTACCCCAGATCTGGGGTACAATGAAACACCCCCTGGGGCGCGATAAAACACTATGAGACGCAGTGAAACTTGCGTTGTAACAATCATAATATAATATAGAAAAATATAACAAAGCAAACTCTAATTATGATAATAACAATGAATATGTAAACATATCTTAGCCAAAATTGGATTTGTTCAAAATTAGTAAGTTAATGTGTAAATATGAGCCTGTCTTTTTGTCGTTTTTCCAGAAAAGTTTGGTGAAGGCAATACCAATTCAATATCAAATCTGAATCAGCGAAGGTAAATCAGGTTCCAGAGGGAAAAAGAACCTGTTGTCACTCTTTTTATTCTTTCTCAGGCACTTCATCATGATAAAAAAGATTTAAAAACAATCCATCAATATTTTTACTTTCAGTTCATGGCTGCAAAGTATTTCAGTTAAATCTTTAAATATGTAGTTTAATTAAAAGAACATTATAATTTACCAGTTTTCAACTGTTTTTTCGCAAATCACAACTTAACACACACGTATAATTCAATGCGTTGTCCGGTGAAGCTGTAAATGCCACTAAAGTCAACAGCAACTATCCATTCATAAAAATAAACATATAAATACCTTCATTCTATTATATATCTATATTCAATGCGTAATTATGATTACTGAAATCGCGCCATAAGCGTAGCAAAGCATGTAGGCCATAAAAAAATCGTATTGTTTTTGTTGCTTTTATTTTTATTTATTTTTTATTTAATAATTTATGCACACATAGAAACATTGTACAGATAAAACATCAAGTAAGGATGGTACAAAGAAACTGCTTATTTCTTATGAAATTTCTTCCAGCAGCCCTGAGACTGGAAAGCGGTATGTCTAGATGGCAGAAAGACTATGTAAACAAAAAACTGTATTAAGTAATTAAAGGAGCTTTTCTTATTTGGTACGTACCTAATTAGTGTAATTACGTGTGGTTTTAGAAAAATGGGAGATAATTTTTGTTTTAGGTGAATTCCCTGGTGGTTCTTTAGTCAATCAAAGTCTAGTAGGTACATAATATATTTATTATTTTTTATTCAGTTTCGTTTCGAGAACATACCTAAATCTTTTATCGCTTTTTAAATCGACTTAAAAAAGGAGGAAGTCTCGATCCGGTTGAATTTCCTGTCTTGAATTGAAACTGCAAAGCAAAGGATTCCGCATTCATTACCCTGCCAAAGCAAATATTTATGTAACAAATTTTAGTTACATTCCAAAAAGAAAACTAAACAAAATTTAACGTTGGAACTGAAAAAAGAGAGAAAAACAAAATAACTCTCAGCTGCAACCTGCAAACATCACCGTTGCAAGTGTCTAAATGAACGTAGATGAAAATGTATTTTATGACTTTGTATTCTATAATAAACGGTCATAAACCTGTATTTTTACGAGGGAAGTGGTACCGGAGAGCGTTGTTACGACAGCCACAGGCGACGAAACATTGATAGCCGGTGGAACCTTGTCGCAATAATTTACGGTATATAATGGTCTCCATGATGTATTTTATAGTATGAAAAATAACTCACTACGTAACACCGGAATGATACAAAATAAAATGCTTTAGAACACCGACGATATGCTGATATAAATTTCATTAGGTTACGTTATTTGTCGTCGGTAATGGATTATATCATAACTTTTTTTAACAATAATCCCATCTGACCTGATGGTAAATAACGATATATTCTTGATAAGTGGTAAGGCAAAGGCAAAACGCTTTAAGTTAGCACTAATGTTCGGTTTACACGTATTAAGTAGTTAAGTAGTTAACTAAATTTTAAGTAAATTAATACGTGTAAACGGACAATTTAGTAGTTTAGTAATTTAGTAGTTAAGTAATCAAGTAGATAAGTAATTTAGAAATTTTTCTATATTCTGTTAAGTAGGTGGGCGGGGCTTATCACTTAACACGTTTGGACAGGCACTTTTAAGTTATAATTTAGTAAAATGCTTAAGTACTTAAGTAGAACTGTGTGAACTAAATAGCTTTACTAAATTATTACGTGTGGACGGACACTAAACATTATTCACTTAAAATTTAGTTAAAATTTACTTATCTACTTAACTACTTAATACGTGTAAACCGGACTTCAGAGTAAGACATTTTGTACCACATCATTCATTTCTTCCCTTGGGTAAATAAATTTAATTATTTATTATTGTGGTTGTTACACCGCGAACACAATGTATGTCCCAATGAATTGCCGCCGATCGGCTTCAATTTTCAATGGATTCGTTCGATTTTGAAAGGAGAACGGGGGCTCAATTTTGAAAATAGAACCTCCCGGCGGGGCACACGTTTTGTTCGAGATGTCTGTTCTATGACATTATACTTCAATGTTGTAAAGCTAAATATTTATTAATTATTTTTACATTTACATCCTATGTCCATACTTAAGCTCTTCGTTTATAGTTGCTCGGACCACAAGAACTGACTTGAATACTCAGACCAAAATGTTTATCGGTCTGAGCTTCAATATTGAAATTTATTTTTATGAATGGGTAAAATATGAGATGCAGTTGGTAACCAGCTGGGGCACGTCATTTAGTGAAAAAGAATTAGGTAATGACTTAATCCTGCAGCAAAATTAGTTTATTGCAGTAATTGTAAAACATTTGCTTCGACTAAGCATTCTTAATTCTCACATGTTTCCACAGTAACAGTGACTGTAGCTATCGTAAAAATAATGAGTCTTTCTTTTGAAACAAATGTGAGTGTTCTCACGTCCATGTGGACTGCAGGGTTTTGGGCAATCGACGTTGAGGGTAAATCTGCTTTGCAGATGTCGGCTGTACAAAGTCCCAGAAATATTGTAATTTTTTCCAAATTTTTAGTAATTTTAACCTACCCTAGGTTAAAACTACTAAAAATATTAAAATTAATGGTATTTTTTCCAAATATTACTCATAATAATATAAATAAATGGGTCCTCAAATAATTTTTAATAAATATTGTGATTTTATGTGACTTGATTTTATGTGATTTTATTGTCATTTATTAAATTCCGAAAATAGAAATTAATTAAATAGTAGGGTTCCTGTTTAAAATTAATATTGAATATGAGCGGCAAAATGCTCCAGACCCGCCCACCGTTACACAAAATAGCGCGCCCACTCTAGGGTTAAATACTAACCTAACCTACCCTTTTTTCTAGCATCTGTTCAGGCTTCTACCAAAGCGCGGGCGGTTGTCGTCGCTGCCACCACTACAGCCGTTATAAAATCTGCAAGTAATAAATTAAAACAACTATCACACATGATTAAAAACAAACTTTATTTAAATAATGGGTTCCACATTACATAAAACTAGATTATTAAAAATTAATATGCATAGTGTTAATTAAAACATTTTTAATACAATGATTTAGGTCGTCGCGTCGCGTAAACGTCGAACGAACCTCCGTACAGTGGCGCCGCCTCCGCGCGCGGCCGAACCACGCACTAACGAGGCCACGTGTCCACATGACCTTTACATTCATGTTAACTATATTCCGTTGTTCGAACTAATTAGTAATTACTAAACGTTCTATTGCGACATGCTAATGAATGGCGGCCCGACCAATGCACTTTCAATGTTGTGAAATTAACATAAGTGCGACTAACTTAACTGGTAATCAGTGTTACATTTGAATGCGGCGTAGATTATGCGTTAATTTTTATACCCATTTTAAGTTAAATTGTATACATAATTTGCAATACGAAACTATTTTTAGTTTATCATAAACGTAGATCAATTTTAAGTAATTGCTCAATGGCCCTGTGGCGCAACGGATAACGCGTCTGACTACGGATCAGAAGATTCCAGGTTCGAATCCTGGCAGGGTCGAAATATTTTTAGTTTGTAAAACAATAGAATTGTTTTAATCGATTTATTAATTTATTTTAACTTGAAATAGAATAAATAATAATACAACAGAAATAAATTAGATATTTTACTATTGTTATGCTACTTGAAATAATTTTATTATCAAGAATATTAAATTCAATATTAGAATATTTTTGTAAAAAGAAACTAATGTTAGGGTATGTCATATCTGAGCACTTCAAGAAGTGACAAACATCTCAACATTCACAACCCTATAGATAGTGAAAGGAACCACCTACCCGTTATTTTTTAACGTTCAACTTGTACCTTATCAACTTTGTGAAGTGTCAAAATGTTAGCATTTTAAAGTGGCTGAAGAAATAAATTCTTAGATAAACACATATCTGTCGTAGGGCGGCACTTTATTTTTTAAGAAAAATCGAGGATTTAAAAAAATATTAAAGAGATTCTACGGATAAAACCACGTATGAATCTACCACCACGAAATGTAGATAATTTAAATGAATTACGCAACTTCATGTAAATCGTCTACTTTAGGTACTAGATATATATGTATTAGATATTATCTATTCTGTGGTATTTATTAGAGTATTTATTAGAGTATTTATTAGAGTATTTATTAGAGTATTTATTAGAGTATTTATTAGAGTATTAATATTAGAGTATTTATTAGCGTATTTATTAGTCATTGTTACCGTTATGTTGACGCGGTTGGTTTACGGACAGCAGACGTATAAATAAACTTTTTTAACTAGTTTTTATAAAAACTGTAACTACAAAATAAATACATTTTTCTATTTGATAACACCAATACTATGATAATTATACACTAATATACAATAATATACAACAATGAATTATTACTTTGCGGAAACTTGACCGTATATTCATATCCATAAATAGGTACCTAAAGTTAAAGATAAAAATAACGTTAAAAAACTGAGTACCTAACAGTCACAACCGGTACCATATCGCATTTTATGTCAGCTGCCATGTAACTATTTGTGGACCCTTATCAATACGGGGTCAAGAGCACGCCTTCCGCCCGATACCGCGCGATAACCGGGTAAAATCCTTGCAGCATCCCGCCTCAACCATTATTTATGATCCGTAAATCAATACAAATATCAGAAACATACGGCCAAACAGCAACAGATAAGCCACTAAGTTTTGACGTTTAGATAGTGTCAAAAAATGCCCTAGTTTGCTGAAGCGATAAGGGTCTGTTACCTTGTCGTCGTTTTTTGTTATTTTTTGTTTAATAGATACTACTATTTATTTTAAAAACGTATTCTCTACCCTGAACGGCTCAAGAAAAATTTCCATGAATCCAATCGCTCTGGAAAGAACTTAATTTTTTGGCGAAGGATGTTAAATGAACCAGAAGCTAACGGGCAAACAGACAGTTGCTCTGGTAAATAATCGTCCTTTTGTAAAATCTGTTTATTCAACTTAATATACCCTACTACTCTACTAGGTTTAAATAAAACTGCATAACTGTTATTGTTTGAGGTTTGGAAAAATTAATGTCCATTCACACGAACCACCAGCTCATACCACAACCGTACCACATTGCTACGACATTTTACAGCCTTGGGTTACATGTGGTTGCGATATGGTCCAAACATTCCAGTGTTAGCGACGACCACAGACAGGCATTAACACAATCAGGCTTTATTTAATAATGAAGATAAATCGTAATATTAACCATTCATGCTCCAGGATAACTTTTTGTTGCGTTGTACCCTTGAATTCGACTTCAAATATTTTCTTAGCTTTTAGCCTGTTAACGTTATACGTCCAGCAAACATCCTGTGAGCAGGCAAATATTGAAGCTAGCGTCATCGTGTCTGTCCCGGACATCGCAGACATGTGCTAAACATCTAAGGTAAACTGGTCGTTAAGTACATTTCTATTCCACAAGCACATTATAACTCGCTTTGTCCATTAATTTACATGTTCAAAAGCTTTCGAGTCCGACAGAATTGAATGATACATCAGATCTGAGCTGAGACGTAACTGTATCCTTTTTTTAGAAATTGCCGGTAAACGAACTGACAACTCACCTGATGGTAAGGTGCTATCGTCGCCCAAGGACATCAGCAACACCTAAGGCATCACTGATGCGTTGCCGTCCAAGACAGAGATAAACTTTCAATGCTTTAGTTATTTCAAAAAAAAAAAAAAGAATCCTTAATTTTTCCGAAAATAACGAACCGACACTTCGTAATTCTGTAGCTATTATTAGATACGTGTACCTATGTACGTTGTAATTAACAATTAGATATTTCATACGAGTATGGATTTTAAGGTTAATCAATTTAGGTGCTAACAATAAATAGGTATAGGTATTGATGCTCCATGGGTAAACTGACCATTTTTTGCCAAAGCGGGACGCGTACGGAGTTTTGTGTATATGTATATTTATACAATAATTACTATCGGTTCAGCATTCGAGCTAAAAAAAGTCATCGGGCGTCTAAAAAAAGGTCATCGGGCGTAATCCCGTAGTTTACACATACGTACATTTTGTACAAAGTGGGACATTTGGTACAAAGTAGGACTTTTTAGGACAGCGGGAAAGACAGCCTGAAAGCGGGACGTATTGTCACCTTATACATGGGTGCTCATATGTGTATAGATATACATATAATGAATTATTATGTACAAAACTATATGAGATAATCAATTTTATCTTCAGTTTTCGATTTCACGGGGTTGTATTACATTCTATACAAAATACTACACCCTGGCGCGTGGCCGGCACGTTCCGGCTATCTTTATAGCCACGTGTTACTAAATGGATATAACATGCGTTGCATTAAGGATACGATCCCCGAATTCACCCGATTAGATTACCGTTGTTCTGAATATTATACAATAACTAAACTGTAAAGCATAGCCTTAACACCTAATGACTAATGAGTAACAGTTCAACTGACCAACACCACGAATTTGAATGAGCTATGTGTTGTTACATGGTTATCCGATTACAAGAATTTTCCTGACATATTCGTAATTGTAGTTCCGGCAAAAAACAGGATAAATTTGTTAAAATGTTAACATAGAAAGAGAATAAAGTGAATAAAAAATAGTAGTCAGTTCAATCGCGTGGACATATAAATTTTGATAAATAGAAGAACTAATTTTTCGATTGGTAACCCAACCTTTATGGCAAGTTATGCCTTTTAAGTTAATATCTACTAAACATGGTAACCCCAATAATAAGTGAACCAAATGATCCCACTGGCACCATGTTTAACCATACATTACTTACCTAGCAATAATTTTTAACTCTTTTTAATTTTATAACCGATATACCAATTGTATGAGGCATATACATATACACCCAATCCTTGCACTAGAATTCCCTGGCGTAGTAAGACAACGCAAGCACCTACATTCCGAGAAGAAACATGTCTTTTAAATATCTGCCCCTGCTGGGGTCGAACCCAAATCCCTCTTCCCATCAATAGATCCCTTCGTTGTATAAACTATCAAAACTTCCACCGGAACCCAGTACCACGTGAACTCATTTCCGTAGCGTGGAAAGTTATCGCGCGTAACTATCAGCTGCGTACACTCGTTGTATGGAAAATGAATCATTTCCAAATTCAGATTTATTTATTTATTTAAAACTTTATTATACCTTTAAAATAATGGTACAAAAGGTGGGCTTAATGCTAGAAGCATTCTCTGCCAGCCGACCTTTGGGAAAACAGAAACATCTAAGGCGGTATATGGAGATGATAAAGAAAGTATAAATAACAACTACGTATAATATTCACTGTAGGTATGTATAAAAGTTAAAATTTATATATATTATATATCTAGTTTAGGTAATCTGAATTCAGGATATTACGGTTAAGTTACCATGAATTTATATCTTACCTTAAATAATATATGTTGCAAAGCAAAGCAAAGCAACAAGAGATAATTGTCCCATTGCTGGGCTCGGGGTCTCCTCTCACAATGTGAGGGGTACAGATTACAGTCTACCACGCTGGCCAAGTGCGGATTGGTAGATTTCATACACCTGTGAGAGCTTTATGGAGAACTCTTCTCCGGTGTGCAGGTTTCCTCACGTTTTCCTTCACCGAATCAAGTGATAATTTTATTAACTTGTAAAACGCAAAAAAAAATTTGAAAATTACAGGTGCGTGCCAGAATTTGAACTCGGGCTCCTGCGTTCGGGAGACCAACGTTCTAACCTCTAGCTATCACTGCCCTTTGTGTTGTAATGTGTTGAGTTAAGTGGAATTACCGATCCTTATTTTAATAAACCAATTATTGTAGTGATAAAAATGTATACGTACATTTCAGAATTTGATATACCTACCTACCTAGTGTTATTTTTGTGATTACTATAAGTAAAATTAAGTCACGTTTTCCTCATTCTGTTCCTTGTTCAGTTTCTTTTTAACTTATCACTCTTCATATAACCTGGCTTTGCGTAGGTTAATAGTTACCTACTCTTCGTCGTCCAAGACAGCGCCTCTTACCATTAGATATGTAGAATTATAAAGGGTATAAATTATAAAGGCAAGATTATAAAAAAGGCGGGGTAAAATCCATACATTATACGGTTGTTGTCAGGAAAAGTTATGTGATAACTATGGCACGTGTCTTGATATCCGGTGCAGGCCGGATGTAGCGCACGCACTATCCAGTGGCACACGAAAGTACCTCGCTGTGGGAAAACTGTATCGATTTTACAAACACAACACAACTTATTTTAGTTTCCCTACATCACTTCAAAAGACATAAAGGAACACTATATATAGTATTTTATTTTATCTCTGTGTGAAGTATCTCTCTGTCTCTCTTCCTCGCGTTATTATCTCTGACATTGTAAGAGACATTTCTCAATGAATTAACTTATCTATATATATAAAAGAAAGTCGTGTTTGTTACACTATTTATAACTCAAGAACGGCTGAACCGATTTGGCTGAAAATTGGTGGGGAGTTAGCTTAGAATCAGAAGACGAACATAGGATACTTTTTATCCCGGAAAATAGACCTGTTCCTGTGGGATAAGGTAATTTTTTGTTATATGTAGTTGATAGATTAGTTATTTATACAGATATCAAATAAAGCTCGGGGATGGATATAGGATACTTTTTATCCCGGAAAATAGACCTGTTCCAGCGGGATAAGGTAAAATTTTGTTATGTGTAGTTGATAGATAGCTATTAGCGGGAACGGGAGCGGGATCGGGAGCGGGAGCGTGAGAGGGAGAGGGAGAGGGAGGAGCACACAGAAACTGTAACGGCTAAGAACGGCTGTACCGATTTTACATTCTTAGGCGATACGAAGTTCGCCGGGTCAGCTAGTAAAATATAATTATTAAGGTGTAAATGCAATTTAAAGATTTAATATTTTAAAATTTTTTATTAAACATAAAAACACATGTAGGTACATACATATATAGTGTACTAGCTTCTACCCGCGACTTCGTCCGCGAGAATTTAGAATTATGTAGATCCAGATCCTACTAAAATTTAGATGCAAGGTTTAGATGTTTGGATGTTTGTGAATTAAACTTACAGTATCCTGCTTTTCATCCCATAGAATGGATATCATTGATGCCGACAACATGCTTGTTATTTCGCGTTGTAGCAAGTTGCTAAGGATTCGAAAAAATCATAGGGCATGTCGTGAGGAATAAGTTCAGTGGCAGGCTAACTTAAGAGCTGCTTAAACAGGCACATCATCGACACCAACAACATGCTCATTATTTGGCGTCCCAGCGAGCTGCTGAGGGGTCATAAAAATCAAAGGGAACGTCGTGAGGAATAATTTCAGCAAGCTTGAGAGCTGCTACGCCGGAACAGGCAGGTAAACGACCTTAGCAACATTTTCATGAAACAGAATGACGGAGACGGGCTGTTGCTAGAGTATGGTGCGAGTCACAACTCGCGAGTCTCAATAGCCACAAGCTTCTAAAAAGGGACAAAATTAACACAGCGTATAAATTTTGCGATGCGCAAAAAATAAAAGAACAACTATTATTCTGGAGGAAAACTATAAAGTTATTCAGCAATTAGAACAAACAGCAGAACCATTAGAATTACGTTTACACAAACGAAACACAAACGAATCATATCATTATTTAAATAACATCGATATATATTTAATGGATGTTTCCATATATGACATCTTTAGGGCATTGAAACGAAACGAAACGAAGAGACTCAGTGTTCTATGTACTCCATAGAGTGGCAAGAGCGAGGTTGCCCCATTCATATCTTTTAGTAGCTAAAAATTATACATATAGAGCGTCCTAGCCACATCGACTACATTGATAAAAAATTATACGATACCTTAGTCAAAAATATGATTCACGGTTCATAAGGTAAATGTGTCATCTCTCAAATTATATTTTGTTTGTGGACCTTGTATACGCAGATGAAGTTGCAGTTTGTTATATCGTTAAACTATGATTTAAAATTAAAAGTATGCCAAATTAAGTCTTTTCCTCGCACTCATCGCGGCTCATCGCGAAATATCATCATCATACTTAAAGTATGAAAGGTACATAATGAAAATATTTATTTACTAAAAAGATCCCATAATAAACCAAGACTACATCGCTACTTACCATCAGGGGGGATTGTAGTCAAGCATTAACTTATAATTTTAAAAAAATCTATTTGTCTGTGCTTCTGGTTTTACGTGGGTTTTACAGTCTTAATATCACGAACAACAAATATTTTTTAAAATTGTTTAATTATATCAATTGTTCCGTTGAGGAGTCATATTACGTCTCTAAAGCCCAATGCATACGTAACGGGTTTTTTCCCCGTACGGGGCGGGGACGGGCCATAAATATACATGCGTGCCCCGTTACCATCAAGCACGGGATTCCGCTGCGTATGCACTGTCGTATACATTTTCTATGAAACGATGTTTCCAAAACTTCACGTCCCGTCCCGTACGGGAAAAACCCCGTTACGTATGCATTGGGCTTAGACACACCACCATACCTTGCGCTGTCAACGATTCATAATGGTGACGATATGGACGATGTCAACGATAAGAAACAACAGCAAACATATTTAAACACGGTTCAGTTATTCCCTACGACTGAGAAGCTCACTCTTTATCTCCAGAATCTATCATCTCAGTATACTGAAATAGGATCAACTTGAATAAATCCCCAATACAATAAAAAAATTATGAAAATCGCTTCTTAAGCAATGAATCTATTCCTACCTGAAACTATTGTATACTAATGGTCTTGTTCATTAAAAACTTATTTAAGGTTTGTAGTGTTCGGTTAAAGCACTGGCTATTTATATGCATGCACAGCAATAAAAAAATAAAGAAATCCTACTAATGTTATAAATGCGAAAGTTTGGATGTTTGGATGTTTGTGTTGCAATCACGCAAAAACGGCTAATCGGATATAGATGAAATTTGGCACACAGATAGTTTAATACCTAGAATAAAATATAGGATACTTTTTATCCCGAGATATTGATCTATTCCCGAGGGAGAAGAAGTAAACTATATGGTAATAGGAAAACAGTTTTGTCATCACAGTGCCATTAGAAAACTCAAAACAGCTGATTGAGTGATTAAATTAACATACAACATCATTGTTAAATTATAATAATTTTTTCATTGTTTTAATATGTTTATTTACAAACATATAAAAAATTGCGGTGAGGCACATTGTGATCATTTTTATCATGCAATGGAAGCTTTAGTAACCATCGATCTCGTATAAAATCAAGTAAAACAAACAGCATTTTTTACGCAAAATGAAGGCTGCTTACACATCAGCGTTTGTCGAGCGTTCCTAGCGCCAAACGCTTAATCGATGAACTATAAAAATAATAATTTTACGTTGAATAAGTACTCTTAGCTTATCAAGGTTTTTCCTAGCTCTAAATATGAGGTGCAATTGAAATATTATAATACATCGTATCAGGTTTAATTAATAGCAAAAAAATCATCAAATTTGGTTTTTAACATTCGTAAATATCTACCTATATTTTTTTATTTACCTTATAGAAATAAATATTGATTTTGTTAACTTATTTAGCAAATCATTATTCACGTGTGTCGGATGAGCGCGCGCACACTTATAAAATCCTAGTGTGGTGTCGGCTTTATGTCAATTCGGCCTTATGTCAATATTTCTTTATTTTTTTATTGCTGTGCATTCATATAACCAGTGCTTAAGCCGAACACTACAAACCTTAAATAAGTTTTTAATGAACAAGACCGTTAGTATACAATGGTTTTAGGTAGGAATAGATTCGTTGTTTAAGAAGCGATTTTCTTGATTTTTTTTATTGTATTGGGAATTTACTCAAGTTAATCCTACTTCAATAAAGTGAGACTATGTTTAAGAAGCTATTTATTGCTGTGCATGCATATAACCAGTGCTTTAGCCGAACACTGCAAACCTTAAATAAGTTTTTAATGAACAAGACCGTTAGTATACAATGGTTTTAGGTAGAAATAGATTCGTTCTTTAAGAAGCGATTTTCATGATTTTTTAATTGTATTGTGAATTTACTCAAGTTAATCCTACTTCAATATAGTGAGATTATGGATCCTGGAGGTAAAGAGTGAGCTTCTCAGTCGTAGGTAATAACTGAACCGTGTTTAAATATGTTCGCTGTTGTTATCGTTGACATCACAAGGTATGGTGGTGTGTCTTAGAGATGAAATATGACTCTTCAACGGAACAATTGAAATAACTAAACAATTTTTAAAAATATTTGTTGTTCGTAAATTGAGGGGTAAAATCTACAAATCCATCATATAACCTGTCGTAATGTATGGATCAGAATGTTAGGCTACAAAGAAGATTAATGAGAGACGATTGCATGTCACAGAGATGAGAATGTTGAGGTGGATGTGAGGAGTGACGAGAATGGATGAAGTAAGGAATGAGTATATTAGAGGAAGTTTGAAAGTGGCAAAAATGACAGAAAAGTTAAAAGGGAACCGAATGTCGTGGTATGGGCACGTGATGAGGCGAGACGAAACGCATGTGACGAGAAGAGTGATGGATATGAATGTGATGGATAGACGAAGGGGATTTGGACGACCAAAGAAAAGAAGGATGAATTGTGTTACAGATGATACGAAAGATAAGAGAGTTCATGTAAAGATGACGGCTGATAGAGAATACATACATATACATACATATTTTCATACCTTTCATACTTTAAGTATGATGATGATGATGTTTCGCGACGACCCGCGATGATTGCAAGGAAAATACTTAATTTGGCATACTTTTCATTTTAAATTATAGTTTAACGATATAACAAACTGTAACTTCATCTGCGTAAATAAGGTCCACAGACAAATTAATCATATTTTTGACTACGGTATCGTGTAATTTTTTAGCGATATAGTCGATATGGCTAATCATCTTTAGCTACTAAAAGATATGCATGGGGCAACAGCTCTTGCCACTCTATGGAGTACACAAAACACTGAGTCTCTTCGTTTCATTTCGTTTCAATGCCCTTAATAAAGATGTCATATATGGAAGCATCCATTAAATATACCGATGTTGTTTAAAGAATGATATGGTTCGTTTGTTTTACGTTTGTTTAATGGTTCTGCTATTTGTTCTAATTGCGGAATAAATTTATATTTTGTCCTCCAGAATAATAGTTGTTCTTTTATTTTCTGCGCATCGCAAAATTTACATTTAAATTTTTACCCCTTTTTAGAAGTTTGTGGCTACTGAGACTGAGTCATTCTATTTCATGAGCATGTTGTTAACGTCGTTTACCTGCCTGTTCCGGCGTAGCAGCTTTCAAGCTTGCTGAAATTATTCCTCACGACGTTTCCTTTGATTTTTATGACCCCTAAGCAGCTTGCTGGTACGCCAAATAATGAACATGTTACTGGTGTCGATGATGTGCCTGTTTAAGCAGCTCTAAAGGTAGCCTGCCGTTGAACTTCTTCCTCACGACATGCCCTATGATTTTTTCGAATCTTTAGCAACTTGCTAGAACGCGAAATAATAAGCATATTGTCGACATCATTCTTTGGGATGAAAAGCAGGATACTATAAGTTTAATTCACAAACATCCTAACATCTAAATTTTAGTACGATCTGGATCTAATTCTAAATTCTCGCGGACGAAGTCGCGGGTAGAAGCTAGTATTGACATAAGGCCGATCTTGACATAAGGCCGACACTACACTAGGATTTTATAAGCGTACGCGTTCATCCGACACACGTGAATAATGATTTGCTAAATAGGTTATCACAATTAATATTTATTTCTATAGAGCAATAAAAAATATAGGTAGATATTTACGAATGTTAAAAACAAAATTTGATGATTTTTTGCATGTAATTAAACCTGATACGATATAATATAATATTTTAATCGCACCTCATATTTAGAGCTAGGAAAAACCTTGATAAGCTACGAGTATTTATTCAACGTAAAATTATTATTTTTTTATAACTCATCGATCAAGTGTTGGGCGCGAGGAACGCTCGACAAACGCTGATGTGAAAGCAGCCTTAAAAATGCTGTTTGCTTTATTTGATTTTATACGAGATCGATGGCTACTAAAGCTTCCATTGTATGATAAAAAATATCACAATGTGCCTCACCGCAAATTTTTACATGTTTGTAAATAAACATATTAAAACAATGAACCATAAAATATTAAAATTTAATCAGTCAATCAGCTGTTTTGAGTTTTCTAATGTCACTGTGATGACAAACGTCAAAACTGTTTTCCTAGTACTATAAATTTTACTTCTTCTCCCTCGGGAATAGATTAATATCTCGGGATAAAAAGTATCCTATATTTTATTCTAGGTATTAAAATATCTGTGTGCCAAATTTCATCTATATCCGATCAGCCGTTTTTGCGTGATTGTAAAACAAACATCCAAACATCCAAACTTTCACATTTATAATATTAGTAGGATAATCTATGGATACATAATTGAATTTGTTCGTAAACAACTGCTGTAGTTGGTGGACTGTGTTGCAATTAGGTTGCATCAATATCATAGGTGCAATTAGAGAATTTTGAAAACTTTCTTCACGTTATATCATTATTTTGAATTATGACAAATATTATTAAAATATGGTTAGCTTATGATGAATGCAATGATCGAGACACAAAAACCGAACGTTACTGATATATAAAATTATATATTAATTACCTGTACTTATTCCAAATTTATAATTGTTTATTAAATTAACCTACTTGAATAATAGCTTTGACTACTTCTAATACAAAGATTATGTCATAACCAATATCAAATAGGTAAATACTTCATTGAGCAAGCATCTCATTATCACGGACCTGAAAAAAAGACGGTAGTAACCTCGTCTAATCGAGAGTGAAGTATAGCAATTACGTCGGTCTTTTTTTTTAGGTCCGTGATCATTACTAAGTAGGTTCATACTTCTCAGTGATAAAAACACACGTACGTACTTATATACGTATATAAGTGGACGTTTACGTAAACGGCATTCAAGGCAAATCTCCCTAATAAAAAGGAACTTAATTATTTAATTTACCGATTCTCTGTACCTAGCCTAGCTAGGCATTAACTTGGCACACATAATAAGCGCCTGTTCAATTATACATTCGATGCTATTTACATTCATTGCGTAAAAGGTCTAATTATACTTCGTAAAGTTGAATACAGGGAGCCGAAGGAAAATCTTAATTATATTATTAACATAGCTCGAACGCTATCTCATCAATCTGATGATGCGTTTATGGACATTATCCGCCCGTTGCGATCCGTCGAAGGTGTAAAGTAGACTCTGACTAGATAGCTATTAGGTTCAAATTATATCGAAATCTGCAGTCAAATCTAACCTCGGCACTAATCGGCAAATTTATGTGATGTTACTGCATGAAAAAAAAACTTGTAAATAGCCTTAGAAATTTTTTATCTTGTTTTTCTATGAAGAATTGCATATGCTTCAGTTGTACAACTAGAAACTAACGCTTATAATTATTATTGTCTTCTATGGGTTCTTACATTGTGATAAAATTGTGTGTTATCGTACGTGAGGTTTCTGAATTAGTCACGACCTGATCCTCCAGCCAAGAAGGAACTCTTCAAGGGTTAACAGGCAACAGCACGGTCACAGAACTTACACACCTGACAAAGTTTTAAATACGTACACATGTCCTACAATGGGCATTGGTAAGAAAAATATTACATATATTTTGCGAAAATGAGGACCTAACGAGTTTTTGTTAGAAGTTCTAATTGCATACGAAAGAAATAGGTTTCCCGCAGTGAAGCAAACGGGGTTACAGAACTATACAAAGAATATGGTTGAATGAGTCCGCTGGCATATGTCAGGTATTTCTCACATGCCGAAGAAAAAGTTGTAAAAACACTGCGAGATGAGGACAGTTGTTCTACCTATAAATTATTGTGTGGGTAGGACAGAAAGGGGTACTCACAGCGTAGAAAGTCAATGACGCCTGTGATGAGCTAGGCGGGGTGTGCGTTCCCTAGAGGGGCGAGCGAAGGGTTTCATTTTCATTCGATGTAGTGCTTTAATGTGCGTCTTCCCCATATTTGGCCGTCATAGAAGCCTAGAAGGATAGATACTCATAGGCTTGAAGTTGCATGACATCATGATACGTTGACGTTGGTTTGTCTTCGCTAGAAGTCCGTAGAAAGTTAGTTTACGAGATGGTATTTGTACTTGGCATAAAATATTTACAATTATTTTTTAATAATTTTATGTTTACAAATTAATGACCGTGAAGACTCTTTGTCATCACAAAAAATATGATTTTTTAACATAAATGTGTGTAAAAGTTTTTGTAAAATTACCTCCCATTGTGATAGGAGATCCACGCAGCAATGCGAGAGTAATGTATTTTTAACATGTTGATGACTGATATAATTTAAATTATTCAATATCACATAAATATTTACAAAACAAAATAGATTACTGCAATGTAAACATAACCGTGGTGGTGTAATTCTATGGGCCTCCTTAAGAGAACAGACCCGTGCTCAGTAACGAGCCGTTAATGTTAAGTAGGTAATTTATTTCGTGATAATCATAAAGTTTCCTTACAAAAAAATAATTAATATCATAAAATGTAATGGTTAAAGAAAGTCTTGTTTGATATCAGTACGTGCCTTACGAGGGTCTCAACACTCTCAACTCTCAACGCTGTGCTTACTACATCGTTTTCCACTCAGCGCTTAGCGACGTGGGACGTGCTCGCAATTCGCAATATCCGCCGTCCCTCCCTAGCAAATATTTCTCTGACATACTTGTAAATATATACGTCAGTTTCAATATCTCCTCGTTTGATCATGAGACATGTTTAGGTTCACTCATTTTATGTCAATGTGTGCTATCTATATCGTATCGTGTCTTCTAGTACGGGGTTGTTTCTCTTCTCAGGGTAAAAGGCCATATATCAACAATGTCAGAGGTTTTGGAGAGCTACACCTATTACACAACAATGAAATTATACAAAGAAATTGAGTAATTTAAAGTATATGTTTCACGCGATAACTTCCTTCACCGAAGGACCTAAGCCATCATTAATTATTCATTTTTAGTATAAACTTATCTTTTCATAGAATAGAATATAAAATGCTAGATTTGAACCTGCAACTCTTGCAAGTAAAGGTAACGGCATGTACATACAGATAATGCAACATACAAAAAATTAAAAACAAAACAAAAAATATATGTAACAATCTAACGATGTCACGAATTTGCAAGGATTCAGTTACTGGCTTACGAATGAAAGGTTTCCCTCATATAATGTAGATAAAGCTGACATGTGCCAACGCAATTAGGGAAATTGACGTAAGTAAATCGACTGCAGTGCAAATCAGACGAGTCCTTACAACCGGGGCAGCTGCAGCCCTCCCAGCAATTTAATAAAAAGGTTTCCCATTCAGATTAGAAACGTGCATGTTGTTTTAAACATGAACACACGGCACTTACTTTTAACGCAAACCTAGGAGATAAACGATACGAAAATGTAAATTTAATGAATTCATTTTTTATGAGTAGCTTTTGTACGAAATTCTAACATAAAACTAGTTTCACATCACTCGTTTTCTATGATGCCTTGACAGACAATGTACAGACACGACAGATAAATGTCTCCAGCGATCTTTAAATAGGATTTTCTATTCTTTCTTTGTCGAACAAACGACTATCTAAACGTAACCTGATGGTAAGCGGTCACCGTCACTGATATAACATCAAAAGAAAAGGTATTTTTGAAAAATAATATTTTCTCACTTTCTCACAGATTTCTTACTTTCGCAGACCGCAGAGTAGTTACTTGGCAAAAGAAATTATTTAACACGAGTACCGCCCTCGCATTGCTTCGGTTTTTCTTATTTTTTTACACCTTGGGTTACATTATTGGAGTTTTACTGAGGATCCCTATTTTTTTTTTGAAAATATAATACAGCCTATGTCACACGGGAATAGTGTAACTTCCCAACAGTGAAAGAATTTTTCGAATCGGTTCAGTAGTTTCGGAGCCTATTCAATGTAAACAAACAATCAAATCTTTCCTCTTTATAATATTAGTATAGACGAGTAACCGCCCTCGCTTTGCTTCGGTTTTCTTATTTTTTTACACCTTGGGTTACATTATTTTAGTTTTATTAAGGATCCCTAATTTTTTTGAAAATATAATATAGCCTATGTCACCCGGGGATAGTGTAGCTTCCCAACAGTGAAAGAATTTTTCAAATCGGTTCAGTAATTTCGGAGCCTATTCGATGCAAACAAACAATCAAATCTTTCCTCTTTATAATATTAGTATAGGTAAACGCAGTAGAGCTGTTTCAATTACGGCCCCGTATGTCGTCACGTCGAATGTCGACGGTCGTCGGTCGGTGCACGTGCGCTGTCCGCTTACGAACGATCGATCATACTCGGACTAGACCGAACTTTCTTTAGTTTCACTGCTTAGTGCTTCGTGCCTCTATGAAAGCTGATCTCAAGATTAGCGAACATTCACTTACTTGTTGATACGTAGCTATACTTTCGCACTCTTCGCCTTTTATAAGAATACTAGCTGACCGGGCAAACGTTGTTCTGCCAAAAAAATTTTAGGGATAGGGGGATGAAAAATAGATGTCCGATTCTCCACCCTAGCCGATATGCACGCAAAGATTCACGAAAATCGGTCGAGCCGTTTCGGAGGAGTTCAACTTTAAAAAAGCATGACACGAGAATTTTAAATATTAGATATTCTATGTCTTCTTGTCTGGTCTTGTCTTCGACTAGGTATTGTCTTTATAATGCGAAATATTTTCTATGATTGCATTATGTAACCATTTTCTTATCGTCTTTTGGTTCTTGGTATGCACAAATTTAATTCAAAAGCAAATAACATAACCAGTCAAAGAAGCGCAAACATTAAAATTCATTACGAGGAAGCCTTACATTTAGTAGAAATTGTACATAATATTCACGGACGTAAAAAAAAGACGGACGTAATCCCAATACCAAATTCAGTGAAGCACCCATAGTAATACCAACTCTGTGTTCGTACAAGTACACACACCCACACATTGACACCATACTGCTATGACATGATTGACATCATCACCATCGCGAATCAAAAATTACAAAATTACGCACACATGGTAAGCGAGCTGTCATTGCTATGCTTCACTCTCGATTAGACAAGGTTACGTCCGTTCTTTTTTTACGTCCGTGATAATATTATACATATGCTGATTCTATACCCATTGTGTACGATTTTGAATCGTGAGCTAGTGACATTTAAAGATAAAGAGTAACCACTTGTGAGAGATGTAATTTTATTTGAGGTCGGTTGCGATCATTGATAGGTACGGGAGTATCCATGCCTACAAGGTATCAATAAAAAAAGCTCTCGTTATGGTTGTTCTCCGTGTCCTTATTGGCTAGGTTGATCTGAACCGACAATAAGTTTTCCTTGCCCGACAATAAGTTTAAGGGATGTACCCTTACTGACCAATAAACCTCATGACATTTTATGTGACAAAGATATCTAATTCTGAGATTTTATTATCTATATTAATATTATAAAGAGGAAAGATTTGATTGTTTGTTTGCATTGAATAGGCTCCGAAACTACTGAACCGATTTGAAAAATTCTTTCACTGTTGGGAAGATACACTATCCCCAGGTGACATAGGCTATATTATATTTTCAAAAAAAATTGGGATCCTTAATAATAGCTCAATAATGTAACCCGAGGTGTAAAAAATTAAGATAACCGAAGCAAAGCGAGGGCGGTTACTCGTGTTTAATAAATATAATAACTTATTCTTTTTATTTCCTTCTTCATTATTTACTGATAATGGGTTGCATAATGTTACATATGCGGTTACCACTTACCGTCACGGTGTCCGTCTACTTCTTATTAACATCAAAATAAATTGGTTCATGTTGTGTGTAAGCCATCAGATATTTTATTTGATTAAGGTAATTAAATAATGTATTTACTTAGACTAACACGCGTCATGTTCGCACGACCGATGGCAATACATCGAAGGGTTCTATTCTAATTACATTACTACATTAGTTGACATGCGCCCGGCAATTTGTATCAAAGGGCCTCCCTCGCGAACAACATTGTGTACTTCGTTAGACCAATTGCATTAGCGCCTTCAGATTCGATTCTCCGTTCTCCATATTTTTTGGATACAACGCGATGTTGTTACTTAACTGTTAAATGTTTTATGCTACTGACATGCAAAGTAAATAAATTTAATCAGATTTTGAAGTTAGACTTATTTCGCTCAATAATTTCGTCATGTCTGTTATGGAGGAACTTCCAAAAACATGAAAAAGTTAAAACAAAGTTATTTTTTTCATATTGTATTGTCTTAATCATCAATAATATAATTTTATTTATGAAGATGTTACTGAATATCATGAGGTGATCTAAGCCTTTCAGGAATGCTAGCGTGTTATACAGTCTACATGTTATAAATGATTTTAAATTTGGAACGGATTCGTAATTCAAAATCTTACACTTTTAATTTACAAATAGCTCCCAAAGCAAACGTTACCCATACGAGCATAAAACAAACGATTTCAGCTCTCGTTACTCGCGAGTCGCGCACTAAAAGCTTCTCTCATCGCAGCTAGTCCACTTATACTTCCTATTATAAACAATAACACTGGAAACTTTTTAACACGTCATCCAGTTATACAGTATCTTATGTAGTCGGCAAACGAGGCGAATAATTCGACTTGTTAACAAAATATACGCACGTGCTCTCAAGATGCGTGGTGCAAGCGAAGTTAATTAATGTATAAGAGTATTTTCTTGCACTAACGAGCACGGAGCTTGTTACAGATATTATTAGTTTATATATGTATAGGTTATAATATCCAGTAAAATTCTTATATTTTAGTTCTCCAACGTTAGAGTTTATTAGGAATAGCAGTTTTAGCCCGTAATGATTTATTTCATTTATTGATTTCACGAAATCACACAAAATCTTCACACGTGGGTTTCAGTAAACCCCTTTCCATAAGATGAACAAGTAAATACCTACTGCAAGAACTCGCTAATGGAAATCTTTATCCATAGAGACCATAGAGCGCACTCAAATCTCACAATGATGCGTATACTGTTAGCTTCTGTTCTGACAAAGATTTGATAATAACAATTGGAACTATTTAATTTGTATTCCGAAGAACTCAAGTTGCGCGGTGGTCAACTTGGGAATCATGACTGCGTCTATCATGGCACCCTCGTATCAATTTCTAACTGTTAACATCTCTAACATACTTTCAGTTAAAAACGTATTTAATTAAAAAACAGCAAAAGCATTCTCATTCACCATACCGACTTATACGGCAAGCATTACTAATAAAGTTGCATGCAACATGTCGGCATTTATATCGCGACCAACAAGGAATTACTCGAGATTCCATACGTCAGTGAGGTTTAACTTGCACCACGCGTTTATACAAACAGAGGGCGGCGCCGACGCCGGAGATTATGATCGCGAGTGATTAATAACGAACTAGCGCCTAGCGCATGCGCTAAGCTCTGCATCTGCGCCGGCGCACGCTTCCTCTCATCGCGTATATTGAATACTCGTAGCTTCGCGAGCAATGCTGCTGATGCTAAAATGATTTCTGAAAGATTTTTTTATTGAAAAGGCATGTTTTTTTATTTATTGTTTAATATTAATGCATATATTATACATGAATTTCCATAAAATTAATGAATGTCAAAGGTGAAAGGAAAAGAGAAGAGGTAGCTAACACGATAGAAGAGGAATTTATGCTCATTTTTAAGAATAACGCACGCACGTTTAGGTGTGAGATTTGGCATGTCTAAAGTTTGCATTAAAAAATTTAAATTCGTCAGTGTTCTGTCCACGTGAAGTAACATTTTGACGAAATAATGTCGTCTGCACTTAACACATCTTACGAACAGACAATAAGAACATCATATGTTACTCATATCGATATAAATGGTGCCAGTGAATCAGTTATATTAAATTTATTCACATACTACGATCATTGTTGGTAGATAATGCATGTAAATTTATGATTGAGGCTAACAAGTTAACTAACGATGCTAGACACTAATAACTTGCGTCATAATTTTCCATTTTCATATCCATTTACTTGTGTTGTGATCTCGGGCGGAAAAAACGTACGTTAATCTTTTTTTTTATAATACGTTAATGTGGCGATGAATAAATGTTTTCGAATAACTATTAGTGTAGGTATGTAATACTTACCTCTACTCATTAAGATCACAATCCAAAAATGTCTCCCTGCGTATCATCTTACAGTGAAGGAAGGTTAGGACTAATACATTAGATAGACTGCCAGACTGCCATTTGATAGATTAGATAGACAGATAGACTGCCTTGTGCGGATTGGTGAAGGTGCTTCAGTAGTTCAATACAGAGAAAAACTCTCAAGCGAGGTTTCCACACTTTTTTTAACCGATTTTTGAGCAATCGCTAATTTGAAATAGGTACTATTAAGAAAAATTCCAGGTAAAGAACGTATTAGTGTTCCGATACATTGAACAGGTAATTTACGTGAAACTACTGTCACAGCTAAAAACGATTTCAGAGTAAATCTAAGCAGATCTCAGAACTAGCTAATTGTACGGCAGTGCTTAAGAACTTCTAAGTATAGTTGTATTATTTATGTTTCAGGAACGTTTTCTGAAAGTCTTGAAGTGTGAGAAATAAATTAGTTCGCGACGCTGCCGGCGTCAGTCCAGCGATGTCTGACTGGCACTCTTAATTACTCACTCGTTTGTTTTTGTTTATAATTATAAACGAAATGGCTTGACATTGTTGCTTATTGTATTGATTCGCTTACGTGTATTGTGTCGCTCACATTTCCCTTATATTGTGTACCTAGCATATTATACAAGCATAATTATATAAAAAAATAATTGATAAATTTTAGCAGGATAACCTATTTATTACAAGTTGCGAATAAAGAACCGCCTATTGTAATAACTCTGTTGATATTTTATTTTCATTATATGAAAACGATAAACGAGGCCCTCGGTAGCTTCGAGATGAATAACGTCAAAGAAAGATACAGACTTAATCGCGAATTTCAGACTCTCCAAATTTTACAAAAGATAAATTTAAACATCAACGTCGTGAATCGTTTCCTAGTATGTTGAAAAAGTCAGTTGTAAAGCCCTTATATAAAAAAGGAGATAAAAAATCAATGGCCAATTATCGGCCTATTACTTTAATTCCGATTCTTTCTAAAATTTTTGAAAAAGCAATGTGCACTCGTATACAGAACTTTATTACACAAAATAATATTATTAAAAGACAACAATATGGCTTTCAAAAAGGGAAATCCACTACTCATGCATGTTATCATCTTGTAAATGAAATAATTGGAATTTTAGATAGTAAAAAACGTGCGGTTGGCATATTTTTCGACATGACAAAAGCATTTGATTTTGTTTCTCATACTTTACTTATCGATAAATTAGAAAAATATGGGATACGTGGTAAAGCATTAAATTGGTTGAAAACTTACTTGGAAAATAGGCTGCAATGTGTTTCAATAACAGGACTTAACAAAGAAAATGAAGTAATCGAATTTGAATCAACATATAAAGAAAACAAATTTGGTGTGCCTCAGGGAAGTGTTCTTGGTCCTCTTCTATTTCTATTGTATATAAATGATTTACCAGATATTACTGACAATCCATGTATTCTATTTGCAGATGATATTTCCATTATTTTGACACTAACTAATGACGCTGAAAAAGATATAATCGAAGCTAATAATACTATACACAACATAATCCAATGGCTCAGCAATAATAATTTAATTGTTAATCTAACCAAAACTAGTTATATACAATTCCTGACCAAGAACAAAAAAGAAATCAAAATTGACTTAAAATACAATAATAATCCTATTACTCAAGTAAATCATACCTCATTCTTAGGCATAACTATAGATAATAAATGCAACTGGAAAGCACATATTGACAAAGTGACGTCCAAAATAAATAGATTTGTATTCGTATTTCATAAACTTAAACAAACATCATCGAGGTCCACATTGCTGACTGCCTATCACGGATATATTGCTTCTGTACTTCGATACGGTCTCATTATTTGGGGAAACTCACCAGACATTAATAAAGCTTTTATTGCCCAAAAGAAGTGTATCAGGGCCATTTGTGGGATACCACCTTGGGAATCCTGCAAATCTTTGTTCCGCGAATTAGAAGTGCTTACGTTGCCCTGCATGTATATATTAGAGTTGGCGTTATTTTTAAAATATAATGAAAGTCTTTTTGTTAAAGCCAAAGACGTATATGCAAGTAACACGCGTAATCCAGATCGTATTGTATTGGGGAAAAGGATCAATACCACACTTTATCAACAAAATAGCTATGTTATGTGTGGCAGAGTTTTTAATGCTTTGCCGGGTAAAATCAAATGTTTACCAACACCAAAATTTAGAAATGAATTGAAAAACTGGCTTACAAAAAAATGTTATTACTCTGTAACGGACTTCTTCCTAGATCAAGATAAATAAATTATAACATAAATTTAATATGACTAGAAAATTATTAACAAATGATTAATATGAATGTATTATATATTTTATATTGAGTGATAAAGTTAAATGTTAAATTAATATAATATAATATAAATTATGAATGTTAATGTAATTGGTAAAATAAAAATTAGTATTAAAATTATTAAGATTACTATTGTTGCTTAAGAAGATTATTGTACACCCGAAATGGGTCCCTGTTGAGAATAGTTCATACCTGTATAACATCTCATGTGTACCAACAGAAACAATAAAGATTATTTCTATTTCTATTTCTATTTCTAAAAAAAAAACGTCACTGACAAGTATTCACAGCTGGGCTTATGTGTTGGGTTGAGAGTCGAGACTGTCAATTTATTGGAAAAGTGCGTCGTAAAGACTCTTATGTATATAGATTTTTCACCGAAGAAAACGATAGATACCTTATTAATAATAGCTAGGTAAGGTACACTACACATTTGTAAAATTTGTACGTCTAACATACAATATCATTGGTCTAGAGTGAGTCTAAGTCCTCCGTGATAGGAACCGATGACGTACAAACCTAGGCTGTTACAAGTCAGCAGTTAGTTATATACGTACATAATTACTTTTGTTGTAAGTAACAAGTCACTTCGCACATCGCCGTCTCCGTATCCACACCAAACCGTAATAGTTTTTTGTACAACTATTTAACCTTTTTATATTGTAGCGAATAATTTTTAACTACACTTGCGGGGCATAAACTAAAATGATAAAGTGTCCAATGTCCATACGCTGTAGCAGCACTCAGTCCTTGTCCGTCTCGTCAATGTCCAAATGTCTCTATGTGATAAAATATGGTACAGTATCACTCAGCTTCACTAAAGACTGTCCGGATTTCAACTGCACTAAGCGATACAGTTGTTGAATTGTGATTACATTGAGTAATTTAATAAGGCACTAATTGAATATAAACCAATAAATCACTTTAGCCCTTAAAACACAATTTTGTATGTCGTACTGGCTGTATTATTGTTTTTAAAGACATTAAGTGTTTTCTTTTAATTAATAAATGTAATTCCTATATAGAATAGTAATGTGAACGTCGCTATGTATAATGGTCTGTGAATATGATATCCGGGCGTCCGGGCGTCGAGTTTAGTATCCAGTATAGTCAGTAGAATGTGCACACCCTGGGTACAGGCGTGTGAGCAAGTGGAGCACAGCTGTCGAGACACGCAGACAACAGTTGTCCACGAAGTGTGACTTGACGTGCGATGCGAGTGCGCCTGCGCCACGCATTAGCCGCTCACATTATTCCGACTATTTTTTATCACGCGATTACTCATTCTCGCTAATCCGAATTGAACCTTATTTATTCGAAACCTAGTCGCTGTCCTATTAACATCTGATACAACTGTTCTGCAGTTCCAGCCGTGTATTGACAAACACACGTTGCGAATATAATTAATTAAGCTAATTCCATTTTTAATTGACGGGCACCTATAGCTCTATTTCTTCATTGCTAATCTCTCCAATCTGTTGACAGGGTGAAATCATACCAGAGAAGTTGAAAGAATACTTTTGTTTGGAAAAAAAATTCATACATATGATTGATCACTGGACGAATAGTTGTTATTTTGTTAAAGGCCACACCTAGATTATTTATTGTCAAGCGTTATTCATGTGTCGTGATGTAAAGCGGCATTTTTAAGTGTCATTCGGCAGTTCCCCGCGGTCGACAGCCCGCCCTGTTTATTTGTTCGTGAATTTTCATGTCACATAATTTTAAAATTTATGACGTGCGATATTTATGTTTCACATCAACTTACGTAGGTATAATGATGACATAGTGCAACATTTCACACATAATGTACCATCTACATAGTAGTACTAATGGTGTCATCGTCTATAGTTTTTTTATTAGGTATTTGAGAATATTACACATAGATGATGCAATAAAAACATTTTTCTCTGTGGAGTGTGCGATTTAGAAGAATATAGAAAGAAAATACTTTTACACGGTCTACACCACAGTGTAGACAATTTGTTATAATTAACGATGAAAGATATTTACAAAGAAACTCATAGTGTTTAAAAAATTCTTTACCGACATGATAAACCTGACCAATAAATTTAAAAACTTTCAGCATAGTGATAAGTGATAACATACATGCGATGCCGAAATATTTGTTTTTATTATTGCATTTAAAAATAAATGCTAATTTTAATGTACAAATAAAATCTAATAGTCTAAAGAGTGAAATATAATTTATGCGCATTCACTTAGCAGTATGTAAGTAGGTATACTTTCTCTTCGCGATCCGGTCCATTCTGAGCTATATGGCGCCGTACAAGTCGGTACGTTCTGTGTATGTGTAAATTGTTCATTTACCATTGACCATTTACTATTTACAGACAACAAATGAAATGTTGTATTACTGCCAGAGATTTTTCTGACATAATGAGTTTTCACGCGACTGTACGGACTGCACCGGAAATGTTGGAATTTGAGGTGGTGACAGGAAACGAAACAAAACAAGTGAGTATTGAATGAAATCTATTTTTGTGGAATCGTACTAATTAATATTACTCACTACATATTATAGCTTATCGGCTGAAACGACGTGATTACAATTTCCAAGCTCTTTATAACGGCAACTATATGGCCTGTACGACCTACGGCGACCTTTTCATGAGGAATAGAATGAACAATGCAATGAAGATTTATAGCAACGTCTTATTAATTAGGAACTATTAGTACCAAAGCAGCTGCAAAAGCGATCTCGATAAATAATAGCAAATGTTTTGTCGTAAATCTTTAAATCAAAGCGAGTCACCAGCCGTGCTTCTTTTGCGATTAACAATAACATCGCTTTGACAAAAACATAATGTGAGTATACGATATACCTAATTATATTAAAAAACAAATATGTTATTACCATTTTACGATGTACCTTCATGAAATCATCAGATTTCATTTCCATGAACAGATAAAAATAAAGATTACATCTATATCTATACTAATATATAAAGAGGAAAGATTTGATTTTTTGTTTGCATTGAATAGGCTCCGAAACTACTGAACCGATTTGAAAAATTCTTTCACTATTGGGAAGCTACACTATCCCCGAGTAACATAGGCTATATTTATTTAGGTTATATTTTCAAAAAAATTAGGGATCCCTAATAAAACTCCAATAATGTAACCCAAGGTGTAAAAAAATAAGAAAACCGAAGCAAAGCGAGGGCGGTTACTCGTCATATATAAATGTGCCTAATATAATTTATAAAAAACATACAAGCGCTGAGGAATTTCCGATTGATGTTTTCAAAAAGAAGTTCACTTAAAATCTTTACATGTCCTTAATGCATCCAAGTTGTTTGCTCAATTTAATAACCGAATGAAATTTAAAATCCATTCGGGCGCGCTATATTTTCCAGGACGGAGAGGAAGCACGCTATATGACCCGTATTAAGCCAACAACTGGTGTGATTTTTAAAGGAAAAACGTCCAGATGAGCGCCGTATCTTGTGACATGAACGAAAATAATTTGACGCAGCCGTTCGGCGGACGACATACGGAGACACGTGGCCACGATATATTACACGCGAGCCGCGCACTAAAAATATTGTGTTGGCAAATTAATGGGCATTCCCGACGGTAGGTAGCGGGATGAAAGGAAGTGCCTTTTATTATGTGAAACTTTGGTTTTGTGAAAACGCGCGGCAGCCGCGCGCACCTGTCCGCGCGCTTTGGTCGCCGGCTCAGCTAGTGCTGGTGACTGGACGCGCGCGGCTCTTCAGGGCTGCCGCGGGTCTTCTATCGCTACTTTGATCATTATCTTAAAATACCCTATAGACCAGTTAATCATGACCTTACCTGCTGGAGGAGCCGAAGAAGAAGCACTCATAGCCAGGCGGCTTGCGTCGATCATAAGTGATCGGCGAAGTTAAGCAACAGCGGGCGCGGTTGGTAGTGGGACTTCCAACGTTTCCGTGCTTCGGTAAGCAAGTAAAGCCGTCGGCCTCGGTTGATATCGTAAGATAACAGTCGTTATGCCGTGACGGCCCTCAGTAGGCATGAAAACTTCCAACACTTGGGTTGACCACTATTCTCTCCACCAATCCGCACTGGAATTGCGTAGTGGAGTATACTTTAGGCCTCCTCAAGAGGAGAACCCGTGCCCAGTAGTGGGCTGTTAATGGGTTGAAGCTTTACATGTTGAAGGGTTCGATTCTCAGTTAAGCAGACGTTTATGCGACATATAAACTATGTCAGTTGCTCGTATTTGTTTGAGATTAAATCTATCCATTTGCTAGTATAATGGGAATGAAAAGATGGCTTTAAAACTTTGTACCTCATATTCAAAGAACAGAATCGGAAAATAGAAAATCCAAACGCAATAATACAAATATCTGTTTACGAAACAAAAAAATATCAAACATAACTATTAACTACCTATTACTACTTACTACTTACTGAACTAAATGTTACTTATATTACGATTATCATTAAATGCAAGTATGTTGGAGGTAGTAGCCATTACTGCTGTTTGTTAATTGTGCGATTACAATAAAGTGTGTTCTGGTGCCAGTGCAGTGTATCATTTATAAGTGTCCTAACAACACTAGTTCCACAGATCAAGTACAAATTCCCCAGACGGACATCACTAACATACGAGGCGTTTTATAATGTTTAGTGGGTATTCAAATTATTCCAGCTCTTCATAATTATATCTAATGGCAAGCGACAACCCTACACAGCGGATGCGACAAAGAAGACATGTGTCACGGTGTACGTCAGTTTCATAATAATTGAGCAGATTAATAACCCTCAGGGGTGTTCATATTTCGCCGTCCGGCAGTTGCGCCGCGTCTGTCGGCCCAAGTCTCCACCGACGCCCATACAACATTCCTACATGCATAGGTAAGCCGTCCTGCGAGTATATTTAAGACATTTAGACCAATTCATAGGAAAACGCTCATAGATCAACTGCTTTTGTGGTCGGCGAAACTTTTGCATGGCCGTAAGGTATTTAACCCGCGTGGCTAGCTACCATCCTTCTATAATCACACACAATGACGTGTGATTCATACGAGCATGGAAATTTTATGGAAAATTAGCTTCTAAGATTAAGCAGGCAACACATATTCGCTGAGCGAATTCGTCACGTAGCGGACGATGAAAATAGAAAAAACTACATTTTAAAAACAGTGTTTCTAACGAAAGAATAATAAACTTAAATATCACATAGAATAGTACAGTAAGTATTATTTTAAATAATACTGTACAGTCTGTGCACACCATTAGGGCGCTGTATTCAACTTGTCCACCGATCAGAATCGTGATCGTGACAAAGCCCATTGCAACTAAAATACGCGGCCGTATTCAAGAATGACGGTGACGTACAAAATTAACATAAATAATTGTATTGTATGCTGGCTTACTTCAACTACGAGTATTTCCCTGACTTTAGATAATAATAGAGCACACTTCGGTCGCGGTTGCATTGGCGTCTTAGTTTAGTTGTAAGGTTTTATATCCTACTAATATTATACAGATAAATGTGTATGTTTCTATTACTCTTTCTCACAAAGACTTCTGAACGGATTTTCATGAAATTTAGCACTAAGTACCTTACCACTAGCGGTCACCCATCCAGCTACCGACCGATCGACACAACTACCGGCCTTTAGTGTCGCAGATTTCTTCCTCACATAAGTCACAACTGAGTCACCCCAGTTTATATATCGAAATTATGATAAACAATCGAATGATAATATTGAACTTATTTTCATCAAAATATTAGATTACTATAGTGATAACAACAACAACCGTAGATATCTAATTACAGATATTTTAAGATAAATAAAGATAGCTCTACCAAGAAGTACTATGAAATAACTTGAAGTATTAATATTATAAAATTAGTGTAATTGATACTTTTTTAAATTGTATACTTTTAAAAAATAAACAATATCTTAATTAAATAACAATATATAAAAAAATAAAAATATGCTTTTTTTATACTTTGTGTGTGCAAGCTGAACCAAACTCTCGAAATTATTTCTAAAGTCACAGAGCTGTTGGTAGAAATTTCTTGAGAAATAAGCAGTGCCTTTGTTCATAATTACCAATATATCTTATCTTAATTATATACCTAACATTTGTATTGATTACAATGAAAATTTTTATCAAATAAACATCATAAAAGTGAGTGTAACTACAGCCTTAACGTTAGCCAATTCGGATAACCGAGTCGCGGATTTGAGAAAATTATCTCGCTACAGCCACTTTACGTGACTATTCAAGATAATGTGTTAGCACTGTGATATGCTTCAAAGTTGACTTTTATTAATAGCTTAATCTAACGTTCGTGCTAGAATTGGTGCATAATTTTGGACTTTCACTTCGCATAACTTTAGTCTTATGAAGAATTCTATTATAATTCGTAATGTTGTTGGTTGCAGTGTAGATTTCTATGAATATGAAGATCATGGTTGCTCACGATTAACAGTTAAACAGCTCAAGACTCAGGAGCAAGATCTGATCAATGTTTATTTACATAATATATTTTTCTGGTCGAAAGTTGATATTGCCATGTATTCATACACGGAAAAAGGATATATTTAAGACAACCTAGAGCTTACTAGTAATTTATCATCGACATTTTATGGACCTTTAAGAGATAATCCTCATCATCATCATGATAGATGACTTTTATGATGATGATGATGATGATGAAGATTATAGGGCTGCTGTCGTCTGGTAAATAGAATGCTATTGCTGTCAGTATTAAAACTTAACAATTGCATTCAGACATCAGATGTACCTTATCATACTACGGATAGAACACTAATACCTAACTGTCCCAGGGTCTCCTTTGGGGGTCAAAGCCACTGATACGGATTTCTTCCATTTTGATTGATTCAGAAGCGTCATAAACCTTGGAGAAAAGTATGGAGAGTTGGTGGACAGATTTCCTCACGCTGATCACTCAAACAATTTAGTAAGTTTTAATAATAATATGCTCTTTATTTCTTACCTTCGATCCTTGTGGGAGACCGACCGTCAGTGCTAACCATTCTACTAACCGACATCAAATTGGAATTTACACTCAAGCGCAAAACAGCAGTCCTGAAGCTACTTCTGTCAATAAAAATAACTTAATCAAAAAATAAGAAGTACAAGAGGAGATTCAGGAGTATCCTGAGGAAGGGCGTCGGCGTCGGCGCAGTATAAATACATGGCACGTGCGCGCGCGCAGCTGCCGGCCACGTGCCGCCTCTTTACGCACCACGTAAAAATAGATCATTGTCTCGCGACTCGATCGTTCGCTCGCGGACACGCCCACCGAATAGATAAAACACCACATCAAACGATAAACCGACGTTAAATAGCGTTTATTCGGTAACCAGATTCACACACCTGCTGTAACTGCCGATGTTCAGAAGCAAATGTTTTTACAGGCGCGATCGTTAAATTTGTTTATGGTCGAAATTCGGAAACAAACGAAAATTACATTTGGATGTTCTTGTGTTGTTGGTACTAGAATTGAGCTGCTTCACTGAAAATAGAGTACATAGATTAATAACCCATTAACAGAGAATTACATCATCGTTAGCGAGCAGTAACCGAGCAACGTTCGAATTCACTTTTTATATATTCGGGAAACCTACGAATATCCCTTGCGAAGGCGCCACTAACATTGGAAAAATATTTAGACAGGTTTTTTGACTTTTCAATTTCAATTTTTTATTCATAAGAGCTATGAAACAAAGAGAGAAGGGAGATGCGCAGCGAACGTCCCCCAATAAAAAATAACAAAACACAATCGACAGTACTTCCGTAGTCACGCTTCCGTAGGGACATTACTTCCGCAATGCTTCCCTGATCACTTGGCATGAAGGACGCACGTCTTATTACTGAGGAAGATAATGCTTCAGATTGACAAGCGCAAAAAATCTACTGACAGTTTTCCAGCTTGTGAGATTTTATAGTACTTAGATCGCTTAAGTAGTTATGTATCGGGGAAAGGAAGGAATTTTAGTTAAAATCTAATCCAGATTTCATACATGGTGCAAATTCAATAAGCAACTGATACACACGGCTTAGTGCAGATTATAAAATGTGACTCAAATTAAATAACCAATCACTAATGAAACGTGGTGAAGAAAACATAAATTTAAATGTTTCCAGTGTTTATTTTTTGTACTCTTTTACGTATTCGTTAATTGTATTATCTAAATTCTAAAAGCATGTATTACATATGTTTTTGATACAATACTTATCAGTCAGCACCATAATAACGAAATATAATATGCCAATAAGTCAATAGCTAAACCAAGCAAATATAAAAAAAAACAATTGACAAACAGTAACTGTGCAGAAAGGGGTATGGTTTCTTGGCTTATTTTAAATTAATTTACTAAGATTAGTCTACTTTGCAGGTAGTATCGGTAGTGGTAGTGGCATCATCATTCATCAGGCTAAGTTGACTCTACGATGGTTAGTCGCATTCGCAAAGTCAACGCAGTCATAGAGTCAACTTACCCTGATTATGCTCCGTGTCGGGGCGAAACACGTGTTAGTGCTGGTATGTATGTTGGTATATATACTTTTAATTATTGTAGTGCATGTTTCCGTTGTGGGGAGGAGAGAGGTGCCACGCATGTCTTACGGCCGGTCTCAATAATGTAATAACAGATGGAAGACTGTGGATAGGGCTACCATTAGTATGTTATCTGTCATACTTGTCAATTTTTCAGACGCAAAAATTGACAATTAACGGCCGGTCTCAATATTATACTGTCAGTGGAACTCTGGTACGTATCAGAGATAAAAAGTAAACATTGATCTCCCGCTAACTGCCGTCAACAAATCAAAAATCACAAATCAAAAGTAAGCAAAAAAAAGTAAGATCATCGGTAGATAATATTTCAGTGACATTTCTGCCTCTGGTTTTTAAGTCCCTCTGAAAATTTCGTTTTCGCATAACAATATTTTTTTTATACTTTTATACTTTTTTTATACTTTTTATCATAAAAAGGACCTCAGTGTTTTTGATTATAAACTTATTTCATTTTAATATTAAAATGATAATTTGTTCCAAATGTACTGTGAATTTCGCGGATGAAGTTAATAAAATAATGTTATGTGTAAACCTGGAACAATGCTTTACTAGTAACAAAACGCAGCATTTGACGTTTATCACTCATGGGTATCCCGGACGACGATGACATGTTATTGTCATTTGACATTCGTTTATGTCGCTTGGTTGCTCAAAATATAAACAACGTGTATTTTCTCATAATTTTAGTACTTAATATTAATTAGTTTTATGAATAAACTAGGATTATATAATGAAACACATAGCTCAACAATTACCGTGAGCATAGACTTTATTTGTTAATAAAATAAAATTTATTATTATGTTTAGTAAACAAAAAATTGTAGTAATTGTAAATTGTTGTAACTGTAGCATTGTAGATAGCCTAGCGGTTAGAACGTTGGTCTCCCGAACGAAGTGTTTATTCCCACATGTCCGGGGCCCGAGTTCAAATCCTGGCACGCTAATTTTCAAATATTATGTGCGTATTAGAAGTTAAGTATCACTAGCTTCGGTGAAGGAAAACAATGAACATCGCGAGGAAACCTGCACACCGGAGAGTTCTCCATAAAGTTCTTAAAGGTGTTTGAAGTCTACCAATCTGCACTTGGCCAGCGTGGTAGACTATGGCCTAATACCCCTCACATTGCGAGAGGTTTTTGCTTTTAAACAAAAAAATGTTGCCAAATGTACTAAAGGAAGTTTCTTTTCAGATGAAGTCCAGACCCTTCACAAAAGATGAAGTACCTTTCTTCATAAGGCCAAAATAGTAGCCAATAGCTATTGAGGTAGCAGGGATACACCATTATTTCTGAAAAGGCGAAATGTTTTTGTTATAATTTCAAAATAAATCTAACTTAAAAAGCTTAGTGTTCTTGTTTTATTAAAATACCTACTTACCTAAAACTTTAAAGATAGGAATTGTTATCAATTCTCATTCACTGCCGTTTTTAACCGACTTCAAAAAAAGGAGGAGATTCTCAATTCGACTGTATTTTTTTATGTTTGTTACCTCAGAACTTTGGACTGGGCGAACCGATTTTGATGATTCTTTTTTTAGTCGAAAGCTGGTGCTTGTCATGTGGTCCCACATAAAGAACGAGATCTGACAAGTAGTTTTTGAGTAATTTTGAAGTCGGTTATTTTTTGTTAGTAAAATTTAGATTATGGATTGTTTAATCTGAATCTAGGTAGTTATAAACAAAATTGGATTCACACAATTCAGTCATAATAATATGTAGTCATATATTTTATACGAGGACAATTTCGGCGATCTTGGTACCGTATAAAAAAGGCGGAATCAAGTAAGCAGGCTTCACAAAATTCATTATCATTCATCACTGATTAATATCTGTTTTGAAATAATATGTTTTGATAAATTTTCTTTACTATATGAGAAATCTACCAATTATCCGTCGAAATCGAGCGATGTGAAAATTTCCGATAGTTGGTAACTTTTATTACCGACAGTTAGCTGTCAAAGCGTTATTGAGACGCAAGTATTTATTTTTGTATGGACCAACATACCTACGGTATGACTTGGCCCTCCGAACGGTAGATCAATGTCTTCGATAGATATTTTCGATCCACTGAAGGTTATTGAGACGCAAAAATTGACAAATATGACAGATGACGTATTAATGGTAGCCTTATCTACATTTTTATAACTGTTAGTACATTATTGAGACCGGCCGTAAGACAGATAACATACTAATGGTAGCCCTATCCACAGTCTTCCATCTGTTAGTACATTATTGAGACCGGCCGTTAAAGTATATATGTACCATCATACATGTTAACCGCGGTTTATTGCAAAGTAGACTAATACTAACTTAATAATAATGGATTTCCGCAAAGTAACGTCTGATAGTATTAACTTAGCTTATCTATACATCTATATCTATACATCTATACATCTATCTATACTCTATACAATACAAATAAATAAAATTGGAGTGTCTGTTTGTAATATTAAAATAACCGCGTTTTACCAAGTGCATTTGGATGTTTACACGGTACATATACCAAAACCACATTTTTTACAATTTTTGTCTGTCTGTCGGTCTGTCTGTCTGTCTGTTTGTTCCGGCTAATTTCTGAAATGGCTGGACCGATTTTGACGGGACTTTCACTGGCAGACAGCTGATGTAACAAGGAGTAACTTAAGCCTAAGTTACTCCTTTTATTTTAGAACTTTTATTTTAGAAAAAAAATATTTAGGCGATACGAAGTTCGCCGGGTCAGCTAGTTTGTAATAGGTATGGGTATCGCCTTCGAAACATTTGACAAATTATCATGAATGTTAGCAGTGTTAGCACATAATGGAAATTGGGTATAATTATAATTATCCACTTTGTGATGTGCACATCTATTCCATTCAAATCAATTGTATTGGGGCACTCATAGGTACATTTAATTATAATTCTTAGGATAACGTCACTCGGGTTTACCTAGTACTTTATAATGAAGCCATAGTGGAACAAGTATTATAGTCACACACATTTTTTGTCCAGTTGCTCAACATAAAGATATCGCTATTTTCATTAAGAATCCCAATAATTTATTTAATTAATACGAACTATAGGTACGAACCAAAATAAATCCATTAAATAAAAGTAATACGCATGCTTACATTCAATTTAATAAAAGAAACTTCGACATAAAATCTCTAAAACACCCTCATCCATTTTATGGTTCATAAAGCACTTACATCTATCTACGTTGGTTGTTATTTCCGTCGAATTGCTGACTCCTCTATATTTATCATTACGAGGGTTAGCATGGTTTTAGCACACCTCTCTCCTTCGTAAACCTCTCCCCAAGCGATCGATAGCAGTCCGCCATTTTGAATTTTCCGACCAATGCCCGTAGCCATGGAAAGCCGTTGCCATGGCAACGCGTCGCCGCCGCCGCCACTCAGCCTGAAGGGGAAAGTGAATAGGGAAGGCTTTATAGTCATTTTATTCATGCTATATGTATAAAACTATTTGTGCGCATGCATAGTTAAACGGATGTGTATCGCCTACCCTATGGATAAGGGAAATTCACCTGATGCAACGGTTACGTATTATTATCAAAATGAGATCTGGTTCTAAAAAGATGTACGCATTTGGGAAATACATACGTTTAATGAGGAATAAATAGGAAGGAGCGGCAGGCATGCAGAGGAAAACATTTCAGATGCCACCTGTAACTGGAAATAAGCACAAACAAACAAGAATATGGCGCTATGTTATGGGGTTCTTTAAGAAGAGTGTATATCGTATCCTTCAAGGTCGGCAACATACTTGCAGCTCCCTTGATGCTGCACGTGTCCATAAGCGACGGTGACCACTTACCATCAGGTAGGCCGTATGCCTTGTTTGCCCGTCGTTAGCATAAAAAAGACTGCACAATCACCTATGACTTACGAGCTGAAAACAAACAATTATATTACCTGTCACATAAATGTCTTACCAAGCCGGAAATCGAACCCGGGTCCCACTGAGTGATTAGAACCATCATCAACAGCTGCTCTTGAGCTCTTAAGGTTATAAATCTTCAAAATCTATGACATCCCAATTCAGTAAACGTCCATTTGAATCCCATCACATTGTAATGAAATTGATTAGTAGGTACTAACTACTTTCTACATGCATTTGTCAAAGTAATGGAATAGAATAAAATAATATCGAAACGACAAACTATCTACTAATTAAAAAATGTCGAATGGAAACTTACAAAAGGGCAATAAAATTAATTGATAAATAATTAGCTTCTTCCAATTTCAAATAAAAAATTAACACGTTTTTATTTAATAAATAAATGATAACACCGTGATCACGGACATAAAAAAAGAACAGACGTAACCTTGTCTAATCGAGAGTGAAGCTGACAGCTGACAGCTCGCTTACCATGTGTGCGTAATTTTGTAATTTTTGATTGGCGATGGTGTCAATGTCGTAGCCGTATGGTGTCAATGTGTGGGTGTGTGTACTTGTACAAATACAGAGTTGGTATTCCTATGGGTGCTTCACTGAATTTGTTCTTGGGATTATGTCCGTCTTTTTTTTAGGTCCGTGACCGTGATCGAAAGACTCAAAGGTGCTTCGTGGAGATGCATCACAGACGTAAAGGTGCTTAATTTCTATTGTGCCAGTAATCCGGTCTGTCGAAAACATATCTGAACACTTGTGAATGTATACTGAGAGTACATTGTTGTTGGCATAGTTCTCAACAGCGAGCGCTGTATTATATTGTGCCAACAACGCCGCTCTCCGCACAATACAACACACCGTCCGCGTCATGCTAATTCCTTTCATAGTATGAAAATTACAGTATGAACAACTTCCTCGTCTTTCACTGCAGTTAAAAACCACATCGCTGGACGCTTTATGAGCGTACATTGTTTATGGACTTGTTTACAACTCCAGTGGAGCCCTCTAACGAAGAATAGACACACCTGCGACCTACCTGTCCGTACGGCGAAATCTGTAAGCGGACTTTCGACTTTACAGTTTCCTGTATTTGTTCTCGAACAATGGGCCGTAAGCACTCGCCGATGACAGCCGATGCGCTGTTCAGATCGTTGCATTATAACTGCTCAATACTTTTTCACAGTCTTGTATGACGACACCTCCCTTGGAAATCTCCACAACACAATTAGCATTGTCTACGATACTTGTCCAGTAACGCGTATTAACCAGTCCGTTTAACAAACATTTCAATATCTGCTCAGATTGGCCGATACATAAACAATGTTGGGAACCTATTCGGTCCAATGCCTTTTTAGGAACTAACTGAATAACTGTTGTCTAAGGAATGCTTTGGTAGGACCATAATTAAATTGTATAGAAGTTTCGAATGACTGTGGACATGCATAACAATAGTAGATAAATTCTAACATTATTAGATGTTTAATATCAAAATTAAATGTAAAAAAATTATCTACGAGTATTCTACTGATATTTATTTATAACACATTATATAAGCCACTAAATAAAAAGACAAAAAATGTTATAAAATTATGAACACAATACAACAGGTAAGTTGCAGAAGAATTATTTTCCTGAGACAAAAGAATGCAAAGAACATCTCCGACTTGCTTAAAATAAACTCGATACAGTGGAGTAAGAGATAGAGCGAAAGAGACTAACAAATATGGGCATATGGCGTACCCACTTGTGGCCCAGGCAGGACTGCAGGAGGCAAACCAGATTTTATTGGCCCCAGAGATGTAACTTATCTAAGATACAAGTATCTGAAATACAGATACAAGATACAAAATACGTATTTTCATCTTGTATCTACAATACTTCTTTAAAATTCATATCGTATCTTGTATTTAAATACCTTTTGTTTGGTATCTTAGTATTTTGTAGATACTATGTTTGCTAAAATACTTTTAGTAATAGTGTACTCATATAATATAGTACTCAGTAGGTAATAGTTTAATACTTGACATTGGCAGAATCACCGCATGGCTAAAAGCGGGATCGAAGAACTATTATTTTGTTATAAAATGTAATATTACGTTTGCGCGATCAAACGATAAAATAAACTTTAATATATTTAATAATTACTTTTAAGCTATTGCATAGCTTTTATCGCGGGCTTGAGCGCGGCGAGCGAATCAAGAAAAACCGTGATGTCTGACAACTTGTCAAAGCGGCAGTGATGGATTTGTTCTATCACTGTCGCTCTTCCGCGTATTGATTGGCATGACGGGAGAAATGGCAATAATAGCTTAATGTGCATGATCGTGATATGGACGTCGTGTCCTTGTTGTGCCTATGCTAAATAACGAAGAGTGAATAACATCGCACATACTGTGCGCCTAGTACACGCTTTAATTAATTGAGTTGATTCCTAAAAATTTTTTTTGTTATAAATGGAAAGTTCATATATAAGTTTTATAACAAAGTTATTTTAGTTTTTTTTTTATTCGCTATAATTTAAAAGTTACATCAAATCAAAAATACGTTTTTGAATCCAGTACCGAAAACACGCCGACAATTCCCGAATAGAACCGAGCGCGCGTGTGACGTCACTTTGTTAATTGCTATTCATTGCAGCATACAGCTGATACTGTGATTTGACTTTTAACTGATAAAATCTTGATATTATCGTCAATATATTGATAAATACATATATCAAAAATGCTAAACCTTAAAGGTTATCGTGCTTGTTTTGTACCATTACGTGTGAAAACTACAAAAAAAAACACCCCAAAGATAATGTTAAATGTGTATCTGTGACCTTTTTCCGAGGAATAAGAGATAAAATTTTAGTTTTCGTTCATAGATTCGCTTTTAGGGTTCCGAAGTAAAATCGGAATCCTTATAGTTTCCGTCCGTCCGTCCGTCTGTCCGTCTGTCCGTCTGTCTGTCTGTCTGTCTGTCCGTCCGTCTGTCCGTCCATCCGTCCGTCCGTCTGTCCGAAGCAAAGCGGCCAGACCCTTACTGCTAGAAAGCTGTAATTTGGCATGGATATACATATTTATTAAAACTCCAGAATCGTAGAATAATATATAGAAAAACATTTTTTTTCAGGGTACCTCCCCTACAGGCAACGTGAGGATGATTTTTTTATTCGTCGCCTACCCTATTGTGTGGAGTATCGTTGAAAAGGTCTTCAAAAATATTATGGGTCTTGTAAGACCATTTTTGGAATTAGGGGTCCGTTTGCAAAATGTTTGGCTTTAAAGTGCTAATTTTGGTTACAGTCAAGTGTCCCCCCCCAACTGTTGACTAAACGGTTGGAGTTAGACAAGTGAAAAAATTCTCAAAAATAGGGTACTTATATGATGAATTTACAAGGAAAACTATCACTGCTATGTTAACATAAGTATGAGTCATAGTCGATAAACTTACTACTTCGGAACCTTACATTGCCCGTGGCCTGACACGCACATGCCCGTTTTTTTATAAAACAACTCTTGGTTTTATTTTATTAGGTTAGGAATTTTGCAACATTGATCCTACTCAAATTCAATGAGGATCTGATGATGGGTCCTGGGGCTACAAAGTGGAACACGTGGTAGAACAATGGTAGGTAGAGTAAAACGGAACCGTGTTTGAAGATATTAGATAATATTATCGTTAACATTGTAAAACCAGTAGGTACATAAATAAATAAATAAACGCTTCACACTCATAGCCCCATACTAGGATACCCAGTGTCGTGGGTGCCATAGACAACACAAGGACGCACACTCAGACCAAGAACAGAAATACAAACTAATCATTCAAACCATCTCGCAGCATCCACCTCGCATCGAATCGAAACCAGGACCCTTGACTTAGCGATCTGGAGTGGTAACGATTCGCCACACGAGTCGTGATCATTGACCAACTTGGCGTATTTCGGAGACAAAAAAAAATATTGTACCAGTTTTATGTATAAAGCGCGTACAGACCCATACCACCGCAGTAGGTTTTCCTGTGTCGCGGGTGGCATGGTCAACACAAATAACACGTCACTATAACACCCAAGACCCGAGTACAAATAATTGTTTGTCATATTTTATTAGATATGGCCGGGAATTGAACCTGGGACCCTCATAGGCTGGATCGAATCGCTATCAACTAGGCTATAGGGTCATCATATGTATGTACCTACTACTAGCATAGAATATGTGTAGTATTGCATTGTGCATTTTTTTATTAATCACATTCTTCACTTCTCTCAGGATCCATATCTGAAATTTAAGTAGACGAAGTCGCGGGTAAAAGCTAGTTGTATGATAAATGAAATATAATTTTATCATACAACCCTGATTTATACCCCTAACACCCTGCCCTGATTTCTCCCAGACACGATTTACCAGTTAACAGTGTAACCTTATCTAAATTTAATTAGTGTGTACAATCAATAGAGAGTTTTAATATAATATTTAATGAAGAATAAATCATTTAACATTTAAGTTTACAATAAAATTACGTGGTATTTTTGCACTAAATTTCGGATATTTTTACTCAATTCACGTAGAAGCTTCTAACACTGTGTAATTGCTTTAACAAAATGACGTCACTAACATGGCGATCAAATCTGGCGCGTTTGTAGTCATGTGATTCTTTTTGAACTTTTATCAATTTTGAATTCATTATTATTAATATTAAAAATAGTTTTTAAGCGTTTTTAACAATGCTAATTAATATAATTTGTGTTAAAGATTTAAAATACATAAAAAAAATATATTTTTTAAAATGAACAACTCAATTGCTAGGTACCAATGGTAGCAATGGTGAACAAATCCGATGAGAAATTTAATACCCCAGCTTTGTTTTGGCATATCTACTTGCTTGCATGTTTTTGCTATCCTAGTACTGACTGCAAGTGGGGTCAGGTTTTATTTCGCAACAAATGCTATGCAATAGCTTTACCGCGGCAGTCCCCGAGTGTCACACGTTTTTTTAACAAAAAAATAAACCAAAGAAAAAAAACTGAAAAGCGAAAAATAAGCCATTTAGTATAATAAATTAAGATCTTAAATTAACAGTAAATGAATAATTTTGAGACGGAGCCAAACAAACAAGCAAAATTCATTACATAAAGCTCATTTTATGAGGGCAGCGGCATGCGATGCACACGGCAGCAGTAGCGCGGCGCACATCTTTTCGCCGTTTGTTTTTTCATCTGTTTGGCACCGCTTCAAAATTATTTATTTAATGTTAATTTAAGATCTTAATTTATAATACTAAATGGTTTATTTTATTTTTCACTTTTCAGTTTTTTTTTTATTCGTTCAATTTTTTGTTAAAAAGTAATTATTTTTTAATTTTTTGTAAATTTATATACACGTGTCGAATTGAGAACCTCCTCCTTTTTTTTTCGTCAGTTAAAAAACGTTGTTTTTTCACAAAAGTATTTTATCTATAAAAAGTATTTAAAAGATACGTATTTTGTATCTAGTATTTCAGATACCATTCCAGAAAGTTATTTGCATCTGGTATCTGAAATACTTAATTTAAAAGTATTTTGTATTTTGTATTCCAAATACTTTATTTAAGGTATCTTGTACATCACTGATTGGCCCAAAGGGAGGTGAATTTTTTCGGTAGCTGGCCCATAATTAGGGCAACATCGAGTGGCAAAGAAGTTAATGAAAATGTAAATTTTTAATACATTATTTGTATGGTCACATTTTTTATTAACTCTTTAATAATAAAATTCATAGACAATATACATAAATAGCCAATTTAGTATTGTTCTTATTCTTTTGGTATTTCGGGTTCGCTACCAGACTGTAGAGCAAAGTTCTAAAAAGATCTAAAGTGTACTCCAATTTGAAAACAATTGCACAGGAAACATATCACGACTATTCCCCAGCCACGACATTATAATATTGCTGTATAACTTTTGCATCCTAGTTAAACACATATAAATCAGCAAATATTAGGTACCTACGTTGAGCATACTTTCTGGAAATCCATCGAGTAGTCCATTAAAATACCATAAAATAATATCGCAGTTGGTATAACATTATGCCTAAGCAACTCGCACGTCGATGGAATGTGCATAGTTTGACATGTCTAATGTCTATGATATTAAAACATCTACTACTCTATTCACATCCTAATGGTAATTTGGTAATTTAAGAGAGTTTGAAACGAAAGGTGGATTTAAATTGTAGAAATAGTTTTATATGAGCGCGGTAGTTAAGTGTTGCCGGGTTGGTAGTGTAGTGTTGGGCCACACACGGTTGGGATCATTGACTCTCGCAGGTGTCGGGCACTCGGGTCTCGGCGTGCATCTCGGGTGACGTCACCGCCGGAGCCTTATGAGGCAGGCTCAGGGTTACCATAAATGATCAGTGATCAGTGCGTAGTGTGCGCGGCCTTTCACGTTATATGAAACTTGGTGTGTTTTGCCTCTCGATTTAAGATGTAAGATTTGTTTGATATTTTTTGAAACGAAGTTCCTTATCGCGCGTTGCGAAAGGGGGCTAGACGGAAAAAATTAAGAGGAAAAGTTGTAACGACATTTTTTGCCGTCGTTTATTAATTAAAGCGAGTACTAGGCGACCAGAAGTGTTCGAGGGTGCGACATCAGTGATACTGTATGTAATGGCAATAACAGCTTAATGTGCATGATCGTGATATGGACGTCCCTGTTGTGCCTATGCTAAATACCGAAGAGTGAATAAGACAGCCACATACCTACTATGATTGTACAGTATCATTGATGTCGCACCCTCAAACACTTCTGGTCACTTAGTATTAATCGAAAGGAACTTCGTTCCATCCGGGTGTCCCTTGACACCTCAAATTTTTTTAATTAAATGAAATAGTGTATCACACAGTTGAGAAGTAAAGTGCACGGGAAAAAGTATTTTTCTACTGAATTAGCCTTACCACCAAGTAGGGCTCATTTAGGGTCAAGTAGGCTCAAGTAGGGTATTCACAGCATCCGATAAATAATCCTTATAAATAATTCTAAAGTCAGTCACTCAATCGTCGAATTGGATAATATGGGTTTAAACTATAATCGCATACGAATATTCGGCCGAATTTACAGTCCAAATTTCCGAACTTTAAAAAATGCACCGAATATTTATTATTACTTCATAAGAATATACATTCGGCGCTTCTCTAGTTGTTATTGAGTGGTCAGTGGTAGCCCTAGGTGGAGCGCCGCGGCGCGCGGCGCCGGCGCAACCTCGGACAATGCGCGACTCGGCCATTATCTCGAACTCTTAATGGTCTCTAATGGTAATATTGAATGCGAAGTCGTTCGCTCAATTTTTAAAAGATAATTTATGCTACAATAGTCTCTTTTGTTACTCGTCCGCACTCTCTCTAAATGTAGGGCTCGTCCGCCGACTTTATGCTTTTTATGGAAATACTTCACGGCTGTATCCATTTACATAAAACTTTAATCGTCAAAACTTTAAATTCAAGGAAGTTCCTCAGTTTGTCAAGGTTAACTTTTACATGTTTTATTTAATGACATCGGAGTATAATAACTCAATTAAAGTCCATTACGCTATAATCATATGCGTAATAAATTACTGGTTGAAATAAACAATGTCCATGGCTGTATAATATTATGGGTGAATTTATATATTATTCTTTCGACTCACAGCCACTTATGTCTTCTTTAAATCAACATAGGTATGCGGCTTAACTTTATTAACAAGTTTTCTTTGCATGTAATTGCGAATAATAATTAATTTAAAATTAAGTACCAAAATATACCTACACCTAATAGATATAAATCCGTCAAATAATAAAATCATTAGAACCGGATTTCTTTTAATTAACAGTTCTTAGCTCTTTAGTTTCTTCTATAATTTTATCGTAATAATTAATTATTTACTATTAGAACATAAGTCCACAACTCATTACACTGCATTAGTCAAAGACACGATCTGCGATAATGCCAAAGATGAGTCGGTCAATAGGGTTGCTACACAGGCTTTAAACACGTTATTGAATTCAACTTGCAGTTAAACTTAAAAGTGTAAAGTGTAAAGTACCTATAAATTATCTTTGGCATCTTTATGAGTTTAATTATGTAATAAACTCCAACTACCATTAGACGTAATTTAATTAGTAAGTATTTGAGAAACAAGCAACAAGCACCATAACCACCTGATGGTAAGAAGTTTCCTTCGTCCTTGAATATCAGCAACAGAAACACCATAGGCATCACCGATGCGTTGTTGGCCAAGCAAGAAAGGAAAAGAAGTCTCCACGTCGAATACGTGGTTCCATTCGTTAAACCATAGCAATTAATCGCTAATCGCTCAAACGTAGTATCGTTAGATATATTAACATTAATTTACCTGACATACAGTGAAGCGTCGTTTTATTCGCTGTATAAAACGACGCGACGCTGTATAAAGAATTATAACGATCAGTCAACGTGTGTGGAATCATTGCACTAAAAAACTCATCTCATTTTGGGTATCGTTCCCTCCACATTGGGAATAAACATTATAAAGGTGTGATACCGTTGCTTTATACCATTTTGGTCAACGCACCCGGCACTGCAAACATTTATATAAATATTTCGGTTTTTCAATGCAGGGAGCGCTCGCTAAGCGTTTGAGTTTTTGTTTATCTGCAAAAGGAAAGTTGATATCGCCATTCTCTCAGTGGGAGACGTTATTAAAAGAAATCACAGTCCTTCCTTACACATATCGTTGACCTTATTTGGCTTATAAATGCACATGGAGCCGTCTATAAGAGAGAGTTTTATATGGAATAGTATCTATGGCAGGTTTACAAAATGGACGGTTCTTGTATTTTTGTAACGAGCAAGAACTCTGATTTATAATGCCGATTCTTGTATTACAGCGCGATTATCACCTGATTGATGGACGCAGTCAAGTTTTCAATGCAATCAGAATATAAAATCACGATATCTGCGTTCTAAGGAAAGTTATGTGCCTTATTTATTGATATTGTTCATTTTGCGACAACTTGATAACACTACCATGACGGTTTTAGTTCAGTCCTTGTCCATAAATGGTAACAAATGACTTCATGAGCCAATTTAAATTGAGAATTGACGCTGGTAACGAAGTATATCGTTTTCTTATAAACATTTTGTAGTGTGAATATGATTTGATAGCTTGATTTAACTAACGAGAGTTAGTCCCTACAAAAATTCTTTAACTCTTCCAGTGATGTTGAGAAGCGTTTTATATAAATGTTTCACCCAATTAAACAAGTACACTCTTTTAAATAGTGTTATATTAGCGTTACATAGATTCGAATAAGTGTGAAACTTATACTACCTAACTACATTTACTTAGTAGTTCAGTATTTTGTAAATACAAGTTCTCCTTGCATCCCATCATCATCGATAGCTATAGTCTCATAAAATAACGCTCCTCACAATAACAGGAAGACTTAGCAGCAACAATTAGATAACAAAATAAACAGTTTGGTAAATTCATTGGCCCGCTCGGCTAGCCGCCCGCGCCGGTCACAGGTTATCGGGGCGGCCAGCCGGCGCCCCCTTATCACCACCACATGCGCTGTCAGTGCTGTCACTCAGCTCCAGTGGTTACAACGGCCAACTGTCACTACCGCCTACTGCAGCATTGATATAACGCCTACACGCATGTGACTAGCGTAGGGAACTTGCCTTGACCCTTCTCGATTCCATTACCCAGCCTAGCAATATTGAAGCATAATGTCATAGAACAGACATCTGGAAAAAATTGTGTGTCCCGCCGGGAGGTTCTATTTTCAAAATTGAGCCCCCGTTCTCCTTTCAAAATCGAACGAATCCACTGAAAGTTGAAGCCGATCGGCGCCAATTCATTGCGTCATACATTGTGTTCGCGGTGTCGGTTCTATATGCTAGTAATAATACTTCAATGCCTAGCAATGAGAGATTTAATATCTCTGCTTTTCTACTTCTTTTCCCATTCTTCATTCACCTCTGAAAGTCTCGTTCACTTAATTTATTCAATTTTAAATTAATACTTCCGATTCCCCCGTCTTAAGATATCGTTTAAAAATCGAAAGGATTTATGATTTTTCTAACCTTCTGCTTCTACACTCATTAATAAAATTCTCGAGATTGAGAACGTATTTCCCATGGAACCATTTGTCATACTTAAACTATGCTTGGAACGGCCCCAACCTAATTTAAATTCCAAAATAGCCTTAAAAATTGTGATGACGTCAGATGACTAATCCGGAATTCCAGAAAATGGAAGCTGGTTTTTTAATGTGTTCCGTAATAAAATAATGTTACTTGTTAAAGTCAGTTAATTTGATATTTTGTTGTAGAGTTCTCTTTTAAAACTTATTTCATTCGTATATTAATGTTAGTGGTGATTAATTATGGCACATTTTATTAATATCATATTTTCATGATTTATGTATGTTAATAATGGTAATATTATAATATATATTATATGTATTTATTTCATCAGTTAGGTATAATATGATGGAGATTTTATTTAGTATGACAGTTTGGAAATTTTTGAACGATTGATTAATTATAAGCGCTCATTACGGTTTGTTAGTGATGCACAGAGTTAAAAGCATATTCGGTACGATCAGTAGTTGAATGGATAAGTGTATTCAAGAGCTCTTTAATGATTCGGAGCATTTTAAGCCGTCGGGCCGATTGTCACGGCTTAACGAAGCCGCAATGCCGTGTATTCAACAAAAGATTTCAAGGATTGCGTTGACCAATTCTTCTAATTCGCAGAAGAGCAGTGTAATGGAGTACGCTCCAAGTCTTCTCTTTCATCAGACCTGTACTCTGCCATGGCTCAACATTGACGGTTGAAGTAAACAAATCCTACTAATATTATGAAGGTATTTTTTTTGTGAGGATGGATATTTGTGACTGTTTCACGCAAAAACTACTGAACGGATTTTCATGAAATTTTGCGCTCAGGTAGATCATGATCTAGAATAACATATGGGGTACTTATTATTAAAAATTCCACCAACAAAATTGAAAAAAAAAATGCACGTTTCTGATATTCACCCACCTAATTGGTTATCAGAACTGAAACTATATTACTGTCCATATAATTTCTTGAGTTCCTCGTCGGATCAGTATTGCGTATCGGTTTTGCTTCGCGTTGCATTGTAATGCGGTCTAACGGTGCTCTACGTGGGTTTTATTTTGAACGGCATTGTCAACAATTCCTCTCTTTGTGTTCTGATAAATCGAACGATATGTAACGGTTCAATTGGCGTTGGATCGTGAGAGCCTTTGACTTTGTACATTACAAACTAGTTTAAAAACAACAAATAAAAACTTGTTGACGAAGTTATATCCGGTTCAATTTTAGATGTAGTAAATAAGTCTGTTCAGTTCTTTTCTGTAGGCTATAAATGTTTGACCTCAAACAACAACAACAACAGTTCTATTCGGATTATAATTTGTGACCATATCCATATATGTGGTAACACCACAAAAGACATAGGTAATAGTACGTAAGACCCTGAGGATCCTTATTTCACGCCGTACACCCCTTGTGATTGTTTCAGGTATTCAAATAGAAAATTAATAAAAAATGCAATTTTTACGACGACATAATATACATACGTGTTTTGTTAAATAATTTCATGATGTGTATCACTATTTAATTTGTCTCGTTACAATCATATTGTCGATCCCTAAAATAAATCTTATTAACAAATCATCTTGGGAAAGTTCTTGACATTGTGAACGCTTTTAAAATACAATAAAAACATACACACGTCCTTTTAATACAAAAATGCACCTGAGAATGAAGGCGGGACCACTTTACTAATATTTCGATTAGTATGAATCAGTGTTGTTTGATTATACTTTGATGTTTTGAAACCATTGCATGTTGGGTTGGATAAGATTGAAAATTATTTGAATGAAAAGTGCAAGGGATACGTTTGTATACGATATGGCCATAGACTTTATTGGGACAATGAAAGGAAGTCTCAGGTAGAGGTTAACAATTCGTTTAGTCCAGGCTGCGCCCACATTTTTTCCACCGTTTGGGCCACACAGGTGCAGTGATGTTCCCTAATTTACTATTCCCGATACGGTACGTATTCATGGGACTGGGAATTCAATGGTTATAGCTTACATTTTGACGAGATTTTTTTATTTAATAAATTATAATATTAACCGTCTTCCAACTCAGCATATAAATCGCTTATTAGCTTGTTGTCTTATGTTCAAATTATTCTATTAATGTTGACATGTTTTTGTTTTCTTTTTTCTTGTAATTTCCAGTTTAGTGTTCTAATAATAGATATACAACGTTGATTTTATTGTAATGAAGATAATATTAGAAACGATATTTAAGACTAAATACGAAATAAAATAAATTAAACATCTAGATCTCCGAGTAGATAAAACTGACCTAGAGATATGCATAAAAACTATTATAACAGTATTACAAACCTTTCGTAGCTAAAATATGTTTAGTGTTGTTTCAGCATAAAATGCAATTTTGAATGCTTTGCAAGACATTAAGATACTTTAGTGAAAAATAAAGGTTTACTGCATGATTGTTTTGAGAGCCAGAACTTTCTTTATTTCTTTTCTCATCTTTCTCAGATGGCAATTAAGGCATCGTTAATACCTTTGATGTAGCTACATGATGATGAATGATGTCAGTCATCACCATGGGAGAGGAGTCACTGAGTCAACACTTCAGGCGGCTTACTAGCAGCTTTGTCGGCTATTAAAAAACTACATTGACACGTGAAAATAAACTAAAAACATTGCACCTGACTTTAAATTCGTGACTGACATTCAACGTGTCTCGTACACTGTGATCTAGTCAATTTGTCAGTCTGATAACGTCACGTCAGGGGCTTGCAAAAACACTTTTAAGAATATGCCGTGCCGCATGCTGTGGCATTTAATCTGGCATCTTTATCCGGACCATTTACCTCTTATATCAGCACTTACGATGTTTTAGTCCATTTAATTTACTTGGGTTAACAACGTCGCTTTATACATAAGTTAAAGTAGAAGTATTAAAGTACTTTAAATTAGGTATTTAATTATAGTAAATAACTTAACACAGTAGATATTTACCTTATATATGATGCGTATCGTACGCTATAAATAGTTTTTCTGTTCTAAAAACAAACCGCCTTATGATTTTGCTACACTCTGGAATTCTCTGATAAAATATTCAAGTAGAGATCGTTCACTTCAAAAATGAAAAAATATAGAATAACTAGCTGCCCGGACAGACTTCGTTCTCTAAAAAGTTTTTTTTATTAAATACCTTCCGTGTGCCTTAAGGTATGTAAGCTATCCTATCTTTCAAGTTGGATCAAACTGCACACGGTGTGCAAATTTGATTAAAATCGGTTAAGCAGTTTAGGAGTCCATCGCGGACAAACAACGTGACACGTAATTTATATATTATTAAGATAGAACAGTAATAGAAATAAATATCTTTACTTTGGTATATAAATCGTAAGAACCCGCTTCATAAAAAAGCAAGTGTGTTGGGTGTTTCTGTGTCGGGTGCAAATAGTGTTTAAAATTTATGTTATCTATGATGTTATCTGAGGAATCTTACCTGTAAGAAGTCTTGAAAAAACCAAGTAAAGTCAATGTGGAATGCGGATGTAGAGTCATTAGTTACTAAATTAAATAAATGGCAACTTTATCATGACCGAGGCCGATCTTGAAGTTGATTTAAACAACCTATTTTGTAAGACTAATGTAACATCTTACAATTCTTACATCAAAACCTCTATAGCTATAGGTTACATTAGACAGATTAACTAGAATCAAGAGTAGTATTGCACTAATGGATCTTTGAGCGTACTCAAATAAGAACTATATTTGAGGTTGATAGGCTAACTGTCCATGGTTTAAACTACCTCAAAGTAGATAGTCAAAATCCAAAAAAAAAACACATTTTTTTATAAATACATACATCTACCTATCTTCCTATACAATTATTAGTATCGATCTTTAGCTCTCATAATTTTTTCTAAATAAAAATAAAAAATACCGTAGAATACAAGACTTTCTTAAGTAACAAAATACTCTAAATACTCTAAATACTCTAAATAGTTCCAACACCCGCGTTTATCGACAAATCTCCCGATACTCAATTATTATCTGACCAATTTGTCGAACCGATAACATTTTACTAGACGTGATACGCCACGCGAGAATGCAAAAAATGCTTTTAAAAACAGATAAAAACTTGAAAACTTGATGACGATAATTCGTTTACATTTATCTTAATACGTTGGCTTGAACTATTTAAGTAGTGTTGGAAGTTGTTTAATAGTGAATTCATTGTGTGTGCACCTGGTACGAAATAAGACAAAATGTCGTCTCATTATGTGTGCAAAGCGAAGAGTAGATACAGGCACTCCAGTCGACTGTGTGTGAGCATTTGTCGTCTAGATAATTATATCACAAACAACCCTGCTATTAGGAATTTAAGAACCAAGCACAATGTGCACTTCCAGAAATATTAAGGCCCGATTACCAAGTTGTTTCAGAATTAACCAAAGAAATGTCGTTTGAGATAAACATAATGAAGAGCATTTATCAGGTCTCGAAGCAATTTCCTGACTATCATTAAACCGTGGTTGTCTTATGTTTTCATATAATTTTAATCATATCAATATGTTACAATGGAAACCCAAAGCAACTTTTACATGGGGCCTGCTTACTTGCCACACCTGTTTTACATAATAGGTAGGTATTAAATGTATCCAGCTATGAAGCGCTCACAGCCGTATAGCCATAAATGACAATCACATCATTACTGAATCAAAGCATAGATGGATACTATTAAGTATGTTCTATAGTAAGGTAAGTTTTAAGCTCTGTCGGCTATACTAGTAGCTAGTAGCGATGCCTCAGTCCATCAGTCATTAAAACCGGGCAAGTGCGTGTCAGGTCAAGCGCAATGTAGGGTTCCGAAGTAGTAAGTTTATCGACTATTAATCATTAATTATTTATGCTAATATAGCCTTGATAGTTTCATCATACATACACATTTTTGTAAAATTTTATACTTGTCCAACTCCAACTGTTTAGCCAGCAGGGGGGGAGGACACTTGACTCTATCGAAAATTAGCACTTTAAAACCGCAAACGGACCCTTAATTTTAAAAATGATCTTAGATATTTTCAACGATACTCCACACTATAGGGTACGTGACGAATAAAATCATCCTCACGTTACCTGTAGGGGAGGTACCGTGGAAAAACTATTTTTCAATATTTTATTCTACAATTCTGGAGTTTTAATAAATATTATTTATATCCATACGAAATTCCAGCTTTCTAGCACTAAGTGTCTCGGCACTTTGCTTCGGACAGACGAACGGACGGACGGACAGACGGACAGACGGATAGATGGACATGACGAAACTATAAAGGTTCCGATTTTATTTCGGAACCCTAAAAAGAGTAAAAAGGATGTATCAACGTAATTTGACACTGGAAATGTTACATGAATTCAAAAGTCTGATCAAGTATGCTGTATGGCACATACTCCTAGACCAGATATTTAGGTGTCATCTAAGCTTAAAAGTACATTCAAGTATGTTACCTAATAATTAATATATTTTGAATCTGGTTACAAGTTCCAAGTAAGCTACAGGAAGTAGTTGAAATAAAGGCTCGGCGATACGGTGTCGGGTAGTAATAAAACAACGAGGCGCCATTTTGAATTCGAATTGACGGCGATGCAATCGTATTGTCACTGGGAGGTCCGCATCCGGCGCCAGCCATTTGCATCGAACGAGACACGAATCGATTATTTTATTTAGAATTAATCTGCATTCATTTTCGTTGCCTACACCGTCTAGTTTAAACTGAACGAGATAGAAAGCGATAAAATAACTGCCTTTTGAAACTCAATAAAATCAAACTGCCTGATTAAATATTCAACAATAGTCATTGCTCCGAGCATATTGAATAGCTAAGTGTAGGTGTGTGATAGAAATACTAGTGGTCGTGAAGCCTCAAGCTATTTTTAAAGTGGTAGAACTGATCTGAACGATTACAACATTTACAACACGCACAACATGCAGAGGGAGTTTCGCTAGTGCATTGAACTTACACAATCAAAAATCGTACTACCGATTAAACAGATAGGTACTACTCGTATTTATACGGACTATCAAAACCTGTGAAGTAACATTAACTTGTGACGCTAATGTCAATCCCATCGGAGAATCGGTATATACTTCGATCCTTTCGGCAGCCACTGTTGCTATGAATTAGGCTAGGTATGACTAAGGCGTTTCGTAGATAAATTTTAGGGTTCCATAGAGTCTGCAGCAAAGCGCAGCTTGCAGCAAAGAGACCATTAGTGAACTTACAACTACGGATCTACATTGCGCGTGGTCTGACCGGTGTTGTTAATCAGGATAGCAGGTGCATCCTTGATTCCAAGCTATCTTATCCTGTTCATGGGTCATGGGATCATTAGAACAACGGCACTGGCATTGATGACCCTGTAGCCTAGTTGGTAGTGATTCTGCCTGCGAAGCGAGGGGTTCGGGTTCGATTCCCGACCGGGGCAGATATTTAAGTGACAGATAAATATTTGTACTCGGGTCATGGGTGTTATTGTGATGTGTTATATGACATGTGTCGTCGATGCCACCCGCGACACAGGTATAAACCTACTGCGGGGGTGTGAGTGTGTAAGCGTTAGCGTTAATGGTATCTAATACTAACGAGAGGGTCGTTAAAAAAGTACGAGAATATAGACTCTAGAGGATTTTTAAAGGATAAAGATATTCATAATTCATATTGACTCATATTAGGTTGACCGAATGCACAGACCGAACGTGAGTAACATTTGGTATTAGAAACTTTGGCCTGAGTAACCAAATACCTATGCAGTCAACTCACACAAGAGCCTTTTTGTTTTAAAATGATTTTGAGTAACCATACTTCAATCAAAATTGTCACGGCGTAGTCACATCAATGAATTTTCATGTAACCATTAATGGTACACTTGCAAGTGCAGAATCAGCGACAGGTGGCCTCGCACGTGCCTCCTTGAATAAAATGCAATGAATGTCAAATATATATCGGCGCGTATGTCGATATTTCATTATAATTCGATTACGAATTTACTTCCATTTGTTTACTCGATAAGATACTCGATACTCGATACTCGATATCACCTTAGTCAGATCATTCGATGAATCAGGCGATATAAAACCAGTTGCTAAACTGCCGAGGGCTCACTTCGATTTGAGCGGCCGAACCGTACGGACGTCAAAACGTGACATGGTTCACGCCTCAAGAATATCGGTTTATTTAAACAATCAGCTTATAATAATTGAACTCTTTTCAGGATTCATATTATTATTATATAAAAAAAAACAAACAGAAGAAGTTTTAATAACAGAATCGGACCAGGGGTTATGCGAGGCTTGGGGTGGCTGATTAAGGGGAGGTTGGAGGCCACCAGGGGGGGTTCAGCTCTCATTCCTGACTATAATTGTCAGAAATTGGTACTGATAAAACCAGGTGCTCCGATATCAGAAGCGGGATACGTAAACCAGGATTTTCAGCAAGGAGTGTAAGTGCCATAGCGATTATATTGATACTGAAGGGATGTCAGTTGTACAACGAGAGATTTATTTGTACAGAAAGCAAAACGCGGACAGTTCAAGAAATCTACCGTGTGATATAGTAAAGAGAATACGATTTGGGGTCATCTAGTGTATTATGTTGTGTTCCCGTCCCGCCCTATGGTTGAAGATGTGAGGACCGTTGTAAAAAAAGGGGAGCGTGTTTGTGTGTGTGGCCGTACGCCTAAGTGATGTTATCCGCAGGTATCTGATTTGACACGTCAATGGCTGGTCTTTTAAGCGTATTACCACTCCAAGAACCATGATTGACTACTATAACGCTGGAATATTGTTGGAGATAATCACAAAATCATCGTTTTATTAAGATTATGGTGAGTGATAACAATAGTTTTTTAGAGTTACATAGAGGTACTCCGGTATCCACTTGAGAGAACCCGCATATCATGAAATAGTGAAAAATGTAATGCAATTGATTACAACGTGACGACCTGTGGAGTAATTGTTGCCATGCTGGACCGCTGCCGCCGCACCAGAGGTCCTGGCTTCGAGTGCCCACGACGCAGGAGGTCCTACTGTGGGGCCATGAATGTGAGTGCGTATAACGTCTGAGTTTAATTCAAGTTTATAAAACGTTGTGATAATTATGCGTGGAACGCCAACCTGTGGATTATGCATCGTATCGAAGGTACATACGATCGAAGGTTGTGTTTGTTGCGGGTGGAAGGCAATGGAATCATCATCTACAAAGGGCCTTCAATACCAGCGTTCTATCAAAACATGAGGATTGTGAAGAATGCTCAGAAATGAGCCCAGTAATAAGACACGAGGAAGTATCTGGATTCTGGCGCTCTGAAGATGTGAGTAGCATGGCATAAGAGCCGTAGAACTGTATAAGAAAATCAGACTTCTCTCTAAATGGTTGAGGCTTAAAGTTAAATGATTAAGGATGGGACCAGTATGCCACTTCGAAATTAGGCGCAGTGACTGACCAGTGGTGAAACTATTGTACCCAGCTCTATTCCTGAACTCCAGCGAACAAATGATTGTCACGCATTGCGACGGCGTGGAGTTGTTTGACCAAGGATCTCTAATTATTCAATTTGTGGTCATCGCTGCTTTGACCGCTGTTGACCTGTTTGCGGCGGATACTTTGGGGACAAGGTATGGATATCTGAAATGTTCATATGTAACCACATCTGGTTTACTGAAGAGTGGCCTGACGATTGGACAGGGTCTGTGATTCTTCCGCTTTATAAATGGAGCACCAGCAAGATGCAACAATTATGAAACCATGGCTTTTATATCCCAGGTCAGTCGGATATTTTATGAATAGCGGGATTCGTCGCTTTTTGAACTAACAGATGCAACAGCCATATCACATGAGTTCAACGCTTTTTGCTGATTCGTTCGGTTAAGATTCTGTAAAAATTTTGAGCGAAGGGAGTGCTGGAGAATTTGAAGACTTATTGAATCTTTATTTCATACAAAAGAAAAAAGAATGTTGCTTGTTCAAATCACTACGAAGTCATCGTTTTGAGGAAGTAATAAGACACTTCAGGGGATTGCAGGAGTAGTGTTAATTTACAAAATTTACACAGTAATAATATACAGATTATGAGAATGCGATTAGCCGATATAAGAAAGGAAAGAAAAATTACACGTGGAATAGATGGCCAAATAGAGAAAATTTAAGTGATGCCTACGTAGCAGTTCTCGCACGGTTTAGTATCCATCTCGAGTGCTCACGTTTACTGCTTTTATTGCGGCGCAGTTGGACAGCGATTTAAATTTATTCAATATTCAATTTTGTATGGAAGATTCGACATGTTTGCCATGGAAGACGTTTTTATGACTTGTGGAATAGATGATGATAGTGTAAGTGAGAACTACAAGCAGCCATAACGAAAACAATATCGGAACTCTTTAGTTTTTGAAAAGCTGTTGGATGTATCCTTTTTATCCATTCATAACCCTCATGGAGGGACCTTTCTATCAGAGGGACTTACGAAAGCTGGAATGGTGGAAAAACTATAGCTGGCATTAAAATCTAAAGAGATTTTAAGGTGAAGACCTCCTATACTCAAATGATTCTAATCTACTAGTCACCAGTGAAGTTGAAATAGTCTACTTCTGCCATACAGAGTGAATCGGATAAGAGATGTTTCTTAGATTCAGACAAAGAAAAATTAAACTAGCGGTGGTCGACCGTGGTAGCAGACTACGGCTCGCGAATGTATTTAGATTTTAACTGTTGAAGTATTTATCTATTACAAAGGCAATATAAACAATTACGGATTTAAAGAAGATTGGAAATGAAAGTGGCAAAAATAACTACTGCGAGTATATGGACTGATCAAAGCATTTCGCTCTGAGTCGAAACAAAGACGGCTCTTAAATGTTCTCTATTTACGGTTACGGGGTAGAGACCTGAACACAGGAGGGCTAATTGCGGCCATGCCAATGTTTTTGGGATGTCGTGTGGGAAGAAAATGCTTCAGATAGCTGGAAAGCACAAGTATATAAATCTAGCGCAACCACTTTTGCTTTGGGACCCAAATTTCCGCTTTCTATCTATGCTAATTACTCAAGTTTTTCAGTCAGATTGCTGGAAAAGTCGTTGCTGGCAAGGTTGACGGTGGGCAAAATGGAATGTCCTAGTCCAGCTTGGTGAATTGGTCAAATTGGCGCATATCTGGAAATCAAGTTGCTGTATGTACTACCAGCGACAGCGCCCAGAATGAACTCTGAATATTCGTAGACGGACTGAGTATGCACGGATGTGCAACACATCGTCGGGCAGAAGATGTGCAACGATTAGGGAATGGTGACCCTAAGTAGTGGGGAGTAAGACGCCATAAAGAGGAGATAAACAACATTTAAATGATGCGTGGCTTTGTTGAATCAAAAACAAGAGATGTTTGGAAACTGGCCACGAGTCTTGCTTTAAATGAGTAACGTTGGATAGGCGAAATCCATGGAAATTTGTTTGATAGTAAAATATAAAGAATTATTACAATGTACGTCATAATTTATATGTTTACTGCTGCTACATAAGGACTCTTGAGGACGAAATCTCTAATATTGATGAACTGCGACCCTGACGAATTGTTGTAAAGTTGGTTCTCTCTATTTCAATCTTGTCCTACAGCTCCTATATTGGCAACGCTTTCTCATAATGATTTCCGTCGTGATTTCCACGGATAATATGGATGGTTTTTGCCAGTTCACTCAAGTTGGAAGCAGAGTTATGAAGCTTTGTTCGCGATTGACTGCAGCAACATCCAAATCAAGTGAATGTGTCAAGGATGCTGCCGTATCGGCGCAGAGTTGAAGGTTATGGAACAGCCATTGAGAAGGGTGAGAAGTTGAAGTTATTGAGTCGTCAATTGTGACGAATGAGGTGAAAGATTGAATAATTACAAAATAATATTAAGTTATTTCTAATTGCTGTAGTAGATGGAGGACAGGGGCCTCTCTACTGTGTGTTGACTAGGTTGAGGACAGGGGCCTCCCTAGATAGGATTCACTAGTAGATGGAGGACAGGGGCCTCTCTACTATGTGATGACTAGGTTGAGGACAGGGGCCTCCCTACTTTTCCTTTCTTATGTAAAGTGTTTTGTTATTATTTTTAAGGTCGAGACGACCTTGTTGCAGAATGGCCGTATCGGCGCGTATGTCGATATTTCATTATAATTCGATTACGAATTTACTTCCATTTGTTTACTCGATAAGATACTCGATACTCGATACTCGATATCACCTTAGTCAGATCATTCGATGAATCAGGCGATATAAAACCAGTTGCTAAACTGCCGAGGGCTCACTTCGATTTGAGCGGCCGAACCGTACGGACGTCAAAACGTGACATGGTTCACGCCTCAAGAATATCGGTTTATTTAAACAATCAGCTTATAATAATTGAACTCTTTTCAGGATTCATATTATTATTATATAAAAAAAAAACAAACAGAAGAAGTTTTAATAACAGAATCGGACCAGGGGTTATGCGAGGCTTGGGGTGGCTGATTAAGGGGAGGTTGGAGGCCACCAGGGGGGGTTCAGCTCTCATTCCTGACTATAATTGTCAGAAATTGGTACTGATAAAACCAGGTGCTCCGATATATACGTACACGCCGAATCTGTAATCAGTCGCCCTTTGATGGGAAACAATGCGCGCAAAATAGTATTTTATTACAACGAAGTAGAACACATATTACATCGCACTATATTTATCTATACGCCATTCTGTGTGCCGGAATAGCAAAGATACTTTCTGATTCCATATCATTAAGATATTTATTGCAAGTGGTGTGTGTCGTACCGTTTAATTTTGGAGGCTTAGGGGATGTCATAAAACTCAGATTCGAGCAAGACGAGCGCGGTTCGATATCGAGGGTTAATTCGCCACCCTCTATGACTGCCTGACTTTTCATTATCGAGATGTTTTATTAAAGAAGGGCTACGGAATGGGGGAGTTCTAGGGTTGCCGACAAACAAACCAACAAAATATATTCCAATAGAATATAATTATTACGTAAGACTTCTTCATTCATTATTGAATACATCCTTCGTTAGGTAAGTACATACTAATTAAAACAAAATTATAAACTATATGAAGTAAAACTTCGTCTTTTATCATTGAGTTCTGTTCAGAGCACACATTTATTAAAAACTAATGGATTACAATAAATACGCAACCAAATTTAGACAATAATACATTTCAAGGACGTAAAAAAAACCAAGCATGCTGTAAAATCATAATACAAGCAACAAATCTACATCGTCACAGAAAACCATATTTTTCTATATTCCTTTTATTTGGCAAACGTTCAAAAGTAACTGGGTAAGTATTCCTAGGGGATATTCTAGAATAGATTAGACTTATAATCACATACAGTTTCTTTGAATTACCTATCAATCACTTAGTTCTGATTTAAAAACTACAAGGTAGAAAAATTGTATAATTTCTCCTTTGCTATCTGCCGCAGCCGCATTATTTTTTCATTTAACCATACCCTATGGTTTATTCATGTCACATTTAAGCAATTAAAAAATACAAGCTTGTGACAACCCTACGAGAGATCAGCTCGCCGAATATTGAGTTACCCGGTGGTGGGGTGTGGGTGGAATGTTTACACTGGGACTTAGGGCTGGCCCTATTGCATTCCGACAGTGCGACCCGTACTCGCGTTGTCATCGCTTATCAGAGACAGCTACATAGATAAGGAAACTAGAAATCGAGGTTTAAAATTGGTATTCATCTCATATTTTTACCTACTTTACCGACTAGAATTTTTAAATCTTGCCTGTTTTATAATTTCAGTATTTTTTTATACGCAATGAAAAACGGCAAATAAAATACCAAATATATATCTAACAATTTCACATTAAAAATTAAGACGAGACAGTAGAATCAATCGTCCTAGATAGAGATAAGATAGAGTCCAAATTTTCAGTTTTTGTATGAAAATAGCCGGCAAACGAGCTGACGATCCACCTGATGGTAAGTGGCTATCGTCGCCCATGGACAGCAGCAACACTGAAGGCATCACTGATACGTTGCTGGCCAAGAAAAAGAGAAGAAAAAGAAAGAAAGAACTGGCACTCAAAAAATTTCATCTGTTCTTTAAACTATAGTAAAAGTTCAATTCCAACAATAAATATAGCCAATATTTATTGGACGATGGAGCTATGTTTAATTGATTATACCTGCAGATTATACTTATCCAGCTTTATGTCAAAACGACTGTATATGACGTCTAACATAACAATAGAAAGAATGGTCAGAGTATATAATATTTGTAACTTGTAAGTCTGTTTTGTCTTTGTCGATAATGTTATGAGGTCTCGCCACACCACGTCGACACCACTCGTGCTGCGCCGCTCTTCTGTTTATCAAATGAGACATTCGGTTCATTAAACAAGCCTGTGGCATAATGGCCGACTTCCTCGAAACTGTTTAACAAAACATTATAGACAGCCACGCGCCGGACTTAAACACTGATGACTCACAGACAGTCACAACTCACAAGCTATTGGTTCATCGTAGAAGTATTATCCATCCACTGACAATACCTATTCATATTCATAATAAAACTCAATCACATCCTAACCAGTCTCTCGGAAGCCCAAAGTCCGCTTTTAGGAAACAATCGGGCGATTTTTTTAAATAAAGATAGTTATATAAATTAAAAAAAAAAAACTTCTACTAAGTCCTTTATATTCGATTCATTCGAATCTAACCAAATCGATCGTTCAGTCTGTTTAATAATTTCTGCATGTTACTTTCAGGCAGATATACAGAAGATGGAATGAGAGCGTCAAATATAAATATGTACTATACAGAATAAGAACTGGTTACGGAATTTACATTCTTAATTGGTAAATTCAAAATGCGCGAAACCTATAATATTATTGTTGGAATATTCAATGCCAAATTACAGTGATCATAATTTGCTACAAAGTTGTATAATAATTAATGCCTCATCCAGGCCTCATCTCGAAATACAAAATACATTCGCGGATCAGAAATAAGCGGGGATCACACCGCGATCCTTGAATACCTGGCGGCGATAATACTCGTAGCGGCTTGATAATTTAAAGGAGCGTTAAGCCATTGAAGTACAATGTAGTAAAGTACTAGAAAAGACATCGCGAACAAAATTTGTGTCACGCCGGGAGTTTCTATTTCCAAAATCGAGCCTCCGTTCTCTTTTCAAAACCATCCGAAACCACTGAAAACAGTTGCTAATTGGCAACAGTTCATTGCGCAAACATAGGGTTCACGGTGTCGGTTCTAGACGCTAGTTATAGTAGTTCAATGGTAGCGGCTTCATAATATAAGGAAGCGTGAGGCTCGCATATCTTCGTTAACATGCATTATCGGCTCCTGTGGGCGATACACAGACTATATTGGCTGTATTACTTTACAGATGCATTTACATATCTAACGAAACATTACAGTGATACTTGCCAATATTTGTCCACTGCCCTCCACGTCTATCGCTATCGTACGTAAATCGTATCTGAGTCTTCAGGTACCACTAATGATACATTTTACGAAAGTATGTGCTGCCGTCGTTCCTGTTAAAAATAAGGATATATATAGGATAATACTTGTAGCGTCGTATGGTGTGATTCTAAATTAGAGACATCGAAGGGGTCATAATACCTGCAGGGGTTACATTATCATCTTCTCAATGTATTGATTACAATAATGTAGTAAGATTTGGCGGACATTTAAATACGGCTAATATAATCATTATTGGTGCATGACAATGGGTACGAAGTAGTACTCGAGGGTTAGGCAAAATACTTGCGTAATTCCCTAAATACTTTATCGACTTCAATTACACTGTACTTAATACACTTAGATACTTGTACACCACCAGTCACTAACTTATAAGTCGTAAATATCTTGGTTAATTTTGGAGTTTGGTTTGGACCTTGCCTTTGATTGTAACATTTTGTTAATAATATCGAAATTATAAACTTTAGTCCACTAATTTTTCACTCGGATACTTTTGAAGTTTCACGTAGAAAATTTCAAATGTATGGGTATGTCTTGTCCGATATATGTATCTAATTGACTAAGTGAGTGAGAATGATTAATTATCTCAGTCCATAAATTTTAAAAATAAAATGATTTTAAGCAGAAAACTTCTAATGTAGGAGTACGTATTCCGAGAACAATATAAAACAACCAAGCAAGCATCAAGTCGTACCTTTAACAAGGAGCTTGATTTAAATCATAAGTTGCAGGCGTTGTAGCCATAACTGTTGAGAGCTGAGAGCGCATACATCTGTCTGGATGGATCGGACAAGTTGCTCCCGTGGGCGAGTGGCGAGTAGAGTCCAGACTAATCTTACATGAATATAAGTAATGCCCAGTCACGCTATGTATCGTATAACAGCCAACAGCCCAGCTGCCTTCATGCGCCGTATTAGAGTTCCGTTTGCGGTTTGACATTCGTATTTGCGTGGTTTTATACCTTGGCTGTTTTTCTCTCCCTAAAGACTGGAGGATATTACACATTAAAGAAGTCTTTCGGTCACCACACGAGACGCAGACCTCAGTCTTTAGAACACTATGCTGAAATCCACTTATTAGATCTTTTCCTCCTTCTTCGCTAGTCAAGTCCAGAAAATACGATTACGTAAACAAGTGCAGTGAAGTAAAAATTTAAACACCCAAAAATTTAAAAACTGTAGCTGATGTCATTATCATTTTCTTCACTTTGAAGTCCATGTCATTGAAGTCATATCAGACAATAAACATTTTAATTGTAACGTGTGCTTAAGCTTACGATTCAAGATTTTCTAGACCGTTAGGTACCTTAATCTCGCCGTTAATATGTAACTAAGTCAAAATATTAAAAAAAAAACTAATATGAAATCATTACGTATCGTGTTTATAAATCATTCATTCAATTTTTTCTTCACACTTTACTTTCTTCTGCCTTTTTACAACATTAACATTAACACAACAACTGACTAAAAAGTATATAAGAAGTATTTAAAAAGCAGTAGGTACTTTGTAAAATAAATAATCCCAATAATATTTCAACGATTCAATTCATCATAAACAGCTAACAACTCTCAGAGTGGCGACACCCGCCTCTCGCCTCTTACGAAATGATAGACTACGGACTAATTAATCATCAAAAAAGATCTAATAATAGCGTGTCTAAAACAAGCAGTAATAAGCAGACAAGTAATTAAATCAGAAGTAACGGGGTGTGTGAATAATTGAGTGTGTCTCGCGCGGCGCGATAACATCTATTTGTTATCTGCTTCACTTGCCGGAGACGGTGCACCCGCAATCCCGCCGTGTCTCGCACATGGCCAATAGGGCTTGCAAAGTGTAAAATACAGAATTTAAGACCATGTTAAACACTTTTATATAACGTCGTTGCGACTTTAAGACCTCCTATGTGTAAAAAATCTGCGTTTTGAGGGAATCGATAAAAATCGATAAAGTTTTGTTTAGCAAGCACATAGGTGATTTTGAATTTGGTGAATAAATTACGATGGAAACGTCGTACACACATGAGAGGTTTTGAATTCGATAGTGCTTCAAAATGTAGAATCATTTGACGTAAAAAACTGATTTTTCCGAAAGTGGCACATAACACATAAGAGGTCTTAAATTCGCAACGACGATAAATAGTTAACAAACGACAGCAGACGAGCCACTTAATGGTAGGTGATCACCGTCGCCCATGGGAATAAGACATAAATCTCTACGACGGTCAACTTTCAGTCGATGAGTTGCTCCCCTGAAACTAAACAGAGCTTCATTACGTTTTCATACTAATCACGTTACATGTCATAATCGACTTTGCTGTCCAATAGTCCAGATGCAACTTCATTAAATATTTTTTCCACATTACCAATAAAGGTAAATGTTTCGTTTGTTCGTATAGTCTCGTAATAAGTCCATCGTGATACTTCTTTTTCACTTTTTTAGATATAGAACCTGGTCGAATGAGATAAGATACAGTATCGTGATAGTGATGACATGTGGTACCTACACTACATATGTGTGATGGTACGAGTGAGCCGATCGCAAGCCCTACCGAACAGTGGCCACGGAGCGGACTAATTGCCACAATCAGACGAGTGATCGCAGCTGCAATAATTGCTCCCACGTATTTATACCTACACCTGATTTAAGGACATTTGCTACGCTTCACTGATCGCCAACTAGAAGTAGAACCGAAGCTAATTGTTATCGCAAAAACTCAGATTTATTCCAAGAATAAAATTTTACGTTTTTTTAATAAGAAATCGCTTGCAACCTACGTTAACGTGTAAAACAATAAGATATCTGCCGAGAGCAAAAATTTATTTGCTACAAATAAACGTCTGCCCTAGCCGAGACTCAAACCTGGTCCTGCGTCATCCCGCTCAGTAAGAATAATCGTCATCCAAATGATTTTAGAAATAATTGATTAGAAATGGCTAGTAATAAAGAAATAATAGGGTACGTGTACTTTTGTACGCGCGTGAGAAGTTATACTTCTTTGACATAATTAAATAAATATTTAATTTAATAACGTGTATCAGTTTGAATTATCTTTCAAAAAATTTTTTGTACTAAATAAAAATAAACAAGTACAAACTAGATGGCGTTGTTCAGGAATCTGAATCACGCTGTTGAGACTCTGTGAGATTTGTATAAATAATAACATTAAATTTTAAAAGAGGTAAAGATAAAAAGAAGCTAGGGCCATCTATCCACTACTTTCATACCCCCTCCATTTAACGCAAGTCGCAACGGCAACCGTTTAACGCAACCTTTTTGTAAGTCGCATAAGAACACAATTACAAGTACTTCAATTATACAGAAAAGCTATGTGTTTTGTGATAGATATACCGACATGTGATATGAGGAACACGAAGAAATTCTGAGAAGTTTATTGTCTTGTCTCTTAATTATACTTAGATACCTACATTTCTGGAACAAAATGATTTCCCAGGCAGAAAAGGACATCCATATTGACAATTGTATTGTGTATTGACAATTTTAGCTAAATCTAGTCTTGTCTCGGGCAGAACAAATCATTCCCTATTGTTTTAATAGTGAATACCTACTTGAATGAATTTTTTGAATTTACGTCATTCTACCTGCTGCATATTCGCCAGAAAATTAATTTCTCTTAAATTCGTGATAATATTTAACAAAGCGAGTTTCTTTTCATGTCTAGAATATTAGTAAATTATTTATCGAAGAAGCTTCCGTAATAACTGTTTGTATCAAAAGAAACCAAAAGATAACCTTCAGGGCCGACGCTGCAATGACTCAAAAAAAGTTTATAATGATTGATTACACAAGTCCGTTACGTTGAAGATCACAGCGTGTGTGTGTGGTGTCGTTGTGTGTGAGATAGGGATTTAACACAATTACTTCGAAGCGGAGTGCACGTGAGGCGCCGCCTTCGCAGATCGTGATTCATGAATCTCCGATACACGATAACCGAGCCGGCGAATAAATACGCTTATATGGATTACGTAGAGTCTTACATTACTTACCGACTTGAAAGCATCTGGGAATATTTTTATAATGGGAATTAGTAAAGTAAAATTAGTACCTGAAGTAATACAATTTTACCTCCAAATGTAGTCTCCTACAATGTGTTAATCGAAGTGTGTGACTTTGAAATCTTATGACCTAGGCGTAGAAAGATCGAGCCTTTTGCCAACGACTAGGTAGTCTAGGTACTAAAACTATAATTTGAAAATTTGGATCCACAAAAGACTAAAACACGTACAATTACAAGTACTTACAATACAATACAAGTCGCAAGTCAATGGGATAATTGACTCTACGTCATTTATTTAGTCACACAAACATCTTTGCATCTATTTACAAACAAGCTAAAACGCAAACGGTTTAAATAAAATCCGATACCGAAATTAGTTACTATATATAAATGGGAGATGTTGTCGACCGATGACGCCAATAAAGAACGCGGCTTCTCAAAGTAAAATGGGTCCGAATACTCAGGTGCGCGGCCGCCGCGCCGCCGCGCCGCGGCCGTACCACCGCACCGCTCGGATACATTGTGCACGCCGCGCGCCCACAAAATAGAATTAAAAGACACCACAATGGGCCAAAGCTCTTTCAAAACGTACACATACAAATAAGCATATATTGGAATTTTAAACCTCGCCGTTCAGGTGTTCGTCTGCAGTGTCATAAGATTATAAGTTTTCAACTGGGCTCTTTTGTGTTTTGTACACTTAGCGACTAACTTTGTTATTATTATAAGCCTAGCTTCTTCTAATGGCAGTAGAATTTTCATACGAAATATATTCGGACTATTCGGAGCATGAGATTAATTTTATTGATTGAAACATACTTAGTAATAAATAGGAAATAAAGAGAGAGAAGATAGGGATATATAACCTACTAACAGTAGAGAGTGAGATTCAATTTTTTTATTTTTTTTATTAGTGAAAAAGGTTCCTCTTATTGTAACTTTTAACACTTGTCTATGATTAGGACGATTACGAATATTTTATAATTAATTATGCTTTGTATAACTTGCCTACTATATTGATACGTAAGTAGGTAATTGGTCACTATACCATAATAACATAGCAGTGAGGAAAATTCAGACATTCAATTTTCAAATAGGTAAGTAAGTAAGTACAAAGAGAAATAAGGTAAAATAGTTACGAGATGTTATGTATTCTAGAATACTGTACTTATAATAACATTCTCAATGCACATTGCAGTAAACTTCGCCGTAGCTTGGTAACCTCAATGAGTGATTGCTTGTTGTTCATCTCTCGTATCGCACCTGCCATAAAATCTCTCAGAAAATAAGAGAAATCACAACTCTGTCATCATTTGTTAGTAATTGTGTTGGAATTTTAAGACAAGAAAATATCTACAATACCTATATTAAAAAGTCTTCTGCTCTCTACTTCCTAAGAAAGTAATAAAATAAAACTAAATAATAGTGAAGTTTTCCGCCGACACGCATAAAACCATTTTCTAAAACTAATCTTTACACATCACTTTAAGTACATAATCGCACCCTTAAAATGAAAGTGACCTAACTCAAAATTCCTGTAATTTCTGTTTTTGCTATAAACTTACCTTAAAATGCGTACCCTAAAACCCTGTGAAGAAAAAGAGCTCAAATTATGAGTAATAAAAGGACAACCTAATAATCGGTCACTTTCAGTGATCGCTTTATTCATCGATATATACTTTTTTGAAAACTTTCTTTCTCATTTCCCACAAATTCCAATTTTTTACTTAGGTCACTCTCATTCTATGGGTGCGTATTAAGTTGTCACACGCATAACGCATCATCACTATCAGCATTAATGCTACCGAAATTCAGTAATTCGTAGTACCCTAATAATTCAGTAGATTGTAGGTATTGTTATAAAGTTTAATATTCTTTTATTGAACGTAAATTCCCATTAAATTAAATATTTAAAAAAAAGTAGTAGGTATGTAGGGTACGTATATATATGTATGCCCGCATACTTTTCTGCCTTGTCGTACGCCTTGTATAAAGAATTTAAGAATCTAGTTCAATCTAGTTTCATATACATACATACACTATGTGCCATCTGTTGTAAAGATAAATCAACTTTAATTTATATCATTTACAACTAGATGTCACTACCTACCTGAGCACACCTACAGAGCCATCTTGTGTCTAATAGTTATGGTAAAAGTGTATGGAGAACGCCATCTATGGATGAATAGAATTACTAACATTAATAATTTTAAAATAAACATAACAATAGCAATGGCAACACTATATCCAAAGTCTATATAAATCCGACGCCATGTCACATTATCTCTATTTTGATTGGTCGGTTTCAGAAGAGGTCTTCTGCTATTCGTAAAAATGTTCAGTCGTCGAAATCGGAAGCGTCGGTGCGTTTGTCACCATTCATCTAGTGCGGCAGCCATATTACTACGACACCGGCCGGCAGCAATCAAGAAAAAGAATCCAGCCGCATTGCGGCGATCGGTTGTTTATTCTTTTCAAGTAAGTAAAAATAGATTATAAAATTTAATTAAAATCTCATATTTTACGATATTTGCACTGGGTATCTCCAAGACAGGTAAAAATATCTGTCATGGTCGTTTTAATAAGTGCTAAAGTGAGATGCTCACCCATTCGAAAGCACAAGTTTACCTCTGCTTTTGTCAGTTAAGAGCATAACAATCTATTACCCAGAAATATTTTATGGAGCCACGTGTAAAGTGTGGATGTGGAACTAACCTGAAAATTTGTTGTAGGAGTGAATAAGGCCGAGCTAAAATGTATTTATACAACTTGACGTTGCAAGGCTCGACGGCCATTACGCACGCCGTGCATGGCAATTTTTCTGGTACGAAACAGCAAGAAATCGTGATATCACGTGGAAAAACATTAGAACTGCTCCGGCCCGACCCTAACACTGGAAAGGTGCATACGTTGATGAAAGTGGAAATATTTGGGATCATCCGATCGATGATGTCTTTCCGACTAACCGGCGGCACTAAAGGTAATTGACCCCCTAATCGTAAATAACACGTGTCCGTTATAACGCCCATGCCCATGCGTTTTTCGTACAGTCCACGTGACAAGGGCGTAGTTAAATTCTTGCATTCTCTTGCTTTCATATTTCCTACTTAATGGAAAGAGTGATAAACAAAATGCATAGATTAAAACCAGCGCGTCGCTCTTGGCAAATTTTTATATTGCTGAGATGTATGTAGTCATTGGGACAAATAAATTTCATTCATAATTTTTCTTGGCCGCACTACCTAAGAGATTCATGATTAGAATTTTTTTACAGATTACATTGTAATCGGCTCTGATTCTGGTCGCATTGTCATTCTGGAATACATTGGCGCCAAAAATATACTGGAAAAAGTTCATCAAGAAACATTTGGTAAATCAGGATGCAGACGTATTGTACCTGGTCAATACTTAGCTATTGATCCAAAGGGCAGAGCAGTCATGATAGGTAAGAAGCTAAATCATACATATTACTATATACAGGAGTAAATTTGCAGTTCATGCATTTTAGTGTATATCACAGTCTTTACACAGGGATGAATTATAATCTTATTATATATAAATTGTCACGTTGTTTGTCTGTGATGGACTCCTAAACTACTTAACTGATTTTAATCAAATTTGCACACTGTGTGCAGTTTGATCCAACTTGAAAGATAGAATAACTTACATCAATACAAAATAAAAAACTTATGACAGAACGAAGTCTGTCCGGGCAGCTAGTTATAATATAATTATAAAGTGTGGACGGAATCTTAAAATGAAATATTTTATTTTTGAGTCTTAAAATGAAATATTTTATGCTCTGAAGTAAAACAATAAATTTTGTTGGTGCAGTGCAATATAGAATGTCAGTCTATTTAAATAAAAGAGTATATTGCTCACTGATGTCTAATTTTGTCCTTATTATTTTGATTTTAGGTGCTATTGAAAAACAAAAACTTGTCTATATTCTAAATAGAGATGCAGAAGCCCGATTAACTATTTCCTCACCATTAGAGGCTCACAAATCAAACACACTCGTATACCACATGGTTGGTGTCGATGTAGGCTTTGAAAACCCAATGTTTGCCTGCTTGGAAATTGACTATGAAGAAGCTGATGCTGATCCAACAGGTAAGAGTAAAATTATTGTTGAATTTTTTTATTTCATTTAAAATGATTATTTTGAGGTCCGTTATTCTGAGTGACGTTGACGTCAAATCCTCTTTATATGAAAAAATCATTTGCCATTACAAGACATTTTTATTTTGAATTATAAGAACTTAAAAATAATATTTATTGCAGGTGAGGCAGCACAAAAAACGCAACAGACTCTAACATTTTATGAGTTGGACTTAGGGTTGAATCATGTTGTGAGGAAATACTCTGAACCCTTGGAAGAACACGCTAATTTCCTCATCACAGTGCCTGGAGGCAATGATGGTCCTTCAGGTGTCCTTATTTGTTCAGAAAATTACCTTACATATAAGAATCTTGGTGACCAACACGACATAAGATGCCCTATACCCAGACGTCGTAATGATTTGGATGACCCTGAACGAGGCATGATATTTGTGTGCTCAGCCACCCATAAGACTAAATCAATGTTCTTCTTTTTGGCACAAACTGAACAGGGCGATATATTCAAGATCACAATAGAAACCGATGAGGATATGGTCACTGAAATAAAACTCAAGTACTTTGATACAGTACCTGTTGCTACTTCCATGTGTGTTCTCAAGACTGGCTTCCTGTTTGTGGCCTGTGAGTTTGGCAACCAGTAAGTATTTAACTATTAAACAGATGCATGCATGTAAGCATATATGTCATTGGATATTTATTTCAATTACATCTATATTACCTGCTAGAGAAATAATCTCTGAACCAAGGTCCACCTTTTAATGGGGTGAGTGCACACTGATATGAGGTTAACAAAATATATATGTAAATATCAGTATTATCTGTTGTAAAAATTCTTTCACAAATACTTATCAGCAATATTTTATTTCAGCTATCTTTACCAAATTGCTCATTTGGGTGATGAGGATGATGAACCAGAGTTCAGCTCTGCCATGCCATTAGAGGAAGGCGACACATTCTTCTTTGCCCCCAGAACATTAAGAAATTTGGTTCTTGTGGACGAATTAGACTCTTTGTCGCCTATTCTAGGTACTATAAACATCCTGTTATTAAGCATTCCTTAATTATTATTTAATTTTTCATCATGTGATACTAATGACTTGTATACTTTTAGCTTGCCAAGTGGCTGACTTGACTGGTGAAGACACACCTCAGGTTTACTTAGCTTGTGGTCGGGGACCTAGATCATCATTGAGAGCTCTCCGACATGGTCTAGAAGTTGCAGAAATGGCTGTGTCAGAGTTGCCAGGGTCACCTAATGCTGTGTGGACTGTACGCCGCCATAAAGATGGTATGTTTACTGATGTATCCTAATAAACCTTGATAGTACTAGAATTCAATAGTGGTGAAAAGGAGTGCAGATGCAGCGCTAAACTGTTCATATTAATGTAGAATTCTTAAAAAATAGTATCTTGTAGTTACAAAATAAATAGCTTTTCTCATTATACAATTTAACTAACCATCTGATATTTGCTCAACTAACTCACAATAAACACCCAATATGGAGTATAATGATTATATCAATGGTCCGTGTTACTGATTAACTGTGACGCTACCAAAACCACATATGAATACTCCTTTTTATCAACAAGTTACTAATAAAAACCCTGGCTGTTTGTCATACGTAAACACCAGTGGTTTTTCTTTTCAGAATCCTCTCTCCGGCGATGAACCAATAGAGATGCTCACTTCAGAGATACAAAGGTAGGCATCGGTGACTCCCTAACGTTCACCAGAGGCTGTCATCACTTGAAAATAATTTAGTTGTAGAAAGTTCGCTATCTACTCAATCCTAGGTGTATTTTTCTCTTTTGGTTGCAGAGGAATTTGATTCATACATCATTGTGTCATTTGTGAATGCCACGCTAGTGCTTTCTATCGGTGAAACTGTTGAAGAGGTGACGGATTCCGGCTTCTTGGGGACTACGCCTACTCTGAGTTGTCATGCTCTCGGTAACGATGCATTGGTGCAAGTGTACCCTGACGGTATTAGGCACATTCGCGCCGATAAACGTGTCAACGAATGGAAAGCTCCCGGGAAGAAATCGATAGTAAAATGCGCGGTTAATCAACGCCAAGTTGTCATCGCGCTGACTGGAGGAGAACTCGTTTATTTTGAAATGGACCCAGTAAGTATGACTATTGTATACATAAATTTTTGTGTTTATGTATTTTGTACGACGTGTTTGCAAGTGCTGCCTTCGGGTGGCACTTGTGAGGGTGGTACGTAGCTGTCCTATGCAGTGAACAGGCCACAACGTCGAAGAGCATGTTATCTTCCCGCTTGCGGTAGAGGATCGCACTCGGCATATTCCATAGCCAAACTGGAGCCAATCTGACTGTGAAGGTGGCAAAACCATGCCGTGGACATTTATTTACAAAATATTTGTACAGTCTTAATTTGTTTTTACCCTCATACTAATATTGAACTGTTTTCAGACTGGTCAATTGAATGAGTACACGGAGAGAAAGAAGTTGTCGTCTGATGTGTCGTGTATGGCACTTGGGTCTGTTGCTACCGGAGAACAAAGGGCTTGGTTCTTGGCTGTGGGGCTGAGTGATAATACTGTTCGAATCATATCCTTAGATCCAGCTGTAAGTATAATTAAACTGTTTTTAATGTGAACCTTTGTAAGATTTTATTTTTAAAATGATGATAAAAGGACACCACTGAAATTTTGTGATTATAACAACCCAAAAACGCGTTATTCTTAAACATTACTGATGCAATCTATTTATTTTTTCAACTTGTAAACATTATTTCTTTTGTATAATTGAATAATTTTTTTTTAGGATTGTCTATCGCCACGCTCGATGCAAGCTTTACCAGCGGGCGCCGAATCTTTATGTATAGTCGAGCAGCCATTTGAAAGTGGAGCCAAATCTGCACTCCACCTCAATATTGGTTTAAGCAATGGTGTATTACTGAGAACCACTTTAGACTCTGTTAGTGGCGACTTAGCAGACACAAGAACCAGGTATGTAAATATTTTTTTGTTTTTGCTAACATTGTGACTTTTCAATGATGTAAACATTTTCGCTCCGTGTTTCATCTGAAATACTATGACGATTAATTAACCAGATCTGAGATACTTTCCTAAAAATGAACATAACCCAAAATACTTGGCGGGCACTATAGTAGCTTGTACTTTGTAGGTACCTTGGTTCGCGGCCTGTGAAGCTCTTCAAAGTTCGTGTGCAAGGTTCTGAAGCAGTGCTGGCTGTCTCATCGAGGACTTGGCTTGGTTACCACTACCAAAATAGATTTCATCTGACACCACTTTCATATGAATGTTTGGAATATGCTGCTGGTTTCAGTTCAGGTAAATAGTTAAATAATGAGGTAAATTCTTAAATAAAAAAATTCTTCTAATACCTATCTGAAAAATATTTAAGTATCTATAATAATGTTTACAACTTTGTCTGAGGAAAATAGTGTAGATATAGACTAAATGCACCGATATCACCGGTGTAGCCCGTCAAATGCATCGCCGCTTTGACAACTCCTTTGGTGTTAACTATGTCGGAAGACAACGATGTCCACTTTCCATCTGGTGGCTTGTCTGCTCGGTCTCCTCTTTATATTTACTATGTGTCCATTCGAAAAAAAAAGATTGTATTTAAATATAAGTTCGACGTGTTTGTGAACGCTGCTTTCGGGCGGCGTTTGCAAGTGCGGTGCGTAGCTGTCCAATACAGTGATAACGCCGCGACGTCGTAGATCATGTCTGCCTCCCGCTTGCGGTAGAGGACGACACTCGGCATATTCCATAGCCAAACCGGAGCCGCTCAGGCTGTGAGGGTGGCAAAACCATGCCGTGGACATACTAATAATTTCATAAGCTGGTGAACAAAAGTTATTGCATGATATAAGTTTTGAGCACAAAACTGCAAAATAAAACAATTTAAGCACTTTTGGCGATTTTGTTACTTTTTTTACTTGTGATACAATACCTAGATGATAAGAAGAAATCATAAAAAAGATTTCCGGGAAAAATATGTAATTGCACCATTTTGTTTGCTAGCTTATCTACTATACTTCTCAATGTTGGTTGAGAGTACTTTTGATTGAGCAGCAACTTAAACCAAATTTTTATTACAGAACAATGCGCCGAGGGTATCGTAGCAATTTCCTCGAACACGCTCAGGATTTTGGCATTGGAAAAGTTGGGGGCGGTGTTCAACCAAACTACTGTACCGTTGGAATACACGCCGCGAAAGTTTATCATAAACTCTGATAATAATCACATAATAATTTTGGAGACTGATCACAATGCCTATACGGATGAAATGAAGAAACAAAGAAGGTATGTAAAACATTATTAATAAAATGAATAGGTTGAGGTTTATACTTCATTCTAATGATGACATCAACACACAAAGCTGAATTTTATGTAGAGTAACCTGCAGTACTGAGTTATTTAATTTGTTGAAAAATGTTGATCATTATTAGCAAGGATGTGTGAGATAACATTTTGTTTTTCAGAATTCAAATGGCTCAAGAGATGCGTGAAGCCGCGGCCGGCGGCGGTCCAGACGAACAGCAGTTGGCAAATGAAATGGCAGACGCATTTCTCTCTGATGTCCTCCCTGAAAGTGTATTCTCATCGCCCAAAGCAGGAGCAGGTTAGTAAATATTATATAATAAGTATAGTAAACACTAGCCACATTCTCTGGGCAAGAGCAGACATGTTATGTAAGCAGTTTGACTCTAATCGATTGTGGCCATATTATGTCCATGCGTTAATCCCAGATGAATTTAGTAATTCATTTGATTCTAGCATTGGAAACACCTTAATTTTTGAACCGTTTTTTTATTGCTTTTAATTAGTTATGTTGATGTACAAATATAATATGGATTAATCGAAATACTCTGTTCTTTTTAGGTATGTGGGCATCACAAATTAGGGTAGTTGACATGAGTGTTGGTGGTCAACCAACCACTCTGTACAAGGTTCAATTGGAGCAGAACGAAGCGGCGGTGTCGTTGTGTTTAGTGCGCTGGGCATCTCACACTGATCACACCGCACAACACTTGGTTGTTGGGGTCGCTAAAGATGTCATTCTATCACCCCGATCCTGCTCTGAAGGCTTCTTACATGTATATAAGGTAATAATACTGCTCTTTAAATGGAAATTTTTGGTAATTTTGTTAAATTGAAAGCAGTAAAGTAAAGCTCCTATTATTTTTTCAGATACATAACACAGGAAAATTGGAACTATTGCACAAAACTCCTGTAGATGAATACCCTGGTGCTGTGGCACCATTTAATGGTAAACTTTTGGCTGGCGTCGGCCGCATGCTGAGACTGTATGATATCGGCAGGCGAAAACTTCTCAGGAAGTGCGAAAATAGACATATTCCAAACCTAATTGCAGACATAAAGACTATTCGTCAACGAATATACGTATCGGATGTCCAAGAGTCTGTAGTTTGTGTGAAATTCAAGAAACGGGAAAACCAGTTGATTATTTTTGCCGATGACACGAATCCCAGATGGATAACAAACAGTTGTATACTGGATTACGATACAGTGGCGATGGCCGACAAATTCGGTAATGTGGCTGTGATGAGACTGCCGCAATCAGTAACAGATGATGTTGATGAAGATCCTACAGGAAATAAAGCACTCTGGGATAGAGGTAAATTAATTTCTTCATCTTAATTTTCTACATCTTTGTACTCTACAAGTAACTGTTTATGATGATACATTACAAAATCACACATGCTAGACTAATGAAAATTAATGATTATTTGTTTAAATCTGAGACAATTCTTCGAAAACCATGTTAGGACATCATCTACCTGACATACTAAATCAATTCCTATTTCCAGGGCTTCTAAACGGCGCATCACAAAAGGGTGATATTACAGTGAACTTCCACGTGGGTGAAACAATTACGTCACTACAAAGAGCCACCCTAATCCCTGGCGGTTCAGAAGCCTTACTTTACGCCACCATCAGTGGATCGCTCGGCGTATTGTTACCCTTTACATCTCGCGAGGACCACGACTTTTTCCAACATTTGGAGATGCACATGAGAAGCGAGAATTCGCCACTATGTGGACGGGATCATTTGTCCTTTAGAAGTTATTATTACCCAGTGAAGGTTAGTACATAGTATAGCACTAGCATATAATAGCACTATAGTTGTAAAGTAGATAATGTACATCCACAGTAAGTCAACGGGTATCTTCTATAAGAAGACACTTGTGTTACAACTGTGGTAGAGCGAGTATCTCCGTGCGGCAGGGCTTCGCCCTCCGTGCTGGCGGGCCGGCCCTGCTGCTGGTGACGACGTCCCGGAGAGTCAGACGCGTCGACCATCGACACTTCTGTAGTTGTTTGGAACGAACAGATACTCAATTTGAACTGGTCAATGTTCATGTCGGTTATTGCAGTAACACTGTCGAACGCTCAAAATATACACCGCACATATTGGTGTTAATAAATTGACTATATATAAAAGTTTGCAGTTGACTAACAATGGTTTCGAAATCATTTGACCAGTTTGATTTTACGCCCGTTTTTGCTACTTCAGTCCTGAAATTGATGTGATTTTACATATACTTTACAATAGGTTTATCTTTATTACAGAATGTGATAGACGGCGACTTGTGTGAGCAGTTCAACTCTCTGGAGCCTGCGAAACAAAAGGCCATCGCGAGCGATCTGGAACGAACTCCTGCTGAAGTGTCAAAGAAGCTGGAAGACATACGAACCAGATACGCTTTTTAGGTTAAGATTTTTCTCTGTAATTTACTTTTAAGGTAATAAATGCGTATGTAAGATTATTTTGAATTTTATTGACTACTCTAGACTCTTACTAGTAAAACTACTACTTACAGAGATACAAGTTTACGTTGATTCTAGACTAATAGTAACAGCCAAGCAGTTAAAAACTTGTTAGTTCCAGTTGCTCAATGACTAAAATAATGACGGGTTCCGGGCTAATTGTATTAAGCGACACTGGGCGATATAGACATGTATATTTGGAATCAGCAAAATTTTCTGCGTCGTTTTGAGCTGGGTTTGGTGACGATCGGAGCACTTTTGTCGCTTAAAACAACCGCATTTTTGGGCCCGTTTTGGACTGCAATGTATGAAGCGACACAAAATATTGACAAATTTAGGAACTGTGTACCAAATACCAGAGAGTCGTTTAAACCTTTTTTCCTGGAGCAAACAATTTACAGGAAACGTACGTTAAAGCATTTAGCCTGACCTTATAAATATATAGAAACTAGCTGTTGCCCGCAGCTTCGCATGCGGAATTTATTCTTATCATATTTGTACCCCTTGCAGATGAAAATTTAAAAACAGGTTAATTTATATTGAAGTACTTATATTTTTGGAATTTATATACTGAAACCTACGATACAATCACAAATCTTTCCTCCGGGTACGGATTTTGAAAAATAAACAACATTAACATTAATTTGTTTTTCTTTTCCATGAAAAATATTGAAAAACTCGAAAACAATATGTATTCCATCAATTAAATGAAGAACGTTTGTTTCAAATTTAAAGCAAGACGTTGGTATTTTAAAAATATTCCATACTAAGTTTCATCTTGTTTCCCGGGAAAACTTTTAATTTAATCGCGATGAAAAGTTTTTTAAAACGTGATCCAAAGTATAAGGAATAACTTAACTAATTTCCGTCGAAATCAGTTCAAACAAACAGACAATAATACCCCTGTCCTTTTCTCTCCCTCTCCCGCTCCCTGTCCCTCTCCCGCCCCCTGTCCCTCTCTCTCTCCCGCTCTCGGGCCCTCTCCCGCTTTCTGTCCCTCTCCCTCTCCCTCTCTCTCTCCCGCTCCCTGTCCCTCTCCCTCTCCCATTCTCGGTCCCTCTCTCGCTTCCTCTCACCTCCCGCTCCCGTCCGTAAAGTCCTCTACACAAATTTTTTGTTTCTCACTATAAGCTTACATATTAATTTTCATATATCTGAGTTTGAAATTGACAAAGTTCTGGAAAAACTTGCAACCTCTTTATTTACCTCTTAGGGGATGAATTTCGAGACAACAGTGGTACAGTTATTTTTTGTGTCTAACTATAAGCTTATATACAAATTTTCACCCTTCTTACTTCAAAACTGACGAAGTTGCCATACCAACTTGCATAAGCTTATTCAACCCTTTGGGGGTTGATTTTCAAAAAAAAAAAACATAATTTTTAAATTTTCTTTCCAATCTTGAACTAATATATAAATTTTCAAGTTTTTTACTTCAAAACTGACGAAGTTGCCATACTAACTTGCACTTCCTAATTAATTAACCCTTCAGGGGAGGATTTTCCAAAAATAAAAACACATTACTGATTCTTTCTAATCTTGAGCTAATATATATTTTTTTATGTTTTTAAATTCAAAAATGACGAAGTTGCGTAGTAAGTAAATTAGCCCTTTAAGGGATGATTTTCAGCTAAATTTTAACTTTTGTTAATAACAATAAACTTACATAAAAATTTTCATATTTATAACTCTAAAACTGACGAAGTTGATTTGTATGTAAATGACTTCCAACCCCTATTTTTAGGGGATGAATTTCGAGAAAACAGTGGTACAGTTATTTTTTGTGTCTAATTATAAGCTTATATACAAATTTTCACCCTTCTTACTTCAAAACTGACGAAGTTACCATACTAAATTGCGCCGTCTAAATTAACCCTTTACGGGATGATTTTCCAAAAAACATAATACTTACAAACTTTGTTTCTAAACTGGAGCTAATATGTAAATTTTCATGTTTATAACTTCAAAAATGACGAAGTTGCCTACTAAGTACCATCCATTAAATTAACCCTTTAAGGGATGATTTTCCAAAAAAATGTGTTAAACTTAATTTCTGTTTATTACTATAAACTTACATACAAAATTTCATATTTACAACTCAAAAACTAACGAAGTTGGTTTGTATGAAAATGACCTCCAACCCCTATTTGTAGGGGATGAATTTCGAGAAAACAGTGATACAGATATTTTTTGTGTCTAACTATAAGCTTTTATACAAAATTTCACCCTTATTTCAAAACTGACGAAGTTGCCATACTAATTTGCGCCGTCTTAATTAACCCTTTAGGGGATGATTTTCCAAATAAACATAATACATACTTACAAATTTTGTTTCTAGTCTGGAGCTAATGTGTAAATTTTCATGTTTTTAACTTGAAAAATGACGAAGTTGCCTACTAAGTACCATTCATTAAATTAACCCTTTAAGGGATGATTTTCAAAAAAACTTGTTATAGTTAACTTTTGTTTATTACTATAAACTTACATAAAAAATTCGTATTTATAACTCTAAAACTGACGAACTTGATTTGTATGTAATATTTTGATTTGTATAATTGAATTTCAACCCCTATTTTTAGGGGATGAATTTCGAGAAAGCCGTGATACAGTTATTTTTTGTGTCCAACTATAAACTTATATACAAATTTTCACCCTTCTTACTTTAAAACTGACGAAGTTGCCATACTACTTGTACAACCTTATTCAACCCTTTAGGGGTTGATTTTCCAAAAAAAACACATAACCCTTAAATTTTGTTTCTAATTTTGAACTAATATATAAATTTTCATGTTTTTAACTTCAAAAAAGACAAAGTTGCGTACTAAGTTAAATTGAAGAAATTAACCCTCTAAGGGATGATTTTCCAAAAAAATGTGTTGAAGTTAACTTTTGTTTATTACTATAAACATACATAAAAAAATTCATACTTATAACTCTAAAACTGACGAAGCTGATTTACATGTAAAAGACTTCCAACCCCTATTTTTAGGGGATGAATTTCGAGAAAACAGTGATACAGTTATTTTTTGTGTCTAACTATAAGCTTATATATAAATTTTCACCCTTCTAACTTCAAAACTGACGAAGTTCCCATACAAACTTATACAACCTTATTCGACCCTTTAGGGGTTGATTTTCCAAAAAAACACATAACCCTTAAATTTTGTTTCTAATTTTGAACTAATATATAAATTTTCATGTTTTTAACTTCAAAAATGACGAAGTTGCGTACTAAGTTAAATTGAAGAAATTAACCCTTTAAGGGATGATTTTCCAAAAAAATGTGTTAAAGTTAACTTTTGTTTATTACTATAAACTAACATAAAAAATTTCATATTTATAACTCTAAAACTGACGAAGTTGGTTTGTATGAAAATGACTTCTAACCCTTATTTGTACCCCTTAGGGGATGAATTTCCAAAAATCCGTTCTTAGTGGACGTCTTCTTAGCAGGAACTATCTACCTACCAAATTTCATCTTAATCGATTCGGCAGTTTCTGAGATTTTTTGTTTAATCAGCGGTGTGTCGCTTTTCAATTTTATATATATAGATGTCGTTTAATACAATAAAATTAACCTCTTCGTTAAATTCTTAACCAGTGTCGCCTAATACAATTAGCTTTACCATATAAATAAATATAAAAGAATGTCGTTTAATACATTTATGGCTTGTTTCAGAATCTTCAAGTAAGTCCGAAGTAAGCTATTCGTTGGTTAACTTATTTATTTATTTATTTATTAACACACCAACAGCTTACATACAATACATTATTATTCTTAACATTACGAGTACTACAACATGATCCGGTATGCTTGCCAATTACAGGTGCGTACATCATTCTTAGTAGCTACATGTTATCTGACAAAAAAAAACACAAAATTTGTTTTTCATAACAAGCAGTGTAGTATTAAATTTCTTTAACTCTATGTATTAAAAGCTAGGTACAGAAATGTGCGGTAAGTTTTTTTTTCAGGCTTAAACCTGAATCGTGAAAGATATCCAGATCATTGATGGTCGCAGATAATCGATTATACTCGGAGCATATTCGTGATAGTGGGGAGTGCCTGAGAGCATTTGTCCTGCTTGAAGGCACAAACAGAATTTTGATAATAGGCTGTCGTGGATAGCTGTAGGGGATGTTAATTTTAATATTGCTTAATAAGTCACTACAGGTCATTATTCCAGACAGCAGTTTTTTTAGGAATGCAACATCGAGTAATGAACGGCGATTACGGAGCGAAATCATTTTAAAATGTTTGAGACGAAGATCGTAGGTGGTTCTATGAGAGATGCCTGTGCAGTGAAATGCTAGATGTCTTGTGAAGGACCTCTGTAATTTTTCAATTCGTTGTGAATGTATCGTATACTGCGGACTCCAAACAACAGATGCAAACTCAAGTTTGCTCCTAACCAAAGCATTAAATAGGATTATTTTTGTGTTTGCAGAAATAAACCCCTTAGTATTTCGCATTAAAAACCCTAGCATTTTTGCAGCTTGGTTAACGGTTGCATTAACGTGGGTCCTAAATGTCAATTTGGTATCCGTTATCACGCCCAGGTCGCGTATTTCGTGAACCTCCTGCAGTAAATCTGAATTAAGTTTATATGTTGATTTTAATATATTTTTCTTTCGCGTGTATTTAATGTGGTAAGACTTCTTTGAGTTTAGAACCATAGAATTTTCATAACTCCACTTATTTATTCTGTCAAGGTCACTTTGTATTTGCTTCACGTCATTTACTGAATTTATTGTTTTATATATTTTAAGATCATCAGCAAATAGTAAGCATTTGCAGTTATGGATCGAAGATGTTATGTCATTAATGAACACTGAGAATAATACTGGACCAAGATGGGATCCTTGGGGTACTCCAGAATTTGCAAGATACTCGTGGGATCTGTGGCCATTCAGCACCACAAACTGGAGTCTTTTTGCCAGATATGATCTAAACCACTCCAATAAGGACCCAGTAACTCCGTATCTTTTTAGCTTGCACAGAAGACGCAAATGGCAAACCTTGTCAAAGGCGCTAGAAAAGTCCATATAAATGGTGTCTACTTGTTGGCCTTTATCAATTTCGCTACTGAGGTAAGTCGTAAAGGACACCAAGTTTGTTTGAGTAGAGCGACCTTTCCTGAATCCATGTTGATCCTCTGATATAACAGTGTCAAAGTGACGTGTGATAATAGGGCAAACAAGAGATTCAAATAATTTTGGAATACATGAGAGAATGGATATAGGTCGATAGTTTTTGACGTCTTTGTTATCTCCTTTTTTGTAAACTGGTACAATTTTGGCTTTCTTCCACAAATCAGGAAAAACGCCATCAGTTAGAGACCTATTAAATAAAAGCTTCAGAGGAAGAGAAAGAGCGTTACCGCAGCGTTTTACAAAGACGGGTGGAATCTCGTCAGGGCCCGCACCCTTATATACATCAAGTTTCTTAACAGCTCGCAAAATGTCTCGCTCGCTAAATTTGATCCCGCACAAATTAGTCAATTGGTTCTCTGAAAAGACCGCATGGTCCACGTTGTCAGGTGATACGCTGCCACTGAATACTGATGAAAAACTATCAGCAAACAGTTCAGCTATTTGTGTGCCAGTGTTTGCAGTTTTGCTGCTGTAGACCATCTCAGCTGGTATGGTAGTATCACCGCCCCGTCTATCTTTAATAAAGCCCCAAAAGGATTTGGGATTTTTATAGATATTACTTTCAATATGTTTTTTGTAATTACGAAGACATAAATCAGTAAGTTTTTGACTACGCTCCCGAAGTAGTTCGTATTCCAATCTATCTCTTGGGTTTTTATATTTTATATAATTTCGCCTCTTATTTTCTTTCTCACTAATTATCTTTCTCAGTGAAGTCTTAAACCAAGTAGGATATTTACTATTTTTTGGTTTATATTTTGGGATGTAAGTTGCTATAACTGTATTTATAATTTGATAAAAAACTGTTGTCATCTCATTTACATTATGACAAGTATTAAACTCATTTAACCAATTAGTATTCTTCAGATGATTTATGATTCTGTTGTAATCAGCCTTAAAAAAGTTGTATCGTGGGCTTATAGCTGGTTTAAGGGACTGGGGTATTGTATCCGGAATAGTAATTAATAAGGGGGGATGACGGGGGTCAAGTTTGCTAACATTATTGATGGACTTTGTGACTTTCAAGGTTGGACAATTGGTAAGGACAAGATCTAATATTTTATCATCTACATTGGATATATTGTTTATTTGTGTTAGACTATTAAGTGACATAAAGTCAATAAGTGAAAGGCCTAGCTTGGTATTATAGTTCATTGCTTTACACGGACCATTGTCAGAATCACGACTCCATCCTATGAAACTCAAATTGAAGTCACCCAATACAATGACCTGGTCAGTTTTATTTATCATGTCGCTACTGTTATCTAAGAAGCGTGTAAGATGATCGAAGTTGACCGGCGGAGGTAAATAAACCGCACAAATAGCTACTCTAGTGACAACATTATTTATCCTAACTTCGATTGAGACCCATAGGTCTTCTGCACTACTTTCCCAGTTAGTTAACCTGGAAGAAGGAATATCCTTAGACACAGCAATCAAGACTCCCCCTCCATCTTTCTTAGAGTACTCTGAGCACAAGCGATCCCTTCTGTACAAAATGTAACGTTTGTCAATAAATTCACTATTTTTAATATTACTCTGGAGCCAAGTTTCTGTAAAGACGATTACATTATAGTTATTAATTAAAATATTTTTGAAAACATCCTCAGTTTTGGTTCTTAAACCCCGCACATTTTGATAGTATAGTGTTACAGCCATTATTGCAGACGTTATACCTAAATCAGATTTTACTCCTAACTACTAATACTAAACAATAAATTTTAAACTTTCTTCGTCCTTGATGTTAATTGCGTGACTTTGTTCGTTTTTCCTCACAAGGATTCTTCCATCCCGTATCCACACAAACTTGTATCCGTTCTCCTTAGCTTTTATGCGAGTCATGGCGTGAAGCTGTTTATTTGAAAGCGTTAGATGTTCAGACACAAAAACGGGCTCGCGACGTCCTCCTATACCAAGGTGCTCAGTGTTAAGCTTGTCATCACGATTTTTATTTTTATTGAACCTGGTCACTGCAGCAAGCATTTCATCTCGACGACGTTGACTGCAAAGCTTAACAACTACAGAGCGGGGACGATTACTCTCCTTTTTGAACTTAGAAATTCTGGTCACATGCAGTACATCTGTTCCAACAATGGGACTCCCAACTATACTGCCAAGTTGTTCTACAGTTTTCAGTAAGTTTTCTGATTTGTGTTCAGGGATACCGGTAATTTCTATGTTAGTTACACGCATATTCTGTTCAATCTGACCCAGCCGTTCCGTGAGGTTCTTAACTGTTGATTCCAGGATTTCATTTTTAGAAACTAAATTCTTAACAGTTTCATTTTTCTCATTTATCGAAGCTAATAGCGCATCATACTGTTTGCTCATGAAGGATAAGGATTCTTGAAAGCCCGATATCTGGGTATTTAGATTAGCTAAATTTTGCGAGACTAAGTGTGTGATGGTTTCAGTAATTTCTTGCTTGATTATTTGGCGCAATTTGTCCTCGGTTACGTATGTATCACTGTTGTCCGGTTTAGAGCGCTGGTGTTTTATTTGCTTCGTAACATTGCTCTCTACCTCAGGATTTAGAAGGTGGCTGTCTTCTGAGACATCAGGAATATTAATAACACTTATAGGAGTACTTGATTCGTCAGTTTTTGGTGACTTGCTGGTACATGCATCGCAATTCCATTTATTCTTACTTTCAGGATCTAATAGGTAGAATCTTCTTGACGACAAGTTAGCGCATAGTAAGTCATATCCAAGCTTGCATGTGCTACAAATCAAATACTCCTTCTTTGGAAGTTTATTCTTACATCCAGAACAAATTTTTATAGAGGACGACATAGCGACCAAAAACAAAATAAAAAATATATATTTATTTTAAAACTTCGTTGTATTGATTTTCTCTGTATTTTCTTAAATTTTTTTTTTGTAAATAAATAATTTCTATAAAAATTGTATGAAAAAAAAGTTGCGATTTGTGAGAATCGATCTTGCACCTCCTAGGGATTAAGTAGCGTACTTGCACCCCTAGACTACGATGATCACAACCAAGTGCAGTGAAATTGTTGACATGTTCAATGTGTTAGCAATGTACTTGTTTAATTGAGAATGAACTTATCAAGAGTCCAAAGTCCATTCCTTTGTTCTTCGAACGGAATATTGTTTCGCCAACGGAAGATTTTAAAACTGTTTTTGTTCTTTTACACTTATTGTCGCACTTTTCTCACACAATTTTATCACAGTTAGGTAGCTTTTATTGTATTAAATAAAATGGTATAAAATAATATGGAATAACTTTAAAATATACACTGATTTGCAATTATTTTGTCTTAGAACACAGATAACACGTCTACCGCCCGCAACTGTTGTTATTAAAATAAAATAAAAACTTGACATTTCGTGTATGTAAAATGACACTAACGTCACTTTAACCGGCGAATAGCTTATTCAGGACTCTACTTGAAGATGGTGAAACAAGCCCTTAGCGTCTTTGTCAAATTCATGACATGTTACTGCTGTTCCTAGGTGATTGTCATTTTAAATAAAAAACTAATTTATAATTATTAACAAGATAGGTAGGTACACTCTCTGTATGTACCTTTTAATTTATCAATGTTTTAATCACCAATTTCTGCAAACTTCAATATTCAAGTATGATTAAAAACAAAAAATCAGTCGCATAAAATATTCAGCCATACATTAATAAGTTTAAGATAAGGTATTTAAATCAATTAGCTTAGGTTTGAAATATGACCAACTCTTTGATTAAAGCACTTTGCTTAGGGCCATTATTTGCATGCCTAGGCATTTAAGTCATTTAGCTTGGAACAAGAATTAATAAACCTAGTCATTTAGCCTGGAACAAAAAAAGTAAAATATGGGTCATTTTGTATTAAGCGACATTTATCTTCGTTAAAAATAGGAATATTACAAAAAAAATATGAATCTGATTATGGGGAATATGTTATAAAAACAGTAATACCCTTCTTTTGGAAAAAAATATGCGATTTGCTAAAGTTATTCTTTTTTTTTAAATCGAAACTAAACTGCTCTGGTGTAAAGCTTCAAAAATGTCGGTTAATACAAATAGCCCGGAACCCGTCGATAAAATTGTACTACTAACCTTTTATTTTAGATAAGCACTAAATATGAAAACCTGAATGAGTGTTGGGTGCTTATTTTATAAGAAAAACCTGTAACAGCTTCCTTGTTTCAACGCAAATCAAGTCGGCTTAGCTGATACACTCCACTCCTCTTCTTGATTTTAAATTCTCCAAAATCAGGTAATCCTCAATGATTTTATAATAATATCCAGATCCGGCTCGAAGGACCATGTTGCGAAGAGGTGTACTTAGACACTTAATTATTCCAAAGAAAATTACTTAAAATTTTAACAATATTTATTCATGGTAGACGCCATTACAGTAAAAATGAGAAAAAAAATCCTATACAGAAAAGTCATCATTCACACTATGACGTCGATTTATATTTCATTATAATAGAAATAAACTGCCAGGAGCTCGAACTAATCATTAGAGTTAATTTCACTCAGCATTTCCCTGATCGTGACTATAATCCGTTATGAAATTACGTTACCACTCGGAATACTTACAATGTTTCATTAGTGCACAAAGCGTAACGTGGACAACACACCATAGTGGGTATAATCATAAAAACGTTAAACAGAACTTCGTATAGAATCAAAACCCTGTAATTGTAATCGCTCATTTACACGCGCGTGTAGCGGATCGTCTCGTGGCGCGTCCGTAAGCCACGCCCCCTACGCGCGTGTGAACACCACGCGAGCACTCGCGCGAGCCCCTTTGGCCGCGCTTAACAAACCGCTCCCGCCGCGAGCCCGCGAGCCACGAGACGCGCCGCTGTCTGGTCCGCGAGCGCCCTGTTCACACGCGCGCGTCTCGCGGATTGTCTCGTGGCTCGCGCGCGCGTGTAAATGGGGTATAATACCGCTGTGATACGGTTATTGGTTTTAGTACTTTTTGTCCAAGTTCGCTAGGGGACTGCCATTGAATTTCAATGAACAACGGAAGGTAGGTACCTGATTTACAATAAAAACATCTACTTACCTACAATGCACACGTTACTGTTCCATTCCACATCCTATAGTTATTTTTTGGGGTTCCCTACATCCGATGAAGATGAAATCCCTTGAATACCCTACAATGGTGTTTGTAAGTATGTCACGAGCGATTTTGTTCAAACCTTCGCACCCACAGCAAAAACAAATGAATCCTAGGGAATAAAATGTATTTTTGTAAGAATTTTGCTATTTTAAATAGCATAGAATATAAAACGCATGCTACAATGCATTTTGTGGCGTAGTACACTACACTAGTACGTTTACGTTTATGGAAATTTATATGTACCCACGGACGTAAAAAAAGACGGACGTAATCCCAAGAAAAAATTCAGTGAAGCACCCATGTAATACCAACTCTGTATTCGTACAAGTACACACACTCACACATTGACACCATAATGCTATGACATTGACACCATCGCGAATCAAAAATCACAAAATTACGCACACATGATAAGTGAGCTGTCATTGCTATGCTTCACTCTCGATTAGACAAGGTTACGTCCGTTATTTTTTTACGTCCGTGTATGTACCTAAATTTTCCAAGTAATTTACATTTAATACTACTTATTAACAATATTAATTACCACTTAATGTTATTAAGTTAGTATTAGTCTACTTTGCAACAATCCGCGGATAACATGTATGATGGTATATACTTTAAGACATGCGTGGCACCTCCCTCCCTCCCACAACGGAAACATGCACTACAATAATAAAAAGTATATACCAACATACATACCAGCACCAACACGTGTTTCGCCCCGAAACGGAGCATCATCAGGGTAAGTTGACTCTACGATGGTTAGTCGCAAAGTGAACATCGTTCACTGAGCGTGGCGTATTTATACCCTACTCGCCCACTGGTTATCTAATGACGTTGTTGATAATTAGTGATTCACGCCGGCAGAAACCGGGTCTGACGTAATCTGGTGATTATTACTGTTGGAAATCCTCAGTAATGGCGAGTTGGATACATTAATTTGTTCATTCAGCAGTGTAAAACTTGGGTTATTATTATGTTTTATTATTTCTAACTGCTCTAGTATATTTAATTTAAAACCCTTTTCCGATTTATGTAATATATTGTATGTATGTATGGTATGTACTGAAATTGGACCGAGATAGGTTAAACTAGAACGATATTTATTGGGAGTTATATCCCAATAAATATCGTTCTAGTTTAACCTATCTCGGTCCAATTTCAGAGCGAATCGCAAAAACGCTCCGTCGTAACAACATCTTCGTTGCATTCAGAACAAACAATTCTTTGCAATCTATAACAAACTGTAAAGATAAAAGAGGTAGACATGAACAATCAGGTGTCTACAAGATTGTTTGTCCTGATTGTAATGGCGTGTACGTGGGTCAAACTGGTAGAAATTTTGACACACGTTACCGGGAACATATGGCCGCATATAGGAATGGTCACGCGGATAAATCTAACTTTGCTAAACATTTAATAGAATCAGGTCACAGTTTAACTAGTAACCATACATACAATATATTACATAAATCGGAAAAGGGTTTTAAATTAAATATACTAGAGCAGTTAGAAATAATAAAACATAATAATAACCCAAGTTTTACACTGCTGAATGAACAAATTAATGTATCCAACTCGCCATTACTGAGGATTTCCAACAGTAATAATCACCAGATTACGTCAGACCCGGTTTCTGCCGGCGTGAATCACTAATTATCAACAACGTCATTAGATAACCAGTGGGCGAGTAGGGTATAAATACGCCACGCTCAGTGAACGATGTTCACTTTGCGACTAACCATCGTAGAGTCAACTTACCCTGATGATGCTCCGTTTCGGGGCGAAACACGTGTTGGTGCTGGTATGTATGTTGGTATATACTTTTTATTATTGTAGTGCATGTTTCCGTTGTGGGAGGGAGGGAGGTGCCACGCATGTCTTAAAGTATATACCATCATACATGTTATCCGCGGATTGTTGCAAAGTAGACTAATACTAACTTAATAACAATGGATTTCCGCAAAGTAACGCCTGATACTATTAACTATACCACTTAATGCTAATTAAAAGACTAGTAGGTGTGTTGTATTATAGATAACCATGCAAATGAGAAGCTTATGGAAGCGGAAAAAGTACAGGAAGGAAGCTTAAGAGGTCAGGGATAATAAAGTTGTACCAAGTATTTTACTTAGTCATGTTCTTGTTCTAACAAGTGTTTTATTTATAAAGAAAAGAAATACAATTTGATGTCGACACAATAGGTAGGTACACCATTATTATTCTAAGGGTACACCTGAACAAATTGAAATTTCAAAATATTTTTTATTCCGCGGCGCCTAGGCCTGTACATTTAAAATACCTACAAATGTGGTAAGCTGGTGGTAGGGCCATTCGAGGGATTATATACGTATTGGTAATATTGATTTTAATTGTTAATTAATACCTACCATTATTACTATTATTATTTCTCCATAGGGTTCGCCTGGATAGCTACCACCCTTGAGCATGAATCAGCCACCAAACGACTCGTCTTATTCCGGCTGGGGGCTCAAGAGCCAGTTTTTTCTTTCTTTTTCTTCTCTTTTTCTTGGCTTCAGTGATGCCTTTGGTGTCGCTGATGTCCATAGGCGACGATAGCCACTTACCATCAGGTTGATCGTCAGCTCGTTTGCCGGCTATTTCCATAAAAAAATTAAAAAATGTGCAGCCCTCAAAGCCTATTGAACAGGGGACAGACTTACGAGCGCTAGCTAAATTGATAGGAAGGTAGGTACTTTATAACAACTCTATGTGAGGTACTTATGGGTAATTCTATTTCTTCATTTGTGATTGATAGTCCCTTTAGTATGTACTTAAGAGTTCATAAATATTTTATAGAACTGAAATGAATCCAAATGTGAACGTTTATGAAGATTTTTGGATATCATAATTCACAGTCACAGAGAGTCCACGTCCAGATCAAGAAAATAAATTTTCTCTTTGTATTTCGTGTGAGACCACACACGCGGACAAAGCAGCGGGTGGAAATTAGTATAACATTAGTAATTCTTTGCTCACTAATGTGGACAGTCGTCATAACAATGGTCAGTTTACAAATTTTATCTACCAGTTTTAACAAAGTGACATTTATATCATTTTCGCGTTTAGTAAGCCGCATCTAAATATTCATAGGAAGATTTACCTACCTGTTCGTATGTATTTAGGTTGTAGCTTGTAGACGATCTAAATTCCGAAACTACTGGCCAAACATAGTGATAATAATGCCATAACAATTTCCAGTGCGACGTGAATTCTGAGTCGTGGCCTAAATGCAAATGAGAAAAATACCACATTTCGTAGCTAGCACGTGAAACAAACGTTACTATGACGACTTTATCGACCCGCGGCTTTTCCGAGGCTTTCGTCTGAAACATTCCCACTTGCGTGACACGCGCTGAAACAAGGGCTTCGAAGCACGTCTAGACGCGACGCCGCGACCGCGGTGGAGGGCGCCCGGTATCGCGGTACCGGTAATACGGCGTGTGGTAACAACGGCCCAAAGTGCAGCCGCATGCTCTGTACGCTCATTGTTGCTCGTGGGAGTGATCGGAGTGGACGAAGGGGAGCCGATCTCGGACAATGGGTGCACGCGCGAAACGAGCCGACACGCGCGGTCGCCGATGCGCGAGCGACCGTTTTTAAAAATACTCCGGGCCACTCATTAGCCGGCACCGTAACTGCGCTGCGGTTGGAGGAAGCAGTGCAATACGGGGCAATTAGAAAGTGTAATGTATAGTGCGGTGCGATGTTGTCAGTCAGCAAGCCGGCGTCGTTAGTCCAGCAGAAGAAACAGCAGTGGGCGCGAGAGAGAGGTGCGTACTCGGAGCCCTGGCGGCTGGACCCCAGGCCGCTGCATCACACGCTGCGTTACATTTTGAAACAGACTTCAGTCACGATTTCTATTTCGCGTGTTTCACACCCATGTCTAATTCGCACGAAACACGTGCGGACTGCGGTCCTGTTGAGATTGAATCGAATCAATCACTGCAATAAATTAGTGTCGGTAATCGGTATGTACCAAAATCTTTAATCCGTTCGGTTGGTTGGAAGAAAATCCTGTGTTAGCATTAAGCCCGCCTTTTGTATGATACAAAAATTTTGCTGAGTGCAGTTAAGTATTTTTTAATTCATTTCAATTTAATACTCTATTTTAGACACATTCAAGTTCTGACGTACCTGGATTCGTATTGAGTTACTGAACATGAATAGATTAGAATAATATGGCAGGTATTGAAAAACAAAATGAATCAATTCGGCTTCGGCCATCGAAGTATTATTACTAGCGTATAGAACAGACACCGCGAACACAATGTATGTTCCAATGAATTGGCGCCGCGCGGCTTCAATGTCCAATGGATTCGTTCGATTTTGAAAGGAGAACAGGGGCTCAATTTTGAAAATAGAACCTCTCGGCGGGGACACACATTTTGTTTGAGATGTCTTCTCTATGTATACTTATAACTCAATGGCTTCGGCTTACTTTGTAAGACACATTTTGTAATACGTAAAGCTGAGTTTTAATTTAAGTATTAAGTCTCTAGCTCGGAAGGTAGTGAAAAATTAATTAGGCACTAAATTCCACTAAACAGATAAAACCCCAAATAGAGTTAATAAAAATATGGTATATTAACAGTAATAACAGTACATCCATCTTCACCGTCTACGGATATAAGTATACGTAATAGTTGCCTTGGGGAACAGCTGTGGGTACGATTCTCGATTTGTGACATTTCAGAATTAGCCCTCAAATCAAAGTCATAAAATGATAATTACATATTTATAAATTATTAAAAACATGATCTTTAATCATCATGAGTTATAAAAATGCTTGGATTATCCATAATTCTCGCCGTTATAGTGATCTTACCACGGAGTCTGCTTGAGTGTGATTTGTCAGATTACAGATAACGATACAACGTTATAATTACCTAGCTATGAAGAATCTCTTTCCTATTAAGCAGACATTCATGGTTTCTTAAACACTTCATGAGTAACACTAGTAATCCACCCTCGCTTCGCTTCAGGTATGTCCTAATACCCGCCGTACCCTACAACTCCTTTTTGTCAGTAATCATAATATAGCAAGTAAACACACTCTTCAGTTTTATTTTATTAGTAGATATTAATAATATAACAAACCTTATTAATATTTATTTGGCAATACATATGTAAATATATATTGTTGCTTCATAAAAATTAGCTAATAAAGTTTGCATTTTTTTGTTATGACAATATTTCGACCTAGTTTCACGAATTGTGTTCACGGCTGTTCAGCCCAAGAAACTAGTGTGTCTTCAAATTTCTCCGACGAAGTAATATCATTATGTAATAAAATATTGGTGAGAATAATAGAACAAAACCATAATTAAGAGTTATATGGCTTTAGCATATAAAATTATCCGGATAATTTCCAGCTACTAAAGAGTACAATTTATCTGCAGAATGATATTGCTATTGGTGTACTTTTTTATTATAAATAACATAATATAAACTCGTACTAAGATATAGTTTATTTTTCATCCCCTAATATGTACTTCGTGGAGTAAAGTTACATCTTTTCGCATCTCATCACTCTTTCAATGTAACACCCATCAGTCATCACTCAAATATCAGCACTTATCGATCGTACAGAAGTATTTTTGCGACCTGTATATATTGTTATATATTATGTAGTATAATATACCTATCGTACTTACTATAAAGGTATAGGTAAACATAATATATTAGATATAATTAAATGATGTATTCAGTGATTAGAAAATATAACATTGCTATTAGGAACGGGTGTTTTGTCCTACTATTAGGGCCCCGAGGGTATGATTTATGATATTTCTCCCTGGTCCTCAGTCCTGTAGGAAAAGTTACTGTTCAAATATTTATAACTTTATAATTATATTTTTATCAATATTAATATTCTAGGCCTAGCAACCATTGAATCAAGCCGATTGATCTAAGACAATCTACTTGAAACAAGGATGTTTTTCGACATCGCCTTTTATTAGAGTGTGACTGAGATTTTAATGCAATAATGCGTAGCACGTAGAAAGTAACAATAAACTTTGTTTTTCTCCGACGAACGAATGCGTTATGTGCCGATTTTACTTTCAAGCATTTACATAAGTAGGTATTTATTTATTCTCTCTGAATATAAATTAACCAGACACTATTGTTCTCATTATTTATATAACACTACCTGACTCGGCAAACGTTGTTCTGCTCAAAAATTTCTGGATAGGGACACCTAGGTATGAAATTTAGTTAACGACCTATTCTCATATCTAACAATAACTTATACTTACTCAAAAAAATTTATAAAAATCGGTCGAGCCATTTCGGAGGCGTGCGACCACAAACACCGTGACACGAGATTTTTATTATATTAAATTATTTTGGAAATGTTTGCGAGCTTGCTCATTAATCTCATTATTTAAATTATTTATGTGTTACAGGTCCAATTATTTTTCGCTTTTTACTGCCGTTTTTTGTATTTATTTCTTTTTGTATTTTTTTTTAATAATCCATATTAAAATTTCATCTTCAAAAGATTTGCACTAGGTGGACAATAGACATTTCTGTAAATGGTAATCGCCAAGACAGTTGAGAAACGCCCATATTTAGATCAATTTGCTCGCGTAACGTTAGTGTGCCACATAGGCTGCACAGAAATGTGTGTCGCATTTATTATATCACGGTCTAGCTGAGAATAGCATAATTTAATGATTAGCAGGAAGTTTGTAGGAGACAACACAGTGACTTGTATCGTATACCTAATTGATATAGCACATGTAGATAATTATTAATTTGAAAATCGAGTGGTAATGCAGTCTAAAGGTTTTTCTAGTGTAGTTAATAATAGTTAGTAGGTACCTAGTTATGTAAAAAACTAAGTAAAGGGATCAAAAAGTACTTTCCATAGTTTTCATACAATAAACACAACAGTGCATGAGCACAAAATATCAATCTATCATCTACTCGTAAGGTCCCGAGTCATGGCCGTAGCTAGGGGGGGGCATTGTGGGGCAATGCCCTACCTTGAAATCACAATGCCCTACCTTAAAAATACCAAAAACTAAGATAAATTATAAAAATTAAATTGTTTGTTCATAGTCTGAGATAAAAAAAATTGTAGCGATAGGTATATGGGCTATATTGCAATCTATGGTACGGGGAATCCCTTTATAAAAAAAGTGTGGCACTCGGGGACTGCCGCGGTAAAGCTATTGCATAGCATTTGTTGCTATTAACAGCGAGTACTAGGCGCACAGAAGTCTTAAAGGATGCGACATCAGTGATACTGTACATGCCATAGTATGTGCGGTCTTATTTACTCTTCGGTATTTAGCATAAGGCACAACAGGGATGTCTATATTACGATCATGCACATTAAGTTATTATTGCTATTTCTCTTGTCATGCCAATTAATATGCGGAAGAGCAACAGTGATAGAATAAATCTATCACTGTCGCTCTGACAACTTGTCAGAGCATAGCACTAGGCATAACTCAGCAAACTTAACTCCGTCTACAACAGCTATGTTCATATCGTAGTCATTCTGGTGGTCGTTTCATGGTGGTAGATACTTATAAATAAATAACCGACCAATTTCCGCTTGGTTTTAACGCACCAATCGATCGGAATGAGATCTGACAAGTAGTTTTTGAGTAACTTTGAAGTCGGTTATTTGTTGTTAGTAAAATTTAATAGTTGTTAGGTCCATGCTCATGTTCTGTCACAGAAATTATTTGTCTGCGAATAGCTATTGAACTTATACCGCTACTGACCAAGAGGTCAGTGATATACCTACATGGTGACTGATTTAGGAGCCCGTGCTTCGGAGCAGATCAATTATGGGTGAATATCAAATCAGCAAATTTTACGTGTCCACGTTGAGAATCGAGGTATAAAATGATAGAATGTTTCTAATTTTTTTTATATAGTAAACTACGTAACTTCTAATTGGGGCCACATTGTTTTTTTAAATATATGTGTATATAAATAATCAGGGTAAGAAAAATGCCTTAAAATTTTGGTGGTATGACCCAGCTCCATTTTTTGATATAATTTCACTCACTACACTAACAATTTAAGTTAAAATAAAAAATATATAATTTTTTTAGTATACGCATAAGACACATTGTCTAAAAATAATTAAACCATATTATAAAATCCTATTTAACATCACAGGATACTCGATCAAAGTTTGTCTAAGAAAAAACCAACCAAATCTTGGGTGCACTTGTTCAACTTACTAAAACATGAACTTTTTTGCGTGTGCATTCACGTTTTCTTATTTCGCATCGCACAGTTGTGCAGTGGCGGTTGCGTGTAAGAGGTATGTGATTAGAGCTGTGACTTCCCGCCAAAACATAAGTACCCGCTTGGGTGGCACAGGAGGACAAGAATTGTTCAATTTTTGGTGGAACGATTTGCTGTTGAGTCGAAGTGCTTTTATAGTAAGCTACACAATATAGGTAGTGATTTGGGTTTCGCATAAACCAGTTATATAAATTAAATTGTAACTTAAAACCCCTATTTTTAAAGATTTTTTTTATGCATGGTTCCAAGTTTGGTGGCTCAATTTTGGTGGCTTTGGTGGCGTTTATGCGTGACCAAAATTTAAAACAGGCCACTTGAGCGAAACTCGGACTTCAAAATGTTCGTCAGGGATCTATCTATTGAGCAAAGTCAGTTTACGAGGTTGAAGACCGAGTCTGGCACCATAGTTTCGTCAAAATCTGAAGTTCTGAGAGACGGTCGTATGCCTCCTCTCAAGCTCCAGTTACCTGCGAGGACAATAACAAGCGAGCTAAACTGACCCGACACTACACATAGGATATCCCAGACGCCACCTGTATAAGATAAGACAGGCTCTCAAACAGCTTAAAAAGAACAAGGCAAAGGAAAATGACGGATTCATATAATCATATATATATATCAATATAATGACGCTCCAATAGCTGTTCGTTTCCGTCATCAACACTAGAACTACCCCGGAAGCGTGCAGCAGAACTGTAGTGATTCTGTTCGTCAAGAAGGGCGAAAAAGCCCTTTTGAAGAACTGAAGGCCCATTGCATTTCTGACCCCCTTTATAAGCCGTTTGCGAGGGTGCTCACAAATCGCATGGCAGATTTGATGACTTTCAGCCTCCCGAACAAGCAGGATGGATTCTGAAAAGGCTACAGAACCATAGACCATACACACACACACTGAGACAGATTATACAAAAGACCAAGGAGTATAATCTGCTGTTATGTGTTGCTTATGTAGACTATGAGAAAACTTTTGATTCTATCGGTATCGATATCGGTACTTAATTCTCATATCAAGGTGTTGAAGTGTTTATAATCATCGGGTACCATTTCCGTCAGAGTACACAATAAAGCTACGAACCCTATTCAACTGCAGAGAGGTGTCAGGCAATATCTCCAAAACTGTTCACTGCTGCGTTGGAAGACGTGTTTAAGCTGATGGAATGGAAACAACGTGGTATTAACATCAATAGTGACTTCACACACTTGCGATATGCCGATGATATGGTCATTCTGGCAAGATTCCTGGAGGAACTTGATGATAGGGGACTTGAACAGCGCCACAATCAGTGGGTGTTAAGATGACAGGGACAAGACGAAAATCATGTCCAATGTCTATGTCATGTACATTGTACGTACACGTCTAACTTCGAGAAATAAGTCACTTGTAGAATTCAACTCGGATGGGCTGCGTTCGGGAAACTGCGTTTTATCTTGTCATCCAAAACACCACCTCAGTGCCTGAAGTCGAAGGTGTTCGAATAGTGTATGTTGCCAGTGATGACATAAGGCTCCGAGACGTCGTGCTTTATTACTATTGGCCTTATTCATAAGCTCAAAGTCACACAGCGGACGGAGAGAGAGAGAGCGGATGGAGAGGGCTATGCTCGGTATATCTGTACGTGATCGAGTCAGAAATGACGGAGACGAACAAGAATAACCGACATAGCTCATCGAGTACGCCAACTGAAGTGGCAATGGGCTGGCCACATAATTCGAAGGACCGATGACAATTGGGGAAGAGGTCCTCAAATGGCGCCCACGTCTTGGAAAAAGAAGCATAGGAAGCCCCACAACCAGGTGGATTGACGACCTGAAGAAGACAGCAGGCACCCGCTGGATTCAGAAGGCACAGGACTGGTCAGAGTGGCGCAAGTTAGAGTAGGCCTGTGTCCAGCAGTGGATCTCCAAGGGCTGTTGGATTGATAAATATAAAATAATAATATCTATATTTTTTTAACATTAGAGAGTTTTATAAAACGATGAAAGTTATTGATAATTCCGTAGAATTCGTGAGATTAGCCACTTTTAGCTTTATTTTATTTTTCATCTTTTATGTCAGAAAAATCCAATTTAGGTGTCACTGATTTACAATTTTGGTGGGTACTTTCTATTTTGGTGGGCGATTTTTAATTCTGGTGGCCACACTAAACTTTGAACTTAAATATCTCAAAAAGTTGTCGAGATATTCTCAGACCTCTTGCAGGTTCTTCTAGCTTAGACTTGCTATTCTTATACCAGGTCCTCAGTTTTCACGAAAACTGAAGAGAAAATTTCGCCACCAAAATTGAAAAAAAAAATCACGTTTCTGATATTCACCCTTATGATAATTTTTTTACTTCCGCCCTACCTGTAACCAATGCTGCCCTACCTCAAATTCGACTCTAGCTACGGCCCTGTCCCGAGTCTTTTGAATGCCGCGGTCTTTTTCGTCAAATCCGGTAGGGCAGGGGAAGTCTATAGACTATAAGCAATAGACAAAAAGAAGGAAAGTAATAATCTAGTAAAAAAGGCCAACAGTAAATTAAAGCAAAAATACCTACGAATAGTTATGAATAGATCTTAATATGTCAGTAACTGGACGGTAGACGGTAGATATGTCTTCCGCGTCTAAATTAAGGATACGAGCAAGAGAAAACATAAGCCATGAATTGCTGGAATGCTGGATTTATAAATTAGGTACAATTATAATTTTTAATGGTTTAATGTACCTATAACGTATCGTATAATACCGATAGTATAATTATCGACCATCGATAGACACGTCTGTATAGTTAATCACCAATCGACATCAATCGTGCGAAGCGTTTGTGGTCAAATCGTAGCAGTGAGGGTTGCACATTGCACAATCATGCAAGAGGTATTGCAAATTATATGCATCCTCTGTTTATCTATTTTCGTTACAATAAGTTCAAATTATCCGATCTAGACATCTAAAAGATTTCCGCTTTTCTTGCGGCCGAAAATACACTGTGGTGTCGATCATTGAACCATTACAATACCATTCGCTGTAAAGGTCACACATTGACTTGTATTGAACTCTACGACCCTGTCACTATGGTAATGACTAATGGTGCTTTAGTAAAAGTTGTCGATGTTGCTTAATGATATCTTTGACCCTCGGCAACATCGATATATAACTCGGCAACAATAACATAAAAGTAAGGTCAACGGTCATTCACTGAATAGATTTTGATGGGAATGATTTTGCCAGACTTTAACACTAAGCTTTGACTTCAGCTTAAACGTTAATTAGTTCTTCTTCAAATACACAGAGTACTTAATCACTACGTTCAAATACGTATCCTGATCAAAACAAGACGCAACGTCACAACTCACACGTCATCTTAAAAGACTATAAGGATAATATTGCCAAACGCAAAAACGCTGAAGCGCCGTAATAAATTAGTAACAGAAGCTAGAGAAGTTATCTATATCTCCGTTAAAATTAAAGCGGACATAATAGACATACTTATGTCTAAAGCAGTAATGGCATATGCATAATATGATCCAGACGTTGACTACTAGGTAATTCTAGATTTTATTGAATAAGTGCTAAATTATAATGAAAAAAAACTTCAGCTAAGTGAACGTAGGCATTACATAAGGGATTTTTGTAGCGTTAAATGAATAAAACAAAAACATGCACATTAACTTAGCGCACGCACGAGAGCGTGGCGAACAGCGGCGCGGTGGCGCGGCGGCGCAAGCAAATGCAATGAAATTTATAACATAGTTCCACTTTACTTGTAGTTTTGTGATATCTGCAATTAACGTATCTAAGCCTTAGAAAGCTGAGCTAGAAGAGAATGGGTAGTTAATAGATTCACGCCTACGTTATTAATATGTAGATTAGAAAACAAAAAGGTTCAAAACAGTCTCGCAGGTTAGTTGGTAAATGAGTCTAGACTAGTATGGAAATCTCAACGTTTAATTATTACAATGACGTCATCTTAATTTAAAGTTCATAGTAAAATTAGTCACCCTCGTCAGCTTAATTCTTTCAACATTATTTTACGAGGGAAAAATCCAGTTTTGTTCCAACCCTTGACGTTGATCGATGTACTATTAGATGTATGGATTTATCTTTCATTTAATGGAAGGCGCAAGGAAATTATAGATAATTTGGCTTTTATTTATTTATTTATTTATTTACATGTTTATGTCACCTCTTAAAAAGAAGAAACAAAGGGCAAACTTAATGCCTAATGGCATTGTCCTTCAGTCAACCCTGGGTGGATGCGGAAATAACTGATGGTAGGTGTTAACACAGAAAATATATACTCTAGAATAATTTTATTGCTGAATGAGCACACACGCAACACTTTGTACGTTTTTAGTGCTATACCTATAAGTTTCACACTAAGTTTCTCTATCATCAACCAGATTTCAGCCTCTGAAAGCCTTCAACGGGACTTATATTTGAACTTAAATAAAAAGGCAACTTTAAATTTTTAACTTTATGATTAAAATACGTAAACTAAAAACTTATGATTAAATAAGTTAGGTACTCAAATCTATTTTCGCAGAACTAAATGGAAACACTGTTTTGACACGCAATCCTGCCCGTGTTATGGTGACCTCTTTCGCGGACGAAAAACCGTCGCCACTTAGTGGTTCTACCACTCGAACTCGTAGCTCGGTTAATTTGCGCGGAGGTATAATTTAAAATAATCGATAAGAATCTTGGATAAAAAGTAGGCAAAATATGCTTATAGATTAGGTATAAAGACGGGTTTTCGAACCAATTTTGGGATTTGTTGTATATTTGTTGCCTTTGTAGTACAGTAAAAATACTTAAGTAGTGTAAAATGTAGCTAAATTAGTATTGATTTATAAATTTAATAAAAAAATTAAAATTAAATATACGGAAGCGTTTGAATTTTAGGATCAAAATTGTATTCGCTGTAAAGGAAAATGAATTTACATATTCGTTTCAGGGAGGTAGCATGCACGGTTAATGGCTTTCCTAACATGCATATCGATAAAACTTTTAAAAACCCCTATACGGCGACGGAAAGGGGAATCTTTTACATGTTTTCCTTCGACATTCCAGAATACTTCATTCCGTATTGGGATTCGTCATGAAAGAGTCTCTTTAACAACAAATTGTTTGAAGTTACAAAAAAATATTTTTTCTTTACAGAAGAAATGTCTCAACTTTACTTACCCTGGGGTTCCGGTGAGCGATATACAAATCGCTTACAAATCCGGAACCAATTCGCAAGTTCTCTCGAACTGCACAAGCAGTCGTCATACGACTACCAAGAACCAATACAACGCCAAAGAAGCCCCAGCTTGCCGCCTATACACAAAATAGAAACTGACAGAATCGCCAAAGAAGATAACAGAAGGACCAAAGACGTTTTAAACCGAAACATCCCAAGTGCCAAGAGATTCGCTTTTTACGACGAAGATGGCGAAGGCGACACCTCGGGTTATGGAAGTGAAACCATCAATCATATGAACATAAGGAGTCAAGGGACCTTGCGAACAAACATTCAGAATCCACTGGTAGCCTGGCAGCAACAAGAAAAAGACAATATGTAAGTTCATTGCACATTATATAAAACATCGATTTGTAATGCATATTCGTAAACGATGATAGTTCAAAAGACAGCAGTTCAAACACCTTTAATATTTTGCTGAGTCAGTTTAGTACCTTTTTGGAGGAGCTAGAGTCATAATGAATAGAATATAGTACACGAGTGAAATCTATTCTTCCGCACAAACGAAGGAAATGCTTTAGGAGCTATTTTTCAAGAGTCATTCTCTATTCAAATACCGTTTACAGTTTAGGGCTAGGGAGGCATAAAGTTTAGTAGCTAGGTGGGTACTTATGCAAATATTATATAATTAACTGATCTTAATACTGTAAGGATAAAAACATCAAAAGGACAGAAATTCTCGAACAAAGAATAGACTATCGGTACTATTCGTTCTTTCTCTGTCTTCTTTCTTGTTCGCAACGTATCAGTGATGCCTCCGTATGGTCTTTATTGACGTCCTTGTGGGACTCTGTCCACTTAACATCACGTTAGCTCGTTTTTTGCTAATTACATAAAAAAACTATTAATGTCCTTACGGTGTAAACATTCACACCTTCGTTCGTAGCGTGAAGCATCCTCTAAGCGAGCGCCCAGCGCCGGACGTGCCGTGGTCGGCGCGGAGCCCTTCCGGCCCCACCGAGGAGGGCCGGCCTCGGTGGGGCGACCGCGGAGTCGCCACCGGCAGGCTGTGGGAGCCCACTGCGCCCAGCGAGAGGCTACCACAGGTACATTGATAAGATGATCCATAGCGCGTCCAACGACACAAGATAAATAAACAGAAACAAAACACTTTTTCATCAAACTTACCTGTTTTATCTCGTTTCGCTAGATGCACGTTTCTCTTGACGATCATGTTTGGGCTGTCATCTCGATTTGTCGTTAAAATTGGACTAGTAGGTGTAATAGTAATTATTTATGATTATTAGATGCATCATCAAAAAAAAGGAACACCTTCGTGGGTGGAGAGAGGCTTAAATATGATCGAAAACACGACGGATATTCTAGTCATCGACCAAAGAAGTTCAACCAATTCAGGGTTAGACTGTGACAGGTCGTCTTATAATGGAAGTGATGAAGGGAGGTAAGTAATTACCAAGAAAAGATCAGCCTCGGTTTCGTTACTTTCATTTAATAATACATAATTCATTATACGATATACTCATCTACTTAAAATTCTTTGCAGAACTTTTCTCAGGGGACAAAACGTACCAATCGAACCAGAAATAAAAGCCCAAAGGGAAAACAAACGTATGAAGGCTTTAGAATTGCAGTCGGCTATATTAAGTCAGTTAGAAGATCGTGAAAAACGACGTCAAGAGGAAAAAGAAACTAAACTAAGAGAAGAAAGATTAGAAGAGCTAAGGATACAACGACAACAGGAACAAGATAGAATAAAAATAGAAGAAGAAAAAAGAAAAAATGAAGAAAAGCAAATACAAGAGAAACGAAAACTAGATGCACTTAGAAGAGCGCTCGAAGACGCTGAGAAAAAAGCAAGATTAGAAAAGGAGAAAAGATTCATTGTTCATAAGCAAATTTCGAATTCAAACGACTGTAAATCAAATATTGAAGATAACGGTTCTCAAGAAACCTTACAACAAAGTAGTCCCATGAAGGTTGTGAGCCCTACTAAAACTAGCAGAACATATGATGTACAATCTGCAACAAGTCATAAAAAAGACAAAATTTCTCCGCAAACAACAGCATATAATTCACCACGATCGGTAACAACTGGAAACTTAAATTTATATATTCACAATGTGCCACCTCTTGCCTTACATGACACTCAGTTTAACATTGTCCCAATCGGAATTCATGGAAATGGAGAGGCATCGTCAAATAATGTACAATTAGCAGTCTTAGTTCCGCAAGATTTAAATAATAGTTTATACAGTGTATCTTTAAATTCATTAAATAATGTAAACGATACCAATGAGACTGGGAGAGTCTTGACTCCTCGTAAATACCGAACCTTACGAACCAAAGATGCATCGACGCAAACTGACTTACATTTGTATAGGATGACAGCAGACAAGATAATTGAGACTGATGAAGTTACAAGAGATATAGACATCGATTACCAAAACATTGACGAAAATGCTCCCCAAGATAGTCATCGTAATAGTTTGAAGAAAGATAGACGAATGCGTTCTGAAGAAAGATACAAAAAGGATATAGAAAATCGACCCAAATGGGGCGCTAACCGACCTGCAGCACAGTATAAAAAACAAAGTGAAAAGGACCCGTTTTACACACAAAAACGAAAATTGCGCCAAAAACATCGACCACAGGTTCGACAATATTTATCTCAATCTAGTGAGGACAGCCGATCTCCTAGTCCTCCAACGCAATCTGAAAAAACTATTGAATCTAATATTAAGCAGCGTAACTCATTGAGCCAATCTTACTGGAGACACAAGCGAGCTAGTCAAGATTACACCAGATCTAACAACAGTAATAATACTAGTAATAGCTGTGAACTCACGAACAATAATGTAGCTGAGTTTACCTCTTTAGGACAAATAATAGGCACTGAAAAAACAGAACAAAAGAAGTCACCAAAAATGTCACCTACTAAAAGAATTACCTTATCACAAAAGTTTATTAACGACAAATATGGAAGTAGAAAATTATGGATGGAAGACGTAAATGAGAGGAACAACAATAGTTTAAGCGATATGGATAATGTTAAAAAAGCTTTTGCGACTAATTGAGTCCATATACAAAAATCAAGGGCACAACTAGGTTACTTAATTTCTACAGTTATCTTTGTTTTTATACATTATTATAGTGTAAACAATTGTAACTTAGTAAAATACTTAGAAGCGGCACAAATAACATAATTTAATCCGTGTATAGAATTAGGTTACCTACTTAAATACAGGTATTGATCCAACTGTTCCTAAGAGATGGATAAGATATTAAATCAATAACGTGAAACCAGTACTGCATTTCTTCATAGATTGTTACATAGTTGTGAATGTTGTCATAAAGCAATCTATCTAATTGTTGTGATAAAGCAATGTCTAAGTTAGACGATTTGTTTGATAAAAAGAAAGATGAAGCTCCTATGTTGGATTTGTCTAAAACCGTGATAAACACTGCAGAAGAGTACAGAGCCGTTTTAGATAAAGTTCCAGATTTCAAAACCAGGCCTGAGAAGGTAGGTAAACAATAATTTTATTATTTAACGACATGAAAGAATTCAAACATTAAACTAAACTTATCAAAAAATATCAGGTTAGAGCAGAAGATATCAAAATAAAAGATAAACCAGAAGATAATAAAACCAAAACATCGCGTAAGGAACTTCGCAGCTATGAGAAGTTGGGTACACGAGGTTATGAAGAGAAACACTTCACGTTCATGGATCCTATACCAGTTGAAATGAGAGGGCTGAAATTTGAAGAGTTGTGCGCAGTTCCTATCGAGTGGCGAATGCTTACATCAATAAGACCAAAATCCAAACTTGATGAAGAATATTTTAACCGGTACGTTATTTCTCTAAAATCAACCTTACGTAACCTAAATTGGCTTAATTTTAAATTCAAATTCAAATTCAAATTCAAATTCAAATTATTTATTGCAATCATGTAGTAAATAAAGGTGGTACATACAATGCTATCCGAACTTACATGTGCCACTTATGGGCGTTGCAAAATTTTATGTCATATTAGGATTAAAAAAAATAATTATTTATCGTACATTTGAATATCTGATAATGTCAATAAAATTAATTTAGTGTCAATAATAAATTATAAAGTATAATAAAATAACCATCATAAAATAATAATACATTGTCAACATTATTATAAATTACAATCAAAATTAGTTATTATAAATTAAATTAAATTAAAAAGCCGAAGAATAAATTGTTTAATTAAGTTTGTCAATTAAGTATTCATCTATTGTATAATAGCATTTGGCTGTTAACATATTTTTTAATCTATTTTTAAACCCGGTTACATTAAGCTCTTTTATTTCATCTGGTAGATGATTGTATAATTTGCAGGCCATGCAATATAAACTTTTTTGATAAAAATTAGTTTTTGCGGCTTCGTTTGGAACTAGATAGTATTTGTTTTTGGATTTGCGTGGACATCTCGTATGCTTGATATCAAACAGATGTATATTCTCTTTCACAAAAATACACACTTCGTGTATATACAATGATGGTAGCGTTAATAGTTTAAGCTCAATAAACAACGGTTTACAGGTATGCCTTTGATTTACACGATATAATGCTCTTACACATTTCTTTTGTAATTTAAATATTCGAATAGTTTGAACAGAATTACCCCAATGAATAATTCCATATCTCAAATTAGAAAGTACATAACCATGATATGCTATTACTGCGGTTTGTCTTGAAGTATGTTCTGTCAACCTTCTCAAAGCAAAAACAAATCGACTGAGATTACAACTTAAGTAATTAACATGTGCCTTCCAATTTAAATAATTGTCTATAATGAGACCTAAAAATTTATGTTCCTTAACTTTTTCAATCACATTTCCATCATATTCTATCTTTAATAGTGGCGTTTGCGCTTGATGAAATTGAAATTGTATATATTTCGTTTTGTTTAAATCATTTAATAATCACGTCGTTATCACTATAGTAAAATTCTATAAAAACAAACATTTCATGAAGCTTGAATCTTTTACGTTGAAATTCAATATCCGGAAACCATATTCTGGAACAGTGATAAATATATTTTTATACTCGTTTTAGATTGATAGAGCTGGGTAAATCGGAATTAAAAACGAAGGCCAGAGACAAGCGAGAGTACGCAAAGAACAATATGATCAGAAAAACTAAGAATCGTTCAGGCGTGACCGAGACGAGGATCGTTTCTTGTTCCGAGTGCGGGGAAGAATACTGCAACGGTAAATATAATTAGATGTTAATCACAACGATATAAAACTGATACACTGTGTTTACTGCATTTTTTAATACAATCCACAAGCCACGCGACGCGTTGCGGCCAGCCTGGGAGGAAACAGAGGACCCGCTTATTATACGGGCTCTCAGAGGTTGTGACTAAACCAATAATATTGCATGTATGAAAAGAGGACCAAAACAAAAAAATATTTTAAATCTATTTGTCAACCTACTGCGGGGGTATGAGTGTGTTAGCGTTTTATTTGTTTGTATGTATTCAATTGTAACAACTCAAGATTAACTTATCAATAAGTGTAGCCAAATTGGTCGAACTTTTCGGTCTCTGAAAAACGTTCAGCATATTAACAGAGATTGCAAACTTACCAAATAACTTTTCTTCCAGGAAAAATGTGCACCATAACCAACTACGACATGTTCGCGCGCTTGAAGCTGGAGGTGGAGGCGCCGGCGCCGCGCCAGCAGGCTGCAGCGCAAGTCAAGCTGCGGCGGCCGCGGCGGCGCGCACGACGCAAGCCGCGCAGCAAGAGCGCCGCGCACGCATTACCGCCGCGAAGACGCTCCAACAATGCCGCTAGGAGCGACTCTGAACTCTAAATTACGATAACACTAGCGGAGTTAGAAGGCAGTCTCCTCAAAATGATGTTCGTTCACCTGTAACTGAGAGATACTTCTCGGCTGTCTTTAGGTCGCCCTTTCCAAAAACCCACTAATATGAGCAATTCGGCTTCAGAGTCTAAAACTCGTGCATTCAGCAGTTGCACCGCACAACTTAACTCGCAAAAGGTCCAGAGGAACGGGTGTCCTCTTCTTTGACATGGCCAAAACGTTCGACAAAGTCTGGCACAGCGGCTTCATTTGCTAGCTTTAACAATTAATGGGAGTGCCAAACAGTCGCGTACACTTTTTGCGGATCACAGGTACCGCTACTGAGCGAAGGGCACACGCTCCTCTACCCATCCCCCAAGGGCCGGAGTTCCACAAGGTTCCGCCCTCTCCCCAATTCTTTATACGCTGTACACCATGCAGCGACATGCAAATGCACAGGCATCCACAGGTGCAACTTACCGCTTAATATAACACGCACGTTTATAATGATACACCGCAGGCCTTTGCCACTGAGTTTCATCAACGCATGTAATTATAAAATTTCGACTATTGAGGTATATTCGGATTTTTAATATGTATCTGTAAGTATATCTCTAATTCAGCTAGCTAGGTAGCTTCCATCAAACCTACATGCTATAAAAATTCTCTCTTGACAATGAAAATATTAGAAGTTAATAAAAAGCAAGACCAAGTACTTATAAATACGAGGCAAACAATGGAATGATCTATATTTACACACAGGTACCTATATGAGTAATTTAACTATGAAGTCATCAAATAGCAATAACGATAAAGGGTGAAGTGGATATAATGTATATTAAGTTTATCAACGTATTCTAGGTTAATCATCGTAATCATCACGGATCACGACATTCCTTTGATACAATGTATGTATGTGCATATTTCTATGTAATACGTCTAGTCGCAAATATTAGTTTATGTAGGTACGTAATTATTAAAGTTTGACTGTAATATTGAATCTCGTAGGCATTTTATACTGTTAATCTTTATACGAATAAACATTTTTTTAACAATGTACTGTTGTTTCATTACTAAATATGCGCAGGTTATTCTATAGTGAATAGTCTATGGGTAGGGTAAGCTATAAAGTCAAATAAGAAAAACGTGTCAATATCACTCTTTAATGATTTTAAAAAAATATTTATATTACACATTCATCAATTAGAACCTATGAAACAATAACATTTCAAGATAAGACATCCGTGTTCCGACGCGAGGCCGCGACTGGCGACTACACGACACGACGCCAGCGTACGACACGACACCACTATATTATAATTATATTTAATGAATATGAAGCCGAAAAATATGTTTTACTTCTAAAGTACTGATACGAAAAATATACTCGTACGTAACGCTATCTTTAATATTACAATAACACCTTAGATTCCACTAGACTGCATCAAGGAAACTTAGGCCCTAAGTACCAGTATAATAAATTAGTACGAAACGATATTGTTTTAAAAACAAAATCAACTATAAACTTACTTAAAGAAATAACAATAACGTAAATCTGTAAAGTATACTAAGATACGTACAGAGATCGTTGCGGCTTTACCTCTTATTAATATCTACTATTGCTACAAGTTCTACAACCGACTCCCTGTATGTATCATGTATCGACAATGATGAACATAAGTAACGAAAAGGGTCAAGATGTTGTATCGGCGGTTAAAACTTTCACTGGTAACACACTACAATTTTACAATTCAATTATGCATGTCCGATTTATCAATTATTAAGATAAAGATAATTAATTTCATTACAATTATTCAAAATTAATGAGTATAGCTACATAAATTTCAAATTAATCATAATGTTGATACTTAGCCTACTTAATAAACGGAAATCCTTAACAATTAGAATGTCCCCTTCAAGTTCAAATTTAGAAATTGAGTTTTTAAACTTCGATTACACTTACATCTAGGTTCGCAAAATAGGAATCTGCAATAAGACATCAATGTTTTAGAGCTGGTTATATAGTTATAAGACTTCTTAAATCACTCGATATACAGATATGTGTCAAGGAAGTTAAAATCAAACAGCTGTGGATAAATTAAGCAATAACTTTCAAGTTAGAATCTACATAATTTGTGTACGGACGGAAAAATCCACATACTCTTCTAGAAAGAAGGTGTTTCACACGAGACAAAAGGTATCTGCGAAATAAATAGGACACTAGGACACAACACAAAATATCTAAAAGCTAAATCACATAAATAAAGTTAACGGTATATAAATCTTAAAAATATTGGTTTTTTTTCTAAGTACTATTGCTAGAATGTAAGGATGTCATCATATCAGACATTTAGTTTATGCAATATGGTTTATTTTATAATATATGAATATAGTTGAAAGCAACAGATGCTAAAACACACATTTTATTAAAACCTTAAGATTATAATTTGTACCAATTTAATTTAGGACGCACTACTAATGGTTACGTAGTGACACCCTTATTTACTCCGAGAGGTTTTGGTCCAAAACGCTATTGAGCACGGAATAAATATCAACAAATATATTATATATTTAGCGAATTTTTAAACCAGGTTGGTAAGATACACAGATATGGATTTGAAGAATAAACCGTTAGAAAATATAGAAGACAAAATACTCACAAATGGAATGAATGTAGGCGAATTACTTATCTCTACAAGCACCAGAAGATTTTGAGAGTTAGTAAGAGAATAAGGATTCTTAACTACATATTATGTTCTACTTCAGATTACAGACTTAGAGACATTTACAACTACAACTCATGTTGGTATGCAGTATCCAACACCTCTTCACAACGTAGGTACCACGTCAGCACAATAACAGTATGTAACGCCGAAAAATATTGCAGATTCCAAAAAAACTTTTTCCATAAAAATATAATGACTCTCGTGAAACAAAAACAAAACCTAGTATTATGCAATAATGAAAACAATTATTAAATTATTATGTAAAAAAACAAGTCATAACATAAAATATGCAATTAAAACATGGACGTAAGTATATTGAATGTGTAAGAACAATAATTGTAATAAAAACTTAATGTTAACAATTTCATACCCGATAAAACTACAGCCTGTATCTAACACTTGTGTACCACAATAGTTCATAATATTTATTCAAGTGTTTCAATCCCGGGGATAAAGCTTGCTTCATGAAGTCCATCAATATTTTTTTGTTTAAATACCATTGGATGGATGAAACATGATTTGTATTCAATATTTACTACATTCTTCTTTTTATTTAGCTTATTGAACAACTAAGATCAGTCTTTTCCAAAGGTGGCATGGCAGATTAAATGAGCCCCGAAACTGAGAGAGCAAACACAAAAGCAAGTTAAGAAGTTATTCATCAGAAAATACTTCTTCAAAACACTACATTGAAATGTAATATGGAAATTGTGTTCTTAAACTGACAGCAAATGTTAGTAACAATTATAATAATTGTGTGATATTCTGTTTATCTAAATTACAAAGTTCTTGACATTAGAGTAGCCATAAAAAAGAATTAATTCTTATTTTTTAGACTAGATACAACAATCACACAAGACAATCCAGGATTGGTTTTTAAGATAAAGAGTTTCATGGGCTGCATAGCATGACTTTGCAGTCCACAGACTGCTAGTTTCTGATGATATTTTTACGATTGCTTTTTCTGATAAACCCTGTAATAAAACCTATAATAAATGTTGATGTATTATTGTAGTAACGTGTTAGATCCAGATGTAGTTTTACAACAGGTGTGAATGGCATTGAGCTAGCAACGGGGGGGCGTCCGTCGACCCTGTTCGTATCACTCACCCCTCACTGATCCTTGCGGGCTTTCTTTTTGCTCTTCTTCGCAATTTTGGCATCTGTCCATGTATCTATAATAATAATAGAACATTTGATTAATATCTATGTAAGTGAAAATGTCACATGAGTCAGAAGAATGGGAAACAATTTAATATTATAGTAATGTTATTGATATTTGGTATGTGCGTGAGTTATTATCTAAAGGCTACAAACAAAATAACCTCCTTCAAACCTCTCAACTCGATCGCAAAATAAGTATGAGAACCAATTATCTATGCTACAGAAATATGCAAGTGACATTAAGACTAGATGAAAGTAAGCTAACCTCCAAGTTCGTCAAACTCAGGAGCGGCTTGTTTGTCTTCTTTTTTGTCAGAAGAATCAGAGGACTCCCTCTCCTCAGCTTTGGCTGCATTCTTTGCTACAGCTGAAGCCTGGAATCAAAACAAAACAATTTGTCAATCATTATTCACTTGTTTTTTACATTTTTAATAACTACTTATTAACTACTAATAAAGCAAAAACTATTTGTAAATAATCATTCCAATTTAAATTAGTAGAAGTAAATTCTAGATACAACATTTGCTTTAGATATTTTTCTTTAATATTCAGTTAACTTTGATGCATGCAACACATTTTTATGACATGGCTCACCTCACTAGCCTTCTTCTTCTGTTTTTCCTTGTTCTCATTTTTCTTGTTGCTTCTGAGATCCTTCACATCACTGGCCTCGTCTTCTGCATTGTCCTCAACCTCTGCATTAATTAGGCCTTGGTCACGACGCTCTGCCTGAATACAACAAAAACATAATTTATTTACTTGTTTCCTGGTTTGCTAACATGTGTTTATTGGAAATAAGAAATATTTTCTGTTTTTCCAATTACTTTTTAAAACCCATAAATCTAAGATTTATTAGTCCATGGAATCACAAAGTCCCTTGATATTTACACAATTATAATATATCATGATTTTTTTATATAAATTGAGTCTATTTACAAAGCAACATCTCTTTAACACTCTTTTTGTTATGTTTATTTGGATGTTCAAAAAATATTAGGTATACCTCTTTAAGCACCCGCTGGACTTCCTCAATCTGAGCTTGGAGTGCTCTAGCATCATCCTCATTAACATTAGGACCAGCCTGGACTACTTTGATAGCCTCCACTTTAACTTCTTCCACATAGTTACCACCACCAGCTTCTATGTCAGCTTCCTTGGTCTTCTTCTTGTTCTTCTTAGCAGGACTTTCCTTCTTCTCTTTCTCACTAGCACCCTTCTTCTCTTTCTCATCAGCACCCTTCACTTTCTTCTTCTCCTTCTTTGGCACCTCTTGCCATATGCCATCATCAAAATCAGCTGGCTTCTCCACATCTGTCACTGGCTTGGTTTTCTTTCCTTTCTTAGTGTCCACTACGGATTCCTTCTTCACAACTTTAGGCTCAACTTTCTCTTTCGGTTTCACCTTTTCTTCTTCCTTAGGTTTTTCTTCCTTCTTCTCCTTGACTGGAGATTTCTTGGAGCTTTCAGACTTCGCCTTGGCATCGTCACTCACTGTGCGATTCGGCGAAGGCTTCTAAAATAAATGAAGAATAAAACATGATAGATAACATAACTTTATAGTAAAAGGTTAAAAATAAAACGAGCACAATCTAGTCCAAGTGACCGGGCAGAAACATATTGTGGCTCACCTTCTCCTTGGGTTTCTTTTTTTTGCTCGAGGACTTCTTGTCGTCCAACACTAGGGACAGCTTGTCGAATTGCGGCTGTTCCGCTGAGTGGAAACCGAACATAAATACGAGTGCCGCGCATAATAAAACAACCGCTACTGCTGCGGCAGGGAACAGAAACTGTGTGGTAGACACCTGCCTTAACAGCTCCATCTTAAATAATAAGTTCGGGATAGATTTAAATTTAAAGTTCACATAAAAAGGTATCGATAAGGTATGATAATGTCGAATATATTAATTCCTCAGTGATAAAACCAGACACGGTGACATGATGACGCGGCTGTGACGTGCCAAAAATTGCAATAGATAGGGTTACTAGTTACACGAAAATTTAATTATTGAATATTAAAAAATGTTTACATAGACAATAATGTTTATTATAAGGTGTACCAGAATCTCATGGCATTTTTGACAAGCAGAAAAAAGGGTTTTTAATATGGCAATGAAAATTATTAAAACTATATCAAATTGTCAAGTCAAAAAAAGAGTTGTATGGATTTTTTTTCTTTTTGAAAATGATGATTATTTTCGACCTTTACGATCACAAACTAGAAATATTATTTTCAATGTTTATCGAAAAACATGTGAAAAAAAGGTGTATTTAAACGACAATCTACAATATTAATATTATCCATCTCGTAGGATTGACTCGTTTTGATACTTTGTTTTCTTGATTATATTTTCTTAGTAATTAATCTAATTATGTTTTCTTTATATTATGTAAAAAGATTTGCAAATGATAGTAAAATAAATGAAATGAAGTATACAAACATTGTTACAAATTAGAGCTTGCGAAAATGTTGTATATGTACATAAATGACATGAAAATTTATATCATGCAAGTTCACATCACTGAAATGTTGGAGGAGCAATTCATTAATATTATGTATTTATTTTCTTCATCAAAAATACCAATATATAATACATATACAGATGGAAAATTTTAAGCTGTTGTAGCATAAATTACCTAGTCACTCTTATAATCAATTATAAATTAATGTGCTTAATTTAACATTGTCTTTTATATATATTCTCTGAAGGTAATAAACCAGACTTTTAATGTAACCTATTATGAAACTAACACTATGATAAAAATATCAATGGTCAAGAAGTTTTATTCAAATTTCCCCAACGCTTGGGAGTGTTGCGTCTCCAATTTTAATTACCCCATTTTGCCATCAGATGCTGGTACACCTATACCTTATATTTTTTTACTATTATAAATTTATTCAATTCACCTTTCAACTTAAAAAAAATATCAAATGAAATTAAATGTAATGAACCATAATCGTATGGAACCGTACCCTAGACTTTAGCGGTAAATTTGTATTAAAAATTGTATTAGATACTTATTTTAACATTACAATTTTCTTTTTTGATTTGTTCATTCAATCATGTAATTTCATAACATTTATTCACCCAAAATAATTTAGTGAAATTTAAACTGAACGAAATTTACAATGAAAATAAAATCCAGGCGAAATTTGTGTAAAAATATATACGTAGGAAGGTTCCGGAGGTGAGAAAGACACATTCATTCACTGTCTATCCTGAACCTGATAATTATAACATAACTTTCAAAGCTTCTGATCAGTTATTTGAAATAAAATTATTTTTATATAGTGCAACTAACTTCACTGACTGCAACTAAATGACATGCTATTTCTGAATCAAAGTTTATTTTTATATCTTTTAGTTGATGCTTGACTTACTATCCCACCTGATGGTAAGTATAAGTACGACTAAAGGTCAATGCACACGTAACGTAGACGCGATGGGAACGGGAAGTGGATGGGACATAAATATACGTGTGAGTGCCCCGCTCCCGTCCCATCCGTGCCTCCGTGGCGTCGCGCGTCGCGGCGTCGCTTACATTTTCTATGAAAGGTTGTTTCCAAAACTTCACGTCCCTTTCCGTCCCCGTCCCGTCCACGTTATGTATGCATCGACCTTATGATGGCTTGGGTCACTAGATTTGAAAATTGCTTGCTCCTATTGGACGTTATAGAAAACTCTTAACTTCGTTGGTGAAAAGATCTGAAGTCTGAACTGAATCCATTTTTGAGCCCAAGCCAAGCTTACTTTCCATTAGTGCGAGGGTACGACATAATATCTTATCAAAATTCAATTTTCTTTGTAGTCCTGCGCATTTAGAATTCGTTGTATTAAATCTTATGAGAGTCCGCCACATGTCTCCCGCACCGTACGCGCCGTATTTCAAAATGCGGTAGGTATCCGAAGGGTAGAGCTAGCTACGCCACTGTTGTCTTCAAAATAATAATTAAAGTGCAAATGGTCAGGAAGGGGGCTTTATCGTGTTGTGTAACCAGTGTACATATTAAAAAAATTAACGCATGTGAAATGTGTGCTAACATAGAATGCTAGTTTCTAGCGTGTGTTTAAAAGCCTGAGATAATAATAATTCGATTAAGTTGTTATAAAATATTTTGGTAATAAAGCAAATTAATTTCATATCTCGAAGTACCTCCTCGCAATGTTTAGTGTAAAAATTATTAATAAAAAAATTTGAAAACCAAGGTCATTCTTCTTAAAAATATAATTTTATCTATGATCTATTCATCTGTCAATGAATGTCAATGTCATTCAATAATCAATACTCGAGTCGTCAATTTTGACATTTTCTAAGCATATTGTTTTTGATTTGTAGGTTATGTTTTCCATAAGTTTAAAAAATGTGGAATTGCTGAAATGCGTACGTGAATTAAATAGTACACCAAACAGTACACTGTAACTGTTTTTATTTTACGTCTGATTGTAAATAATCTAATAACATATTAGATTTTTTATTTATTGACTATGGGTGGTAAAAAGAAAAAAAGCAAGGGTCACAAAACTAAGCCTCACAATCTTAGTAAAGACATATCTGTAGAAGAAGAATTTGAAAACGATGAATTAACTAGTAACGATGTAAATAGTTCAAATTTAGGTTCGGCAAATTCAGAACTTACGACATCTAAAAGGCATGTTGAAGACGACAATGACTCTGAACCTGAAGAACCTAAACGTAAGAAGAAAAAGAAGAAGCAAATAATACCTGAAGAGTCCACTGGTAAGAAGAACAAAAAGTCTATTCGTCAGATGAAAAGGGAGAAACATGCTGAACGGCAAGCCGAGGCGGAGGCAGCAGCGAAGGATCAACTGAAATCTCAATGTATCACCTACCTGTCACAGTGGAAACATGATCGGCAAAACTGGAAGTTTATGAAGGCAAAGCAAGTATGGCTGTATAAGAACAAATTTTCACAACAACTCGTACCAGACTCATCCTGGCCTGTTCTCTTAGAATACTTTGAATCTTCCAAGGGAAACATTCGAAACATGTTGCTGGCTGATGCAAATAAAATAATAAAACAGATGGACGACTGGACAGAATCACAGGAGAAGGAAGATGGAAAGGAAGATGATCATGATGATGAAACTGAAAACGAGAAGTCATCAGTGAAACCTAATGACGTAGTTTATAGTAGAGCTAGGAGTTTAATACAATGTCTAGAAGAATAAAATGTTGTTTTATTATGCTTTATTTTTAACTACATATTGGTAACAAAGTTAATAATTTATAATTGGTAATTGGCATATTCAAGCCTTGACTTCTGCCTTTGATTCTTCAGAGGTAAACTGCTCGATCCATTTGCGTAGTTTATCAGTGTCTTGTAACCCCACCAAGCGCTGCTGTACTTTTCCATTCTTGATTGCCACCAAGACTGGGACAGAGCTCACTTCATAGTCAAGAGCCAAGTCTGTCTGCTCATCAATGTCTACCTTAGCAAGGACAACTTTACCTTTGTTTTCAGATATTATTGATTCAAGACGTGGTGTTAGGAGACGGCATGGGTTGCACCATCTATAAAAGGTTTCGTTTATAATTTACAGAAAGAGGATTCTTTGGCTTAATTACAGAGTAACAAAATATGAACATAATAATGCATTTACTCGCAAATGTAGTAGATACAAATAATTGTGATGCAACAGAACACAAAATTGTGTTAGTTATCAGTCAATTCCCTGGCCACAGTAAAAACAACTAAATAATTAGTAACAAACCATCGAAACTTACGTTGCAAAAAAGTCGACAACCACTGGGACTTTGCTATTGATAACTTTATCTTTAAAATCATCTGTACTTTGTATTTTTACGATATCATTCCTCACATAAGTCGTAGAGATGTTTCTGAAGTATGCTGGGCCTTTACCAATGAGGTATGAACGGAAAAACAAGTTAGTACTGGTTCTGGTTAACATTTTAGTTTTTAGGAAATAGAATTTTCGTTCTAAGTTCTGTCTTTGAGAGGAAAATTCGCCTAATTCTAATTTTCCTAGACTTCCTTCCTCCACCGTTCTAGTGTCAACTGTTACTGTCATTACCGTATGTCTGTCATGTCAGTCCTCCATAGATACTGTCAGCAGTCAATAACATTATAGACATGATTAATATTTTTGACATTATCATGGAATATTGAGTAGAGGCCATCTCATTTTTATGGAAAGATGAAAAAAGCGGCCAAGTGCGAGTCGGACTCGCCCATGAAGGGTTCCGTCGCAGCAAGTAACATAATATAAAAGTTCTTGTAGTTCGTTGTAACTTTGATCAATGTTTTTTGCGGTTTACGATTTATGACGTATTAAAAAAAAACTACTTACTAGATCTCATTCAAATCAATTTTCGTTGGAAGTTTTCATGGTAATGTACATCATATATTTTTTTTAGTTTTATCATTCTCTTATTTTAGAAGTTACAGGGGGGGGGACACACATTTTACCACTTTGGAAGTGTCTCTCACGCAAACTATTCAGTTTAGAAAAAAATGATATTAGAAACCTCAATATCATTTTTGAAGACCTATCCATAGATACCCCACACGAATGGGTTTAATGAAAAAAATTTTTTTGAGTTTCAGTTCAAAGTATGGGGAACCCCCAAAATTTACTGTCTTTTTTCTATTTTTGTATGAAAATCTTGATGCGGTTCACAGAATACATCTACTTACCAAGTTTCAACAGCATAGCTCTTATAGTTTCGGAAAAAAGTGGCTGTGACATACGGACGGACAGACAGACAGACAGACAGACAGACAGACAGACAGACAGACAGACAGACATGACGAATCCATAAGGGTTCTGTTTTTTGCCATTCGGCTACGGAACCCTAAAAAGTGTAGCTGTTTACAGAAAATAGAGGTTCCAATAGTACCCATTTCTGAATGGCGCTAGTATCTAGTATGTGACTATGTGACAAAAAGCGATGTGAACCATGAACATAGTTGTTGTAGATGGAGTGAAGTTTGCTGAGTTCAAATATTTAAAAAATTTCAGGGTACCCTCCATAATGCCAGTATGCAAAACTTCAACTATTTACGTAGTCTAAAAATAATAATGTTAGAATAACAATGTTTTAGGAAATATAACCAAAATACTGCTGTGAGAAAACGTGATTATACTAGTGTGATTTTTTTAAATTAATGACTACGACATGAAGATTGCTGTTTTAGACGGAGTGATGTTTGGTGAGTTATGTCTAGTGCATCCGCAGCGTCACTCGTAATGAATGGCACTAGTGTCTGAAAAATAGATATTCGATACCCGTAATTGGACGCGTTTTTACGGACACTTTTCATATACATACATAGATGGCCTTCCCTCTACTCTATTTTCCATGAGTAGAATCCTTATTTTGACGGACCACTTTGACAAACAGAGTGTTGCTATCTATTGCAGAAAATTAATGGTGAGGGGTAAGTGTGATATTTCAGTGTCGACACTTGATTCACCGAGAAAGAGAGCGTTGAATCAGGTTTCATTAAGGCGTGCAATGGAAAACTTTTAATTAAGATGTTTAAATAGTTTTCTGTTTGTGTTTGCATTTCTTATCTAATTAAAATACATTCCGTTTAATGATTCGATGTCATCTAAAATCAATAAAGGTAAGTTGTCCTTAATTTAAATAAAATTCAGTCACATTTTACTGAAAAAAAAATGCATTTTTATGCAGTTAATTTGCCAGGACATACGCATTGCTGTTCAAGTATCGACATTATGAAAAAGTTCTTATCGATATTATGAGTGACTTTTAAAATTAAATTAACTCTATCTTAATAGATTTTTTAAATAAAAACTTTGATTTTAGCCGGCATCGAATCATCAGAAGGAAGGTATTTTAATGAGACAAAAAGTACAAACACATTAATGGAATACTATTTTAACTTAGGGTAACTAGGGTAAAAAGGGTTTTATCTTAAGGTTTTTCATTGCCTGCCTAAACAAAACGTTTTTTTCACCACACACTTTCTCGGTGAATCAAGCGTCGACACAGAAATATAGATACTCTTCACGATTAATTTTCTGCAATAGATAGCAACACTCTTATGTATAAATTTGTCAAAGTGGTCCATCGAATTTTATGGATTCTACTAGTGTAACCAGAGCTGGTTGCTTCGGCAGGTGAGTCGTTGCACACGCTTTAGTAGAGGAACTTGAAGTCCGATGACGTCATATCGGAATGACTATGTGTGATTGACCACAGGCCGGATTGAGGTTGTCCTTCATAATTTTAGTTTATTATTTTTTAATTTAAAAATTATGTCCTATTTTGATATGGTTCTTCAAAATGTTTTTATTGGTAATTTTTCTGGTGGTATAAATTATAATATTGAAATAATACATTTTATTAGATTTTCTTCAAAATTACTGCGTTTAAATTATTGCAATATGAGTAAAATTTGAAAAAAAAAATTGTCAGCTATTTCAAAAATCAAGGGACTTTAATTTTTGTTTCACGAAAACCTAATTTCTTGGTCTTTACTTCATTTGTTTGTTTATATTATATGGTAAATTATCTTCAAAATAGTGTTATATGAAAACTAGAAAGTGTACCTTATTACTATCGAACAGAAACTTCGAAAAAAATGTACTATACGAAATTTGTGTAGAAAAGTTTATTTTATTTTTACCTGTAACTATAAAACGGTGTTGTTGAGGTAAAATAAATTTTATTGTAAGTTTTATTAAATTTCATATTTTTCTCTACAAATTCTCCAAAGTAACTTTGGATCTATTTCTTATCGTTGTTATGATATTTACCATTCATGTCAAACATCAACAGGGATTTCAACTGATTTAACTTAGAAAGTATGATTTTTTAAACAGACTAAAAATCGTTTTTTTTTTAATTCAATAAAATTTTAGATTTTTATCGATTATTTCTTGTCTTATATCCGCATATTTCGTTTGATCGAGTTTCAATAAACACTGTATATTATTCATGTTAGATGTTTTTATATCATTATAAAAAATCGCAATCGAATGATATATCCTAGGATTATAGATAACATGGACACAATACTTAAATGGTCATTCCGATATGACGTCATTGATCTTCAGGTACCTCGTCTTGATCCAGAATGAGTAATATATCCATGGATTCGACTATGTGTCGATGACATGACGTGACTAGTCTTCTATCAACTTTAATATTAAAAAGCATGCTTGTCTGTAATCTGTAAGATATTCTGTGCAAATACGTGTACATACTTATTATAAATAATCTGTGATGTAGTAGTTGTCATTTCAAATCACTTTCAAATTCTTTTGATCTTTTTTGGATCTCATAATTTACTGGAGCAGTGCTTCTACATAAATTAATAAACTAAAATAAACGGAGTTAATTACACATTATTGTGTAAAACGTTACAATGTATTCTAGTGACGATTATAACGAGGTAGGTTGGTTTCCATTAATAAAAACTATGATTTATTGAAGTGAGCATACTGTACAAGTTAGGTTAGGGTGCCACTGCAACCCTTAAATCTTGCTATTACCGGTGATCTTGAAATTAGTATTACAATTGTTTATAACTTACCAAAGTGAGCAATTTTATTTTGCTATACCAACAAAAAACCATTTTTCCTGCTAGAAATGAGTAAACTCTATAGTGAATGTCTTGTCAACATCTCTGAACATTTTTGTCATAATGGTTCAATCGATTGCAGGGTGGCTACGAATCATATGGTGACTATGAGCCTCATACAGGAGATCCACAATATGATTTGGAGTATGATAGATCATCATTCTATAAGATGCCAGACATGGTAAGTACAACAAACTTTGTTATAGCAATGAATGTATAAATTGTAAAATTAGTTAACTGTATATTGTTTTTATTTATCTGCAGGTTAAGAAGTTCCTCGTGTACTTCCGCAATATGATCAATGAGGGGATGACATTTGAGATTTTAAACCTCTACGAGAATACCTTCCCTAAGCTTACAGAACAGTATTTTGAAAACACCCCTTGGCCTGATGAGAACGAAGTAGCACCAATTGTTGATAAAGATAAGGTATGGTTTTGTGATAGGAGTCCCACCATATCCATTAAGTTTATGAGGCATTCAATTCAAGTATTTAATAGTATGCAACTGGATGGAATATAATTTTTAAATGATGCACTTGTATTGTGATTGCTGTTGTTATACTCGTATATAGGGGAAAGTCTGTTGTTGAAACCCCCTAATGACTGATACCTTTTTTGTATTATGCCCTAAACTAAGCATAAATTATTTTTTTAATGTTTGCTAACTTTAATTTTAGTTACTATAATTATTATTTGACAAATTGGCAACATTTACCAAATTGCTGCTCATGCCATTTTTTACCAGCTGCCGTTTTAAATCTGCTAGGTTTGTGAATTGATAAATGCGGTGGCTCTCATTTCGTCGACATTTGTATTTGCCCATGGCAAGTTAATCTAGAAGTGTGATGTATTGGTTGTAAGATAATAACATAAATTAAGTTTTTTTTACGATTTTACTCATTTTGCATAATGGAATATTTAGTTTTGTTCGAATTGCATTCAGGTGTCAATGATTATGGTTTTATCCCCCTTTATTTTAAAACATATTTTTTTCTAAATAAATGATTTAAACTGCCCTAAAATTCATACTAATCTTCTCCTTGATACATAAACATTATATTTTAAACAAAAAGAAATAGCAGTTTTAAAGCAGACAACATTAAAATGACCAAAATTATACAGTAAATGCTTAGGGTGTCAGTAATTGGGTATTTTACTAGATGCTATGTACCTGCATTGCTGGACAGTTGAAGATTTTCACCTTAAAAATAGGTACTGCCCTTGAAACTCCATCCATCCATCCATCCATCAGCCCTTAGAGGTCCACTGCTGGAGATAGGCCTCCCCTAACTTGCGCCACTCTGACCGGTCCTGAGCCTTCTGAATCCAGTGGATGCCCGCTGTCTTCTTCAGGTCGTCAGTCCACCTGGTCGGGGGGCGTCCTATGCTCCTTTTTTGAACTTGAAACTATTTATTGATATCTTTATGAAATTGTTTGTTGACATGGATTAGGTGTTCATGATCCTGTACAAAGAATTGTACTACCGTGACATCTACGCTCGTGTGCCTGGAGGTCCGAAGCCGGAGCAGAGATTCCTCTCCTTCTACAACTACTGTGATCTGTTTAACTACATCCTCTCTGCTGAAAAGCCTGTGCCCTTGGAGCTTCCCGACCAGTGGCTGTGGGAACTCATTGATGAATTTGTTTATCAGTTCCAATCATTTGCACAGTATAGGTGAGTAGTGAAGCATACAGTGTACTGGTTTCTCCTTTATATAAGCTTAATCAGTCACAGTGTTACAAAGTAGAATATTAGAAGGATAGTGGCCCACTTAACATGCCTGATAAATCTTATATATAAAATTCTCGTGTCACGGTGTTAGAAGTTGAACTCCTCCGAAACGGCTTGACCGATTTTTTTGCGTGCATATCGGCTAGGGTGGAGAATCGGACATCTATTTTTCATCCCCCTACCCCTAAAAAATTTTTGGCAGAACAACGTTTGCCCGGTCAGCTAGTGATATAAAACAAAAGCATTTGGCACATGAAATTTTTGATACTCTCCCTTGTCCAAATAAAAATCATGAAGAAAAAAGATAAATCCAAAGTCCAATAAGACTGCCTGTTTTTTAATTGATTAATTTTAGGTAAAATCTGAAAATATCAAACATGTCTTGATCTGATTTTTTATGATGTGGAACTTGTACCCAGAAGTATTTGAAGACTCAAGTGAAGATAATAAAGCTACTGTAGACTATACTTGAGTCAAACTCGTATCAGAATACTTGTCAATAAATCGTAAAAATTCCTTTATAGGGTTTTCACAAACTGATTTGTATTTCGCACACCAAATAACTATTAAAGAACGAAATAATCATTATAACGTTTGTGACAACTTCATTATTTTAATATTGACCTATAACAACAACACACTAAGAGAAAACGACGTAAAAACCAACATCTTAAAACAATTTTCGTCATGAATTACTCACGCTCGCACATCCTTAATTTCGTGAAGCGACTTCAAACCTTTGTAGAAACTTATTGTTTTGAGGCCGGCCTACCTATGACTATAAATAGAAATGACTACGAAAACCTCACAGCTATAATGGCGCTTACATGCTTTGCAACTTGGTCGTATTATATTTCGAAATACAGTGAAATCAACTTATCTGTGACTATCAGGAGGGCGCTGCCGGACGCATTGGACCAATCATAGTGCGCATAGTAGTAATTTATGAATGGGATGGCATTAGTTCCAATTTTCGCCACGTCACAAATAAGTTCTTGAGAGATGGCACTGTACAGATTATACAGATATTTCATTCCACTCAATATGCATGAGCATAAAATTATTTATAAGTTAAATTTCATTAAACAAAGCCGAATAACATTTTATATTTATGTTTATGTATTTTAAAACAGTCTATATCGATTTTATACGTAACTATTCCGTGTTATTTTAAACTTTTGCAAAATAAATATTATGTTTAAAAATAAAATAAAATTATAAAGAGTGGAACGGAACGCGACTTGCGAACTCCAGATTTAGTTCAAACGTACTTTATACGACCAAAAGTTTCATGCACCTGTTTGTTTGTGGTTGCTAGGCAACACAGTGCTTATGTAAATTCTGATTCGAATGTGAATATAGTATAGAAAATATGCTGTTCTTTCTATTTATGTATATTAAAAATTTAACTGATAAAACTTTTATCATAAAATAGGTCACGCACCTCGAAGTTAAGTCCGGCTGAGATTGATGAGCTCAACAATGAGAACAAAGCCTGGAACGTACTCTGCATCCTTAATGTACTCCATTCTCTTGTTGATAAGTCCAACATTAAACGCCAGCTTGAAGTAAGTAAACTAATTTCATGTTTTTTTTCCATTTAATACATATCATTCCTTTCATGCTGATACTTTTTGCTGATGCCCTTTCACCAGAAGCAATATCTGAGACCATGTTACTAAATAAATGTAATCAAAAATTGTTATTTACTTTAAAACAAAATAAAAACTCACTTTTAGCTGTTTCATATGTTTATGTTCAACAAAGGATTGGTAACTTAGCTGTACTTAGGCAAGCACACAATTATGCCTGAACACATTAAAGATCTGGAACCCACGAGCATCTAGCAGTTCATATCGGCCATAAACCTAGCTGACCAGACCCAGAGGCATGGCTACAATAGATCATTCTTGATTGCAGTGGCTTCTGGGGCTTACACCCTCATCCATACACTTTTTAGTGTATGGATAATTATAATAGCTGTACTACTTTTCCAGGTGTATGCTGCTGGCGGTGACCCGGACTCGGTAGCGGGGGAGTTTGGCCGCCACTCGCTTTACAAGATGCTGGGATACTTCTCCCTGGTCGGCCTTCTGCGCTTGCACTCCTTGCTCGGTGATTATTACCAGGCTATTAAGGTAAATATCAACAACAATCACTGTTGTATCCCAAAAAATTGTTGATTTTGTGTTGTTTTTTGTAGGTTTATGTTATTATTGATTAATTTGTAGCAATACTTATGTGAATGCTAGTTAGTTCTGTTTAGTTTATTTTTGATTACTTGATTAGTAGTTAATAACTGCAGCTTAATTATAGGATTTTTTTTTTTTACCTTTTAAAAAAGCAAAGCAAAGCAAAGCAGCGAGATGAGATAAGTCAAGGTAACCAGTATTCATAGATTGAGTACTGAAACTGAATTTAGTGCCTAAAACCGCATGTTCCCAGGTACTGGAGAACATAGAGCTCCACAAGAAGTCCCAGTACTCGCACGTGCCGGCGTGCCAGATCTCCACCTCGTACTACGTGGGCTTCGCGTACATGATGATGCGGCGCTACGCCGACGCGATCCGCACGCTCTCGTCCGCGCTGCTGTACATCCAGCGCACCAAGCAGCTGTTCTCGCAGCGCTCCTACCAGAACGATCAGATCAATAAGCAGACGGACCAGGTAACGACGGAAGTCAGTTAAATCGGACAATGAGGATCAGTAAAGTTATAGCAAATTCTATAGAACTAGTATCCACGCGATTCTTTATGGCATATGAATGATATATCTTTTTGAATCATCCAAATCGGACCATTACTTACGAAGATATTAAGTAATAAACATTGCCGTTCCGGCCGCTAAAATTCAAACTACGCGGGCGCGTGTGACGTCACGATATCGGTCGCCGCCAGTTAGCCGCTGGCAGCGATACGGCGCGCAATGTTTTGTTTGGATAATTGTGACTTTGAAACAAATTAAGTGTCCCATTTGTGCCTAATTCACCTTTTAACTATGCATCAGTATTGTATAGTGCTTAAACGTTCAAACACTTCTATGAAAACGCCAAAAAAAACTATTTTTTAACGTGCCGAAAAATTCAAAACTTCGTAGAAAATGGTATTCCGTTGTAAAAAGACAATATATGATTTATCTTCAATAGTAACTGAGCTGGGAACCATATCTTTAACTTATATAAATTTCGTAGTTGTATCTATATAGCCAGCTGTGGTTGGGCTCCGTAACATTTTTTTTCAGTGGCAGATGGCTCCTCGCTGCGTCTATGGAGCCACATCAAAAATGCTACGCTATGTTTGCAGCCTCCCTTTTGGGCAGCACAGTCATGGAAATCCACCTTCTCTACCGTTCAGCAGCAATACGCTTTACTTTTTAGGGTTCCGAAGTAAAATCGGAAGTATCGGAACCCTTGTAGTTTCGTCATGTCCGTCCGTCCGTCTGTAATTTTACATGGATATACATATGTACACATGTACACAGCTTAGAAGTTAGACCTAGAGATTCCTAATAAGTACCTACCTACCAACAGTCAGCCTCAGAAACAGCTTAACATTATAGTACTTTATAATAGTAACTGTTTCGACGGTTTCCGAACAACATTATGACAAATTCAAGAAATATGTAACAAGGTACTTAAATGTTAAGCTACTTCTGATGATAACCGTACATGTAGATAAATAAACAGCATATAATTTTATATATATATAATTTCAGCATATAATTTCTAATATCATTTTTTTCTAAACTGAATAGTTTGCGTGAGAGACACTTCCAAAGTGGTAAAATGTGTGTCCCCCCTGTAACTTCTAAACTTTAAAAAAATGTATGATGTACATTACCATGCAAACTTCTACCGAAAATTGGTTTGAACGAGATCTAGTAAGTAGTTTTTTTAATACGTCATAAATCGTAAACCGCAAATTACCTTTCATTATGTTACTTGCTGCTACGGAACCCTTCATGGGCGAGTCCGACTCGCACTTGGCCGCTTTTATTTCCCTCTCACTCATCGTTACAAATCATCCTTTGAGTAGTAGTAGGGGCTCGACTAAAATTAGCACTATAAAGGCAAATATTTCGCAAACGCACCCCTTAATCCAAACATGGTCCTAGAAGACCCATAATATTTTTCGAAGACCTTTTCAACGATATCCCACACTACGGGGTACGCGACGAATAAAAAATTTCATCCTCACACCTGTAGGGGAGGTACCCTGCACAAAAGTTTTTCAGTATTTTATTCCACGATTCTGGAGTTTTAATAAATGTGTACATATGTATATCCATGCAAAATTACAGACGGACGGACGGACATGACGAAACTACAAGGGTTCCGATACTTCCGATTTTACTTCGGAACCCTAAAAAGTAAAGCGTATTGCTGCTGAACGGTAGAGAAAGTGGATTTCCATGACTGTGCTGCTCAAAAGGGAGGCTGCAAACATAGCGTAGCATTTTTGATGTGGCTCCATAGACGCAGCGAGGAGCAATCTGCCACTGAAAAAAAATGTTACGGAGCCCAACCACAGCTGGCTATATAGATACAACTAGGAAATTTATATAAGTTAAAGATATAGTTCCCAGCTCAGTTACTATTGAAGATAAATCATATATTGTCTTTTTACAACGGAATACCATTTTCTACGAAGTTTTGAGTTTTTCGACACGTTAAAAAATAGTTTTTTTTGGCGTTTTCATAGAAGTGTTTGAACGTTTAAGCACTATACAATACTGATACATAGTTAAAAGGTGAATTAGGCACAAATGGGACACTTAATTTGTTTCAAAGTCACAATTATCCAAACAAAACATTGCGCGCCGTATCGCTGCCAGCGGCTAACTGGCGGCGACCGATATCGTGACGTCACAGCCACGCAGTGAACTTTGTAAGTAATTTGGTCATAACTTCGTCAATTTTTGTCGTAGAACAAAAATTTTTTCACTGTATGTTAAGGATTTCTTAGCTCTATAAATCTGCATTCTTAACTAAAAACGTTACGGATCCTCATTCAAATGTCAACTGTCCTGAACGTATGGACAGCGTTTTCTCAATGGTGGTAGCTGACTAGGGGAGAACTAGAAAGTAATGCTGGTGGCTGAAATAAACCCTTAAAGGCCCATTCCTGAGCACTGGGTAACTAAAACAGGAGGTCCTCTTGAGGAGGCCTAGAGCATGCGCCACTACTCTGCTCCAATGTATGAAAATGGTAGATGGTAGAAAATGATGATAATAATATGATCAGTATTTTACAGATTCTATTCTATTCTACTTCCTTCCTAATATCCTAGTCTACTATACACAAGGGAAGTTTCTCCTCCTTTCTGATTTATGCTGAATCTTGAAGTGTTGTCAAGATGAACAATAAACAGTATCAAACATATATATTTATTTCAGATGTACAATCTGCTGGCTATCTGCCTGGTGCTGCACCCGCAGTGCGTTGATGAGTCCATACAGCAGGTTTGTTTACCGGTTTTATGTTCATGTTCTATATATACATAACCTAAACTCTGTTAAGTTAGTCCGTGGTGAAAACGGAGGCCTTATAGTTCCGTTGTCTCTGTCCGTCTGTCCACAGCATAGCGCGAGAGAGAAATAGTTTGTTTAATGTTTATCTATACTTCTATACTAATATATAAAGAGGAAAGATTTGATTTTTTGTTTGCATTGAATAGGCTCCGAAACTACTGAACCGATTTCAAAAATTCTTTCACTGTTGGGAAGCTACATTATCCCCGAGTAACATAGGCTATATTATATTTTCAAAAAAAATTAGGGATCCTTAATCAAACTCCAATAATGTAACCCAAGGTATAAAAAAATAAGAAAACCGAAGCAAAGCGAGGGCGGTTACTCGTTTTTAATAATCTTATGTTTCTAATGCATAGTATTAAAATATTATGTTTCTGCACTCCTCCATGTAAACTTCAAATTTCATACTCCTCCATCCGCGTAATCGTAAAAAGGGGCAGGTATATAGTTTTGCTTCATGTATTATCATAATAATTACTACGCGTTCACTCTAAGTTTGACCTTACCTCCCGTCCCGCTCCTCGTACCGCACCTCACTTAGTACGGACAGCAACGCTAGTCGCGTATTTTTGAGGTCCCGTGCGGCGCGTACATTCTTGAGTTTGTTGTTGATTTTGATGTTAGGTACTTTCGTTAAATAATTTTTCTATTGATTTATTTTACGTTCGTTGATTTTTGTCGCTACATGATTAAAATAGAAAATGTTTTACACAGTGGCAAACGTAATTTGTTATTTAAGTTAGTGAAATTATTTGATTACTTTTTTGTCTACAGTACCGTTAGCTGTTAAATCATAACGGTCGACGAGGGCAAACTTAGAGTGAACGCGTAGTAATGTGTGACTGGTCGCTCGTTGTACAGGTGCTCCGCGAGAAGAATTACCACGAGAAGATGTTCAAGATGCAGTACGGCGACCTGGGCGAGTTCGAGAGCTGCTTCACGAGCGCCTGCCCCAAGTTCCTGTCGCCGTGCCCGCCGCCCATCGAGCCCGGCTCCAACTACGGCCGCGACGCCGTCAAGCATCAGACGCAGGTCTTCATGGACGAGGTGGGTCTATCGCTCTCTCGTCTCTGATCGCGTCATATTCTGCATTCAAAATTACTCAACTGACTCCGATACCAGTACCGATATCGGAATTGAGAAACTTTCGTTACAACATGAATGCTAGAATGCTTTTAACATTTAAGTCCGCCTTTTGTATCCTTTATGTTTTAAGGTGGAATAAAGAATAAATAAACATGCACTAGGTCCGACAAGCATTTGACCAAATTTATTATTCATGACAACGAAGCACACTGTATTCAGTGTACAAACGGTGGTACTAAGAGAACTACTTTATTTTTTTACTAGCTGACCCGGCGAACTTCGTATCGCCTAAGAATGTAACAAATTAGAGATCATTATAATCGATAAACCCGTTCTTACCGTTATAGTTTTTATGTGCATATCTCCTCCCTCTCCCCCTCCCGTTCCTTCTCCCCTCCCCTCCCCGTGTAACAACTATAACAATTAATTTTTGTTTCTAACTATAAGGCTCAAAATCACGAAGGTGGCGAATTTCAGGTTTGCAATTTGAGCATAAAATGTTAAAAGCAATAGCCAATTAAAGAAGTATAAATGATTGGTTTGTTATTAAACTTAACATATTTGAAAGGGGCGCGCTTAAATTTTACAATTTTTAAAATTACAGCGATTTTAAGGTAACTCGACAGCAAAAATCTTCATTTCGGGAACGTAACTAAATATTTATTTTTAAATATAATGTTTATAGAAAACAATAAAATATTATTATTATTAATAGCATTCTACTGTATTTTTTTAAAATACAAATGGAAATTTGGTGAATAGACATGGATATTTATAAAAATCATCAAATTGAAAATTTAAAAGTACTAAGTTTCAAATTTCAAGCATAAAATTCAAAATATAACAAAATATAGATGACCTAAAAAGTAAAATTAGATATTACTATAATAATAACTTTATTATGTTTGTATGTGCATATTTACATGTTCAATAATATTTGAAATTAGTATTATAAAGGTAAATAAAAGTAGAGTTCCCGGAATGACTATGGTGATTTTCTTACAGGTAAAGGTATTTTTGAGTAATAAATGCGAAAATTAACTTTTGTAATTTCTATAATCTTGTTTAGAAATATTAATTGTTGTAATATTATAATCAATAATAATAAAAATAGCCCCAAGAAAACAAAATAATTAACATTTCTCAAATATATCAACATTAGACTTAAAATAAGATAATACTTGTACTTCACGAGGTACTGGAACTGGTATATCTTTGATTAAGTCATTCACTTTACTTTTGGGAGTCATCTGATCACTTTTCTTCTTGTTTTCTGTCTTTTCCTTTCTGCTTATTTTTTTATTCAATTATGTCTCATTTCTGTTATTATATCTTGCTGTTTTTTTATTGTTCTGTATGCTTTTGCCTGGTCTTTTTTCACACTTTTATTTCCGCACTTTTTTCATACTTTTCTCGCCGAGTTTTGTGTTTTTAAGTTTTTTTTAGTTTTCTTCTTTTTTTCACCTTCGTTTGGTTCCATTCTTACTGAAAACAAAAGAAGATCTTTTAATTTTAACAATATTTATTAAATATTAATTCACCATTAATAAGTCATGTCAGAAACCACTACGTCAATCTGGAACCATGTCATCATGTCCGGGAACGTCCCCTTAATGACTGTTCCCGAAATGACGTTTTTGAAATTTCGTGGCTACAATTTCGATGATCGCCATATTATACATATTATTTCTAGGTTATTGTGAAGTAAACAATGATAGTTTTTACAGAATACTTATTAACTAATTGTTATTTTAATATTATTTACTATTCCACCCATTCCCGGGATGACGTATAATTAATGTACGGTAAAAAATACATGAACATAACAGTATACTTACCACTTAAATTGTTATTTATTTACGCAAAAAACAAATGACGCTCACCTCACAACATTATTGCTCGCCACTAAAACACACTAGCGCCGCAAGTTGTGTTCAAGAATAAAAGTTTTCACTACCTAATGCTGCGTTCACGGATATGACGTTTGATTTCTCGGACAAACTTTTGACAAATGCCGTCTTTAAAATGATTTTATTTTCTATATTTTGGCTTAGAATAATAATTGTTTTGGAAACAAACAAACTCTATTGAAAATTAAATATATAAAAAGTATGATTTTACTATTTGGTAACGTAAGTTGAAGTTTGAAGTTTTTGTTTGGGACGCGTTCCCGAACTGACTTTTACACATGTTTCTTGTTAAATTATTTAAAATTACTTATTTTTCAAATCATAAATTTTAGGTATAAATACATCTAATTGATCTCGATAGTATTGAATTCTTATTTACTGTTATTTATTCGTAAATTTTATTTTACGAGCTTCCAAACCGAATTCGCCACCTTCGTGATTTTAAGCCATAAGCTTATATATTAATTTTCACATAGAGGATACATTTCGAGAAAACCGTGATCTATAATGAATAGTTTCCGCAGCGTATGCGATGAAAGAATTTTTTAAGCAAATTTTTTACACCTTGGTTCACGTTACTGATGTTTTTCTGAATATCTTCTGAATGGAATGTCCGATTTGAGTATTTCAAAAAGTTATTAACAGATATTGAAACAGTTTTGAATATGAAATGATTTATTTTGATAAGGATTAATACGAAGGTATGGTTATTATGGTCTGATTTTGGTCAGCTTTTTTATTAACTTTTAAAATGTAAAAAGTGGTTATAGTGACATAACTACAATCGTTGGACATATAGTATCGCGAGGTTTTTGTAGATATTTATATATATTCTCTAATATTGTAGAACATTTTTTTGTTCTATCATGAATAGTTTCCGCAGCGTATGCGATGAAAGAAATTTTTAAGCAAATTTTTTTACACCTTGGTTCACGTTACTGAAGTTTTAGCAAGGATCCCTAATTTTTTCTTGTAATAAATATAGCCTATGTTACTCGTTAATAATGTATCATTCTAATGGTGAAAGAATTTTTAAAATCGGTTCAGTAGTTTTTGAGTTTATTCGTTGCAAACATACAAAAATATAAAAATACAAAAATACAAAAATACAAAGCTTTCCTCTTTATAATATTAGTATAGATTAGGGCTTTCATCGAATATTCGAATATTCGAATAATTCGAATAATAAATTCGCTCAAATATTCGAATACAAGAACCGAATATTCGAATATTCGATCAATTTCTACAAAACCTAACTCAACACCAAATTCGGATTCCAATGTGCACAAAATAGTCAAAATACAATTTTAAAGATAGTGCCGTGGCGCGTGACCTTCAAAATGTCGTTTTGGGCGGTCAGAGTGCGCAATTCTTCAAAATATGGAAGTGTTCGGACTTCGGGAATACCCGGCACGTCGGTCGGCGTCGCGTTGCGTTTGTAGCCGGCATTGGCGTGTTACATCACTTGCATAGAGTAAGTTTGTATATACGGGAATATGAGAAACATGGAAAGAGTCGCCCACTGGAAACATGATTCGGAAGCTATGACACGTAGGTGACGTACTGACAGGGGCGTAGCTACCGCCGTATCAGCCGTATCAATTATACAGGGTCCCGGGGCTGAGGGGGCCCCCAATGCGTCTTAGAAAAATTCGTAAAATGGTCCGGAAATCAGAATGAACAGCGTAGGACATATCCTTGGGGAACACCAGCATTTTATAGGTTTCATATGAGCAACAACCATCTACTACGACCTTGATATGTCGCTCAGATAGAAAGCTGGCTACCCAACTGCATAACCTCACAGTGACCGTAAGATGGTAACTTTGTGAGACCCCCCTGTGCCAGACCCGGTCACAGGCCTTAGCGAAATCTAGGCTGACTGCCAGTGCTTCCCCGTTGCGATCAAGAGCCTGACGGTGCCTACAGGTGCGTAAGATAAATTAGACGATCACCAGCTGAATGACCGTGGCGAAAACCGTATTGTCGATCACAGATCAGCTGATGATCTTTCAGATATCCCAGGAGCTGCATGTTAATCACGCGCTCCATTACCGTTGCAAGCAGGGAAGTTATAGGCCTGTAGTTAGCCGGGTCACTGAGATTGCCCATTTTGGGGATGGGATAAACGAGGGCAACTTTCGTGGCTTATGCCAGATATTCTCGCTATGTTATGATAGTGTTCAGAATAAGCACGTTAAGACGGGGAATCAACTAGCCCCGGATCTACGATTTTTTCGAACTAGGGCAGAAACTTGATAGTGGCATCCCTCTCTCCAGCGTTTGAGATACTTATAAAAAGTCACAAATAAATAATAGTTGGCATTTTTCGTGAATGGGACACTAAGAACCCTTTTTTAACAAAATTTGTTCTCCCAACCAGGCTTCCGTATGCAAGTTTTTTATTTGTACTCCTACTATAATATGATTTTGGCGCTCCCTGAAACGGCGGGTGCTCCGGTTTGCCCCCCTCCCCTAGATTGGGGGCTGGAGGCAACTTGGGAGCACACTTTAACACCAATGTCTGTTCCTCTCAGCTTCTTGATATCAAGTGGCTATAAAGAGCTCTCTGACAGACTTTTGGGAAAAAGTATATCATTCAACGAGCTCTCACACTGCAGGATGTTAGGCGGTGTGATCCCTCTATCATCAAGAGTTGAGTTGGCGGCAGGAAGCATGCCAAGAAGTTTGGCTTTTCCCTTTGCCGTATGGACCACGGCGTCGCCCGATTTACGTAGTTGTGAAGTGATGACCGACAGAAGTTACCCTCGGCAGCTTGAGATAGCGACCAGAATTCTCGACTACCAGAGGGGTAATCGACCATTCGCTCGCCAATTTTGCCGATGAACTTTGCCTTACTATTAGCCATTTGCTTCTTTGCTGACCGGTAGACAGCGTTGAGCTTTGTATTAAGCCCTGGGGTGGATAGATCTAGGTACATAAGCGTGCACGCGGATGACCAGGCCTGGTAAGCGGCGTGCTTTTGGTTAGATGCCGAGATACAGGGACTGCTATACCAGAGCTGGTTTTTACCACCGATAGAGTTGACAGATTTACGAATAAAACATTCCATGCCCTGTCGTATCACATCGGCTATGGAGTCTGTGCTCGCGTTTGGATCTCCCGAAACAAAACGAGAGTTGCCTCCAGGGTAAAATTTTCGAGTATTGATTGTATATGGTTTATTAATCGAAATATGTAAGTAGATATATTATACTTGTTTTAATTTACGCGCGCTTTTTTATTTCTTTTGAGTACGATCTTTACCCTCGAGTCGAGAGGGCCCCCCGGCAAAATTTTGATATAGGGCCCCGCAAGGGCTAGCTACGCCACTGCGTAGTGATTAAGTACTCTCTGGTTATGGCAAGTATACCTTGGTATACTTGAAAATTCACAAAAAACTCATAATGTTAGATAAATTAACGATATCATCAAACTTAGTAATTTCTTTTCCTTAAAAACCATAAATTTTTAGAGACAACCAACTATTTATTTATGGAAACTACAACATAGTACAATCGTTCATTTAACACGAACAAAATCAAAATATTGTACTTGCAAATTACTCCTAAGTTAAATAAACACGTGATTATTAAAGTTTTTTTTGATATTCGAATAATATTCGAATATTCGAATAGTTCCGAAAAAAAAATCGAATATTCGAATATAAATTTTATCGAATATTTGGAAGCCCTAGTATAGATATAAAATAAACTGGTTTACTATTTACTTTTATTTTCTTTATTTTAACTATACTTAACCTTGCGTAACATGAGCATAATATGCAACCGTGACGCCAAATCGTTACAAAATCGTTGCATTTTTTATTGCGTCTTGTAACGTACGATTTATATATCGCTCGTCACATGTAGCCATAGTTATTGTTTTGTAGTAGAAATTCATTTAACTCATCATATTTTGACATATTACCACAGATTGTTTAAACCTTCACACATTTGACATGTTTGCCATAGATAAATAATTTCAAAATTTAACATAGCTTAACTAGTTACGCGACGTGTCGTGATGTGACGGGAGTTTAATGAAATCACATAACTTGTTTTAATTAGATTTTATTAATTTAAATACAAATAGAAATTTGATAGTGGTGTTTTTGGAAATAAAACTATTTATAAGACTTCATTGTTTATTTATTTTACGAAACTTATTAAATTACGTTTGGTAGAACTTATCATAGACATTGCCATACTTAAAAACTAATTACTCTATGCAATCTTGCATAGACTTTACGTATCTATGATACAAGCGACCATAGTCCTTTATGATCTATGCTCGTTCTTTCTTTTTCTGATTAAAAGCCGGCCTATTAATATGTCTTTTCGGCGAATAATTTGTTTTTGGGGTTTTTCTTTGTAAATTCGTTCGGAAGTACTTAATTACTTATAAAAAACGACTTCCGCGTCGTGTCCACGATGGGGGGCGACGTATTTTTTTCTTTATAATACGTAAAACCGGCATCTTTCTGATGATCGCGTTGTTGACTTGTTACATATAGAGGTTTGCACCGGAGCGAAATTTTGAGAACCGATTGAATTCACCGGTTATTGAGCAATCCTCCGGTGATCACCGGTCAATCACCGGAGATTCCTCCAAAACTGATGCACTACATAATAAAGCACATTTTACTCAAATTATCTGAAATTGTTTTATTTATTAAAAAAAAAATGAAATTAAATGTTTTACAAAGTTAATAAAATATGCTTATTTTGATTTAGAAAGGATAACATGTCGACAGCGTCAGAGCGCAACATGTTCATTCTGTCATTCAGTAATTGTTGAAAATATCATCTCCGATTGAACAGAAGTTGCAGGGACAGCTAAATATTTAAAGGCAATGTCGTCCAAAGTTTTTACAGGTCTGCGGAAAAATCATCGAAAACATTTCATCGAATTAGAATTCGCCGAATACAATAAATCGAAAAATCATTTCGGCCAATAAACAAAATGTAGAACAACCAAGTCATCGAATAACATTGTTTCGAATAGCATTACGTAGAACAACCATTACAATACATTTCATTGAACAACATTTCATCGAATGGCGATTTTTGAATGCGATATCTTTTCAGAATTTGGAATAGCGGAATTAATATGATGGGCGGAACATCAAAATTAGCGCTTTGTGTAGAAAATGTTGTCTTTAGCGATTTTGGGCAACGCAGATTTTGAATCCGATATACGATTTTAATTCAGTTAAGATTAACACCGACAAATTGTCATTTGTCGAAACAACTTCTATCGAAAACATGAATTTATCAAAACGTTTACGTTAGTGACAGAAACGAATCGCTGCAAAACCGACTTCACGTAGTCTTGTTTGCCCTATCCTTAGAGTGTAATGTAAACCCGAGTAGGCGCGGAGGGGCAAGGCGGCCCGCGAGCTACGGAGCAAGTGGTTTTAATACTCGCCGCAGCAGCTGAGGCTGGCCGGCTGAGCCGGCCAGCAAGTCGAAGCTGCGGTGGTGAGCATTAAAAGCATCTGCGACGATAAGCTCGCGTGGGAGCTGTGACAGAAACAGTGCTTGCTGTATGCTGCATGCTGCTTACGTCTTAGTGCTGCCTTTCAAGGATGTGTGATGTTTGAAATAATAAAAAATATTTATTAATAATCATATGAAAATTATATCATTCGATTCGGCGAATTGCGATTCGATAAATTGTCATTCGGTGAAATGTCATTCGATTAACTGTTTTCGATGAAATGTTCATTCGATTAATTGTGTTTTCGATAAAATGTCGATTCGATCAATTGTAATTCGATGAAATGTGTTCAATGATATATTTTCGATGATTTTTACACAAATCGTTTTTAAATGCCCATTAAATTTCATCTCAAACTGAAAATGAACAAAATAATCATGCACATTGCAACGAACTATTTGGAAAGTTAGTAGCTTGTGAAATTAATAATGTAAATGGACAAGAGCGCTTTGAATTAATGGCTGAAATAATTAATCTCATTCGAAAGAAGCAAATCGCTAACCATATCTAAAGCTTATGAGTACTACATTAATTAAAATAATAAATAATATTGACAGATGCACCTTTTTCATTTGTTTAATGTTTATTACATGTTTGATTAGAATTGTTTCAAGATCTAACATGACCACCGGAGATTAATCGATTAGTCTCCGGTGATTTTAAGCGATTACTTTTACCGGTAAACCACCGGTGATTATCCGGTACTAGCCGCTCCGGTGCAAACCTCTAGTTACATAACGTAATGGAAGGCGCTATTGCGGTGAGTGTTTGGTTAATCATTGATATTTCTTATTCGAAATTCATAAAGCAGAGCATTTTGCAATGCATTACACGAGGATAACGTGTAGGTATTCCTTGTTACAGCTTTCAACTATGGATTTATTTCAACTACGGTTTTTTTCAACTACCATTTAAAATCTTCCCATAACCTATTAACTACTTAGTTGAACAAGGATTATGTATATCCTTTTCTTTTTACTTCCCGCGGCGTTTCGCTGAACCCGTGGTTTAGTCATCACATTAGTGATGTTTTTGTTTAATGTTCCACTGTAATAATTCCATAATTTTTTTGATTCCTTACTACGCTTTCCGCGAGTGAGTTTCCTAATGGAGTTCTTGACCTTTTGAAGTCAATGAATATCACCTTTCCTTATTTTGGGCGGAGTATACATTCCTACCCACTTTTCTTTGGAGCCTGGACTGCGAACTCAAGATGAGGAGACCCTTACCTTGGAGAATACCATCGCAGTGATGAAGCAGCGTTGCGGTCCACTGTTGGGATGGGGATCACATTGAGAGGACGTGCCCTTTTGTGTATAAGTACTTTTATACAGGTACAAGTTTGTGATATTTTTCTACCATACAATACAACTTTTACAAACAATTAAATTTAGAATGTTTAGAATATTTGTAACTTAGTATATTTAATTCTACAGGATTTATCTGTATTTGGTAACTTTTACTTTTGTGCGACTCATAATAATTTGATGCCAAGTCTTTGTTTGTTTTGAAGGAATAAAAGATCCTTTGGTACATATAATATTTTATTTCTCTCCTCAGCAAAATATCATGTTTAGTTTATTATGCTTAGCACATTTACTACTTAGATTTTCATACAACACTGTAGTATAAAGCCCGCTTTGAGATTAATAGTTCAATGTTTTATCCGGCTTTGTTATCCGTACTGTGAGGCAGGTAGATGGTCTCCTTGGCGCCCGTATTCTTGGTTTAGTTCTTTTCTTTCTTATATTTATTTAGGAGATCATCAGCTCATTAACATCTGAGCAAGGTTCGCCTACTGACGGGTACATTTATTTGGTGGGTTTGTGTTCTATTTATCTTTAGTTTATCTATATATATATATATTGTAGGCAAACACAACACCCCTTGTCTTTAGACCACTTACAATTTTCCGGGGCTACAATTGGCCTATCTTTTCTGGCTACAATTCACCCCCCCCTTTTTTAGCCTACAATTGGCACCCCTTCTTTTCAGCCTACAGTCTATTACACTTAACAATTGTTATCTTCACCAGGTCCGTCAGCAGAAGATGCTGCCAACGATCCGCTCGTACCTCAAGCTGTACACGACGCTCCCGCTGGCCAAGCTCGCGGCCTTCATGTCGGCGGCGCGCGGCGGGGACCGGGACGCCGCCCGGGAGCATGCCGCGCTCGCCATCCATCTGTTATGCTTCAAGCACAAGATGAAGAACGTTGTGTGGACTAAGGGCCCTAGCGGCTTGGACGGGAAGTTCCAGAGCGGGTCTGAGGTAAGTGTTTGGCTAGATTTTATGTTTGTTGTTACTAACCCCGATCCAGAGAGGGGTTTTGTAAGTTTGACTTGTATGTCTGAATTTTGCATCGTAGCTCCTAAGTAGCTTTTTAAATTTTAAAATTTATAACTTGTTAAGTGTGGTAAGGTGGTGGTGAAAGTTGTAATCTACTATCATGTTATTGCTATGTATTAGTAGAAAATTAAGCAATATTTTTCCTTGGAATTTTGTACCAAATAATTTTCTTGTATAGCTTATGAATTAACTTTAGTCAAGCATTAACTTATTGTAAGTAAAAAAAAAGCTTATTTATGTTGAATAAACATCAAAATGATCGCCAGTCGACGCATCTGCAGTGGAATAACATGTAAAACTTGTTAAAAGGAGCTTTCAGTGCATTCATACCATGCTAAAATTCATAAGATCTTCTAATCAAAATAAAATTATGTATAGACTACTGTAACTGCTAACCAAATTTTTTTGCCACTTGTACTTTTAAGTTTTATTTACACTTTGGTTGCATTGTATCTGATTTCACATTTGTTTACTTCTAGTTGGACTTCTACATCGACAATGACATGATCCACATTGCTGACACCAAGGTGGCTCATCGTTATGGAGACTTCTTCATTAGGAAGCTGCTGAAGTTTGAGGAACTCAACAGGAAGTTACACCACATCAAGATTTAATTACATTGATAAGGCTGTCCATTATACATTAATCATACGGTCTCAAACTTAACTTCTCTCAAATATATGGAGCATCTTTCATTTTTATAAAATTAAAGTAATGGATCAGATAAGTTTTGTTTTATTTCTTTAGAGGATCATAAACAACATATTTTCTGTTTCTTTTATAAAACTTCTTAGGTTGTTTAATGTGGAAGCTTGATCTCTGCAATGTTTCCGGATATGATTCTTGGAATTGTTGCCAAGGGTGCTCCTCTTTGAGAGCTTCTGCAGCATTCACTTCTGTCAACCACATCTTATAATCTCTGGAAAAACTATTGAAGGCCATTGAAAACCCTTTATTCGGTGTTCCTTTCTCACTGTTCTGTGAACAAAATAAACAGTTAATTTATGAATTAATTAACAATTTTGCTATCTATAGTCACCGCGAACTAAGAAGCCCAATTTGTCGTTTGCCATCACAGTGACATTAGAGATGTACAAAAAAATCGGTTCACGAAAGAAACCAATTTTTGCAACAAATCGATTCAAAATTATAAGACCTTCTAATCGATTCGATAATTAAATTTTAAACTAAAAACCGTAATATTTAGGTACCTAGTTACCTACCTACTACCTCGATTGAGCTATCTCGTACCGCGTATTCTTAATATGTACCTATTTACGACTTCAATAAAATATTATTTTATCCATTCGCCCATGAACATCAACAACACCAAAAGCATCACTGGTGCGTTGCCGTGCCGGCCAAGAAAGAGAAGAAAAAGAAAGAAAGATAGATCATGATAGAATGAAAGTCCCGCTCAGTTTCATAATAATATTTTGACATAATATTATATTATGAGCGTCAGGAAAAACTACAGTGAATAAATTTTTGCTTATTTCGTAAGACACATTCATGTATACATAATTATTATTTTGTTGAAAAAAAAATGTTTACCGCAACCTTAAATACATAATTACATATAACATATTATCTGCAGTAATTGTCCATGGATGGCGAAGTGGCCATACATAATGGAAAGTGTCCTTTGTTAGCATCCAATTCATCGTGGTATTATTGGGTACCTAATTTTAAATTCAAATGCAAGCAAATCATTTTTAACAATGTAATTAAATTAATCAATTTTCATTTTTAAATTTCGATTATAGTAATGTATCGATTATAACTGGTTTTATAAACGGTTTCAAGACGTCACATCACCCTACGTCAGATTAGATTTAGGCTTCTTCATATAAGATTGTTTCGACGTCATATATTTTTATTAAATTTTGCATAAATTATGATGTGATGGGATTTTTACTAGATTTTAAAGTATAATATGATTTATAATCAACGCCAATGAAAATGAGTAGGGATTTTTAACAAATTTTGGCAAAATCCTTTGTCCGTAAGTATTCAACTATTCATGTCAAGTAAATGAATATTCAATTTCGCTCAAAGACACCCATACAAGGTTAGTTCATATTAATAAATAGCAGCTATCATTATGGGCATCTTAGATAATTTTGACTATAGTAAAGATTTATTATAATGTTTATAAGCATTAGGTATGCATTTTACAAAATTATTTTAAAATATTTTCATATTTTCTATGAAGAAGAGGAGAGATAAAATCAAACTACATTAAATAACCAACCCTGTTCAGAGGAGACTTATAATGTCTCCCTATGAATTTTTCTAATTAATAATACAGTCAAAAACGAATATAACGTCTGATCGGTTATTACGACCGAATGGTCTAATAGATAATAATATAATGGTCTAATGACCCTAATAAACAGTTAAGTAATCATACTGTCTATAACAACATGGATACAGCGACATATCGCTTAGAACGACGAAACATTATCGATATTCAACGGCTATAATGAATAACGATTGTGATTGTACCAGCAAAATAAAACAATACGAACAATTTTCATCTGTGAAGGAATGTTTTGACTTATTATTATTGCCTACGCACTTTCTCCCACCCCATCAGAACCTCTTGCGCGCTCTTTGCCATTTGACCTTGCATGTTTGCAAAACACATTTGAGACTCCGCTTAAAAAAAATCGACCAAAATGACCAATTACTTTAAAAACTTATTGTAGTCTATGAGCTGTACTGTACTGTACTGTTGGTACAGCAAGTTTTTCAGAATAAACATTTTTATGTTTGTGTACTTGTGTATCTTGCTTATAACAACTATTGGATATAATGTCCGAAGTTATATGGTCCCTTCATCGTTATATCCGGTTTTGACTAAGCCTAATTTATATTATGTTTACCTCGAAATTAGTTTAAATGTGACATTTATTTATTAAAACCCATAAAATTCATACCTGTTTAATGATAGTTGCACATTTATCATTGAACTCCTCTAAATGTTGAATGAATGTATCATTAACCATCACTTGCTCCTTCTTAACCACATCCATAACAAATTTTATGTATTCAAAATTAGACTGTACAGTGCCATGTTTCAATAATGTACCCAGGATCTGTATGTTTATTCTGAAATTCACAGATAATTAAATGTTAAATATTTGATAAAAAAGTAAAAAAAATATCTCAATAATAAAATAGTAGTCTCTAGTAACAATTCAAAGATGTAAAATATAGCATACTTAATTTTTTTTTCTTCCATTTCATCAAGTAATTTTACAGCACTATCTTTGGTGTTACATGTCAGAGCTAACACACCATAGGTCATAATATTTTCTTTCAGCCTGTGTTTTTTATTTAGTGGATGCCTTTTTTTCCTATCTTTTTCTATCATATCTTTAACTTCCTGCAAATCAGACCAAACATAGGTAATACAATAATTTTTAGTCAAGAAAATTTTTAAAACTCAAAATATTTGTAAATTCTTACATGTGCTTTCTCATAATCCAATCTTAAACATCTCTTCCTTATTAGTAAATTATAGAAATCTATGTCAGGTTTAACTTTTGCTAGTTGCATAGATTCAATCAGTTTAATTTCTGCTTCTGTGGAATCATCTATTAATGGTAACATTTGAGTAAATATTTTGATGTCTGGCTTAACAGAATAAACTTCCATTTCTTTAAGAAATTCTTCTTGACCACCAATAATTGCAAACTTGTCTTGAACAGTGTGCACATCTTGAAGTGCAATTACTTTATCCATTTGTAAAGTCCTTGATAATAAGTTTGGTACAATTGGTTTGGGTTGTACTTGGGGCAATTGTTTTTTAAAATCTACAAACTCCATTGTTATAACATCCTGTTCCTTAATTAGACTTACTTCTTCATGAATAGTGATGTCTTTATTACTCTCACATATTATGTGACTGTCAACTTTGATATTACAACTAGGATCATTTGAAATCCTTTTGGTATTAATATTACTTGGTGCACTAGGAATAGATTTTTGCACTGGTGCTACTTCAGCTGCAGCCTCTATCTGTAATGGTTTGTTTCCTTTCCCAATATTAAGAAACATGTTCTCTTCTAATATACCTATTAAATCATTGATATCTTCTTTAGTTCCTAAATCACAGTCTTTTACACATTTTAGCATGAGATTAAACGAGTAGATATTTGGCTTTTCTCTCATTTTCAACATTTTTCTCCACACCACAAGGGCATGCCTCAGACCATTCTGTTTATCTGTAATACATGCTTGTAACAAATGATTAAAAGTGTGTACTCTTATTTTTATTTTCTTGGAAACCATTTCATCCACAATTTGAAATGCTGTTGGTAAGTCTCCACATCTCCCAAAGGTTTTAATCATTACATTATAATTAGTCACATTTGGCTCAATTCCCTTTTCCATCATAAGTGCTCTTAAATGTCTGGCATTCTTCAAACCGTCTGTAAGCCATGGACTGTTAAGACATGCTGTAAATAAACAAGTATAAGTATCACCTGTTGGCTTTAGTGCACGTTTTTTCATATCATTATACAGCTTAAAGGCTTTCTTAGTATATCCAACATCAGCGCAAGCTCCTATCAAAATATTGTAAATGTAATTCTCAGGTTTAACTCTGTCTTCTTGTATCATTCTAACTTCAAGTACATCTATAGCTTCTTTTATTCTCTTATGTTTAATATACTGTTTGATTATATCTGCATACTGCTTTGTAGTTAGTTTTTGAGATGGTAGGGGCAACTCCTGTATGTACTTTTCTTCTCTAATATCTCCTTCATCTTCCTTTAAATTTTTACTGAAAGTTGTTGTTGTACGGGATAAAGTACCAAAAGTATCGGGGTCGTCTGAATAAATCGTTTCATTTTCAGTTAAGTCTTTGATGGTGTTGTATTTGTTCTTTGAAGTGACAGTGGACATGGAAATAATCCCGTTTTGTAGACTACTGGTAATATTTGAGTAAACTTTTCTACACCGAATAGTTCTTATCAATCCCATACATCGCGAAGCCATTATGTTTATTTTTAAAGGTATTCCTACTGTTAGTAAGCGGCACCAACACACGATGTAATCGAAAGTTTATGTAATAACAACAATGTCAGCTGTCAATATCTTAACAAATATTTTGGAGCCGAGTAATATTTAGTTGGGCTGTTTCTATTCACTCTTTGATATTGCTCGTATTAAAACATAGTATTTATTATAACAACTAAACATAACCTACAAATAAACTGACAATTTGACAAATAAAAATATAGCAAAGCAAAGCAAAAGCACTACAATGACAGTCGATTGTCAAGTTTATCAAACTGTCAAAGTAACATAGATCAGATCATTGATATCTATGATTTATATAATACTGATTATCCGGATCACTGACTAGGCTAGGGATACGCAAAAAGTATTGATACCTCTAGGTATCGTGGGGTGCTTTTAAAGATATTATCCCTTCTACTCATTGACACCATGCACCCCACGCTTTATTACAACTAGCAAAAAAGCGGTGCTTTAGGAGGGCTCGCGAAGTTTCCTTACCTAGTAATTTTGAAGACAATTTTTTCAAGATAATTAACTTGTAATGTATATACGACAAACTGTCCGTCTACTTCATTGCAGAACATGATTTATATCGTTCTGCAGCAGTTGGCAGTCTGAATACTGTTTAATATCCAAAAATAGCTTTAAGTCGTCTGCAAATAACAGGCACACAGCCGCGCTGACCACATCCGGTAAGTCATTTATGAATGTTAAAAAATCTAGAGGTCCCAAGTTAGAACCTTGACTGATCCCAGAAAACATATTATACGATTTTGAAACATATCCATTGTACTGAACATACTGCCTCCGGTTACGGAGGTAGCAGGAGAAGAATTTAAGTAGTATTTTATCTAATTAATTTTGGTTGTTTGTTTGGCAGGGTCTCAAAATTATTTATTTACTGTTAATTTAAGATTTTAATTTATAATAACTAAATGGTTTATTTTATTTTTCGCTTTTCGGTTTTTTTTTCGTTAGTTTTATTTATTGTTAAAAAGTAATTATTTTTTCGTCATAAATGTTTTCATTTGACTTTCTTCTTCTTTTCTACATTTTAACATATTATGTGAATTTTTAATATTACCTAATCTATCATAAGAGAATTGTTTAAGTTTCAATTGTTCTTACTCTTGAAAACCCTACATATGTATGTTAAACCAAGAGACGTTTCTTTATTTCCAATACCTATAACTGCTTTGTCTAATGTTAAACCTTGTGACTTATGTATTGTAATGGCAAAAGCTAATTGTAATGGAAATTGTTTCCTAGAGCAATTAATATTTTCACTTTTCCAGAATTTAGTTATAGGTGGTATTGGAACACAACCGCTATTATTATAAGTTGAATGAGAATAATTTTCAAATCGAACCATTTTTACTCGTAGCATTTGATCAGGGGGACTATAATTTTCTTCATAAATTACTTTTTAACAATATATAAAACTAACGAAAAAAAAACTGAAAAGCGATAATCTAAATTTTACTAACAAAAAATAACCGACTTCAAAGTTACTCAAAAACTACTTGTCAGATCTCGTTCAAATTTATGTGGGACTACATGACAAGCACCTGCTTTCGATTAAAAAGAATCATCGAAATCGGTTGGCGTAATATTGAGTTATTCGTCAATTTGTCGCGCACATTTTAATACAAATTTACGACTTATGTAGTTTTGTCATGGATGCCATTGTCAGATCTCAATAAAAATTTATGTGGGACCATAAGACAGCCACCAGCTTTCGATTAAAAAAAGAATCATTAAAATCGGTTCGCCCAGTCCAAAGTTCTGAGGTAACAAACATAAAAAAAATACAGTCGAATTGAGAACCTCCTCCTTTTTTTGAAGTCGATTAAAAAATAAAATAAACCATTTAGTATTATAAATTGAAATTGTCTTCAAAATTACTAGGTAAGAAAACTTTGCGAGCCCTCCTAAAGCACCGCTTTTTTGCTAGTTTATTTCGTCATAGGAACAAGGCTCACTTAATGAAGCATAGCCAAAATAAACACATTAGACAAGTAATCCGTAATCGTATTAATTAAAACTAAGGAACTAACATTTTGATTGGTTGTCTGAGAAACCCGCTGTTTATAGTTGAAAATGCACCTTAATACTTTACATTAATTCTTATTTTTCCATGTCATACTCAGTGACTTTAGTATCTTTATCAATTAAGATCATAATACTTTTCAAGTTTTTCTATTCACCGCTAGATGGCAGATTCTAACAGTCTCAGATCCGACTGCAGAATAGGGATGTTGACACTATCAGTAAAAAATTAAAATATATTTATGTATAAAGTATAGAGGAAAACATTTAAAAACCTAAAATATTATTCTTTTGTCGAAATCAATCACAACAAATTAAATATAATTATTTTAAAATGTTAAAAATAGTACTCACCGTCACGTGACCTCAAACGCCATTTAGAGCTTATGACGTCATTGTTCGTATTCTATATGCAAGTGCAACTAACTTCAGTCGACAGATAGTATTGAATATCGGCTAGTGACGTCACGTGACGTTTTTGGTGGGAAATTTGAAAATCATTTTTATTGATCAATTTTTGTTTTTAAATTGAAGATTATTATTTTTATAATATTTTTTTCGTGAATCTTAAGGTTCTATCTATTAAATCAAATTGAATCCTAAAATTAGTCAGCATCCCTAACATATTCATAATTAGGAGAATATATAATTACCAGGTTGCCTATCAAAATTTGGCCGCTAGTATTTTTAATGAAATTATTTTTAATTTATTTTTGGGAAAAAATTTCGTTTACTTGTTTTTTTTTTAATAAAATCTCGTCTATATCACGGCCATTTAAATAAAGATTCTAAAAAATCACGGTTGCCGTTGCGCAACCCACCGCACCTCTTCGCAGCCAGGTGTAAATAGGTATGACTTCGATACATTTATACGTTCATAACGTACATTTATCCATACTTATATTTTAAATATGAAAGTGTGTTTGTTTGTTTGTTTGTCCGTCTTTCACGTTGCAACGAAGCTGTTATATGGTATAGTTTTTGTATGTGGAGATAGTGAGAAGGATGGAGAGTAACGTAGGCTACTTTTTACCGCGATAAAACATCCCCATGGGAAGATCGATATTTTGTTAGTTGCTAGATATTTAGTTCCGGATGTTGTTAATAGATGGCGTGAGTAAAATTCATTTGCATTCCACGCTATCAAATGATACATGTAAATTACTTAAGTCATAGGCAACTAAGTCTAACTAAGTAAAAGTAAGTAAGGATTTGTAAAAAATCGATCTCTACCGCGGGCGAAGCTGCGGGCAAAAGCTAGTTAATTATATATCAAATTAAAGCTAATTTTTTTTCTATTTATTATCGTATATTATCGTATATGGGTTTTTAGCAAAATACAGATGAACGCACTAATCCTGCAGCCGGATATTAGACTATACGTAGAATCTGCCATCTAGCAAATAATTCCGTCTCCTGAACGCTAGATGTCGTGACTAGAATCTATATATTGAACCTTAGGGATATAGTGGTAAGTTATATTGTTGGTTATCAACATCATCCTGCTTCTTACTTTTATGGGTTTAGGCTTAGAGATGTGCGTGGTGCTTTTACCGCGTTATCGACAATTATCGATATTTATATCGAAACTGGTACACTACAAGGCCGTACTACCGTAATCGTAACCATAACCGTAACCGTAAACTTCTTGTTCTTGTGATGTCTATGTAAAAACATGCTTAAAATTTTTAAAGCTTACACGGCGAAGACAGACTACAAGGCGAAGACGTGACCGTAGCAATTTTTATCAAGGTTATCTAAGTAAACTGTCACGAAATACCATGCCTGGTCGTTTTTAAGCTCAACTTATTTTGGTGGAATTATATTTCCTAGCTTCGAAGCGCTCATAGCCCGGCGGCTTGCGTCGATCCTAAGCGATCAACAAAGTTAAGGAACAGCGCTGCAGCGGGCGAAAAAATATAATCGCCACTTACCATCAGGTGGGATTGTTGTCAAGTACTAACTTATCTTATGTAAAAATAAATAAATAATAATATTCAAATAATTAATTATTCATAATAATGTATAGACCAAGTTGACTGTTAAAGATTGCCAACTGGCATTAACTACTTATATGTATGAATTTTAAGTTATTTGCGAAGATATTTTCTCTATAAATAGCCATTTTAACCCTTATCAGTCGTGTCTTGGTCGTATAACATTACATGGTAAATAAAATTACAAAACTACGGTATCGATAAAGTAGCTCATCCCTGCCCGAGTAGCGGAGAGAGTTCTGACTGTTCTGGAAATCAATAGACGAGTAGCAATACCATTTAAAACATAAAATGAACCTTATTGCAACAGAACTAAAGTAGCTTTTTGATCATAAATTATATTATTTCCTTGTATCTGTATTCCGTGGGAAGTTACATTGAAGTATTTTTTTAGTTGTTCTACATGTCCATAGATGGCGTTAGTAATACGATAAAAATCGAATTTCTAAAAAAAAAATTTTTTTTAAGTGGACAAAATAATATTTTGATGATAGATAACAGATCTAGACACGAATAGAAAATTCTATGTCAAAACTCAAACCTGTAAGTGCAATAGTTTCTCCATAAAAGGGATAGAAAATTGTATGGATTGTCGACTATTATTTAGGGCTCGCTTCGCTCGCCCTGATTACATGATTTTTAATTCAAATTTATTTTCTATTTTTTTAGTTGGATTTTCTATAAAAGCGTGTTTTTTAGTTTTTTTTTCAACTATTATTTATTTTTCATTTTTTAGTTTGATTTTTTGAAATGAAATTTAGTTTTTTTCTTTCTTTCTTTTTTCTTTAAATATTGAATTATCATCGATCCTCGATAAGTCTACGAAGTTTGAAAGAAATTTGACCGTTTAAAGCTAATATAAAGCTAATATAAAGTATAAGCTAATATAATTACGTTTTCTTTTTTCTTTCTTTAAATATTGAATTGTCGTCGGTTCTCAATAAGTCCACGAAGTTTGAAAGAAATCTGACCGGTTGAAGTGGGTCAAAATCAAGTTCAAAGAGAAATTACAAACAAACAAACATATAGGTGAAGCTAATATAAAGCGTGTAAAAATGAATGTTGCTAAGCGCAAAACTCGAGAATAGCTCGACTAATTCGGCAAAATTTTTTTGTATGTTCCTTAAGGCACACGGATGATTTTAATAATAAAAAAATTAAACAAAAATTGCGTGGACAATAGAGGTAGAGGAAGAGGGAGAGGGAGAGAGAGCTGGAGAGGGAATTTAATGATCCCTGATTTATTAAAACTAAACAAGTTAAAACTAACATTAAATACATTGAATGTTAAGCGATATGAAGTTCGCTAGTATGTACATATGTAGATTGGATATCAGTGAGTATTTTGTGAAACACGTTCCTGCTAGATTTTTTGCGAAACTTTGCAACACGCACAACATTCCATTCAGGTTTTTTATAAATGTATTAAAAAGTACACGATACCTGAAGGTATCGATACTTTTGTTTCGATACTTTTTTGGTATCGATACTTTTGATACGATACTGGTATCGAGTAAAGTATCGATATTTTTGAAATTTTGCGTAACCCTAGACTAGGCCCCCGCAGCGCGCAGGTACATCTACAAAGTCTCTGATCCAGATAGATAATATATCCATGGATATATTACTATGGAGATACAATATGTTTCAGTCACGGAGCATTGATATAAAGAGGGAGCGCCATCTCATATGAACGGAAAGTTGAAAAAGTGTCCAGCTGTTTACAGAAAATAGAGGTTCCATTAATGGCCATTTCTGTGTGATACCAATTACCATAGATTAAACACTACATATACCCGAATTGTGTATTCATTGACCCGAATACAAATAGCGAAACATGAACATAGCTGTTGTAGATGGAGTGACTTGGACACTTTTAATGGACAGAGATGGCATTTCTTCTCCTCTCTATTTTCCATGGTTTCAGGATAAAACAAAGTACTCTGTGGATACATGACAGCATTGACATTGACATTTGACAGCGGCAGTCAACTCCATAGATTATAGATAAAAGTACTTATGTCAATTGTCAACGGCACGTGTGAACTGTGAACTGTGTATCATTTTAATTTTTAGGATTTGTGCAATTTTTGTAATTTGTGTACTAAAATATACACTTTACAATGTCTAATGAAGTAGAACAAAGCATGGACAGAAGTTCTTCCGAAAGTGAAGATGAAGGAATGGAAGAAGAAGGTAGCAATGACGGGGATGATCCTCGGCCTAAGACATACCTTCCAGATCAGCCTTTAAAAGAAGACGAGCAATTAGTGTGTGACCAATCTGCCTACGTTATGTTGCATCAGGCCCAAACAGGTGCACCATGCTTAAGCTTTGATATAGTAGTCGATAATCTAGGTAACGACAGGCAAGAGTTTCCATTGACCACGTATTTAGTTGCCGGCACCCAGGCGTCCAGTGCTCACCTTAATAAGTAAGTGCTTATTTAAGAATGTCTCTAAATAATCTTTAAATATTTAAGACATCCATAGTTTTCATTGTGGAGAAATTCGCCTCATGCCACAAATTGAGGAGTTGGACGAAGATGGATGTTTGGTCTCATGGATAGAACCCCATTGGGCCATTACAGTGGACCCCCGGTAATCCGACAAACATTTTGCAGGGCAGTGTCTGACTATCGAATTTGTCGGAATATAGAGTACTGCCTAAGACCCCCTATAATCCAGAATTTTTTGCAAAATAGTACCTTGTAATCCGACAAATTACAGTAAACAATGAACACACGCTAGACCGCACCGCTATCACATGTAGTCAAATTCAACTAAGCAATCAGAATCAAAACAATACCCTACACGTCGAGCACAATAGTGGTGGTGCGTACAAGTTATAACTTGTTCAGTAATGCATTAACGAAGATTGTCAAAAAAATATTCAATAATAAATAATAGACCATGTCGGATTACAGGGGGTGCCGGATTAGACAGGGGCCGGATTACCGGGGGTCCACTGTATACTGTCACATACAGTTTTAGCTGAAACTTAATGTTATTATTGTTATTTTCATTATAATTTCAGTGTTTTAGTTGTCAGGATGTCCAATTTACATCCTACTTCTAAAGCTAAGGATGACGATGAATCAGAGAGCAGTGACGACGACGACGATGATGATGAAGATGAAGATGAGGAAAAGGCACCAGAGATGACATTTGCTTTTATTAAACACCAAGGGTGTGTTAATAGGATAAGGGTATGTTTATTAATTTTTAACTGTTTTAATATGGCCTGCATCTAATGGTTGTAATTATTTTTATCACTATTTGTTTTTCTTATTTACTCTTTTACAGGCAACAAACTTTAAAAATTCAGTTCTAGCAGCAAGTTGGTCGGAACTTGGTATAGTTGATATTTGGAACATAACGCAACAATTGCAAGCTGTAGATGAACCTACTTTACTGGAGAGATATAATCTTGACTCCGTAAATAATCCTGTCAAACCACTTTACTCTTTCACTGGACATCAACAAGAAGGATTTGGAATGGACTGGTGTCCTACAGAACCAGGTGTAAGTTGTAGAAAATAATTAATAAATGCTTACACACTTATTTTCCCGCAGTAGGTTTTTACCTGTTTCGTGGGTGGCATCGACAACACTAACACATCTCAATAACACCCATGACCAGAGCCAGCCCAATACTGGCCCCGGCCGGGAATCGAACCCAGGACCCCTTGCTTTGCAGGCACGTTCGCTACCAATTAGGGCCTAGTTACTAGGCTACAGAGTCATCATATAAGATTCATGTTGTCAATATTGTAGTTTGATGTTGCCTTAAGCATCTTATGCCAACTGCCTGTGGGCCACTGCTCTCTGAGGAAGCACCAGTGTATTAATTTAATAGGCTTCCCAACAAGTATTATGATTATTACTGGGTTTTAGATAGATACATTTTCTGCCAGCAAATTTATCACAAATCAAAATAAAAAATATATGTATATTTACATATTGTTTAGAGTGCAAATCAAATTATTTTCTTTAACCTATGATGGGTTATTATTGCAGGTGTTGGCTACAGGGGATTGTAGAAGAGATATTCATATTTGGAAACCTAACGAGGGTGGGACATGGAATGTGGATCAAAGGCCACTTGTTGGACACACTGGTTCTGTTGAAGACATACAATGGTCACCAAATGAAAGGTATGAAGTCTAAAGTAATTAATAATTATGAATTTCCTATTTTCTATTGAGTTTAAAATTTAGAGTCACATCTGGCGACTGGAAGGATTTTTATATCCAATAGACTTTGGTTTTGGACTCAATGAATCATTCAAAAGTACAGTTGCATTGATATTGATATTACCATTTCACTCATTACAACTCATAAATAATGTTTTCAGAAATGTATTAGCATCATGTTCAGTAGACAAGACAATAAGAATTTGGGATACCAGAGCCCCGCCGCATAAAGCATGTATGCTCACGGCAGAAAATGCACATCAAAATGATATCAATGTAATCACTTGGAACAGTAAAGAACCTTTCATAGCGAGTGGTAAGATCTAAATCGTTTTTGTAACAATTTAAATAAAAAAAAAATTAAAATGTGTGCAGTTCACACATGGTAGAAGTGAAACCTTCAAAAATAAAAGTATTAATTTAATAACGTGTATCAGTTTTAATTATCTTTCAAAAACTATTTTGTACTAAATAAAAATAAAACCGTGGTAACTAACGCCATCTCTTAACATACATATGTAATATGAAGAGTAAAATGAGCAGCTAGCGCCATCTATCCAGCAATAAAACGAATCTTTTATGTTGTTCCTCGCGCCATCTATGAATACAACTTAGCATTCTTTAAAGTAACACAAAGAGAACCACGAACTTAAGAAACACTGTATAATGCTTCCTATCTCATTTTTTCCCACGTTAAATCTTATGAAATTATGTGTTTGTCTCTTTTTACTGCCCCTTTTTCGTTTCATCGACTTTCAAATGACAACGATGATAAAGAAGTTTTCACTTCAAAAACTTCAATTTTATTTATGGGAGCTCGCACACGCATACTCATGCATGCTCAGTGATTTGAGAACGCGCGGTTGCACCATTACTTTTGGCGAAGGGTTGCATTTGCTACGCGAGACAGTATCGCTACCAACACGCGACCGTTTCGTGCGGCTTCGGTAGAAAGAGCGGAGAAGCTGCAGCAAACGTGGCTCTGACGCGCCCTGCGTTAGAGCATGCGTGCGTCTGTCTGTATCACAACCGTCGCTATGCTATCGGAGTTACATGATCACGATGATGATGATGATGATGATGATGATGATGATGGAATCGGGACCATTTTGCAATTTTATCATTAGTAAAAGTGTGGGTTATCTCCCTTAGGATGGGTTAAAGGAAATGATAGACATTAAAACATTAATCAATAAAACACTGTACTTCCATAGGTGGAGACGATGGTTTCCTTCATATCTGGGACTTAAGGCAGTTCACAACTAGTACACCAGTAGGAACCTTCAAGCATCACACGGCCCCAATTACCTCGGTGGAATGGCACTGGACAGAACCCAGTGTGTTGGCGACAGCAGGAGAGGACAATCAAGTGGCACTGTGGGATTTGGCCGTCGAAAGGGATGACGGCGAAGTCATTGATGAAGAATTGAAGGTAAAATCTCATTGGATCTTAAAGCTGCAGTTAGATGCTTGCCAAGTCTCGGCAAGCCTTGCTGGAATTGATTGCACACACATTTTATTGGTCAGAAGCGTCAGCAACCCACGCAAGCCAAAGCAAACGATCAATTAAAATGCTTGCCACTTGTGATGGCTTGCCAAGCATGTAAATGTACCATAAGGATATTGCTATATTTAAAATATATATTCTGACTTCTTAATATTGATATGGTAATGTATTGTTACAGAATCTTCCACCGCAACTTCTTTTTATCCATCAGGGGCAAACGGACATAAAGGAACTTCATTGGCATAAACAAATCCCAGGGGTAATAGTAACAACTGCTCATACAGGATTCAATGTATTTAAAACTATCAGTGTATAAGTAAGTACACATGAAATAAAAAGGCTATATTCTATAATGTGTATATTTTGAAACCATATAAGAATTTAAACTACATGGCTCCGCTTACCTTCAACAACCCTTCAACACATTAAATAAACACTGATTGTACCAGATGGTCACGAAACCACCTAGTGGTAAAAAATTATGTTCCTCCCCATTCACCCAAAATAATGAAAGTCAGAAGGAGAATGGAAAAATGAATATAATAAAACATAAACATCATTGTTAAAATTTATTGAGGTAAATTTAGAGAAATATTAGAAATTTTCCATGATTTAAATGAGATTCTTTCATCACTAAAAGTCAATTGTCACTTGTATGTACCATTGCTAAATTTACTAAATGACGAATTGTGGGTCTACCATGTGGACAGTTCTGAAATAAATAATAATAAAATTGCAATATTTATAGATATCTTCAATTGAGATATTAAAACAAAATTGAATCCTTTCTATTTAAACATAAAAAGTGAAGTACCTATTACTGTAGATAAACAATTTTGAGATATAAATAAACAACTGAACAAAGAACATTATACTTTTTAAGTTGTGACATATTTAAACCAAAGTATATCATCTTACTTACCCACGGCTTATCTATTTCTGCCATATGATTTACAAGTTTCTTCATATCAGCTTTGCCCAATGCTGTTCCTATCATAACAGATTTTCTACATGCTCTTGATGCAAACATTGCTCTAACTCTACTGGGCCTGCAGTGTTCGGATTGTGATTCCTTAAATGATTTAATGTTTTTCATTGAACAAAATAACATCACAAATGTTGTTTTTGAATGAACAATAAAAATGAAAAACTCAAATTAATAACCTAAATCAAATGTAACAAGATTGTAATCAATGCATAGAATATTTTATAAAAAAAATTGTTTTACATACCCTTAGCATAAATAATAGTTCTTCAATGTCTTCTTTTCCAAATATCCAATTTTTAGACATTGGTATTGTTACAAGTTTCACTCTCTTTGTAGGGAGAGCAGCTTCATTTATTTCAAATGTGAAACCATTTTTCTTAAAAACTTCCAAGTTGTCCATTAATATCTGCTCATTTACTCCCGTTAGTTCTAGTTGTTGAGGACTAAAAAAATATAAATAACACTTTAGCAATGTGCATTCCACATACAATTATTTAATCACTGACTTTGTATGTTATATCCTATCTAATATCTATTACATATGTTATACCCTATCTAATAGTTTCTAAGTATTTGCTTATATTTTACAAAATACAATATTGAAAGCAAAAACTGAAAGGAAGGATACTCACATAACTAATTTTTGTTGAGTAAGTTCAGTTGTCTTCTGTAAAGTTTCAAAATTATAAATTTCGTCAGTTGCATGTTGATCTATAATGAATAAGTCATCTTCTAAGCGCGTTATTATAAATCCCAAATTAAACTGGCCAATGACATTCATCTGCTTAAAAGAATCTTTTGAAATCTCTCTACTTAGTTCTTCTTCACACTTCTCGTTAAAAACTGGATTTATGGCACTTCTGAACTTAACTCTTTCTGGAGCATTTTTATTTTTTTGCTCGTTGTATATGTTCGCAAGTGCTTTTACATGATCCAATGAAGTTTTTAAATTAACAGTCCTTCTTTTACCTTTACCAATTTCATTTTTATCTGTCACTACCTTGCTTTTTGATTCTTTATTTGTAGAAAGCACAGCTTTGGTTGGTGTGTTTTTAGTTTTACAATATATTTTGTGTGATTTTTCCAATACAATATCATTTATACTTCTAATTTGAGTATTTGGTATATCACCACCATCTAAATATACAATTTTCTGATCATCATTTGATGAGGAACTCGTCACCTCTTGCAGTGGAGGATCACTGTTAATCTCTTCCGAACTTTTACTTTGCTTCCTAATATCACCATTTACTACTTCTTTTAGTTCTTCATTTACATCCAAATTAGATTTACATACTTCTGGTTTCTGGTTTTGTATATCAGTATCATTAGATTCACAGTCATCAATTCTCTTAGCTTTTATTTTAACAAAATCTAGCACAGTAGTTGACTTTCTTTTTAATAATTCTGCTTGTTTAACATCTTCTTTATCAGGTGTAGTTACTTTAGATCCAGTATCGCTATCTTTCCCAAATTGTTTTATGAATGAATTAAATATACGTGGTTGCGAGAGTTCTGGTTTAACATCAGGCAATTGACTTAAAAAACTAGATGAAGGGTCCACTTTTAGTGTTTTGGGTATATTTTCGAAAAGTTTTAATAGTGATGCTTTAATCGTATCCATTATAGCCTTTTCCTTGGTTAAGAACACTTTTCTTTTATCTGGAGTAACGTTTACATCCACAGACGTTCTGTCTAAATTTATGTTGATAAAAACAAAAGGATACTGGTTAGGATTATACTGTCTATATGTCTCATTGACAAGTTTTATTATTTTTGTTGGTTCACAAGGTCTGGAATTAATATAATAGTATTGCCTATCAGTGCTAGAACGGCCACTACCATGTGCACATGAAGAAATAAAACCTACTAAATCTAAAGGATTTGCAATATTTTTATGTCCTTGAGATTTTTGCGAATTAGAAATCTCTTTATTCTCAGCTGTTATTTTCACATCACTATTTTCAGTATCGTTAGAATCTTCTGATAGATCTATTTCAACTTCCTCTATGTAAACACTCTCTTCATTTTCTGTAACTGTTCCAGAAAGACCTTTAAAGATATTGTCTTTAATGTTGGATACTAGCTCTGTTTTAATCTCTAGGATACTTTGTAGTTGTTTGATACCAAATATACAGGCTATGTTATCTTTGTATGACGTGGAACCTTGGGTTGCTACAACTAAAGATTTTGAATTGTTGCTTGTTTGATTTGAACATGTGATTCTGAAATTATAACACGGTGTTTGAATATACAAAGGGTAAAAGAAATGCAACAAAATTTTAATGCATTTTTTAAAATTTAATTTAACCGACTTCAAAAAAGGAGGAGGTATTCAATTTGACTGTATATTTTTTGAAGTTATACTTCTTTAGACGCGTCATGAAATAAACGGAAAAAATGATGAGAGTGAAATTTTAAGATTTGTAACACTATGACGGTGACTCAAAAGGTGACGAAAACGTCACGCGCGTTTTTGAAAACGCGCGTTATGAAAAAATTATTATTATTATATTTATTTTATTGTTTTTTTTTTTAATATTGTTTTTGGATATTGTTTTTTTAATATATTGGTTTTTTATTATTTTTTAAAATTATTTTTTCAAAATGTTTTTTTGATTTTTTTTATATTATTTTTTTGAAATTGTTTCTTTTTATGCCAAAGAAGTATAACTTCTCACGCGCCTACATAAGTACACATTTATGTTTTTATGTTTGTCACCTCAGAACTTTCGACTGGGTGAACCGATTTTGATGATTCTTTTTTAATTGAAAACTGGTGCTTGTCATGTGGTCAATTTGTCATGTGGTAAATTTGAGATATGAGTAGTAGTTGAGTTATCCCTAATTTTGAAGTCTGTTATTTTTGTCAAGAAGTATAATTTATATCATTAACAACATTTCTTTTAGAAATTGTCTAGACAGTTAAGGTTACTAATAAAACTTTTGGCTTTTTTGAGGCTATTGTATTAAATTAATGGTTCCAAAATAGAATTAGGAAAATAGACCTCTAAAACAGTAAAATGGATTAATATATGCATAAGATTGAATGAAGTAATTTAATTTGGGTACAGATAATATTTGTAACAGTTGATGTACTTATAGCATGATAGTTTGTATGGATCCTAAGTAATCAACAAGTATCAGAGGGTATGGTTGTTGCTACTCTGCTCAAGTCTTCCTCTATAATGGGGGAAAATTAGTGCCCTTTAGTGGGCCATACTTAATAATTTGGCTTACAATTACTTACTTCACTCCCAATGATATTAAGCAGTAAGCATACAGCAAATGAGTCATTCTGTTAAATTCTCTTTTAGCATTCTTCTGAAGCTCTTTCTGCCTGACTGGAAGTGTCTTAAATAAATTTGATAAGGTGACCGTTGTTCCAATCTGGCGAGAACATGGGAACTTGCTGACTATGTTTCCTTTATGATCATAATGAATTTTGGTAGCTGAAACCAGAACATGAGAATTTGTTTGTCAACTGCTATATTTAATGCTTTACATATTAGCAAGACAACATAAGTGACTTTATAACGTAGGAAGTAGAAAACAAAAACTATACCATATTCACTATTCTTATGTCTTGTTGTAATTGATAGATCTGCTAACGAACAAAGTGAACTTAAGGCTTCTCCTCGGAATCCAAAACTTGAAACCTCTAGTAGATCGGAATAGTCATTAAGTTTTGAAGTGTAATACTTTAATGCTGAAATAAAATATTATTGATTTCAAAAGATAATAAATACATTTTAAACATGGATAAATAAAAAATATGGTTTGCAGTTTTCGAAAGGTTGGATATTTTCCATGATACTCATACATAATATCTCCATGAGAATTATAAATAAAATTGAATAAACCTTCCTAAAAAAGTGAACATCAACTACATGACTTTGCATTAATATAGGTACTCTAGTACAAAATGTATCTTACTCAGAGCAGCAAAGTTGTGTTCCATGACACCAGATCCATTGTCAGAAACTTCAATCAAATCCAGGCCATAGTTTTTCAGTCTTATGTCTATATTTGTTGCACCGGCATCTAAAGAATTCTCAACTAATTCCTTTACAGCAACTGCTAAACTTAGTACTACCTGTATGGTAACATGTATTTATCTTTATAATAAAATTAATAATGGAATAATTAGCCACATTAATATTTTCCTTTATCACTAACCTGCCCGGAACATATTTTATGAACGGTGTCTACATTTATTGGTTTAATCGGTTGTGTTTCAGTATCTTCAGATTCTTTAGCTTTATCCATGATTAATATTGTATTTTAAAAATAATAGTACATGAAGTATTTTTATAAAAAATTGTGTGTTTTTACAAAATATTCACATTTCACCGCGCAACGCACCAATACAAATTACAAATAATATGTCAAATCGACAATGACATACCTACCTAAACGACAAGACATGACACTGACTTTGGGTTAATTAATGAGCATGAATATATTACTCTATCTGGATCACTGACTTTGTAGTGTAGAGGTACCTGAAAGTTCAATGACGTTATATCGGAATCCGATAATCGGATATTCCGATCCGACCATTCGACCAATCACAGGTTAGATTGAGGTTGTTCTTCATAATTGTAGGTGTCCACACATACTTATAACAATTATGTCCTAACTATTTTGATATTATTCTTCAAAATGTTTTTGTGGTATAAATTATAACACTGCGTCAATCGTGAATCAAAAATTATGCACACATGGTAACATCGCCATGGGCCATTGCTATGCGTCACTCTCGATTAGACGAGGTTACGTCCGTCTTTTTTTCAGGTCCGTGTTTATATCATTAAAAAAATCACAATCGAATGATATATCCTGGGACTATACATAACATAGACACAATACAAAAATAGTCTCCGTTATGACGTCGTCATCGGACTTCAGGTACCCCTCTACAAAGTCAGTGATCCAGATAGAGTAATATATCCATGGTGATTAGCTGTTTAAACCACAGACAGAATAAATTTTTTTTTTCTAAATCTATAAATAATTATAAAGCGTTAGGTAAATGTGAATACATACATTACCGTGTACTATTTAAAGACAGATTTATAATAGCGAGTGAGCAAACCGTGAAATGCACTTTTATTACCAATATTTCGTGATACGGCTAATTTGTTTGTATGACTCACTCACCATAGACACTATTAAATGACGTTTTCACTTTTCACTCAATTTGACATTTGTTATTGATAACACGCACGGAGGAGTCGGAGCACAGAAAAGTTCGAGAATCAGAATCAAATTTGTTTGCTTGCGTAGTAGATTTGGTTTTTTGGTGAACAAATTTATTTTATCCGTATCGTTCACGAAACGTAATTCACGATGTCTCTTAATACCGCTCATGCCGACCACGGCGTCCTTATACATGCTGGGGAATGGTGAGTAAAATTTTCATTTTTCTGAAGCGAAATAATATTTTGTATTGATTTCCCCACAGGAACGTATTACAGAATTGTTAGAAGTGTTACAACATAATACAGTGTTCTGTGAAAGAAAACTTTAAAAGCCATAAGATTAGAATGCACATGCAATATGAAGAAGTCTAGTTTATATGTTTGTCTTATCTTAATGTTCTCTAATTGTAGCCACGATTTTAATATGTGATGAAATATCAGAATAGTTTGTGAAATTTCGATTATAGAAGTGTAGATAGACAACTAGTTATCTTTGGTTCAGCAGGAGACAATTCACAATGATGTTGTTCTCCTCTTTCTCTAGTGGTGAAGTACCACTATGACGTTGTGAGAGATATATTTTACAATCTGTGTGAATTGTGTTTAACAAATTTAAGGAGAGGGAATTCCCCTAATGAACTGTAATAGTGAGGATATTTTTTTTTCTTTTTTACTTTAAAGAGGCCATAATTTTAGTTTTGTATAAAAAAATCTAATATGACTGATTCTTTGAGTCATGTATATTACATTTAGGCTACGTCCGTACAGATGCCACAGACAGGTGGCTTGCTTAGCGCCTAGAGCCTATTAGTTTGCATTCTAGCTATTTGCTAGGATGTACGGTGGCCACACTGAGAGGTGATTTGCATGGTGAGTTGCTAGGTGCCTTGATCATTTTGCTTGTCAGCACGTTGACATTCACATTGACATTGACACAAATTAATATTTCATCCAATTTTTTCTTCCAAAATGCCTCGCGCCTAGTGACAAAAAACCAACACGTTTGTTTACTTCGATACACGCTAAGCGACTAGCTAGGCACCAAGCGCGCAGTGCGGCCACTCACGAACACGCTAGAAAGTTCATTTTACTAAGCTACACGCTGGGTGACTTGCTAGGCTCTAGGCGCCAAGCAAATCGCCTGTCTGTGCGGACATAGCCAGAGAGAAATATGTAAACATTACTGTCAATGTTTACTAGGTTGCTTTATCAACTTGAATAATTTAAATACAGATAGACTGAATAAAGATTTTTATTTTATTAAAAAAAAAATGTTAGGTATTTAATTGTCAGTGTTCATTTTTCATTTACCTCTAAAAATTTTTTGGTGCTAAAGCAATGCCGAGCACGGCAATAAAGACAAGTTTATGTGGTGTAAGTGTGGCTTACTGAAGGGATTAGTAGTCAACCAAATTAGGTATCAGAAGTTCTTATGTAACTTAAAAGTCTCTGAAATTACTTACTAATATAAGGTAATTAATACAAAGTTCATTGTTACAAAACGGGCCTTTCGGTTCAAGTTTCTAATTATTAAGTAGTATTAGTATTCAATTTCTTATTATTTTATTATGTTTATAGACATCAACTGTGATTAACCCCCGTATTCAAGAACAATACTTGTTTAAGTAAAGAAGCAATACTATGCGAAGTAAGGCATTTCTCAGTGCGTTCGTCATGACAACCCTTCTGTTTCACAGTCGACCCTTAAGTATCACTTGGCTGTGCGGACGCACAGGCTGTATACAGCCTTCTTATTGGTCCATTTGATGTGGCTAACTTCACTCTAGTCATTTGACATAAGCAAAAGACAAAGATAACAATACAAACAATTATCCTTTCTTTCTATTTTGATCTTTCTTTCTATTCAAACCAACACTATGCGTTCGGTAAAGTAGCTCGGCAGCTACTTTATCGATTTTGACAAACGCACAGCGAAGGACTTCAATCAAGTATTGTTTACGAAATGAATTTAATGCACTATGCACTCGCAAATACTGTGAGACCTCACAATGTTGTTCTTGAATACGGAGGTAAATCTCTGTAACATAGTTTTTTTTATGAAAATATCTGGCAAACAAGCTGACGATCCACCTGATGGTAAGTGGCTATCGTGGCCTATGGACATTAGCAACACCAAAGGATCACTGATACGTTGCTGGCCAAGAAAGAGAAGAAAAAGAAGAAAGAACTGGCTTACAAGCCCCCAGCTGGAACACGACTAGTTGTTTGGTGATTGACTCATTCTCAAGGGTAGTAGCTATCCAGGCGAACCCCATGGAGAAATAATAATGGTATTAATCAACAATTAAAATCAATATTACTAATATAATCCCTCGAGGGGCCCTACCACCAGCGGGCCGGTTTTAGTCTTTTTATTACATATTGCTATATGCACTAAAAAAAATGCTGTAGAAATTCCAAAAATGAATTACAAGATATCAAATATTTTCATTCTAGTATCATACTATTCTCGGACAATGTGATGGTGGAATTTTATGGGAATGAAGCACCTGAATTCAAGGGTACAAAGAATGGCAGAATGTATCTAACAACTCATAGAATGATATACAATTCCAAGAACAACTCGGACCCCATGAGATCTTTCAGTTTTCCCTTCATAGCCCTGCAAGATGTAAGTATTTATGGTTTTTAGAAGCTTCTGTTTATTTTCACCTGTCTCAGTGTCTTGTTCTTTGATCTTATAAACTAAATTTTACTGACTTCATGGTGTTTGATTGTGCTTAATCAGATGCAAAGTATAATATAATAATGTCATAGTGCTTGTCTTATGATGAGCAGGAAAGTGGCTATAAGAATTCTGAAATGAAGCAATGAAAACCTGGAGTTAGGACTTGTTTAATTTGTCTTGAGTATTAATCTCATCTAGGGAATCCAGGGTCTGATCATAATTTTTTTCAATTAAACACCTGCTTCATCAAAATAGATTATGGCTATGATAGAAGCATAATATTTTCAGTTTTGTTAACCATATTTATCTTGTTAGTACAAATTTATATGCAACATATTTATATATAGTGTTTTTAAAATGCAATTTTTATATAATATTTGTAATAAAATGTCCACCTATTTAACAATGCTAAATCTTTTTAGGTAGCTGTAGAGCAGCCAATGTTTTCAGCAAATTTTATTAAGGGAAAAGTACGAGCGCAGCCCAATGGCAACTTTATCGGTGAAGTAAAGTTTAAGCTGACTTTTAAATCTGGTGGTGCAATTGAATTTGGACAGGCGATGCTTAAAGCAGCCCATCTTGGTAAGAAATATTTTTTAATTGTTTAATGATGATGGATGGATGAAATTTTTTTTAAGTAAATTGTCAATAAATAAGCCAAAAAGCTATCTGATGCTAAGTGGTAATTGTCGCTCATGGACCAATGATATTAGCATCTTTACGAAAACTGCTGCAGTACTATTTTTCTTATATTTTAATCGCACATGCATCTGATAATTCCAAAACTGACATTACTGAGTGTTCTCTCTCTCGGTAAAATAGCTATTAATATTCGTCATAACTTTTATCAGTGCAGCTGTTTGTTGGGTAGTTATCATTGTTTATTTAAACGATAGTCGGTTGGTTAATCATATGAAAGCAGAGAATTCATGCAGGTAGGTACTATCTTTCCTTATCTTGCATGTAATAACATTCAGTGGCGATTGGTGCAATTCCGAATTTTGTTTTTGTATGAAGACAAATAAATTAAATTATTAATAAACATTTACAAACCAACACCACAGTTTTATACTGGGGCATAAACATACATCACAGTTTGAGAACTCACATTAATGTGTCATGTATAAACATTGGCCTTGGCTAATCATTAAACGCGGGACAAGCCAGACAGGCCATGGTCGTCGGGTCAATAAGGTTGAAATTTCAATGAAGTTCGTTGTAGCTACAAAACATTGCCAATGTGCCTGCCTAGGCATGCATTTCAACCTTATCGACATACAATTAAGGCATATGTCTTTTTGTCAAAAAAAATGCCTAAGCATGCCGTGCCAGTAGGAAGACACTTCAATTATCCCATAAAACCCAGCAATGTACATTAAAGTGATGTAAGTTTGACGTCAAGTTGTTTGTGTGACCAGCATCCCGCCACGCGGCGCCCGACGCGCCCCCGCCGCCGTACATGCCGCCCTCGGGCCCGTGGTACGCCGCGCCGCCGCCCGCGTACGCTCCGCCGCCGCAGGGGTACTACGGATGGGTGCCGCCCTATAGCGTTAGTGTTGTTTTATTGTTATTAACTTGTGTTATCTACTTTGCGTGAATCCGCGATCACCATGTATCTCCAGACATGCCAGCTATACATTATGTCTATTATAAAGATAAGTATTGTTTGTAAAGTCCTCCACTTGTAGGGTTAGGAGCTTGGCCTTTCATTAATTTTAGAAGAAAGACTATAATGTAATGAGGTAAAAGAGGGAGTTGGCTTCAACTCAAGGATAGATGCCCTTTATACTCCCTCTGGGCCATTAAAGGACTTGTCGCCATTGTGTGAACAAAATCAGAGATTGTTTTCGAGAAATCTCAGATAGATGAAGCATTACACTTGAAAATGTCTACATTTTTTTACCATGACAACTAACTATTATTTCAGGCGTTCCCCGATCAACCGGCGCCGAACTCGGTGTTCGTGTCCAACAGTCCCCCGCCGTATCCCGGTGTGGTTGGCGCGGGCTACCCTGCGGCGCAGGGCTTCTCGGGCGCCGCCGGGCCTGCAGGTTGGGCCTCCGCCCCCCCGCCGCCCGGCTACCCCGGCAACGCCCCCCCGCCCGGTTATCCCGGGGGGTTCGCGCCCACTGCGAGCGCCGGCATGTCCCCTCAGGGTGAGGAAACATTTTGAGAATTCCATATCTGCATGAAATACTGCAGGAGAAATTGTTATAATTGTTCCAAACAATTTTGATTTTTTTAAATATAAAGAAAGAGATTGCTAAAATATATGATAAAAGAGTACATTAATGACAGTAATTTTTAAAATTTAAGGAATATTTTAACTCCATGCCGACGCTCCTGCGTGCGTGAGTTACACAAACATATTGTTGTGTTAGTTTATTTTGCTTTCATGAGTTTGTATAACCAAATTTTAACTAATTAAGGTTGTATTACGCAGCTTTGAGTAGATGGTATGCGGAGTATTGGTTTGTGTAGATAGATCGGAGGCGTAACAATGTTTGGTATAGTAACAGTGTGTTTGAGCGTATAGTTTGTTGTAGTAGTTTGAATAACATTTTCAGATGCCAAAGCGGCCGAGGCAGCGCAAAGCGCGTATTACGACCCCAACAAGCCTCAGACTGCTTACGTTCCTCCACCGTATAATGTAAGTAGATAAACATTGTACTGTTTGATTGTATGTACGTGTGAGTTTTCATTTGTATCACTTAAAATAGTGTAGCAAATCCGTTGTTACATAACGGAATATTTATTTTCTAAGACACATTTGAGCGATCCCATGTTTTACTAGATTACAGCAAAGCCAAAAAAAGAGTTATGATTTTTATTTGTATAGTTATATTTGTATGTTCCCACAAAACTTCTGAACTACTTATTCTTAACTAACTACTAAACTACTAATTCTACAAAGGAAGTATTATTGGAAGCGTCTTAATGGTCTTTTAGTTACAGAATTTTAAAGGTAAAGTTTTACTATTTCAGGATCAGCCCCCGACCTATCAGGAATCTACGTCAAAGAAAGACAACTAATGCATTGTCCGCACTTCCACATGCCGTCGCGGGAGAGGCACCTGCCTTACACCGACGTTACTAAGAAGAGCAGAGATGGTCTCAACTAAAACTGATTGCTCCTACTGTCTTTCACTATTGCGAATTTCAAAATATATGGAAATGTAAATTTTTTTGCTGATTTCAGTTAGTTGGACTTTTCCGCGTCTTTATCAGTCAACGATATAATATGTACAATGTTCATTCACCAAAATATGCTACAACCACAGACATACATATAATTATGTGGTTGTGGCTACAACGAATACAAAAAAAAATATGACTAAGGAACCTAAAAGTAGATATAATACGAGCAGGTCAGATTTCCTGGACAATACACTTCAATATTAAAATATTATGTCATTGAGTACTCGAGTTGATAATGGAAATTATTCTGTGTTCAAGTTTTCATGAGAGCTTAAACATAACATATGAGCGTCAGTTTTAGATTAGGCAATATTTATTTATTTACTATTACCTATATGTACACAGCTATATTTTGATACTTTAAATTAAACGAAAAGGGCGAATGACAATAAGAAATATTTTATCGTTTAACACATAATTAGGTGTTCCAAGCCGTAAGTTGCGTGTTTGAACACTTGGACCTAAATTCGATTAAACATTCATTCACTGTGAACATAAATAAGTTTCTGAAAACGTTTTATACCAGATCTGTAACACTTACAGATCATTGAACAATTATATCGCAACTATGTATTTATTACAGACGTGAACACGGTAGCATGTTTTTATAAGATAGCACGTTTTTATAAGATAGACGCAAATTGGGAAGACTAACACTAATATCGAAAGTGCTAGCTGTGCTAGTCGCCCGGAGAGAAGCCGACAGAGCAGCAGAGCGCGGCTTTTCATTGTAAAACATTACCGAATAATGGAAAAGTTCAAAATTATTTGCACGTTTACTATAAAGTCCGGTTTACACGTATTAAGTAGTTAAGTAGATAACTAAATTTTAATTAAAAAGTGCCTGTCCAAACGTGTTAAGTGATAAGCCCCGCCCACCTACTTAACAGAAAATAGAAAATTTTCTAAATTACTTGTCTACTTGATTACTAAACTACTAAATTGTCCGTTTACACATATTAATTTACTTAAAATTTAGTTAACTACTTAACTACTTAATACGTGTAAACCGTACATAAGTGTCTATTGAAAGCTGATCGCACAAATATCAGCACCGTACGCGCCGAAGCCATGTCACCTGTACCGGGCTCTCGTTTGATTTCATACAAGGAATTGTAAATGCGGTGCGTTCGGCGCGTACGGTGCTGATATACTTATGTACGATCAGCTATAAAGTTCCAGATGTTATGTTTTGATTAGCACATCTCTGGTGGAAAAGCACCCTAAATCTCGTAGACTTCTAGAGGGTTTGGACGCAGAATATCAGAAACGCGTTTAGTCAGGTGACGTAAATTGACCAATTCGCAAAATGCCACATTCGCTTAATGCAAGGTTCGTATAGAACTCTAGACTGACACTGAAGGCTATATAACTATGCGCAAGCCGCAAGTCACACGTGTGCCCTTTTCGTTTAGGCTTTCGTTTGTTTATGATTGCACATTGTGCCGTTTAACCACATTCCTTGTGAACATGGCATTAATAAATTCTAATTACTTATGTTAAACTTGTGGCTGTGCCCAAAGATTGAATCATTTAAACTTTAAACAACAACATCACTGTATATTTATTACATTCGTAGTTGACAATAAACTTATAATGTTACGTTATTTTTGTTAACAATATGATATAAAAAATGTGATGAAATAAATTGATCATATTTATTTTCTTTTTTCTTACGCACATTGTAATAACTAGCTTCGCTATTATACTTGATAATATAATCTTGTCTAATAATAATATAATCATTACAGACAACTTCAGATAAATAATTAATTGATAATAATAATAGTAGGTACATAACAAAATGGGACTGCTTTATTGTTTGACTTTTTAAGCATTTTCAAAATTGATATGCATGCAATATATAAATGTGTTTAGTACTTTGGATAAAATGTTAATTAATACATGTTCAATTTTAATAAACTTTTAAAAAATCAAATAGGGCAACTTTTATCTGTAATAGTGTAAGGTGCGGCAAAATATGACGGATGGGATAAAAAATACTACTGCAAATATCATATACTTATATCAGAAGTCACGTTTTGCCCCGTTTTACTATACTACAGATAAATTTGTTGCCGATTTTTTTATAAAATTTATTGAAATTTTACATCTTTTCACATTTATCTTACACACTATAATAATTGTTTAAGAAGCAAAAAAATATATGCTTATTAAGGTTTAGTAAAATTTGTGTGAACTCAGTATTGATATTTAAAATTGTTATGTACAAAAATACTTACGCCCCAACTCAGAATCACTAACGGTTACTTAAATTTCTCCTTAGTAAGGATTCACCGTACAAATTTTACAGAATTTAAGGAGCGATTTAAATAACCGTTAGTGACTCTGAGTTAGGGCGCTAGTGTTATATTTAGAGTTGAGAAAATGAGCTCCGAGTCCCGGACTCGAGCTCCGAGTCGGAGCTACTGAGCCTTCAAAGCTCGAGGCCTAAGGGCTCGCGAGCCTTAGAAGGCTCGAGCCTTTAGGGTTCGAGCCTTAAAGGCTCAAGAGCCTTCAATTGAAGACTCGAGTCGAAGCTCGAGCTTTATTTACTTAGCATTTCAATAGGTATACCAAATTGGGTTCATTATGAAAGTTTCATACAAACATTTTTACTTTAAAATTAAAAAAAAATGTGTGTTAGTTCCGACGCACGCGAGTTTAACGCCATCTAGCTTTCAATCGTCAAATCAGTCAAACAATGGATGATGATGATAATGATGGAGGATGATGTTGATGATGAAGAATGATGATGATGATGACGAATGATGATTATGATGATGACTGGGGGTGATGATGACTGGTGATGATGACGACGAATGGCAATGATGATGAATGGTGATGATGATGAATGCTGATGATGACGAATTGTGATGATGATGAATGGTGATGATGATGAATGGTGATGATGATGAATGGTGATGATGATAATGATGTGTGGTGGTGATGATGATGATGATAATGATGATGATGATGACTGGTGGTGATGATGACTGGGGGTGATGATAAATGGGGGTGATGATGAATGGTGATGATGATGAATGGTGATGATGATGAATGGTGATGATGATGAATGGTGATGATGATGATGAATGGTGATGATGATAATGATGAGTGGTGGTGGTGATGATGATGATGATGATGATGATCATGATGATGATCATGATGATGATCATGATGATGATGATGACTGGTGGTGATGATGACTGGGGGTGATGATGACGAATGGCAATGATGATGAATGGTGATGATGATAATGGATAGTGATGATGATTATGATGATGATGCTGAATGGTGGTGATGATGATGAAGGAGATGATGAAGATGACTAATGATGACAACGATGAATGACGATGATGATGATGTTTCACATCATAAGAATAGGATGTACCAAGATTATTACTATCATTAGATGGCGTTGTTACTGATCAGCCATCCAACGCCATCTAGATTCTATGTTACGAATTACAAACATAACGCATAACGCTACGGAGAAAGTTTGATTTTACTCCCCATAAAATTTCATACCGCGGGCTTATTTATAAAAATCTATACCTAAGGAGAAAACTCCAAAAATTTGAAATTCGCACCGCGCCCTAATTTAAAATTTTAAGGTTAAGGCTTATTTAGGGTTCCGTAGTCAAAACACAGTACGTTTTGATTAGGGAACCCTGAAATTACAGTGTTACAAAATGAGCCCTGAAGACAAAGCTCGAGCTTCGACTCGAGCCCTGGACCAGAGCTCGAACCTCCGCCTCGAGCCTTCATGTAAGACTCGAGGCGAAGGCTCGAGCCTTATTAGAGGGCTCGAGCCTTCAATGAGCTCTAGACTCGGAAGGCTCGAGCCTTTTATCAACACTAGTTATATTGTTAAATATGTAATAAAAATCGAAATATTTTATGTTTCTAAATAAATATCTAAGCTTAAAAGTTTCTTGTTAATTTATTGATAGTACCTCACCTCAAATTTTAAATCCTGCATTGTTTCTCAAAATCTGAATAGCTACTAAAATAAAGTGGGTCGGATGTCATTAGGTAAAAATAAACATTAAAAAATCAGACAAGGTAACACTGTCTTTCTTTAAATTGGAAATGTCATCACTCATCTCAATAACCGACAATAAATTCTTCTGTGCTATAACCGATAAGTACTATTATTTCTTCTGTGTTAAAACAAAGTATGCTATGTTAGGTACCTACATAACTTATTTAGGAAATACGTGCTTTTTGCGTCGGAAACAATGTGAATCATGTGATGATGCCTGTGTGCAGTGCCGGCGTTAGAGCCACTGACAACCCAGGCAAGAATATTGTGGCGCCCACAAGAAAATAAAAATTTGCTTTCTTTTGCTCGAAAATTTTTTTGCTGAACATTGGTCCATTGGGAAACGTTTATTAAGAATTTTATTTTTCCTTTTCTTTTTTTGCTCCTCACCCCAAATTTGGCGGCCTAGGTCGTCACCCCACAGCGCCCCCGCCCCCTAACGCCGGCTCTGCCTGTGTGCAGGTATTGGTTATAACCTGGCGTCTGTGTTTCGTGGTATAACAATATGGAGTTAAGCCTCGTCGTATAACAATATGGAGTTAAGCCTCAGTTGGAAGTTGTAGATCTACCGGCTACCCATCAGTCTACCTGCCTGTGATACACATGCTAATAGTCCACGCGCTTGCAGTGTTCGTTTTTTTATATCTGAGGTGCGGAAAGGGGCAAAGCTCTGAGCGTGTGGTCTAGTGCTGTGTATGTCTTCAGAAACGTACAACTAGCATGCTACTAAACGACAGTTTCTAGCATGTGTATCTGAGGCCTTAATTTATTTTGTCAAGCAGCACCTGTCCACGTAGAATGATAAAAAAGAATAATTAACAGTTGTCATTATTGAAAAATAGAAGATCGTGTATCAAAATCTGACAAATATGCAAAATGCAAATTTTTAGTTTTGTAACTTTCATAAAAATGAAATCAATAAAGTATTAAAAACCGGAATGATATATCGTAGGTAACAATCGCCACAATCGATAATACCAAGATTACTAATATTATTATGGGTGAGTTTTGTTGTTTAATATCATAATATAAAAGTATTGTAGGTAGTAGCTTGTAACCGGTTAGTTAGACAACTATGTACAAAAACGCTATATACTTTGTAAAGATTACTTGCATTTAAAAAGAAGCCAGCCTCTGACCTATACAGAGCGATGAAATTGCCAATTGTCATGTGTTACAAAAATTTTCTTAATATTATAAACTCTGTATCCATGAGGCACGGACCTGAAAAAAAGACGGACGTAACCTCGTCTAATTGAGAGTGAAACATAGCAATGGCTGCCTGCTTACCATGTGTGCGTAATTTTTGATTCGCGATTGAAGCAATATGGTGTCAATATGTGGGTGTGTGTGTACGAATAGAGAGTTGGTATTAAAGTCCGTGCCATGAGGTAATGTTCTTAGGTCAATAGTTCATTAAAATTAAATATGTCATTATGTAATGTACCTCGCTGGTACATTAAACTTTTGTACAAAGTTGTAGATATCAAAGTGTAAATGAAAAGAGATACAATACCTACTTTTATTTCTCAAATCTTAGAAGTAATCAGGAAGAGTCTAAATAAAACAGTTGTTCTTTAATTCCTTAGTGTAAAACGAGGCCGGAGGAGTTTCTGCAAACCGCTACAAGTCGCTTTATAACATGAACAAGTATTGTGAGTATCACTCATGATTACATGTTAAATTGGGGCTTAATATTTTCAACAGTTTTACGAATACATCTTCGAATAATTAAATTTGGTAACGTTTATTCGCGGATTTGATACGGTGCAATTTAAACATTTTTGTTGTACTTACATTTCATCAAAATTAGTACGCAATGACGACTTTTGAGCAAACTAAAGTTTGTTTCCAATTCAATAGTAGGTAAGTTCAAATAAATATTACTAAGTGCCTATATTCATTACGCTGTACAAATTGGTAGAATAATGAAATAAATCAATTGGTTGGCTGGCTTCTTTTTAAAATTGTATTTTCCTGTTTATTTCCAATCAATCACAAATGATCGTTCAATTTCAGATTAAAAAGCGAAAATGGCGCCAACAGTCCACCCTCCCTGTACTCCGTCCGCTTCGTGCACGCCGGTACGTTGTCACCCTACACCACCGCCGTGTCAGAACCCGGAAAAATGTCTCAAGAGAACAATATCCAAGAACATAAGACCATGTCGCAGCGCGGCTTCTATAATGGCTACACGATCGAAGGCGGGATGTGCAAGTTGTGGAAAATTTAAATGTGGCACCGATCCAAGGAAAGTATCCGAAGTAGAGAAATTTCTTAAAAGAAAATCTAAGGAGCTAAAAATGAAAAAGAAGGACAGATTGACGGGGAGCCATAGTTACTTAAACTATACCAGAAGGAAGGGAAAGCCAAGGTCTGATACTGACTGCTGCGCCGGACACGGGCACAGGGGCAGACTTAAAAAGCGACGCTGTTGCGAGATTCTCTGATTAATTGTGCAACTTCTAATCCTATACACCTCGTTCCTGAATGTAGACTCAAATGACATGATACGTCCAGTGTTTGACAAACTTCATCACCATAATTATTAAGTAGTTACCAACAAGATTATTTTATCTCTGATAAATATTGATAAATGTATTAGTCCTACTTAAAATAAATGAATACATAATTATTTAACGGCAGACTTTCTTTTCTTCCAATTATCCATCGATTCTAAGACTAGCTTTAACTTTTAAGTTATTATGATTTTCGTAATTAAGTACGGTAGGTTATTTCAAACTAAAACAGTTTTGTTACATTACAGCTGTCTATTCTACAAAAAGTCTGAAACCATGTGTTTCGGCGCCGACATGTAGCGTGCACAGACATAGACCCCGGCCGGCACCTTGTCCAGAGCCTGACAAATGTTACAAGAAATGCATCAAAACAAAGAGGAAATGTCCCAGCGCAACGGACACAGTCACCAGGGCAGGCTCGCCGTGCGATTGCGCTAGAGTTCAGTCCAAAGATTCGAGGTCAAGCCACAACCTATCACACAGGACTCACAAGAAACGTATCCAAAAAGCGTATAAGCGAAGGTCAGCGGAATCTCGCTGGCGCAGACAGAAAAAATGTTGTATTATTCTATAAAATCATGCTTTAACTAACACATTTGTTAAAAATTTAAATAAAATGAAGAACATTAATTGGTTTATATTATATTACTAGCTGACCCGGCGAACTTCGTATCGCCAAAGAATGTGACAAATCAGAAATCATTAAAATCGGTACAGCCGTTCTTAGCCGTTACAGTTTCTGTGTGCTCCTCCCTCTCCCTCTCCCTCTCACGCTCCCACTCCCGTTCCCGCTCCCGAAAATTTTACCTTATCCCATAGGAACAGGTCTATTTTCCGGGATAAAAAGTATCCTATATCCATCCCCGAGCTTTATTTTGTATCTGTAGGTATAAATAACTAATCTATCAACTACATATAACAAAATTTTACCTTATCCCACAGGAACAGGTCTATTTTCCGGGATAAAAAGTATCCTATGTCCGTCTCCTGATTCTAAGCTACCTCCTCACCAATTTTCAGCCAAATCGGTTCAGCCGTTCTTGAGTTATAAATAGTGTAACTAACACAACTTTCTTTTATATATATAGATTATTGCAGTTTTCAAACGATGTCTACATTTTTCAACGGCCTAGCGCACTGCCACAGGACGCAGCGTTAAAATGTTTTAGTGCGTCGATTATTCCCACTTGTCGTGTTGACAGTACTTATGGGAAATAAATTCCCACTAGTTCTGGGATAAAACAAAACAGAACTAGTGGGAAAAAATCCACTAGTTCTGTACAATTTATTTATATCCCTTCTTACTCATATTCTGGATTAAATATTTAGGCTTCTTTTACTCTCGGAAAATAAAGAGGTTCCCTAGGGAATTGGAATACGGCGCGAAATTTTGTATGGATTGTTTATGAAATGAAACTTGTACCTAACGCTTCCCGCCCACGTCAGTCTTGTTGTAGGACCGATAATCTGGCCGATTTTTCCTGCCATATTATTTCTGACCGACTTTTTGAAGGACGTGTGCGTTGCACTATCCCTAGGTACACTATGCCTTATCCCACTGATTTTTTTCTAACTAGTTCTGTTGGTTTAGGCGCAAAATGTACTATTCTCAGAATATCGTTTTCTCAAAATGTCAAGTAACGTGTTATTCACAAAATGTGCAATTAGCAGTCATTTTATAATAATTATATCGTCATTAGACCGTAGTTACACCACAGTACAATTATATATATTATATATTTATACTGTGGTTACACGGTCGTAAGTTACTTCCGTAAATTTTTTACGTAATGGTGCTCCCTCACCGGCAGCATTCACGTGTAATGTAACATTATAGATTCGTCTTTGAGCATTACATTACAATACTACCTCCCTGACTGACGAGCATTCGCGTGTAATGTAACATTATAGATTCGACTTTGAGCATTACATTACAATACTACCTCCCTGACTGACGAGCATTCGCGTGTAATGTAACATTATACGGGAAGCGGAGCGCATTGATGTTACAAGTTGTATCAAGATATTACACATTGTATCATTACAAGGTGCGCATTGTAATGCTCGGTTCTCCTCCTTCACTGATGTAAGCCCGTTTTGTATCATTACAAGGTGCGCATTGTAATGCTCGGTTCTCATCCTTCACTGATGTAATGCTCAAATCTGTAACGTTACATTACAGGCGAATGCTCCCGGTGAGGGAGCACCTTAACTTTCGGAAGTAGATAGGTAGTATGTACTCTACATTCAAGTATTAAAGAAATTTAATATCGATAAGCTACCATACGAAGTTATTTACATGAAACAAAAAACTGAACGCATGTAATTCTGCGCGTAAATCAGTTATTCGAGTCCTTCGCGGTACGCATAATGAATGACGAGGCAAACAGCGTCGTATGGTGCGGTGGCGGGATGTTCACGCCAAAAGGATACCAGCAGCCGTGTATTATGTCATTCGATGAAGAAACGGGGATGGGGGAACTGCGCATACTTATTACAAACACATCAGCAAAGTCTAAGCAGCACACTTTTAATGCCTACAAAAACGTAAAATTACACTAATCGAACACTCGACGACCCGTGTGGCGCAATGGTTACCATACCGGATCGTCGCGCACCGAGGGTTCTGGGTTCGATTCCCAGCGAGGCGCAATTTTGGAATGATGAGTTTGAATTTCTGTTCTCGGTCTGGGTGTGTGTCCTTGTCTAGTGTGTTGTCCATGGCACCCACGACACAGGGAATCCTAGTGTGGGGCTATGAGTGTGAGGCGTTTATATATTATTTTAATTATTTAACTATTTTGCCAACGTAACTAATGGCACAGATGAAATAATAGTACTTATAATAAGAACTAATAGTTTTTCTCTGCACGCCTAGACAAAACGTTTTATTGCCACTCACTGGATCAAGTTTAGTGACAACCCTCTATACCTTTAAGTAGAAAACAAATTTAAATTAAGAATCGTGAATTAAAAACGTGGGGTGCATGGTGTCAATGAGTAGAAGGGATAATAACATAAAAAATAAATAATAGTTAAAAAAAACACGCTTTTATAGAAAATCCAACAAAAAAAACTAGAAAATAAATTTGAATTAAGAATCGTGTAATTGTAATAAAAGCGTGGGGTGCTTCTTAAATAGATATTATCCCTTCTACTCATTAACACCATGCACGGCATGCACCCCACGCTTTTATTACAATATGAATGGTCTGATTTCGTATTTTTCTAATGGTAGTAGTTGTAGTGATGTTGGAATGCTATTCCGATTCAATTTTGTATAATAATCGATTTAAAATAACACTATTCGTTGATTTATTACGTAACATAATATTGTATATACGTATACACTTACCCCTTACTATTAAAATTGTTCAATATTATTAATCAGCAACACTGTCAGTATATTATTTACATTATACATCTGTGGTTGAGATCTGACATTTGAAAACTTATCTTACTCTGTGGGTGGGTTTTTGTACTTCGCTTCTGAGTGCAGGGTTGCCATTTTTAGCAGGATCCTCGTTGGCTTTTTAGCATTTTTAAAAATAAAAATTAAGCTACAGCAGGATATTCAGCATTAACGTAAAATTTAGCATATTTTGACATTTTTCTGTAAAACTAATTTATGTCTTTAATGTGGTTGCTTAGCTTTACATCAAAGCTTGGAGAATATGGTATATTAATATCAGGTATATCAAGGTATATGTATTAAGGTCAGACCTTAATAATGATTGAGCCATCTATAAAAATGATTGAAATAATGGTTTCGTGTCCATTATATAAAAATATTAAAAATATTAGTGAAGATTAAAATTTGTTAACCTATTACATGCAATATTTATTATTAACCTTATTAATATATTAAAGAAAACTTATGTAAAATTATTATGTAATTTATCTAATTAGAGTTACGTAATACCATTGTTGCATTAAGCTGTTCCCTTTTTTAGCAATAATGTATTACCACAATGATTGCTATTAATTAGTGTAAAAATCATTCATAAATTACAGGTACAGTAAAAATAATTTACTTTTGTTTGTTTAAAAATATAAATCTTATTGATACCTTGCTATAATATATGCTATCGCCGATATATGATATCTAGATGTAACTGAGGACTGCGACTAGACAAACTTGAGCGTCTCCAAAATATTTGCATAAGATTTATATTTGGCCACCGCAAATATTATTATATCTCTGAATACCGTAGCATGCTCAAGTGGCTCCCAATTCGTCTTCGTCGGAATGCACATATTCTTTCCACTTTATACTGCATGCTATTCAATCCAACTTCACCCTCATAACTTAAAGAGCGTTTCAAATTTAGGTTCCAATTCCACAACCTCTCTCTCCGTTCTTCTCATAACCTTTCGCTATTGATGCCTGCTTATTTTTCCTCCTTCTACTCCAAATCCTTTACTGCTGTCGCTGTGCGTCTTTGGAAATCCCTTCCCCTTAAAATACGTTGTGCACAGTCACTAGACAGTTTTAAAGACTTTTATTTAAGACTGCCTTAATGAATGCATATTTCCCTTGGTCATGGCATCACGCGTGAATGGCTTTTTGTTGTGTTCAGTATTGTCAGGAGAAGGTTTTTGTGTAAAAAATGAATAAGATAGTTGCTAAATTAGAAAATTTAACAACACTATTAACTTTCTAATGTAACCTTAGCAACATAATTATATTTTTTATAAGGAAGAGGGAAAGGGGAGTTGTTAGGCGGTACAAAGTTTGCCGGGTCAGCTAATCGTGTTTCATTTTCCTTTTTTACGATCCATGTATTTCTTTTACGATGTACTTTAATTCTTAAAAAATACAAAGGTAAATATAGCAGTTTTGGTGCATTTTTATAAACAACGCTTTAACAGGTTTAGCAGGATTTACCCAATAAATTGGCAGGAACAGAGAAAAAAAAATGGTAACCCTGAACGAGTGAAATCTGACTGTCTGTTTGTGACTTTGTGTGTGCGTGCTGTGTATTCATACTGTATACTTGATTAGAGTATACGTAGTGATTAAGTACTCTGTGTAGAGTATCTTTCATGAATTAGAATATTTTCCGTCTTACAGTTTTCTTGATTATTTTGTAACTTAAAAATACAAGAAAACTCGCTATAAAATCGAAGTGATATGATCTTATTTTTTGCAATGGTTGATTTTTCACCGCTGTTGGTCTGAATTTTATTGACGTTTCTTGTGTCTAATGAAATAGCTTCCGACCGGACTGAATACTGCCTGTTTGTGTCGGCGCTATGGGCGTGCAGTGTTAAGGATATTAAATCATAATTAGTAGCGTTAAATTAATTGATTGCTATGGAAAGTGCATTATTGTGATAGGTGTATTTGGTTATTATGTGGATTGAATTGGCACTGATGTGGCAAACCGGATCACATGAAGGTGGAGAAAACGTGACGCTGTTATAAGGTCAGTAGGTGTCTGTTTACTATTAGCATTTTATTTTCTAATCAGATTAATGAATGTATCGAATTTTTTCTTCGTCAGTTTGATCACATAGCAGATGCCGATATTTGAAATCTAAAATACCGTAGATAATACGTAAGAAATTTTCATAAATAACAATGTTTGTTTTCCAATTTGAACATTTTTTTAGCAAAGGTTTTGTAATTTAAATTCATTTTACTCTTGCTACGTTTTCATTGTAAAAATGAGATAATAATAATATGTCGCCCTAAATTTATTTAGTTATAAATATGTGTCAACTAAATTTGGCCAGCTTGGGAGGTCTAAGGGCTTGCTTAACTCAGGCAAATACGACCATTGATACTACATAACATTCTAATAATTATAATATTCACATTGTGATTCTAATTATTAATTGAATCTTAACACCCTAGTCATCTTTAAATATGAGAGTTTAATGCTCCAACTCAGAGTCACTAAGGGTTACTTTAACCGCTCCTTAGTAAAGAATCACCATACAAATTCTGTACTAAGGAGGGATTTAAGTAACTGTTAGTGACTATGAGTTGGGATGTAAACCTGTCACATAAGTGGGCCAATAATGGTAAGACAATATTTTTAAATTACACTCAACTCTGCCTGTTGTACCTACCATTCTATCTATACCTAAAATTAAGTTATTACTGTATATTGGTTAACAATAAAGAGTTTTTGTTGTTGTTGTTAATAGCGGAGTCCTGTTAGCATTAAAAAGAACTTAACTTGGGAATTAAATTACTGTCAATATATTAAGTAAAGTGAAACCTTATCTATCGTGATTTATAGACAAAACATTAAAAAGTACCCTGTTTTTGGCTACTTTGATTTTTATATTTTGCCTTATTGAATTCATGTTCTTATATAAAAATGTTTTTTTTGTTATATTACATCACACAAAACAAAAAACATAAAAGTGTGGTTGAAACTTTTTTCGGTTTGTATGCATTTTACTAAAAAATTTTAGAAAATTATTTGATTTAGGGTATTACAATTGCATTTTTAATCTTCCTAATTATTGAAAAATGAGATTGATAATGGAAAATCAATAGTAGGCAAAATATTCAATTTTAAAATAATTTCAATTTGCCGGCTCTGACACTATACATATAAATGTAAACACACACCTCTGTCAGCTTTTAACATAAAAAAATATATTATGAGTTTTACATTAACCCTAGAAGGATAACCTACGTAAAATTTTCACATTCACCACTAAAAAGTTGTCAATTTTAATGTTACATAGCCTGGGGTCCACAAGTGCTTTCTTCACAATATTTTAGGATTTTAAGTTTCTTTGCACCATTTTTTATGAGTGTAGTTCCTACTAAAGTCAATGTTTATTTAAAGAGCTTTGTTTTATTTTAAAGCAAATATATAATTATTAAGTTAATGCAAAATTATTATTTAATGAAAATAATAATCTATTTTAGTTAATTAAGTACTAAGATAAAAATATATTTGATTGATTTACCAAGTGTTCAATTAACTTTCTTCATTGGAGTTAATTTTACTCATGGTTACTTTTAATGTAGGTTGAAATAAGGTTCTTTCTAAAATGCTAATCTTCAACTTAAACTTAATTTCTATGAAAGTTTAACGTTAAAGGTTCCTAATACATTATCCCATTGTTTCATGTTAAAACAGCTCCAAAAAGTAGACTATTAATACTATTCATATTATAAACATTAATTCATCATTTAAAAGGGAGAATGAGATAGAAACAGATAATTCTGTTGTTTATCATGACATTTATTATTTTATTAAGCTTGGATTGTTATATATATATATATATATATATATGATACTTATAAAAAAAGAATTGAGTTACTTGAGTTTACACTTGTACAGTCACATGCAGAGAAAAGTAACCTATCTGTTTATAAATATGTATCTATATGAACAGCAGCAATGTTTCCGTTGTAAACAGATGGGTTACTTTTCTCTGCAGGTGACTATACTTGTCTTGTTTAACAGCATTTTCTAGGTTTATGACTATCTGTTCATCTGTTGGTTGGGTACACTCCATAATAAAATAACCTAATTTTAACAACATCAGTGTCTTCTCGCCTGCTAGTTAGTTGATAGCATTGCAGAAAAGGTAGAAATCTATAAAAATTACAGTGCTAGCACAGATGTCAGGTTTTTTTTGAGCAGAAAGAGTGGAAATTGAAATAAGCATAATGAATATTAATATAATTTATTTGATTAACACAATAACACAATTTTTTTAAGTTATACTTCTTTAGGCGCGTTATGGAATAAATGGAAAAAACGATGAGAATGAAATTTTAAGATTTCTGACACAGTGACTGTGACACAAAACGTCACAGGTGATTTTTTTACGCGCGTTTTTAGCGCGTTATGAAAAAAAAATGATTATTATTATATATTTTAGTATATTGTTTTTCTTCAATATTGTTTTTTTAATATTGTTTTTCTTAATATTGTTTTTTAATATTGGTTTTTTTAAATATTTTTTTGAAATATTTTTTGAAAAAATTTTTTTTGATGCCAAAGAAGTATAACTTCTCACGCGCGTATTTTTTTTTATAGAAATAGCCGTCTAACGAGCTGACGATTCACCTGATGGTAAGTGGCCATCGTCGCCCATGGACACCAGCAACACCAAAGACATCACTGGTGCGTTGCCAGCCAAGAAAGAGAGAAGAAAAAGAAAGAAAGAACTGGCTCTTAAGCACCCAGCCGGAACACGACGAGGCGTTTGGCGGCTGACTCATGCTCAAGGATGGTAGCTATCCAGGCGAACCCCATAGAGAAATAATAGTAGTAATAAATTAATGGTATTAATTAACAGCAAATATTTTGTGCCTTATAAAAAAAATTAAAGAGGAATAACAGTTAGTCTGTCCTTAAAATTCATATAATTAATATTTCGTATTCCTTGTTTTTCATTGTATTTAGCGCGATCTAACGTGATATAGGGGTGGCACATGGCGGCTCACGATATGAAAAGCAGGCGTGACGTTTCCAAGTGGCAAGAAACCGCGCACCCTCCGGATCTATCCTCATCGAGGGCCCTTGAACAATATACTCATAAGCTTCATAGTGTACTGATAAAATTCGTATAATATATTAGATTTAAGTCGGTTGTCGATTTATATAATTATAAAAACATAAAAGTGTGGATTTATGAAACCACGATGCAAGTCAAAATTTTTTCGGTGTGTAGTTATTTAACTAAAATTTTTTAGAAAATTATTCGATTTAGGGTATTAAAATTTTAATTATTGAAAAATTAGAATCATAATGGAAAATCAATAGTAGACAAACTATTCAATTTTAAAATTTAATTACAATTAGCGTATTAGAGTACGGAATACATAATTAATACAATCATTTAGATGATTGACGTATATTAATAAAAACTAAGAGCAATATTTATTTCAATCATTGAATCTTCATTATTATTCTTACTCCAGGGCCGACTGTAATGCGACATGCAATAGATGGACGAAAAATTTTGAGGCGATAGAATAAAAGTTTCACTTAACAAAAACATTTACATTAATATACAGATCAAAACACAGAAATAGCGTGGAACACTTGCACGAATAATCTATATATGTTACCGGATATCTGTATAATTCAGCATTCTATACAATACCTAGGCAATGTATAGAATATCTAAAACGTTCAGGTAACGTTTTGAATATTATTTATTTCATACTTAGCCCAGGCATTCTATACAATACTCCATGCGTAGTTGGTAATGTGTGTCAAAGACGGTTCTCTGCCTTTTCGCCGAAAATTGTTTGGCTGATTATCACTTGCCAACTAACGTTTCGCAGAATTTTATTTCGCCGAATAATCATTTGCCAACTTATCACATTTTTTTTTAATTTCCCAACCTAACAGTTGCCAACTGTACGTTTGGTCTGCCTTTTATAATGACACTTTTCAAAAGGCCAACTTTCAAGTAGCGAATGTTTGAGTTAGAGTAATATTCATTTGGTTGTATATTGTTTATAAACCTAGGTTTGTAAATTTGCGGTTCTTGTTATCTTTATTTATTTATTTATTTATTTATTTATTATAGGATTACCAACATAAGATACAGTTTCATCATTTGCAATACAAGTTGTTACTTATCATATTAAATCTTACTGTTCCTACAATTACAGGTAACCACAGCATGCTTTGCAAATAGTCATCTTCCGGTGACATATGCACTTTTAGGGAGAATTTAGGGGTTTTTGATACATAAAAAGGCTTCCAAACATCTCCGGCGCTGCGGGAACTACAGCCCCTCTGCCCTTGCGTAACAAACTGTAGGCACTCCATGCTCGCCTGCGCAGCTTCGGCTTTTTGGTCGCCTGCGGCGACCAGCCTCAGCCGCTTCGGCTCACATGGTACCTGCAGTTTGTTACAGCGGGCGGGGGCTGCTCTCCCTCCGCGCCTCCGGGGTTTACATTCACTCTAGGGGTAGGGCAGACTAGTACCACGTGGGGTCGGGGTTGACTAAGTCGGTTCTGTCACCAATTTTGAAAAATCCGAAGCTGCGTAGGCGAGCAGTGTAGTGTAGGAGCCATTAGACTGCATCTCTCCTTACCATCAAGTGTGATTTCGGTCAAGCATTAATTTAAAATGTATAAAAAAATATCTATTCATGCAGGTTACAATTTGTTTTGAGTGTGTTTTTAAGTAAATTCTTAATTCCAACCTCCATCCAAGTTGACTACACATACCCAAATCTAACTTTATTCATTGCCGGTGGACCTGCAGGTATTCTGTACAGTAGTTGAGAAACGTATACATTACCTAGGCAAACTATGTAATGGTGATAATATTCATATAATTTAATACATTGCCAAAACGACCCAGGTATTATACACATTTCCTAGGAATTGTGTTGAATACCAGCATTATACAGATATCCGGTAACATATATATAAAAATGGATGTTGCTAAGCGCTAAACTCGAGAACGGCTCTACCGATTCGGCTAAAATTTTTTGTGTATGTTCCTTGGAGTCCACGGAAGGTTTTTATAATATAAAAAAAAAAAATGCGCGGACAATAGGTACTAAAACAATACTTTTCTTTTCACATAAAAATTTGTTTCAGCATGTATAAATATTCGAAACGGTATCCACGGGAATTAGTACGCAAATATGTAACGAAAGGAAGTGAAATGGCTGTGATTGGAGTTAGTGCTGAGATTTCTATTGATGAAGTTAACCAATACCAAATGGGCCGTTACGTTAGTATTAATGAAGCAATTTCGCGCATTTTTTCTCTTCCCATTATATATGTGACGATATCTTGCATCAAATGCGCACTAGAAAAGGGAATATACATTACAAATACACAGAAGAAATTTACAACGAGGCATTGATAATAGTTAAGGACATGTGCTTGATGATGTCAAACAAAGTATCATCTCCATTAGGCATGGCCGTGCCTAATCGCCCAATTCACGACGTTGCTTTAAGGGAATCAGAATAAATGTTCCGCTGTTGAACCAACAACAAAAATTTGTAAATGATGGAAATGGAGGAATTTACTATTTGGACGCTCCAGGTGGTACATCTTCATCTGGAATTGCAGCCACGTTATTGAAAGGCGGTCGAACAGCCGATTCAGTGCTAAAATTTCCACTGAATATTCAAAGCAATGAAACTTCGACCTCCAACATTTCGAAGAACACAGCAATGGCAAAGGTTTTGCAGCAATGTAAGTTGATAGTGTGGGATGGATGCACGATAGCACATAAAAAGTATTTGGAGGCATTAGATAGAAATATGGAAGATCTACGAAACAATCGAAACCGATTTGGTGGAGCGATGATTTTATTAGCAGGAGATTTCCGTAAAACATTAACAGCGATTCCTCGGTCAACGCCAGCGGATGAACTCAATGCATATTCAAAGTCCTCCATTTTGTGGAAATACGTAAAGATACTAAATTGAAACAAGAATATACGTATACGATAGCAAAATGATCAATCTGGAGAAATATTTTCAAAGCAACTCACTGACCTTGGTAATGGCAAAATCCCTGTTAATGATTCGACTGGCTGCATTATATTTTTATCAGTTTACTGAAACAACAATCGAGCTCATACAAAACGTGTTCCCAAACGTCTCTCAAAATTACAAAGATCATTTGTGGCTGAGCGAACGTGCTATATTAGCTGCCAAAATTACGGATGTAGATGAAATAAACTTCAAAATTCAAAATGAAATTGCCGGTGAATTAAAGACATACAAATTTCACATACAGTTGATTGGGCAACTAATCAAGATGATGTCGTCAACTATCCACCAGAATCGTTAAATTTTCCGGGATTGACACCTCATAATCTTCAATGGAAAGTAGGATCGGTAGTCATAATGTTAAGAAATATTAAATATTAACGTATTTTTGTAAGTAATCGTCGTTTATTGTTGAGATATAAATAACGTGATCACTCGGAAAAATTTATTTAATTTCTACTGTTAACTTTTGACAGAACGAAGTCTGTCCGGGCAGCTAGTTGATGAGAATATAAACACGGTCAGCTGATGCGAGCTATGGGCGCCGTCATATTGGCCTACCCCCATATATTGGATATCCGGCTTTAATGCGACATGCGATAGATGGACGAAAATTTTTGGGGCGATAGAATAAAAGTTTCACTTTAAAAATCTCTATGATATGCCGCGAGATGACCGCGAGATTATGAAGAGGCTCTTATTATTAACTGCGTGTCGTGTCGACTGTCGATTGTAAATAAAAGTAATTTGGAACCATAATATATCAAATTAAATACATGTTTTTAACTTTTTGGCTCCTTATGCATACAGCGCTTGAGTTTTTGAAGTGAAACTTCTATATAGACGGGGTATTAGGAGATTTCTGTCACGAAAAAGCGTTACGCGCTGTTCTCCGTGAGCGAATCAACGCGAACGCGAAGCGAAGCGAAAATAACAAACAGTCGAGATGTATTGAAGTGTCCTACGTGACAAAAAGCACGTAGAGGGCGTTGCGGTGCGGCGCGGTTTGAAACGAACACGATCAGTTGGTTTGATTTTTCACGCGAACTTCAGCGGCGCGGCGTATGTCAGTGGCGGTGAAGTGACAATTCGCGCGCACGTAGGACAGACTCGCCGCTTCGCTCCGCGTCGCACGGAATTCGCATTGGACCGCTTCGCGATCGCGTTCGTGTTGATTCGCCCACGCAGGACACGGTGTTACCGCGAAGTGACATAGACGATATCGCGTGGAAATATTTGAAGTGGAAATATATAAATCTATTGAAGCAGCCGTAGCGTAGGCCTTTATTTACTAAAGCAATAAAATGTAAATATTTGTAGTAGTTAATGAGTAATAATCTATAGACTTACTACTTCGGAACCCTGCGCGTGGCCTGACACGCACTTGCCCGGTTTTTTTTGTTCCGGATTGAATTCGGTTGTTTGATAAAATATGTTGAAATAAAAAATGCATTCATTAAAATGTACCTAACCTAACCAAATCATAGTTTGCAGTAAACCTGCGAAAAAAATTGAAATGTATTGCTGGGACACAGAAGAAGTGAAACGTCAACGGACAAGTAGAAAAACGAATGGCAACGGACAAGTGGAAAAACGAATCGCAACGAATAAGTGGAAAAACGAATCGCAACAAAATTTTAACTTGAAGTTTTACAGGCAGATTGACCAGGGCACGATGACCATCAACTAAAAAGTTAAAAAACAAAAGAGAATCATAAATCGTATTTATATCGCATTTAAGTAATACAGCACCTCAGTACAGCACATGTAATTTATGCTTACAATTAATTTATGCTTAGAAATCCGGCAAATATGCCCGCCTACAATAGAGATAGAAAATGTAGATTGTTGAATTGTACGGGGATGTCCGTTAGTTTCGACTTTCGCGTGCTATTTCACAATTTATCTTAAATAGGTATGTGTAGCGAAAATATTACATTAGAGATCTTATGAGTTGGTGCCCGAGAAAGTGTTCGTGTGTTTCATTCAATAGATTAAGATTAGGAAGTTACCTTATCACCTGACGTGGTAGTAGGTAGACTATAAAACCGATACAGTTTATTTACGACAATGGTAAATAAAGCTATAAATAAAATACTAATAACAGGATAACCCTACCTTAGCAGTCGGGTAAAAATACTAATAATATATACCTATATTAGTACCAAAAAAAATATTTTTGAGAAGTTATCATTTTCTATTATGGAAGTACAGAACTTACAGTGTAAACTGTAAATGAACGTGTAATCATTTCGACTATAATAATCTAGTTGGTTCCAATTCGTAATCATTTATTGTCAAGGCGGTGAACGGAAAAAGGAACTGATTGGTACATGCAGCAGCGAAAGCTAGTCGCGTCTAAATATAACAAAAGTGCAAGCGACCTTGTGTGACCAACAGCGGCGAGGTGCGGCGCAGTCTCCGCGACACTAGCTCAAGAGTAAACAAGCGTGCAGAGGAACTTTTTGAAACATTATTAGTTTATTACCTATGCGTATTTGGAACAACGCTTTCATTTATAACAACTTATTTATTTTAATTAAAAGGGTAGAAAATCGGTAGAAAGACCATAGGTGGACAGGTATCTTTCTGTCATTAAGGTCCTAATAGAAGCCGTTGCAATCATTCCTCTAGCGCTTTATCTAGTTTCGTGCAATTTTGCGTCTCTGCCCCATCCACGGGATCTGCTCCCTTTTGTCTACGATGTACCTATCAACCTATCAATATTTAAAAAGGTAAAATAAATAATAGGGTTGAGAATTGAGATTACTTTACTGATATTATTATACAGATGTCGCAAAAAGAAGTATTGGTGGACATAACATAATTTTTGAAGTTATACTTCTTTAGGCGCGTTATGAAATAAATGGAAAAAATGATGAGAGTGAAATTTTAAGAGTTGTAACACGGATGGTGACACAAAAACGACGGTAACGAAAACGTGACGCGCGTTTTTAAAACGATCGTTTTGAAAAAATGATTATTATTATATATTTTTTTAATATAGTTAGATTAGAATATTGTTTTTGAATATTGTTTTTTGAATATTGTTTTTTTTTATTTTTTTTTTGGAATCCTTGGAGTCCCAGCAGCACCTAGGTCCTTTGATCAAGAAGATAGGGGACGTGGTTCTCGAGATATTCTAACAGGAATTTTTGGAAAAACCAAAAATCCGGGATATATCGCGAAAGGTGCGCTCTAGACGATTTTTGACCAAAAAATCGAACCCCCCCCCCTCGCTCTATCTACCCACCGCCTAAACTTTATATATAAAGTTTATCCTTGGACCCCCCCTACCCCCTGGACCCTGGACTCCTGACCCCCTGACCCCATGACCCCATGTACCCCCAAAGGTGGTACTAAGTTGGCGCACCAAAGGCGGCTTAAATTGGAGTCTCAGTATTTTTGTGTTTTTGTATTTTTATTATATTACATTATTATTATTAATATACCCGTGTATTATACCCTAACTATCCGTTAGTCATGTGGCACTGGTGTTGTGGGGGCGCTGGTAACCCGAACCGCTTGTTCCAGATGGGCGAACGCGCGCGGCGAGCAGGCGGCCGCGCGGCGTCGGGTGACACGCGTTGCGCGACGCTTGCGCCATTTGCGACACGCACCGTCCTCCCGTTTGTGAAGTACGTATGCAACTGCAGCTAGCACTAGCTAGTTTTTACAACCTGTGTGTGTTGTGTACGCTATAGCGGTTTCATTGACGAGACGGAATCGCGTCGACCCGATTCCAGTTGACTGTTAATAAATGAATGAACACCGTTTGATTAACGCGGAGAGCTTTGATAAGCAAAAAAACTAAAAATATTCAAGGGTCTATGTAAGGGTCTATCTACATACATAAAACCTATAGTTTAAGGTAGGCGATAAGCTTAGGGTTTCCAGATGGTCGGGATTCGTTTGGATTGTCCCGACATTTCACATGATGTCCAGAGTCCCGAGGAAATACAAAATGTCCCGAAAATTCACTCGATTCAACAGAACGCGTTTGCCGCACGCGCTCTAGCCGGTTTTTTCGTCGTCAACTCGTTTGCCGGCTATTTCCAAAAAAAAAGTGTAGTAGTTTTCTCCCTAGTTCTGTTCAAGATCACTAAACTCTGTACCGTCTAATTTATATCCCAAGGAAACTCGATGAAACTTTACCTGCTTGGTCAGATTAGACAACACACTTGTAATAACACTGTATGTCGTGAAATATTTTTACGTGTTGAAGATGCAATTTTGAAGAGTCAATAAGTAAGAATTGAGTAGGTAATTGAATCTAGTAAGAATTGGGATTGAGCTTCGTAAATGTAAGCGCACTTACACACGAGCTGCAATTTGCAGTCGACACGTCGATAGCAGGCCGACAGCAGTTCGACTGCAGCCGCCGACCTATAGCAATTTTCAGTCGACTGCATATAGTTCAGGAGAGTGCAAGTGTCGCCGATTTATAAAATGAGTTCTAGTGACGATATTGATGTGGAATTGCTAATTGTGGCAGTATCCTTGTATTTGGAATTATAAATTGCAAGAATATAGTATTAAAAACTATAAAAAACCGAGCATGGATGGCTGTATGTAAGGAAGTTGTAAATGATTTTAAGAATAAATCCATAGATGAAAAAAACACCATTGGTAAGTGAATTATTAATTTTATTGCATTATGAAAATAACTGAAATTACATTTATCAGATTATATATCAATTTTGCAACTGGCTTCTATACTAACGGCCGGTCTCAATAATGTACTAACAGTTATAAAAATGTAGATAAGGCTACCATTAATACGTCATCTGTCATATTTGTCAATTTTTGCGTCTCAATAACCTTCAGTGGATCGAAAATATCTATCGATGACATTGATCTACCGTTCGGAGGGCCAAGTCATACCGTAGGTATGTTGGTCCATACAAAAATAAATACTTGCGTCTCAATAACGCTTTGACAGCTAACTGTCGGTAATAAAAGTTACCAGCTATCGGAAATTTTCACATCGCTCGATTTCGACGGATAATTGGTAGATTTCTCATATAGTAAAGAAAATTTATCAAAACATATTATTTCAAAACAGATATTAATCAGTGATGAATGATAATGAATTTTGTGAAGCCTGCTTACTTGATTCCGCCTTTTTTATACGGTACCAAGATCGCCGAAATTGTCCTCGTATAAAATGTATGACTACATATTATTATGACTGAATTGTGTGAATCCAATTTTGTTTATAACTACCTAGATTCAGATTAAACAATCCATAATCTAAATTTTACTAACAAAAAATAACCGACTTCAAAATTACTCAAAAACTACTTGTCAGATCTCGTTCTTTATGTGGGACCACATGACAAGCACCAGCTTTCGACTAAAAAAAGAATCATCAAAATCGGTTCGCCCAGTCCAAAGTTCTGAGGTAACAAACATAAAAAAATACAGTCGAATTGAGAATCTCCTCCTTTTTTTGAAGTCGGTTAAAAACGGCAGTGAATGAGAATTGATAACAATTCCTATCTTTAAAGTTTTAGGTAAGTAGGTATTTTAATAAAACAAGAACACTAAGCTTTTTAAGTTAGATTTATTTTGAAATTATAACAAAAACATTTCGCCTTTTCAGAAATAATGGTGTATCCCTGCTACCTCAATAGCTATTGGCTACTATTTTGGCCTTATGAAGAAAGGTACTTCATCTTTTGTGAAGGGTCTGGACTTCATCTGAAAAGAAACTTCCTTTAGTACATTTGGCAACATTTTTTTGTTTAAAAGCAAAAACCTCTCGCAATGTGAGGGGTATTAGGCCATAGTCTACCACGCTGGCCAAGTGCAGATTGGTAGACTTCAAACACCTTTAAGAACTTTATGGAGAACTCTCCGGTGTGCAGGTTTCCTCGCGATGTTCATTGTTTTCCTTCACCGAAGCTAGTGATACTTAACTTCTAATACGCACATAATATTTGAAAATTAGCGTGCCAGGATTTGAACTCGGGCCCCGGACATGTGGGAATAAACACTTCGTTCGGGAGACCAACGTTCTAACCGCTAGGCTATCACTGCTACAATTACAACAATTTACAATTACTACAATTTTTTGTTTACTAAACATAATAATAAATTTTATTTTATTAACAAATAAAGTCTATACTCACGGTAATTGTTGAGCTATGTGTTTCATTATATAATCCTAGTTTATTCATAAAACTAATTAATATTAAGTACTAAAATTATGAGAAAATACACGTTGTTTATATTTTGAGCAACCAAGCGACATAAACGAATGTCAAATGACAATAACATGTCATCGTCGTCCGGGATACCCATGAGTGATAAACGTCAAATGCTGCGTTTTGTTACTAGTAAAGCATTGTTCCAGGTTACACATAACATTATTTTATTAACTTCATCCGCGAAATTCACAGTACATTTGGAACAAATTATCATTTTAATATTAAAATTAAATAAGTTTATAATCAAAAACACTGAGGTCCTTTTTATGATAAAAAGTATAAAAAAAGTATAAAAGTATAAAAAAAATATTGTTATGCGAAAACGAAATTTTCAGAGGGACTTAAAAACCAGAGGCAGAAATGTCACTGAAATATTATCTACCGATGATCTTACTTTTTTTTGCTTACTTTTGATTTGTGAGACGGCAGTTAGCGGGAGATCAATGTTTACTTTTTATCTCTGATACGTACCAGAGTTCCACTGACAGTATAATATTGAGACCGGCCGTAAGAGAGCGGTCGACAGTTACCGCTGATATTCAAAGTTAAAATGTCGGCGGCTGCTGTCGACCTGCTGTCGGCCTGCAGTCGACGTGTCGACTGCAACGTGCTGTTCGTGTGTAAGAGCGCTAACTTATCCTTTAACGTACGTGTAACAACTGTTGCAAAAAATATACAAGGGGTCGCTCGCTGCCTCACTGGCTGGTAACGCAACGAGACTCCCCTGGTCGACGGCACCGGTGAAACGAATGTCCACGAACTATGGTGACAAAATTAGAGTGATATTGGCTATAATGCAGAAAGAAGAATCTCTATCCTTATGATAATACTGTAACGGGCCCAAATCTGTATAGTATAAAATACTCTTTGCAATTTTTATCTACTTGTCTGTGCGAGTTTTTAATACGCAAAAACTACTGAATAGATTTACTTGGCATATTTGTAATATATTGAATCTAGCATACTTTTCATTTCGGAAAATGGTTTTTTTAACCGACTTCAAAAAAAGGAGGAGGTTCTCAATTCGACTGTATTTTTTTATTTTTTATGTTTGTTACCTCAGAACTTTCGACTGGGTGAACCGATTTTGATGATTGTTTTTTTAAATGAAAGCTGGTGCTTGTCATGTGGTCCCACTTAAATTTTATTGAGATCTGACAATGGAATCCATGAGAAAACCATATAAGTCTTAAATTTGCATTAAGTATGTGCGTGACAAATGGACGAATAACTCAATATCACGCCAACCGATTTCGATGATTCTTTTTTAATCGAAAGCAGGTGCTTGTCATGTGGTCCCACATAAATTTGAACGAGATCTGACAAGTAGTTTTTGAGTAAATTTGAAGTCGGTTATTTTTTGTTAGTAAAATTTTGATTATTACGGGACTCAGTACGCAGATGTAGGTTACTAAATAATACCTCATTGATGTTTTGCCTGTTTTTGTGTAACTAGCTAGATTACCATTTATAAGTGTATGTTTGTAATTTAAAGAACAATAAAACTGGAGTCAGCTTAAAGTGATAAAATTTACCGACATGTATAAATTCATGCCCGTATGTCTGTTCGTTTGCTCGTACAGAACTTTCTGGTTTTTAAGGGATGAATTCATTGCTGTACAGTCAGGGGCTACTTACTAAGTTACCAGTACACTCTATTAGTTAGGTTTGTGAAGTTTTTAATTTGGGTAAAAGTTATATGTACGATATCAGAACAAAATTTATTACTAGAACTATTGAGTTTAACTACTGTGATTTATATGTAACCAGTTCTATGTTTGATAATTTGCTGACCATAATAAAATCTAGCTTTGTTATTTTATTGGTTTTAATAATAACGGGCTACAATAGATTCCACTTTCAATTGTAAAGTAGGTCGTATTGTTTAGTGTTATTATCAAAAATCCGTTCACCTACTATATTTTATTAACATTCTTTGTGATGAACTAGATTTTTTAATTTATTGATTTGATTGTAAACGTCTCACTAGGCCGCGATATGTGTTTTTATATACCCAATACCCAATGTACATGCAATCCGCCTGGTCCATCCAATGACCACGGATATCCATTCAACATCGCTATTATTCGCTATGAATAATATTAAATACATTGGAATATATTGCACGTAAGTTGTTTATTTTAATATACATTGAATAGTCTGTACAGAAAAACTTCAGATATCAATATTTTCTTGTTTCATACTTTTTAGAGCGTGATTAAAGATCAAGCATTCAAGAAACAAGACTAAAATGGCGGGTTTTATTTTTTGCATTTTCTATTTAAATCTTCGGTATTTTATACATATATCGATTAGTATTAACTGTTGAGATTGAGATGGAACTTTTCGGTTGTATTTCTCTGGTCCCATTATCCTTCAGACGTAAAATTAAAGTTGGTTGAAACATTTTGTGTATTGTTGTGTTGTTCCGGTCTTGGTGAAACGTCCAATTTTTTTCCTTAAACCTTACAAGTGTTTGTTTTCGCTGGTAAATATGAAGGGAGGTAATAAGTTTCGCGGAATAAATACAGCGGGAAGGGGTTAAGGGTTTCAATTTAAAAATGGAGAAAATCGAGCATAGTACCGTTGAGTAGAGAACCTTAATATTTATTTCAAACACAAATAAAAATATAAAATATCGTTGGATAATTTTTATGGCATAAACATCTGAATTACGTGATCAAGTAACAATAATATCTGGATGACTGAGCTTTGCTCGGTATTTTAATATTGCTTAACAACGCCATCTACTGAAGTAGCTCTGTGTCATTAAAGCAGTTAGTTGCTCCCAATAAATAATAGTTTTTTTATGCCTTAAGCTGGCAAACGAGCAGACGGGTAACCTGATGGTAAGTGATCACCGCCGCCCGTAGATATTAGCAGCATTAGGGGCGTCACCAATGCGTTGCCGGCCCCGAAGAACAGAAAAGACCCGCTTCTTGAAGGACCCCACGTCGTCATAGTCATCATTACACGCCAATAGATGTCAGGAATGACCAATGATATTGTAGCTGTTTTTCATTGCCTGAAATCACTGATAAAACGATATTTTCTAAAAATGAATCCTAGCTAGATTGATTTATCGCCCCCGAAACCCTCTGCATACTAAATGTCATGAAAATTGTTGGAGCCGTTTCCAAGATTCAGAAAGAAAAGTAATGTTGATCAAATAATACAATGTACCTATACAGCCAATATCTGTTACAACGACTTATTTTAAACATAAGGACTTAAAGAACTCTAGCAGTCATCGATTCCAAACAACCTAGAAAGTAGGTACTTCTAGTGCATTTAACATCTTCATATTTCCGGTAGACCTTGAAGATGCGATCATTGGGTCGCGGCGGCTATGCGTGACTGGCGCATAAGTCTGCCGGCCAGGCGTCAAGCAGCTCGATGGGGTAGCCGTCGGTGTCCACGCAGTAGAACACGTCTCCGACTTGCTGGTTCGGCCGGTAGTTGCCGTTCGCCATGCAGGTCTCTGTCACCGTCATCCCGCGCTCCGGGAAATACATCATGGTGTCACGAGCGCAATCTGTCCGAGACAATGATAGACATGTTGAGTTTTGGGTGCTGAGTGAAACTATCAGAATTTACATGTATGTATATCTAGACGAGCTGGTGCCCGCAACCCAAGGAAATATATTTTTCTCTACTATAAAGTCTTTTACCCCTCCCTTTTACCACCTTCGGGGGTGAATTTTCAATATTTCTTTCTTAGTGCTCCTCCACTCTATAAAAAGAAACCCTTGTACAGTTTTGTTTGTTTATCCTTTATTGAAAATTCAAAAAATGAATCACAATGGGCGGATTTAATGCCTTGAGGCGTTTTCTACCAGTCAACCCTGGTGATGATAAAAATATTGCGGTAAGTTTTGTTGTTTTAGGTCCATTGGTTGTCTGTCAGTAGTGTCAGTCAGAAACAGTTAGCATCTAATTATATGCCAGGGCTCGGTCTGTCCTTGCGTGCAGGCTAGCTCGGCGTGCACTTTCCTAAACAACTGGCCAAGCAACGGCGCCGCGGCGCCATGCGACGCCTGCTTGCCTTTTTACAACCCGAGTGGTTATATTACTTCCTTTTTAGGGTTCCGAAGTAATATCGTAACCAGTGGCGTAGCGTGGGCTCCCGCCGCCCAGGGCCGACCGAAAATTTGATAAAATTTAAAAATTGAGTGGCTTGCCGCCCTCTCTTCATGTGCCGCCCGGGGCCAGGGCCCCCCCGGCCACCTCCACCCTACGCTACTGATTGTAACCCTTTTAGTTTCGTCATGTCCGTCCGTCCGTCCGTCTGTCCGGAGCAAAGCGCCGAGCCCCTTAGTGCTAGAAAGCTGTAATTTGGCATGGGTATTTATTAAAACTCCAGCATCGTAGAATAAAAAAATATTGAAAAACATTTTTTTTCAGGGTACCTCCTCTACAGGTAACGTGAGGATGAATTTTTTTCGTCACGTACCCTATAGTGTGGGGTATCGTTGAAAAGGACTTCCAAAAATATTCTGGGTCTTCTAAGACCATTTTTGGAATTAGGGGTCCGTTTGCGAAATATTTGGCTTTAAAGTGCTAATTTTGGTTAGAGTCAAGTGTCCCCCCTGCTGGCTAAACGGTTGGAGTTGGACAAGTGAAAAAAATCTTAAAAATAGGTTGTATGACGAATTTACAAGGAACATTTTCACGGGTATGTAAGCATAAGCAGTTAATGAGTACTCGTAATAGTCGATAAGCTTACTACTTCAGTAGCTCGAGCACGAATATTTGCGAGAAAGTATTCGTATGGTTAACGTAAGCAATTTGTCAAATTTGTATGGCATTTTAGTACCATTTACGCACAATAGGGGCGCTTTTGAAAAAATGCCATACAAATTGCTTACGTTAACCATACGAATACTTTCTCGCAAATATTCGTGCTCGAGCTACAGAACCCTACATTGCGCGTGGCTTGACACGCACTTGCCCGGTTCTGAATGAAAACGCATCGGTGATGCCTTGATAGTGTTGCAAATTTTTAGGAAGTTATGACCACTTACTACCCGTGGCCATAATGTACCAAATAAGAGGTTATAATAAAAAAGACTTTCAGAATCTTTATAGGCACCTAGTACGGTACTAGGGTACGGTTACCAGTAGTGCTATAATATCGTGCAACATATAAAAGCAATGAGAAAACATTTCTACAATAAGTAAGCACTTCCACATTATCTTTCACCTACATTTTCACCGATCTGCTTATCATTAATCTTATCTCGAAACTATTTATCGATGTCATTCTTGCAAATTAAAGACAGCAGCCGGGCACGGTTAGTTTCTTCTCGCACATTCCTGGCACTAGTGTTACAGTTTTTATAACCGGCTCCCAGCTAGCGTATGAATGAGTCCTACCGGGTCACGGTCGGTAACCGGTTGTCGTAGATTTTATACCCATACTTGTACGATAACGGTACTATGGAGTTTCCGCGTGTTTTGTTTTAAACGCAGTCGTGAAAATTGGCTGTTTTTAACAGGCATTTATTTTCGTCCGTGCACACTAAGCGGTTGTTCGATTCCAGCAGCAAATAAGGTTAATAGCTTTTTGATCGCGGTTTCGCCCACGTTGCATTAAATTAGTTCATTGTTTTCCCCGACGTCCATAAGTAGACATGATTTTGCATGCAATGATTCGAGTTAAGGCGGAATTGCTTGTGTTGTGCGACATACTTACTGCAATTCATATTGGCCATTTCACTTGCTACGACTTGCCACGAGCCCAGAATTTTACCAACGCGATCTGTGCAATAGGCGCTGTAACAAACACAACATAAAATTAACTAATGAAACATTATCCATTAAAATAAAGTAATGAACTGTAATCAATTAATTATATTTTGTTGATGCATCACACAGGGAAAAAGTGATGTTTTTCAGGTTTAATTACTCTGTCAAAACGAATAATGTAACAACCCACGACAAAGAAGATTTCAAAATAAAATGGATTTAAATGTCGAATCATGACGGGACTTTACTTGGGCGACTTCTTTAAGAATGCACTAAGTAAAATATGTCGACGCTAGAAAGTAAACACGTAGTAACCCGTAATGATCAAATTGTTTTCATCAGAGCCGATAAACTTTTTGATTTCTCGAAAAAAAATCACAACTTCTTTACTAAACAGAGAAAAATTAATAACTTCTCTAGTAAATAGAGAAGTTATGATTTTTTTTTTTCGAGAGATCAAGAAGTTTTTCGGCTCTGATGAACAATTTGATATTTGCGGGTTATTACGTGTTTGCTTTCTAGTAAACACTCACATGCCATTTTGGATTTGGTAACGACCGAAGCTTCCGTCGTAGTCGCAGAACGTGATGGGGTTCCCCAGGAAGGTGGTGCCGTGCTCCGACTGTTCTTGGTGCAGCAATGCCATCGCGTGGACGACACTCTCGCAGCGTCTCAAGTATTGTTCACCGATTACTGATGCGCTGTCTGCCAGAACAATCACACTTTGTTTTACTCTCCGTACGAGTATTTTACTCTATGTACATAATATTTATATAAGTAGGCGCCATATACCGATCTTGCTTTGCGCAGCTTTTTTTCTATCGATGGATAATCCATATGATATTTATCGGTCTTTCGGTATAAACTAGACCTTTACTACTTCTGTTCTACCAAACATATCCCTTCTCTTAAATAACTTTGTCTTCGAACATCATAAAGCGAATTCGATAGTGTTGAGAAATACCTTCTATTATTGCAACAGTATTATTGTAACGGTGACTGTTAGACTGCAGAGTAGGGATAGGATGTTAAAATCGAAAGTTTCTATCTATATATTTACTTTTCTCGTATGTATTTTATTTAAAATCATGGTTCATTGGTAATTATGTTGATGTAACAACCTTTTCAGAGACAACAAGCGGTAGACTAACGTTGAATTTGCACAAGTGCATCGTTATTTGGATCTGCTCAAACAATTTGTGAATCATTTTGGATAGATGTTATTGTGTCAGCCAGACATCCTGTTCAGTCATCCTTCTATTTACTGGTTAACAAGATAATAAGTTCTTATTTGGTTTTTAAAATGATCGTTGATGTGAATAGAGCGGGAAGTTACCACATCCTATTCATTACCGAATAATATAAGTGATTTGAAGCAGCCTGGTGATGTCAGGAGTGTCTGGTCTAGCAACGTTGTTTGTTGCTCTTATATGTATACAAAGTTTAAAACAAGACATCACCAGGCAAACGTTTAATAATAAATAATAAACGCTTACACACTCATTCCCCCGCAGTAGGTTTTCACCTGTGCCGCGGGTGGCATGGACGACACATATAACACATCATAATAACACCCTTGACCCGTGTACAAATATTTATCTGTCACATAAATATCTGCTCCGGCCGGGAATCGAGTCCAGGACCCCTAGCTTCGCAGGCAGGGTGGCTACTAACTAGGCTACAGGGTCGTCCAAACTTACGCATGGTGTGTCTGTTGGTAGTAACTAGTACCTAGTTATTGACATCCGTGCTTAACTTTTGAGAGTACCATAGGAGGACAATCTTACAACAAGGTAGCAATTTCATGTCTTCCTCCGGCACCGGAGTGACCGTCGGTTGTCCGGTTCTGGGTTGTGCGCACCAACACATCCCGTTGTCGCATTGAAGGGGCTCGTAGTCGCCAGTGCGTGTGCAGTGCAACGTCGCTAGTTTCCCAGATGCTTCCATTTCGTGTCTTCTGCGGCTGCATGCTGCAAGCCATAGCCTTATACAGAATCTCGGCAAAATTACTCAAAGAAATTAAAAAGACAAACGTAAAAGAAAAAAATCCCAAGTTCAAATTGTATTATCATTATATTATTAGGGTATATTTTTGTGCTAGACCAGATATTAAGGACACTTTATCTTATATCAAAGTTTTTATCGGCTTATTTTGGCACTTCTATCTCTAACGTGAGATCGAAGGGCCGCCCACAACCCCACAATGTCAGCGCCAAAATTACTATCACATAGGCACTATAATATAACACTCGTTAGTCTCGTTACCCACATTAGTTATTCTAGATAGAGGTTAGTGGTTTGTTGGTTTTACAGATTGATAGATGTATGGGCTGTGATAATTGTGAATGTCTATTCCTCAGGTTTATTCTATTTTGACTTGACCAAAATGATTCTGAATTTATGTACTCGTCAGTTCTTGGACAGATATCGCTGTTTAACCAAAAATAAGAGGCTCTATTGAAATAAAAGCTTATCCTAATCTATGGCATTATAGGAGGCAGAGTAATAAATAATTAATTGACTACTTGACACACAGAGTACCTACTCAATTTGACACAATGCCTCTTTATTTATTTATAGCATATTGATTAAGTACTCTGTGATTTATAGTTATTTGACAAATGTGACATTTTAATGGATTGTAAATTTTTGTTATTTATTTTATTTGGTTACATTTTCCAATACAACGTTTAAATTGTTTGTGATTCATATCCGAAGAATTATTTATTTTATTTGTTTCACTTTTACATTGATATCGACGCACTGATAAATATGTTTGTTCCAAAGCAAAAGAACAGCATGTTTAACCCCCAGGTGACCCAGGTAAGGTCATAGGAAGTACATATCTATGGTATCTTACCACAAGTCATCTCACTCGCTTCGCTGCGCCACATTTGTCCAAATATTCGCCTTCCATTTTCATCCGAGCAGAAACACCTGTGTTGTATAAACATGTTAAGTCAATAGAATAGAAGTACAGTTGCATTGCATCACGGTATACTTGAATGCTCATTTCTTTTAGAATCTTTTTTATTAAGTATATTTTTATATTTGTCCATTGTCATAGTAAAGTTAGTTGGACTCTGAGGGTTTTGAAGATCTTAAATTTGGGAATACCCATATGGCTGAACCGATTTAAATAAAACAAACACCAACAGTTATACCCCAAATTTACAAAAATATAAAATTGAAAACCGCATTAAAATCGGTCAAGACACAGACAAGTACAGACGCGTTTCAGACAGACAAAGACGTCCAATAGACGTATAGCTTGAAGTTACAATTTCTCCATAAAAGCAGTTAGCAAATGCAATGATGCACTTACCTTCCAGTGAACAAATCTCCTTTGCACTGCACAGGGGCGTAGCGTCCGTCCGGCAGACAACTGGCTGGCGGCTTGCATGTGTCGTCTATGATGCCTGGGTAGTTGGCAATAACGCTATTATTGTAATGCAAGTCTTTGTTATGTATTTAACTGATAGTCGAGTCGATAGTCGACGTTAATGCGAAGCATCCTCCGAACCAGGATAAAAAAGGGTACAAATGACCTAAACGTTATTATAATAATGTGGTGAGCTGGTGAGGTAGTTTAAGTGAAATATTTCCTGCCCTGGGACGGTACTTCTTTGTTTTTGACTGTAAAAAAAATCAAAAACTTAACATAACTATTATTTGTAGTAGAGAACCCCCCCGATATAACTATTATGAATCCAGATATGTCTTGTGGCCTTACGAAGATGTGCGTCATGAATTGTGCAACGGTTTAATAATTCATACATTTTACTTGCATAGAATTTCAGACTCTCATTAGCGATAATATAAAATTAATGAAAACTAAATAGCTAAATACCTTACTGTATGCCCTAATAAGATCTTATAATTACCATCGAATGCGTAAAACTTTTCAACTTTAATTTGCTCTCTAAAATATTTAATTATAAACAACAAAAGGCTTCCATGTCGGCTATTTCATTGTGAAACTCAAAAAGTCTCACGCCAACAATGTCAGAAGTACGGCAGTCGTCATAGTTTATGTAAAGAACAGTTGAACCATACGCCCTGCTCTGCTCAGAGCTGTTCAGCGCTATACAATGCGCGCTCTACGCTGCAGGCGCTTTTCTTGATTGTGCGCTTGTGTTTGCATATCTGAGTTTCTTTTTACAGCGAATCCTGATTATTTCGACACGTCCGTTCGTCCGACCGGCTGAAGGATTGCTATAGTTTTCGTTTCCTCGTGAAACGTAATTGAAATCGACAATATTACTGTTTTTTCACCTTCATATCGATTGTATCAAATTGCCCGGATGCGATTGAACGGTTTTATTTTGAATTTTATTAAATTATATTGCATTTAGACAGTTTTATTTTGTTGCGTCGCTTATTGAGTTACAACTATTCGAATGCAGTAATTTGATATCAAGGTAACTGACTAGATATTGGTTAGAAATGTTTACAAAATTTTGTACCGTAAGTTTCAAGCGCTATCTAGTTGTAACGCATCGCGTATTGTTTAGGCTATGCTGTCTTTTAGTAAGTATCGTACCTAATTAATTTTACACTAGAAACAAAAATTATGTTAGTAAGACAGTGTTTTATATTTCTTCATTGCTAAACGTAACGGCGCGTCGGCCGTTGGGGCGTTGTGATTATTGAAAAATTAAAGTTCACAGTCATAGCTTCCCACAAATAAATTTTGGCATATCAATCTCATGGGGCTATGCCTACATACTTGACTTTGTATTCAGTCTTACTAGATTAGTTTTATTACTTTAAAGTAGAAGAATGTTTCTTCCCTGCATAATGCCATGTGGGTGTTTCTAGTACGCCACTTATTAGTGCATGTTTACAAAAATATAGTGCTCGTAGGCACCACCCGGCTGCCAGTGACGGGCACGAACAGGGGTTGACAACTCGCCGCGCACATACACCGTGTGCATATGCTTTTTCTTCCAAAACAGTGAAAGAATACTCAGTACAATACTGTATAAACCACTAAAAGTACTGTCATTATAAAAAAAGATAATTTCCTGAAAATAACACAGTTCGTAATTACTTACAATTATTTTACGGTCCAATAAAAATTATTGCTACTATTGATTATGCTCGTTCTTTGCAACAACTTCTACATTTAGATCTCTGGCCGATGATTTTATTTGATAAACAAAAATGTTCTTTATCCGCGCGCCCTACCGAAAATAACAAAAGTCGCGGTACAAAAACAATGCCACCCTGACACCCTCCCCGTTTAATGATTTCAAACCCCCCTGCCGTATCAACTAATGCGTTTTTTCCTTAGGGCTTTGTAGAATGCGTATTGTGCATAACCGTTGGGTACGTCATTTTATTTGCTTAGTAATTTAAATTCGTATCATAATAATTTACTACATTACTTATTTAATATTTACTATGTAACAAATGTATGTAAGGCATATTCTTGATTTTGTCTTATGACATGATTTAATTAACTTTGACATTAATTTAATTATCAATAATTGACATCATTTAATACTATAAATTGACATCTGTAATGTAATGTGGTTTTCTTTTATGTTTTATGTTAATGTTTTATGTTTATTCATTATTATTTATTGTAATTTTTTATCTATAATATATATATTTTAATAATTATAGATTATAGTTGAGGAATTTATTGCTTAAGAATGATAATGAATTTAATTGTAATTTTTAATAAAATTTTAAATATAACAATATTACTCTAACGCATTGGAAATGTTCTGTAATGTTAGATGTAAGTTGAATAATAAATAAATAAATAAATAAATGTTGCGAACCACACCACACCGCTATTAATTAAACCTTGCATGACTATTAATCAAATTTATATTATCTCACTATTATTTTAAATTCACTCTGAAACAATTAACTCATTCTGTGGGTTGTATTTCAAAATTTTGTTTAGCGCAGTATTGCTGGACACGTGTGTTCGGTATTATTTCTAAAAAAACTCTTTTTAATAGGTTGCGTTTAGAGAATAGAGAATAATATGTTTGAATGGGTTTTAACAGAAAGCTGAGGTGGGCAAGAGTCCCCACCTCTTCAGCAATGCTCGCAGACGAAATTGTGGACAGAAACAATACATAATTGTTGCGTATACCTTTCGTCCCAACTCAGAGTGACTAACGTTACTTAAATCGTTCCTTAGTAAAAAATCACCATACAAATTCTGTACTAAGGAGCGATTTAAATAATCGTTAGTGACTGAGTTGGGGCATTAGTGTGTATTATATCTTTAAAACTTAACTCATCGTGGACTGAACACATTTTTATACTATGGTACGGATATTTACGATATTTATTTTCTACGCTGATATTTCGATCCAGTTGCGGGGATCGTGGTCACGGCTTAACTCATATTAATATCTTTTTAGTTGTTATAATCATTTAAATGTATGGGAAATCATGGCGTAATGCAACCAAAACCCTAAACGTCAACTTATCGTGGCTTAGTACCCTTTGTTAATATTCTCTAGTAGAGAGAGCTATTCTGTTTATCGTAACCCCCCTTAATCTTAGCATAGTTTACGGCTTACCGGAAGGATTTTGACAGCTCGGACAACATCCAAATATACTAGAGTTGGGCGTAACCACCTGCCCTCCGAAACAGTCCTCTTGGGATAGGTCACTGAAACATGTTTGCGCCACCGTGCACTGTGCGTTTGCACTGATCAACATGCAACATAATGATAAAAGTAAAATTAATAAATCAGCCATTTTGAAATACAAATCACTCACAATAAAGCCATTAAATAAATGTGTGGAATTAATTATTGATTGAACTTATCTGGTTTTATCGTTAAATCTTATCGTTATTTTATCTATGCCCACGAATCATAGGTAATACTGTAAAATCGTTTGTTTCATAAAAACAACAGTAGTATGAACTTACATCAATTATCATGCAAATTTTGTAAGTTATGCTTATAACGCGGTATTGTGATTTGATGAAAGTAAATAAACCCTAAGCTACAATATTATTACTCAAAGACCTAACTCTTTACTTTCATAAAGGAGCGCAATGTCAACTGTGTTCATTCGTTTATTATGAGTAAGAGCTTATCAGCACTATCGCTATCTCAAGTTAAATTGTGCGACGAACGATCCAGCCGTGTCGTGAGTACTCGTGTAGCGCGGTTGTGCCTTGTGTTTCTAATACTTATCTCTTATCAGATTCGTATATTTTGAAAACGAGGCCTCGATTTCTTGAGCTATAGTGTCATGAATACACTGTTCGTACATTTACTTTGGATACTTGCTTTTCCAGATTGGATTGAAGCGGCCTTACCAGGCTAGTATGGAGGAGTGCAAGAAGAGAGTACAAGGCACTAAAGTTTCCAAAATAGCCAACATTTTTCAAGGGATGCCTTCAAGGGACGACGAAGACATGCGTGGAAGTGACGTGACCGTGGTGCGAAATGAGAGTCACTTGGCGCGGTTCAACACCGCGCGTGCACTGTTCGAAAAACTTGGTGAAGAAAACCGCGGATTTAGGATTGAGAAGTCGCCGTCTGCTGCGTCTAGTTTCGCGGGGACTCGCGGCGGGCCGCCAGTGGCTCCCTCACGATCGCGGTCTAGTTCGGCGGGGTCTGTAAGTCCATCGCGGAGTACAGTCACACCAACGTCTACGTTGGCGCCTGCTATTAATGGAGATCGTTTATCTAATGGTGCTACACAACCGCCACCTAAACCGGCAAAACCAAGCGTTCTACCAAAGCCAGAAAAGCCCGACAGGCGATTCAATAAGGAATTAATTGAAAAACAACGAAATTGGACAGCTCATTTTAATAAGACACGTCAATCTAGATATGAGCATGAATCGAAATTTGAAAACAAATCTGTGTCGGACAGAAAATTTCCGGAAGCAACCGACAAATATGTTGTTCCATCGAGAGTGTATTCTCCTCCACTTTCACCAGGAGCTGGTGATTTACAAGTGGAGCGTCCGACAACCCTTCCATCGACATTGATTAATCGAAGTATACATTCTACGAAATCTCCTAGTCCTGTTAAAAATATTGCTTCTGTATCCCCTGTACCTAGATCTAATAATACAATGTCTCCCACATCAAGAAGTGAACCTCTTATTTCTCCTAATGTGAAACGGGATCAATTAATTTCACCTGATACAATATATTCTCAACAAATAAGATCTGAGAGAAGATCTTCAGAAACTCGTTCATCACTTTCTCCAGAAATAAGCGAAGCAGAAGCACAGGAACGATTGGATAGTTTTTCGCCTAGAAACGTTAGTTCCGCGCGATCTCCTTCGGTAAGTCCTCGACCAACCGAAAGGATATCACCTTCACCCTCCCCAATTTCAACTCCTGTTCAAACTGAACCTGCATCCAAAACAGAAACTTTACAGTCACCTCCAATTCGAATACCACAGTCACCAAAATCCCCTCCACCTCCCATACCTGACGAAAAACCTGCTATAAACGATATGCCTTCTGTTGTGGCTGAGGAAACTAGGAAAATTTATTCAAACAGTGTCAACAATGGCTCAGTATCAAATCAAACTCCGGGCTCTAGATCGGCGTCAAAGTCTCCGGATCGTTCTATAACTCAAGACGACGTAGAAGAAAACAGTGTTTGCGATCGGGATTCACCAGCGGTCCAAAATGACGTCAGTGATAGTGCACCGAAATCCCCCACAAAAATAAGTCTTGATGAAGACGGTTATGAGACAGTGCAATTTAGTGGAGCTTGGGAAGAGAAAAATAAGTGTCGTTCATCAACTCCGGCATTACCAACGAGCGTTCTCCAAACGGAGGACGCTGCTCGATCGCCCCTTGCGTCACCGCTGTCATCTCCTGTGCACAGCCTACCGTATTCTGCATCGCCGGGACTAGTTTCTCCATCGCAGAGTAAGTAAATTTGTGTTATTTCAAAACATAACGTCACTATAATTAAGTTGCTCACTTATCTGTTTTGTTTAATTTATCTTTGTTTTATCTTTACAAATTGACGTACGTGTTTTGGGTCTATTTTAGTCCTTAAATATACTACTCATTTAAAAAAGTATTCATAAACATTTAAGTACAAAACATTTAAATACCAATTTAATTTATTGGTAAGGGCGTTCTAATTGCCATATTTAAATGAAATGTTTACTTTATCTTTACAAGTGTTACCTGCTTGCAAAAATTACTTTTAGTTGTAGTAAGGTTTTGCACTGTGCGAATTATATCCAAAGAAACACGAATAAGTGGGCGGCGATTGACGTATGTTTGGCGGTCTCGTGCTCAGTGGGTTCAATGTAATATTGAGGAAGTCAAGGTATTTGAGTCGTAGCGAGACTTGCGAGTCGATCCCGATTTAGATGCTCCGGCGCCGCCGCCTCCGCCGCGACGACGCAGTAACCCGAGCGACGTCGTCCTGCGCGCGCCCTTCCGTACCTTGTTTCGCGTCTTTATAACTCAGTGTAACATTTTTACACTCCACTTATTCCACTTGCATCGCGCTGTGATGTGATTGTTACAGTTCATTAAAACTCACATACACTGTGTACTGCCTGGTATAATATAGCAGCCGTCAAAACATCAAAGTGTGTTATCGATCGCTGAGCTAGATACGAATTTGCATGTATTCAAGGAACAGTGCCTTTATTGAGCGCTTTATAGTTTCTTTATGCTGTTGTTTCTTCGTATTACTAGCAAGTAATTTTTAATACTGGCTAATTGAACTCAATTGACAGATTTTTTTATTCGGTACTCGTGTCAAACAATCGGCATCTTGATTAAGGTTAATTAAATGTATTAATCTTATGGTGTTTTTCAAATATTAGATTTTTTTATTCCCGTATACTATCTTGACATCTATGGAGACATTAATTCATGCGGCTGGCCATCATGTTGCAGAGCTTGTTGTCTACCGCGGTGTTTATTTACAAGCGTGTCGCAGACGCCACAGATTACTAATAAACTGTGGTTCGTTTGTTATGTGATCTCTTGGTATTCCCAATACAGATATAGCGTTTAATCTGCTAAATTCTACTGTTTGGAACACAACGGGTGCAGTTTTGGGATGCGGCCAAATTTTTAAATCTTTATTACGAGATATTTCAGTCTTCCGAAGGAATTCACATTATAAGTACATGAGAAAATTCGATTGTTTTTATTTTGAAGAAACTAGTTCTCTAGCTAACGCGGCTAGCATCAAGTCGACAAGATCGGCTCGGAGCAAAAGTATTCTTATAGAATTCAAAAATTTCAAATAAATTCGCGGAACGGATGTGCGAACGGGATATGGGTATTTGTTTAAATGTTTACTAACTCGAGTGTGAGTGTGAATTGGCGCGGATTTTGGGAACATAAACAAGATACCGCGCTTGGAGTTGAACGTGCGAGTGTGCGTGCATGGTGTGGACGCGGGCGGGAGATGGCGCGGCCGTGAGCCTGGCGCGGGCGCCACCGCTCCTCGCGCGCCCTCGCCTAACATGCGCATTTGCAGCTGCTGTGGTGAGTTGGATGGTTTAGCAGCAATTTAACCATGAGTGATTTAGTAGCATTTACCCTGGACGCTCAGCTCTGCTGAGTCAGTTGTGCATTGCGGCTGACACTGATCGAGGAATTCTACGCGTCATCGTTTTATCGGTACTTACTTACTAAAGAAATAAGAAGGCTTCGTTAAGTCGATACTAGCTTCAGCTCGGAAGGAATTTAGAATTGGGTGCATAGATAATGTCTCTAGTAGTTTACTGAGATAAAATATAATTATCTTGGTCCATGTTGTATACTATCTCTGTATTAAATTTCATCAAAATCAGTTAAGCCATTTTTGTGTGATTGAGTGACAATCACTGAAACATACAAACTTTGACATTTATAAAATTGGTAGGCGGGTTGAATACATTCATTTGTCATGATAAATTTTCTTTGAGTTATAATTTCTTAACTGTATTATTGTTATCGATAAATAATCGATTGTAAGAAGATGATGGCAATGCAATGCGATGCGATGCGTGCTTACGAACGGACAACGTGTCTTGCGGTCGTTGTGGTTAGTTTCATATGAGTTATTCCTTCTTCAGCGATCATTTTACGCGAATCAATAAATCTGTCTTTCAAGACGTACCTGTAGTTGTGAACGAACATGAATTGGTTGGTAGGTACCATATAATTATCCACCTAAAGTGTGTAATATTTCTTCTCCATTTAAGAGAGATAATGATGAATTCAAATGGGTTGTTACTTTCAGTGTTCGATGTGTACGGAACTCTGACACTTTGATAAAATGTTGTTATTGAAAAATAAATAAGGTCGAGAATTGCTTGAAAGAGATATGTGTTCAGCGTCTAGATACGTTTATGTCATCAACAATGGGTCAAGCTTGACTCAACGGTTTCATTCAATGTAGTCGACCATTGTTTATAATTGTGATGTAATAAAATAACAATTCTAAGTTATTGTCTCGTGTCAATTTATTAGCTGATATCTGTATTGACGCAGAATCGTGTTGCGCCTAGTGTCGATTTTCTAAGTTCTATTAAATTCGAATTTAAGTATAATTAACTGACTAAAAAAAAGGAGGAGGTTCTCAATTCGACACGTACCTATATAATTTTTTTATGTATGATCACGAAGCAATCGGCACAGGGTGGTCCGATTTTGATGACTCTTTTTTTAATGGATAGGGTATGTCTTGAAGTTGGTCCCATATTTTTTTTTGAAAATTTTGTTCCCACCCTAAAGGTGCGAAAATAGGGGATGATTGATTATTCACCCACGGAATTTTTACCCGTTACTCCAATAACTTTGTACTGGATGATCCGATTTCGATGATTCTTTTTTTATTGAGTATACCTTGAAGTTACTCTTATTTAAATTTGGAAACAAAATTTTACCCCTAAAGGTACGAAAATAGGGGATGATTGATATTTCACCTACTACATTTTTATCTGGTAACTGAATCTATCACCAAAATTAATTTTCATAGCAACTAAAAATTAAAAAAAAAATACTTTTTAACAAAAAATAAAACCAACGAAAAATATGTAATTACGTATGTCCATGCAAGTAACAGCTTTCTAGCACTAAGGGTCTCTACTCTCTGCGCTGTGCTACGAATAGATGGAGTTAAATTTTGACTACGGATCCCTAAAAAGATCTACAATGGACCACAAGTCATATAAAAAATAAAACCAACGAAAAAAAAAAACTGAAAATCAAAAAATAAAATAAACCATTTAGTATTATAAATTAAGATCCTAAATTAACTGTAAATAAATAATTTTGAGGCGGTGCCAAACCAATGAAAAAACAAACGGTGAAAAGATGTGCGCCGCGCTACTGCTGCCATGTGCATCGCATGCCGCTGCCCTCATAAAATGAACTTTATGTAATTAATTTTGTTTGTTTGTTTGGCACGGTCTCAAAATTATTTATTTACAGTTAATTTAGGATCTTAATTTATAATACTAAATGGTTTATTTTATTTTTTGATTTTCAGTTTTTTTTTTTCGTTGGTTTTATTTTTTATATGACTTGTGGTCCATTGTAGATCTTTTTAGGGATCCGTAGTCAAAATTTAACTCCATCTATTCGTAGCACAGCGCAGAGAGTAGAGACCCTTAGTGCTAGAAAGCTGTTACTTGCATGGACATACATAATTACATATTTATTACGTTAACAAAGTGGTAGAATATAGTGAGGATATTTTTTTTTCTCTTCTACTCCATAATGTTGTGGGGCATCATTGAAAGCCTTTCAGAAATATCACGGGTATTCAAAGACCACTTCGATTCCGTTTACAAAATGGTCGGCTTTAAAGTATTTGCACTTATTTACTACTTATAGACTTTGGCTAGAGTCTAGTGTCCTCCTTCTCCCGGCCCATTTTTTTTTATTTAAAGCCTAAATATTTTGTGTTGTTACTATGAAACTATTAGTAATCTTTAATTTTGTGTTTTAATAAAATATTAAAAGTCTGGAGGTGTAGTACTTGAACAACAATTTGTTATTTTTTAATGCAGACTCACTAAAGACAGTCTCAGAAATATAGTCTACCTGTCGGCATTTGAAGTATTTTGTATTTGCAATGATTTAAATTTAAATCAAACAAGCAATAAAATTTTTAGTCACGCTATTCCATCAATGGTTATGTTTGTTAAAAACCATAGTATCTAGTTCAAATAATTACGGTCACGAATATTGGTTTCTATAACTCAAATCAGATTTTGTAACTATAAAGTAGAAAACGTGGGAAGATCCACATAATTGTATGACATGTTGTGTTTGAGAGCTCCAATGCCTTTTTAGGAAGGTCGACCAAAGTGTGTTGCTTTTGACTCACGTTTATAAAATGCCTAGGTTCTTTTTCATTTATGTAATAGGATGTATTAATTTAAATGTATATGACGCAGAGAAATAACTAAAACCACATACTAAAACCGATTTGATCAAATCTCTAAAGGAGTTGATCGAAGAAGATCGAATAGAAGCCCGATTCTTGAACAGCAGCCATTCCGACTTTACCTACTTGAGCCTTGTGAATGTTCCCTAATAAAACAAGGTTTATGCTCGTAGTTTACTTCGCATTTTTCTCTAATTGCCTCTCTCAATCTTATTTGGTCTGCGTAGGAGAAACCTGTTATAGTGCATCCTTTTCCAAATATTTCACCATAATAATTCCCTCGGCTTCCCAAGAAAAGGAGACGTCGAAAGTGTTCGATTTCGAGATCAAAACGATGGATCCATGTTTCGTCCATTCCTGGTCGGCCTGGTATTTTCGAACGTTACGCGCGGGGACCTTTTTTATAGCCAGTTCTTTGAAGGCTGCCATATCCCTGCCCTGCCAGGTAGGGCTTCCATTACGTACTTACGTAATTACGCAAATACGTAATTACGGACAGATTTTACAAATACGTAACTGAAGGGTTCAAATCCGTAATAACGTAAGTATCTATAGGATATTATTAATTTTTTTAAAAGTGTGGTTTTATGAAACTACGATGCAAGTGAAACTTTTTTTCGGTTTGTAGGCATTTAACTAAAAAAAATTAACTAAAAAATTGATAGATAAATACATATTTGTACTCGGGTCATGGGTGTGATTGTGAATATATTGTGATGTGTTATAATTAAGTGTCGTCCATACCACCCGCGACACAGGCAATACCTTACTGCGGGGGTATGAGTGTGTAAGCGTTTAATAATATTTATTATTATTATTAAATTCACTATAAAAAATAAACTAACCGAGAGCCGTTTTCCTTTCCTATAAGCACGAACTCTATCAGCATTCTGTCTTCAGCAACACTTGCACGAATAATTGAAATGATTATGATGCAAGCTATGGGCGACGCTATATTGGCCTACCCCCATATATTGGATATCCGGCTAGAATGCGACATGCGATTGATGGACGAAAAATTTTGGGCGATAGAATAAAAGTTTCATTTTAAAAATTAATACCTAATGCCTACAAGTGTTAAAGCAGAACGAGCCTTTTCTTCCGCCGGCTATACCTAGTCTAGCCATAAATACTGTTACAAACACTTCTCTAAATATATTTTTTTGGAATTAAGATATATGTAAATTAATTATATAAAAACAAAGGTAGTTAAATGTTAATTAAAGTTTTGTTTAGGTTATTCAAAATACCCTTCCTGATTTTGAATGCAGGCCCTCAACTTCCTAGGCCAGTCGTCAATCGTAGCATGCACAAGGTTCGTGTCTATATCAGCCACTGCTTTAATCAAGGATACTTTAAGAAACTTCAAATTTTGGTGAGATTTAGCGCATGCTTTCTGTTTCCATTGTTGCCATATTTTGTTTCCAACGGATGTAAGTCTGTGCTTTAAGAGGGCCCCTCGTTGTGTCTGATAAAGTAAATTTTATGACCAATCAGCCAGTTTTGTATCCTGCTTTCTGATGATCTGGTGCTGAATCTTATTGGAATACTTATTGTGGATTTTCGATAATTTTTTGAAGAAAATGTTCCACAATCATTGCAAGGACAGTATTTTGATACTCAAAAATACTGGGTTTCACTTCTTTTTCACAGAGAAACATCACAGATGAGCCCGAATATGAGACTCCAAATCAAACCATGATTGATGCAGGATAATGCCCACGCTGGATTATTGGCATACGCCTGGTTGCTTCTTTATTCACGTGGGCATAATATTTTATCACTTTGTTTTTTGTAACTTTCTTCAATGCCAAAATTTTTTTCCTTTGAAATAAGAATTTGGCGGTTTTTTTTCTCGCGTACTTTCTTAACAAAGCTGGTCATCTCTCGACCCTTAATTTTTTTAGAGGTTCATTACAGAAATGCCCTGTGTGTCGTCGATAAGCACTGGGTACAAGGTCTTCATTTAACATTCATTTGATGGTAGTTTTTCTTAACCCTACCTGAAGAGCTAAAATGTTTTGCTTCTGGACGGGAATTCGTTGGATTCGCGCCTGTACTGCTTGGGTGATCGCTGGCGTTCTAACCGTACGAGGTTGGGCGCTTCTTTTACGGTCTTCGAAGCTCGAAACTTCAGGGAATCATTTGATAGTACGATAAAAAAAAACTATGAGTTATTTTTAAAATTTTCAGCAATTAAAAAGCCTCAAGCTGCATAGCTTTAGCGGTGCAACATAATAAACCGTCTGTGTCTTATTTTAACGTCCACTCTTTTTTTTTATTAAATGACACAATATCAATTATTTCTTTATTTTAAGATGGTGCAAAATTTCCTCATTCGTAATCAATCGCAACATTTCTCACTAGTATTTGATACTTAAATTAATCAAGGCTGTAACAGTATATCTGGCAAGACTATGTATTTGTTCCAAACTAAGAAGTTCCCTTGGTGACAGAATATTGAGTTCATTATTATTCTCATCCATCCATCAATCCATCAGCCTTTGTAGGTCCACTGCTGGACATAGGCCTCCCCTAACTTGCGCCACTCTGACCGGTCCTGAGCCTTTTGAATCCAGCGGATGCCCGCTGTCTTCTTCAGGTCGTCAGTCCGCCTGGTCAGGGGGCGTTCTATGCTCCTTTTTTCGAGACGTGGGCGCCATTCGAGGACCTTTCTTCCCCAACTGTTATCGGTCCTTCGAACTATGTGGCCAGCCCATTGCCACTTCAGCCTACTAATTCTTTGAGCTATGTCGGTTACCTTTGTTCTCCTACGGATCTCCTCATTTCGAATGCGATCACGTAGAGAAATACCGAGCATAGCCCTCTCCATAGCCTGCTGCGCTACTCTGAGCTTATGGATTAGGCCAATAGTGAAGCGTCTCGGATCCGTATGTCACCGCTGGCAACACACACTGCTCGAACACCTTCGACTTCAGGCACTGAGGTAGTGTTGTGGACGACAAGATATGACGCAGTTTCCCGAACGCAGCCCATCCGAGTTGGATTCTACGAGTGACTTCTTTCTCGAAGTTGGACTTACCCATCTGGATCACTTGTCCCAGGTAAATGTATTCGTCTATAAATTCGAGAGCAGCGCCATCAACAACAACCGGGTGTGACATGGACATTCGACATGATTTTCGTCTTGTCCATGTTCATCTTAAGACCCACCCGTTGTGAGGCGCTGTTCAAGTCCCTGAGCATTGTACCAAGTTCTTCCAGGGAACCCGCCAGGATGACTATATCATCGGCATATCGTAGGTGTGTGATGTATTCGCCATTGATGTTGATGCCACGTCGTTTCCACTCCATCAGCTTGAACACGTCTTCCAACGCAGCGGTAAACAGTTTTGGGGATATGACATACCCTTGTCTGACACCTCTCTGCAGTTGGATGGGGTTCGTTGCTGTGTCGTGTGCTCTGACGGACATGGTGGCAGATGACAAACACTTTAACACCTCGATATACCGATAGTCAATCCGGCACCGCTGGAGAGAATTTAGTACCGCCCAAGTCTCAATAGAATCAAAGGCTTTCTCATAGTCCATATAGGCAACACACAACACAACGGCAGATTATACTCCTCGGTCTTTTGTATAATCTGCCGCAGTGTGTGTATATGGTCTATGGTGCTGTAGCCTTTTCGGAATCCTGCTTGTTCGGGAGGCTGGAAGTCGTCAAGCCTGCATGCAATGCGATTTGTGAGCACCCTCGAAAACAGCTTATAAACGTGGCTCAAAAGTGCAATGGGCCTGTAGTTCTTCAAAAGGGCTTTATCGCCCTTCTTGAAGAACAGCGTCACCACACTTCTGGGGTAGTTCCAGTATTAATGACGGAATCGAACAGTTTTTGGAGCGCCACTAGAAGGGGTTTACCTCCAGCTCTTAGTAGCTCGGTTGTGATTCCGTCATCTCCCGGTGCCTTGTTGTTTTTAAGCTGTTTGAGAGCCTCTCTAATCTCATATCATTATCATTTATGTGATCATATTATCAAGAACAAAGATTAAATAAATAAAACTTTGTTGATTGAGTCTATTCGTACGTAATTGATTTTAGATTTGGAGTTTAATTGTAAAATGATTATTTTCTGAAGCATCTTTTTAATATAATAAATTTGAACATTTGAAGATGTTTGATTTTTTATTTCTATTACTTCCTAAAATACAAGGTATTTTAAACGCAAAAAAATTGAGCCTTAAAAAATTAATCAGTTACGTAATTACGTATTTACGTATTTAGAGCATCAAAATGCGTATCTAGTTACGTAATTAACAAATCCGTATTTTTGGAAGCCCTACTGCCAGGTTCCTGTGACCTCAACTAAATGTCGGATGGTCACACTTCACTTTGCCAACACGATATTTTCATTTTTTTTGAAGTTATCATCTGTGAATAAGTTGTATGGGTGGCCTTCAAGAATTTCATTTTCTATGGATGTTCTGCCCAGTTTAAACTTCTTGCATCAGCATGGAATATGAAGTAGCAGAGTCCCGCAGTGTTCCAAGTTGGTCTTTAATAGATGTATTACTGATTTTTATGTGTTTAGAAATACCCAATTTTGAATTAGAAATACTTTTAGATAATCACTCTTAATAGAGGATTCTTATTCAAAGCAATAAATCGTAAAAAATAAGTTAATCTCACTATAGCAATTTTGCATACTGTTCAGCGGTAGGAATCCTAGTTACCCCAGTATATTATAGTTAATGCACCCCAGAGGTAACGAACTTCGAACTTGACTAGGTATAATTCTACGATTTACCCTTTCGAAGTCGGCAAACTTTCGTCGCCTGGTGTACATAGAGTTTTTTTTCTCTAATCTTACGCTCTACACGTAAGATGTGTTTTCTCTCAAAATTTTTGCTGTCGATTGTTGTCGATGCCTCCTTATCACAAAACAGGAAATTCTGTGATGAATGTAATGATAGATTGACTAAATTGCAACTGTAGATTAAACGGTAGACTGGGCTATAGTTAGCAGCATCAATTGGACATAATGCAACGCTTGATTAAGAAGCTGGTTAGTGGTTACTGGAATCGAGCGGGAGTGTTTTGCGTCTTATGGCCGTTTCCTATATCTATCCCTCACTGATGTTAATGGTTAGTTGGTTTTGTAATGGACTTGACTATCCTTGCATATCTTTAGTAAGCGGGAACCCACATCGTTAATATGCAGTCAAAGGATTAGATACCAAAGTTTATTGTCTCGCGTTAAGATTGTACGTAGATTATTTCCTTTTGTCATATTAATACAGTAATATTATGCATGAGGTGCTCATATTACCTGACTCGTTTTAATAACCATACTTATATAATAGTTAAGTAGTATTTATAGAACAGAGGTGAAAGTTTTGACAATAAAAGTTTACTGTTTATCACTCGTACTCTACTTTCTCTTATTCGTGTAATCATTATTTCATCACGATTACGCTACAAAGATCCGATTTACTGAATTGCATTTAGTAAAGATGGCGTCTGTAATCAAGTCACATAAATTGCGAACATTGTGTCATTGGATGTAGACGGCTGTTAATTAATAAAGTGGAGTCGAAGAGCTCTCCGCCGCAATGAATCGGGTCGCGGTAAGCACGGCTTTTTACTCCGACTATTTTGAATCGCAAAGACTAACAAAATTTTATCAGTAGCTCCTTCTCGGTTTTCTTTTGTGCAGCACTTTAGAACCATTTACTCATCTGTCTCCGGTTACGGCTTGATATTCAACAATTTGCATTTTTTTTTAATTCGTAACTTTTGTTTTGTCTAGAAAATTGTAATGACTTCGTCTTTCTCAGTCGAAACTGAACGTAAAAGCGTTAAAAGTCGTGTGATACATGAATTTTAAATTATTTCTTCTGTCTGTAAATACTAAATTCCGTGTAAAATCTGATTCTTTATACACTTTGAATTCAGTGTATTTAGATACGCAATACTTAGTCGTGCTTCTTTCTCAGGAACTTCTATGCATTCAAAATAATGAAGCGTGGCACTTTTTTATTATTTTTTGTGTTGGGGTACATCTTTGCTAGGTATTATAAAAATTCATTAATTGATAATAAGGTTCATCTAAACTTTGTCCATAGTTTGGCCATGAAGTCATCTTATAAAGGACGTTTCGTGGAATGAACTTTAAATTTGTTATGATTTATCTTCTTTTTATTGTACTTATTAACTCGTTTAATTCTTTGATTCACTGAATAGACGCTAATTTATAATAATAAATGTATACGTGTTAACAGCTATGTTACAGTAACCCACAATCCGTAGTTATTAGTTTGCATCTGGTACCTTACGAGCACCTGTGGCCGTTTAAATTACTTAACCTATTTTCGTCGTAACCTCATTTTTGATAACCTGGAGTGTATTGGCATTATAAATTTCGGCCATATAACTTTCTTACAATTTCTTGTAGGTAACTATTTTCAACGATTGTATTTTACATGTATTTCATGCGTTTATTAAAATATAAAAACATTAATGGAAATTCGTCTGTATGTTTTCTTTCAAATAATGATTTAATATAGTTAATATTAGGTTTAAAATTCGTTCGGGTCGTATTTTTCGATGAAAGTTTTCTAATGACATCATAGCTCAAAAAATTTATAGCTCTTAACTGATGTCCTGCTAATTCTTAGATTCGATATTATGATAAAATCATCTACCTATATGTATAATGAAATGTAAAAAAAGGAACACTTTCTACACTTAAAAAAATTATAGGTTAAGCTTAAAATCGTACCAAAATTGCTTCTGTGTATGTGTTTACAATATCTTTATCAATGTGATACTGAAGAAGTGTGTACTGTCAGTGGGCGGCGGTCGCAAGTCGTCGGAGGCGGAGGAGCCGACGAGCGTGTCGGACGAGGGCGGGTTCAACGAGCCCTCGCCCGAGGTGGTGGCGCGGCTGCGGCCCGCCGAGTACCGCGAGCCGCCGCCGCCGCTCACCACCGACCACCGGGACACCGAGCGCGCGCGGTCCGACCCCGACACGCTGTCTGTGCTGCAACAGGTATGTGTTGTAAAAATAAAGAACTGGCTCTCAAGGTCCCAGCCAGAGTCGTTTTCGGGTTGCTCAAGCAAAACGTGGCAGATATCCAGGGGAACCTCACTGAGAAATAATAATAGTAATAATGGTATTCATGAACTATTAAAATCAATTTGGAGGTTGATAGTTCTATGTTCCATCTCTTAATACCTCTTTATCACTTAACCATAGATCTGGTAAACACTCGCAATCGCTACAAACCGCAGGATTCGGGCGTGGTGGTGAGCGAGGCGAGCCAGGGCTCCATCGAGGTGCTCGACAAGTCGACCACCAGCCAATGGAGCGTATCCGAGGACAACGCGCCGGGCGACGGGCGCGCCGCCGACGAAGACGGGGACGCTGACGGCGACGGTGATGCTGACGCCGACGGCAAGCAGCCTGACAGCATGACGCCCGACGAGGCAGAGATCCTGCTCAGCTCAAGGTGAACACACTGGGTTTTTACTGTCCTCACATACGTATTTATTATGTCACTGCCATACCTGCGTCTTAACGTTTTAAGAACGACTTTACGCAGGTGTGACCAACAGTTACTACAAGGGGCGTGGCTTTTTCAATGTCACGTTAAGTGATCTCTCGGGTGGCGGTTTTTTCGACATACATATCAAAGGATATTAATTCTGTTGGCTTCATCCGTGACCTAATATGCTAAGACCTGGCGCACATAAGTCGCACGGCATGTCTAAGCATCTCTCGACAACACTTCTCGCAAGCGTACACTGATAACAAATTCGCCGGGGCAGACGTGGATATGAAGGCTGCTAAATCATTCCGAGGGATGAAGAAGCATGCCGAAGGATATCGCGGGAGCTCAATTTGGAGTATGCACTAAGGCTTCCTAAGTTATAAGGGGAAACCCATGCCGTGTAGTGATTAATGGGTTGAAGCCAGGTACAATAAACAATTATCTGTCACAAAAATTTCAGCTAGCTCTAAGATCGTATTGTTTATGTGTGAAAAATGGTCATTACAGATACTGAGGTAATTGAAATAAGAGAAATTTGGTGATTAGAATTTAATTATTGTGATTTATTCAAGCATATGCTGGAAACTCCAATCCGTATATAGACTAAATTTCTGTGCATGTGTTACACAGTATTTTGTATTTTGGTAATTTGTAAAGGGCTAAGCTAAGGTTAAGTAGGTAGTCTGCAAAACGTTCTTACTTACTGTGTACTCTAGTTTATGTATTTATCTAAATTATTTCTGCATACTTATTATTATGTTACTTTTAATATTTTAAAATTGTTCAATATAATGCTTATAAACAGAAGGTTGTATGTATAAATGTACTCTACAACTTTTCCACAAGTAATCTTTTTGCAAATATCAAGGCGATAGATGTTGCAAAATTTGGTACTTTGGTATATCTGAAATGGTTTGCACGCTGTATTTCAATATCTCTATTATATTATTCTGTTTATCCTGTTATTGATTGAAATATTTCTTACAGTATAATTCTCTCTCATATTGAATGCTTATTACTTTATTAAATGTTGATTTTTATCATTTGCATGCTGCCTGTGCGCACAACGCTTCATTCTTGCCCGATCACATTTGCAGTATTCTGGAGAAAAAACTTAGGTAAGCGAAGCTTTCTCCATTTCTTTGTGTTTTGTATTACTTACAAGCTTTATAACTTTACAAGCTTATTGTTATCGATGATATGCGAATCTTGTTTGTGCAACATTTATAGTACTTTTTTTACTCTATTAAATAATTATAGAATTCAATTCTAAAGAATCACATAATACTAACATAGGCCAATTTTATTGTATGTTATTTTATATATAGGCAATATCCATTATGAGGTTAATATTACTGAAAATTGTACAAATATTTAATGTAATGTGTACTCTTATTATTCATGAATACATATTTAATAAAATTCTTAATTGATGTTTGGACCTGCGTACGTTGATCGTGAACACGGTTTCACGAAAGAACTTTTACTTAACATATCCTAAACTAAGTACATGATATAATTATATTGCCTGATGTAATTCTTCTAGAATCAATTGTAAAATATTTTTTACGAGTTCTGATCATTCGCTATATGGATATCCGGTCGTTTTATCGGTGGTGTTGACACTTCATCTACAAGTCTATACAAATAATTATATGTTCCGGTCGGGCAGGCAAGAAGCGCTGCTGTCGGACGAGCAGGCGCAGGAGATCGTGGCGATGCTGTCGCCGCACGCGCCGCCGCACGACAACGGCGTGTCGCTCAACGACAGCTACCAGTCCGTGCTCTCGTATGAGAGGTGCGTATACATACACATGGCCGTTATTATACCAAGATTATAAACATACATGCTATACTGCCCCAAGGCGTGGTAAGAGGCGAAAGATACCGCCCCGCTTGGTGGTAGGGCTTCGCGTAATGATTATTATGTTTTCGTGAAGGCTAGAAACCACTCTCTTGCCAGAAGTTAGCTGCTGAACTGGGGGCTTGAGAGCCAGTTTTTTCCTTTCCTTCTTTCTTCTCTCTCTCCTCTCTTGGTAGGCAACGCCTGAGGGATGCCTGTGGTTGTTGCTGATGTCCATCAACGGTACCACTTTATAAGATGTGCGACTGCTCAATTGTCGGCTAGCTTCACAAAAACTTGATAGCCGGTTTCAATAATCTACTGGTTAATTTCTTTACAGCATGCAGTCCGTGGATGAGAGCTACGAGTTTGTGTCGCTGGAGGCGGATCCGGGCGCGAGCATTGGTGCGGGCGGGGAGGGGGACGCGGGTGGAGACGCGGGGGGCGAAGGGGAGGGGGAAGGCGAGCCGCCGCCGCCGCGCGAGCCCTCCGTTTTCGAGCACTACCCCCCGCGCTCACTCCGCGAAATGGGATTGGAGAACGGCATACATTATTTCGAAGATGGACACTTTTATACTGAGGTATGGTTTTCCGATAACACGCGGCAAAATTGTGAGGTTGGTACACTAAGAACAAAATGTGTGTAAAATGCTGACTATGCGTGTGTTACTTTGTAATAAACATGACATTGTATAACCTTTAACTGATGTGCTTTGGGGCGCAGGTATTTTCTCGACCTCTTGGGCCGTATTTCCTTAGCAAGTGCACATTGTCATAATTTATACATATTTCATAACTCAGAGTAAGTATCAGCATTTACATATTAAGTGTTGTTTCTTGGTGTATTTTGTGGGCTTCTGTATACAGTGTTCTTTATGTTTAAATAACATGTTGTTATTAAACAAATATTTTTGTTACAGGTGGCCGGTCTGCCGCCAATTGAGGAAGACGACGACGACGATTATTACCCACCAGTATTTATTAAGAAAAATACCAAAGTTAAATTCAGGTCTGGAGATTTTTAATTCATAAAAAATTACCTTCACTTATAGCTCTAGGTCTCCTCAAGAGCTACTTAAGGCTAGGTTCATAATGTGACAATATGGGTCATATATATAGTCCCGTAAGGGTTAAACCTCGGAATCCCATTAAATTCGAATGTATTATGATGAACATTACATACAATATGCATCCATCCCGTAACTTTTAAAGATGTAGTTTTACCTTATTTGTTGGTATCCTGATGAGTCTGTACTTTTTTGTATTGAAATAGCCTACAAAGAACCGCACGAGCGTTTTGATGGTGAGTGGTCATCGTCACCCATGAACACCAGTAACGCTAAAGACATCACCGATGTGTTTTCTGTCTAAAATAAACCGGGGTACCCTCGTTTTATATATTCCTATATTGTACTAATAAATTCCCCCCGCAGTACGGATCCAATGCGCGTGTTCTCGACGCACTCGGTGCGCGAATACGACCGTCGCAACGAGGACGTTGACCCCGTTGCGGCTTCGGCCGAGTACGAACTGGAGAAGCGAGTGGAAAAGATGCACGTGTTCCCCGTCGAACTCGTCAAGGGGGCCGATGGACTCGGGGTGTCCATTATAGGTAAGATAGGGTTTTAAAACAACCCAACGGCAGTTTTGTTGTTCTCGCTTTTGCTCTTGTGTCTCATGTATATTTGAACCGATTTAAAAAAGGGAGTAGAATCTCAATTTGGTTGTATTATTTTTCTTGCTAAATGCCTCAGAAGAACACCTCTGGATTTGGATTTTTTTTTTATTTCAAAAGATATGCTATCAGATTGATCTAATTTTAATCAAAATTAAGATCTAATGATGGGATTCATGGAAATTTTTAGGAGTCCGTTTTCACGGACAATTTCTCAGATCTCTCTCTATTATTTATTTGTTAAAATTTTGATATTCCACAGGTATGGGCGTGGGCGCGGACGCGGGTCTCGAGAAGCTGGGCATCTTCGTGAAGACCATCACGGAGAGCGGCGCGGCAGCGCGCGACGGCCGCATTCAGGTCAACGATCAGATCATCGAAGTGGATGGCAAGAGCTTGGTGAGTTATTTAACACTAGTACCACGTACTCATACTCCACCACGCTGCTCCAGTGCGGCTTATGCTCTAGGTCGGCGGAAGTATGCTCTAGGTCTCCTCAAGAGCTACTTAAGGCTAGGTTCATAATGTGACAATATGGGTCATATATTATTAACCTAGCCTCTTGGATACTGGAGTTTTTGAGTAAGTGCTAAGAGTGAAGTTTATATAGAATTGGAATTGGTAAAGATTGTTGTCTAGTGAAAATTAACAAACCAAGATCATAAAGTATATACTTTATGTAAATTCCTACAAAGTACTAAGACTGAAACAATGAATGTGTGGTTAAACAGTCCCTGTCTTTTTTGTAGTGGGAATAAAAAAATCTGTTAAAAATTATAGAAATAGCATTGGAAGTTTACTGAGCGTAAAAATAATCAATAAAACAAAAATAAAACTTGGAGACTACGAAAAAAACAAGTTTTATTTTTCCACCATACTAACATACACCTTTATGTTTAATAGGTGGGTGTAACTCAAGCATATGCAGCATCGGTGCTTCGCAACACATCCGGGCTGGTGCGATTCCTCATCGGCCGCGAGAAGGACCCCGAGAACAGTGAAGTGGCGCATCTCATCAGACAGTCGCTCGCGGCGGATAAGGAGAGAGAGGAGAGGTTAGGCTTTACTGTAATTCTATTGTATCATTGTAGACATTTGTTAAGCGTTGCATAGCTTGACTTTGACAGTGTTCGTGTGTTCTTTATAAAATTTCTATATACAACACGCTACCGCGAGGTATAAACTATAATTTAATACGTACGGTATTGGTACATGGTGCCAGGGTTCCAGCCTGTCTGGTTAACTATTACCCTCCTAGAATAGATTGTTAAATGTTTTAACCAGGGATTCACAGTTTTCTTATTGGACAATAGTGCGTCGGTGACCGGCGCTCTTTCGTGTTGCGTCTTTCCATTCTGTACAAGGCCAGAACGTAAGGGTATGAAACTAACCACGTATAGATTGGAAATAACTTTTTACTAAGTTCTTCTAATCCATACAAGAGCAGTACGCAAATACTTGCGTATACTTCGTAGTAACGTAGAAGTATATCTTGTTCCATAATGTACAAAGCCATTACGCATACGGACTAAAAGACGAACGGAGGAAAGGATCACGGGGGGCGAAGCCCCAGCAATGAAAAAAGCTACAGGAACTCAAAACGGAATGGGTTAGGTTCAGTTAGATTCGTATATTTTTTTTTACGCGGAAATAAACCCCGTAAAGCGGGGTTCCGTCGACATTTATGACGAAAGTTTAAATATAATTCCGTATTTTATTAAATCAATAAAACTAGACTTTTAACACTCTTGTCAAGTGTAAGTAAGTGGTGTAGTATAGTCGGGAACGAAGACGCGAGCATCTACGATACAAACTATACACGATCAGTACGCAAAATTCATGTATGCATTGTAATAACAGATTTAAAAACAGCATTACACTATATACGCGAACAGTTTTCTATGGCTGCATTCTGGCGTTGTATATAATGGAAAGACGCTTTGGTGTTACTGTTGATAATTTCTGAACTCGTATGTTACTGTTATGGTATAAAGGACGTACGTTTACATGTTGAATGTGTACGTCAGAGCGGCGCGTCAAAGGCGACAGCAGAGTGACGACGACCACGCGAGCGAGCACATAGTCGCTGAGCCCGCCGCGCCCGCCCGGCATCCGGAGATCAACGAGCTACGATCGTTTTTGAACGAGGTGCGTGTGTTACCTTATACATACATGTATATAGTACAGGAGCCGTATTAGAGGCGTTTCTGCACCCATCTGCTTACCGGATAAAAATTATTTTATATAAAATATCATTATGTAAAGAAAAGTATCGCGAATGGGTTGCCTAAAAAAATATGTTTAAAGCTATATACAGGGTACAAAAAAATGTGGTTGGAGGAAAAGTATCCTGAATATTAATGATTGCAAATTTTACTGAAAGGAAACATTCCTTTATTTTCACAAATAAGTAAAACTGCATTCAAAGATTTTTGATAAATCACCTGCATGAGCCCGGAATCGAACCTGTAAAATGTGAAAAAGAAACAACCTGTATTTTATGATACCAATCGAAAGGGTCATTCACAAGGATCAATTTCTTGTGAACGACATAGTATCTTAAATTAAAGGAAGACCAGGAAAAATATGAGTTAGTTAAAAATTTATATAGATTACCACCCTGTATGTAAATTAATGATAGCCTTGAACATATTTTTTTAAGTAACCCATTCGTGATAATTTTCTTTACATAAGATATTTGATGTAAAACTATTTTTATCCGGTTAGCAGATGGGTGCAGAAACGCCTCTTATGGCTCTTAGATTAATACCCTATACATGCTATGGTATGAATCTGTTTTTGTTTTATTGTGAATAGTGGGGTAATATTAAAGTAATAGCTCATAACAGGCATTGATCTAGTATAAAAATAATATTACATTATAAACGTTTAATTAATTTTACAACATAGACATAATTAGTTTTATACAGGGATTCAAATGTGTTTTCAGTTTTGATACTCATAGTAACGAGTACCTCAGTTTTAAAATAATTAATTTTTCCAAAGTGGAATTATTCAAGAGACATAAAAGCAACACCATAGTCCAATAATCTTATTAAAAACCCCCGACAGTTTTATTTAAACTCAACATAGCTAAGAACACTCGATTAAGTCACATTTCAAATAAAAAAACTAGATCAAAATCGGTTTATCCGTTTGGGAGTTACAATGCTACAAACAGACACAAATCCACAGATACACATATATATAGACGCCAAACTTATAACACCTCTTTTTGGCGTTAAAAATATAACAAACAGTTAATAAAATATGTTTCACCAATCCAGTTGGTAGGCATGGAAGCGGGCGGCAGCGGCGGCAGCGAGATCAGCGCGCGCGTGCGCGAGTGGTGCGGCGCGCGCGCGCCCGATGACTCCATGCGGCGCGCGCTCGCAGCCGCCGCGGACACCGCGCACAGGGCGCATCGGAAGTATGATAAGGTAATGTGGTTACACGTCACATACTTCGTGACTAAGTTTGCAAATGTGCAGGTTGGACTTGGTTGTTTAAGAAAGAGAAAACAGACGACGAGAAATTAATAAAATGGATCTACCATTACTAATGGATTTACCAGTAAGAAGTGAGTTGAGGATTTTTCATTTACAACCACGGTCTAACAATAGGAATTAGAATAGTTGCCCCGTAGATATTATTCATTATTGAACAAATATTTGATTTGGGTTGTCGCGATACAACTTCGTCTTCGGCCATTAGCGGTTTTTGAATGTACATTATTGTCCGTCAGTGGTATTCGATTAGTGTATTTCAATTAATATTTATTTATTAAAATGGTTTATTAAAAAAAAAACTAAAACATCGCAACACAGAATATATAGACGATTAGATCATCGCGATTAAATTCGCTTCGTGTGACTTAAGCCCACTGCATACGTAACGGGTTTTTTCCCGTACGTGCCACGTCCCGTAAGAGATTTCGCTGCGTATGCACTATCTTATACATTTTCTATGGAACAATGTTTCCAAAACTTCACGTCTCGTCCCGTACGGGAAAAAACCCGTAACGTATGCATTGGGCTTTAAACTTTATCCTTGTATTGAGTACGCAAATCTTTGTCTAATCCAGCTAAAACGTAAATTGTACGTAACTGTAATAGCTAGATGCTCGCAGCGACTTATTCGCTGCCTGTAGCGGCGATTACATTCGTAGCGCGTATTCTCCTCGTTTGACTTGAGTGTTGTTGTTTTTGTCCGCAGGCTCGTCGCGCGCTCCGCGAGTGGCGGCGCACGCGCGCGATGGTGCGCGCCCGCGAGGAGTGGTGGAGCGGCGCGCTGCGGGACGCGCACCGGGAGTACGCCGCCGCGCTCTCCGCGCTGCACGACCGCGTCGCCCGGCTTGAGGTGTTATTGCTGGTGAGTGTGCGGTACACGCAGACAGACAGACAGATAGACTGACAGACTTATAGACAGAGAGAGAGAAAGACACACAGATGGACAAGCAGACGAACGCATACAGACAAACAGATAAACAAGACAGACTTATGATGTCTGATTACAGCTACAATTTAATGTGACTCCGCCGAATACGCCTTCATTAACGCGCAAGGTCGCAGATGTGGAAGAAGTCTCTATATCGCCGCACAATATGTTTAAGCCGATTATTATAATCTTTATGTCTATCGCAATAAGAGTGTAAATTATTTTGTTTATAGGAAACTCAAAAGAAAGCCGGTCTGCCGGTGATGCTGCCGCACGAGCCGTCGGCGCGCCGCGAGACGCCACCGTTGCCGCGCCGCCCGGACCCCGACCCGCTGCTTATTAACGGTACGTTTGCTCTTTCTTACTTCTCTGTATCTTATTAGCTTCTTATTAGCCCCACCCACATGCTCGTTGAAAAATTTTTTTAATCTTCATTGTATACTTTTTGTATTTTTTTTGTATAAAAGATAAAATAGGAAATAAAAATACTATATTAAACTGAACTTAATAGTTACTATAATTATGGAGTATGAAATATGAGTAACGCGCGGTGCTCTTAATGACCGAAATCGTACTAAACATAATTTGTTACAAAACTAGTGAATAAAATAATGATGTTGGAATGCAAATGAAAAGTTTAGTACAATGTACGCGCTTGACCGTACACTTTGTTTGATTCTTTCGCGTACGCTGAAGTAAATAGGATCGTTCTACAAGGTTTATATAAAACTTACAGATCCATGGAGCTCCGATAGCGATCTGTCTGACATATCGCCCGTCGAGGACGAGTATGCGAAGGTCGACAAATCCGACCGGCGGCAGCGCGAGGCGCCCGACATCGGTGACGTCACAGCGACCACCGCGAGCGAGGAGAAGACTGGCAACATTGTAACGACTGTGACGTCGCAAGTCACCGTGACGTCACAGTCGAGCGTGACGTCACAAGTTCCGTCGCAGCCGGCCGCGGTGACGTCGACGCATGCTGCTGTGGCCCCGAGTATGGTATCTCACACACCCGTCGCCACTGTTATGCCTACCACCGTGACGGATACTATGTAAGTTGTATTATTCGCCATATCCTTAACACAAATACAAGATTACGATGTAATTAAAATAACACAAGTCTTGTACCATGTCCTGGTATAGCTAACGAAGCATAATTATTTAGCATAGAGGTAGACCATGATCTGGAATAACGTGTACGATACTTTCTAATTACCGATTGTGATACCAGGAGTTCATCGATGAGCGCGCCGGAGGTGCCGGCCCGCGGCGTGTCTGTGGATGGCGACGGCGGGGGCGCGGTGAGCGGCGGGGGCGGGGCGAGCGTGGTAGGCGCGTCGCGGGAGCTAGACGCGGCGGTGCCGCGCGGCGCGCTGCTGGACAACTCCGCGCACCGCGCGCGCACCGACCTGGCGCGCCACCGTCACCACACCACGCACCATCCGCACCACGCGTCGCACTCGCCGCACTCGCCGCACTCGCTCAGTAACGCTAGCTCGGTGAGTTGTGCTCGACACTCGCTTCGTTATAAATACTGCACTAAGTCCCAGCCCATACCTGCGTCCTAACGCATTATGCAGGTGTGGCCTACGGTTAGCACGCTGAAAGGGGCGTAGCCTGTGGAACTCAAGGTGGCTTCTGCTAAATGCTTTTTTATGATACATGATCACTATCATACAGTACTTACTAATTCCTAAATTTCTCGCATATTAGTATGAATATACGTCTGTCTTTTCGTTTGTCACCGCGTAGTTGATTCAATCTATATATCGCTCACCTTGTAATACAACGACACATCTACATTTGTCATATTTTACACAAGCGAATTTCAAAAATTATATAAAAATGTTTAAAATTAATTTATGGATTCTTTTTACGTTTTTTACAGATTGTATGGGTTTGGTTACTAGTATAGACATTAATACATATTTATCACTATGTAGATTATGCACTTTTAAACACGTATACCATATAAACTCAATTTCGCATTTTTTGCAGATGTGCCATTATATTAACTAGGTGAGCGATATATAAAAGGCAAAAGTGATAAGGAAGAGGCAGGGGAGAGGGAGCTGGAGGGGCAGAGGGAATTTAATGGTCTCTGATTTTTTAAAACCTACGGTAACAGCTATAAAAGTTAAAAGTAACAACAAAGTACATGAATCACTGATTATTACTATTATTATTTCTCCATGGGGTTCGCCTGGATAGCTACCAGCCTTGAGCATGAGTTAGCCGCCAAGCGACTCGTCGTGTTCCGGCTGGGGGCTTGAGAGCCAGTTCTTTCTTTTTATTCTCTCTTTCTTGGCCCTCAACGCATCAGTGATGCCTTGGTGTTGTATATGTCAATGGGCGACGATAGCCACTTACCATCAGGTGGATCGTCACTCGTTTGCCGGCTATTTCCATAAAAAAAACTTTTCACGCGCGTACATAAGTACACAGTTGCACACAATTTAATTTTGTTCTTGTCGATTCAACTGTTTCGCTTAGTTTAGTTTGTATGTTTGTATGTGAACAGTACGACGGGCTGGACGATTCCTACAATGACTCGGCTGACGAGTCGCTCAGTGAATCTACGTCGGGGGCGCCCGGCCATAGCGGTCATCATACGGTATGTAGCTATGTGTTTACGGGCTGAAATTATAAGTGGTTTTTTCCATCAGAAATGTGTGAGGTAACTAAGCTATGGATGTGTGTCAAGTCTACCAATAGGATTACTTGATTTTAGTACTATTAAAAATAGCTTTAACAATGTATTGCTTCATGCAGAGCAGGGTTTGAAGCCATGCAGAACAGAATAGTCTAGCTAGAAGTAGCGCAACTTCAAAGCACATCCTTAGCTTAGATTACAGTCAAGCATCGCGATCTCGCTCACCGCTGGCACATCTGGTGGAAAAGCAACCTACAACTCGAACCTACAAACCTACAGCTAAATATTACCCGACACCACACAAATGTAAATACATTTGGTCATTAAAATAATTATCTGTATTATTCCAGCAACGGGACACCCGACAAAGTTGCGGCAGCTCCGTGGGGAGTGCCACGGAAGATTCTGTGTACTCGCGGGATCACAGGCATCACCCTCTATCAGGTATTTAACCTTCAAATACTCTAAAGTCTGTTGTTAATCCTGTTAAGTAATGTGGCATTGATTGTGTTGCAATATAATCGGAAGGGGATATTGAATATAATAATTTTAAATTAGTAAAATAGTAGCAATTAATGTACGAGGAAATTGACTGATCTGTTGAAAAAAAATCGTACGAATCGTAATATAACTGGAATCTTCGTATTAATAACGCCAGGGTTCGAAATTATCAAGATATTTATTTTCTTTTATTATCGTGATAAATGTCTGATAGAACTTCCAACCCTGAATAGCGCATGTCAAATTACTCTACGTGATTAAAAAACAGACTTAATATTATCATCTTATTATTAACATTCATTGCACTGTGTTAACATATATACTTACATAATATTGTGTATTGATGAGCAATTATCAAGCCTTGAAATGTTTTCGTGCTAGCTTATTGTGAGTTAATCGATACATACTTATACTCCATGTTGGCTTGCTTGGTGGATCGGTCCTATACTCAATTTATTAGTTTTGGATTATATTATATAACTGGCCGTAACGCGCCTGTCTTTACTAAATATATATAACGACTATTTGTGTAGTTCAAATAAAAAAAAGGCAGATAACTCTATTTGTGTAGTTCAAATAAAAAAAAGGCAGATAAAGATAGACAAACCCTCTATCAGATGCTTAAAGCAGTATTTTACAGCAGTATTTTACAACATACAATGTTTCAGTATTTACTAAAGATACTGTCGCACAACTTAAACCACAGTACATTACGCCATCAGCAAGTCTAATCAAACATTTTTAATAAATTACATGAGCCATAATAAAATTAACGTCCGTATCGATAAGCATCGCGAAGCCGGTCCGTGTAGCTTTACGTTTGTTGTGGGGCGGGTAGGTCCTCCCGCGTCGTTGGCCGAGCAGCTGAAGCAGGTGTTAGCGGAACGCGAGCGACGGCTGGCAACTACTGCGCCGCATCCCCCGCACGGGGGCCACGGGGGGCACGCGGGCCTCACGGGCCACACGGGTCTCACAGGCCATACGGGCCACACGGGCCACGGACAGCACCCGGACCCCGTGCAACTCACCAACGAGCTCGTGGACGAGATCCGCCAGGCCGTCAACGAAGCCAACGCCCGAGGTTGGTAATACATCGGACTGGCATACGAGGCACATTTTGGGTTGGATCACTTTTATTAGATACACTTTTTGTAGTTTAAATATAACCTAGTATATATGATCTATTTATGCAAAAAAAATTGTTATTATTTACTCATAAAAATTTTCGTGATTTAGATCTATGTAAATTGGTGAAATATAAGTATACAACTTGGTGGTCTTATATGTGTGTTGTAATTAAATTGCTTGGTTGGAGCTTATAATACATATACAGTGACTGCATAATAAAATAAAAAAATATTTATGCATCTCGAACCACGACAAGTTAACATGTCTTTGGGAGGTAATCTATGCTTTGAATATTGAAACATTAAAATCCACATAAATTCTTGACATCAATCATGTAGATTTAAATTAGTCAAAAGTCAAAGCATTTTACCTTTTACACTTTGTTTTTCAAATCATTATTGTAATTATGTTAATTTTAATTTTATTAATGTTTATGCGTTCACTGTATCTAGAACTGTTTGTCATTTCGTTTAGTAATTTGTTGTGTGTCAATAATTTTTCATTCACTAATCACCACACTTATTTAGTCTTCATTTCAATATTTAAGAAGTAATTTCAACTTCAACACGTAGTCGCATCGTATTATTGTCCAATAGCTATGTAAAATATTATTGTTTTAAGGATGTGCACGACTATATTTTTTTTGCGTTGCATTGTGAATTCTTTCCTGAAAGTTACATGAAGCACTCCTCTATTGTTATGATTCGAAGGGCACATAAAACACCCGGTTCCACCGCTGTTGTTATCGTTAATAGCTGCTGTTTGTCTGTCGGCGGTCTTGGCCTATGATATTGACGACAGTCCGCACTGGAGCAGCGTGGTAACACGCTCCAGGCGTTTTCAGTGGTAAGGATAGCTCTGGATGGGTTTTTATAATGGCTAAGTCGATGACATTCAGTGCTATCAAAAAATGAATTCTACAAGATTTTTTCGTCAAGTGTATTGTAAATACGGGTACAAAGTAATATTATCTCCTTTAATCAATTAACGGTGGGTACGCATATGTTTCGCTATAGTTACATACAATTCTGCGATATGAAACAGAATGCATTTTTTTTCCTTCAAATTTTGATTACTATTACACCCACACGACACGTTTAGGCATGTCTCTCACGAATCCCAGGATAGAACCCCTCAGGTCCTGTTAGATTTTGGTTATAGCTGTCGCACTTTACGGCGTATGTCGTTTACTCGTTGTTCTAGGTTTATGACGAAAGCGACGCGATGCGACAAATTAATTCAGGCATTAAATAATTTATTTATCTTTAAATTATTTTCAGTTGGAGTCTGCCTTATTTTTAAATTACAAATTACGATAAAAAAGACACTGAAAAATTGTTTACTAAATAACACTTTAACAGTACCGTGTTTCGTTCATGAGTTGCATCGCGTCGTCGCGCGATTTGCCCATACATATATGACAACGGATGACCTACAACAACGGGTAACGAGACACGTAGAGTATAGTCGGTAGGAGTAACGGGAATGGGGTTGTGAATGTGTCGGCAAGTCGGACAGGCCGGGTGTGGGTGTCGTGTTGACGTGTCCGGGTGTTGTAGTGAAGAAAGCTCCGGCTATTGTAGTCGGCGGCGAGGTGCCGTGGCAGCCGCTGTCCGCGGGCGCGTCCGAGGCGAGCTTGTCCCCGCCCGCGCTGGGCTCGGTGGTGTCGCTGGCGCCCGCGCACGCGCCGCTGCCCGTCAATCACTGGACTAAGCAGCAGGTGAGTTGATTGTCAATCTGTTTTACGATGTTGGACGCTCTCACCGAGTGCGTTCGTCTGGAATGTAACACCTCAGATTCGCGCATTACATTTTTTTTAACTAGCCGACAAACGAGCTGACGATCTACGTGTTTACTCAGGCTCGAATTAGATATGCTCGAATCAGTGCCCACCGCCTAAATGGCCCATGGACATCACCGATGCGTTGCCGACAAAGAAAGAAAAGAAAGAATTGGCTTGGCTGCCAAGCCCCCCGCCGGAACTTGAGGAAATATTTGGCGGCTGACTCGAAACTAGAGGGTAGCAGCTGACCAGGCTAAATAGATTATAAATAATAATACCAGTAATAATATTAATGATTGAATATGCCTAGTATGCCCGCATGGGACTGAAGGTCAGTATGGTAAGGTACCCCAATACGGCTTATATCAAGGCGTTCCCCACCAGGAGCATACCCGCGTAATATAAGTGTGCGTCCAGATCTGGCGAATGCGCTGCGCGAGTGCTGCCACGCGCGCCTCGCGTGCAGATTTGAGAGCTTGTAAAAGCCTTTTCATGATTTTAACTGTCCGGCATACAACAGGTATGGCAATGGATCTCCGGCCTGGGCGAGGGCTTGGACCGGCACGCGGGCGCGTTCGCGGCGCGCGCGGTGGACGGCGCGCTGCTGCTGACACTGTCGTCCGCCGACCTCAAGCTGCTGGGGCTGGCCGGCGACGACCGCCGCCGCATGAAGCGCCGCCTCAAGGAGCTGCGGGCCGCGCACGAGAAACACCTCAAGGCTGTTAAAAAGGCCGAGAAGAAGGCCCGGAAGAAGTAGGGTGACGCTGACGGTGACGTAACCAGTGAATGACAGTGACGTTTGTGTTCGGTGACATTGGCGTGTAAGGAATGTAATTTTGAATTTGTGTGTTGCGGCTACTGCTGCGTTAACGTTAATGTTAACGACTGCACCGGTTAGGCGGCAGATGCGGTAGTGACGCTAGTTAGGGAAGTGCATTGATTATTTCGAGCAGACATTAATTTAGTAATAATCATGTCATGTCGATAATTCATTAAAGTCAAATTCTCTTTATAATCTGACCGCAGTGTAAACGCTAGTTAAATTATATTCCTTAACGTGCTTAACAGCGTTCGCGGTATTATAAGTTCTCTACTTAAAGTGATAAATTAAATGTGTTGTTGTCGATTGAAATAATCATGCTGATTGTTTCGACCATGCTATTCATAACACTCTACTCCTGTCAACTAAACATCGATATGACAAGTGCATATTATTATAATACATTAGGTTGATGAGAACGTTAGTGCGAAATTAGGCTAGTAAATCGATTAGAGTGCGTGAAAGAAAATGAGAAGCATTCAACTCCGAATGTGGCAATTGGTTGAATAGAAATAATCTAAACATAATTCGAGTGTTAAATTTTTAGTAAATATTCGAATTATCTTTGAAATCTTCCGGCAAATTTCTTTACAAGACAACCTGTTTTTACGCTTTCATAACAGCCTGAAAACTTTTTTCACTTCTTAAATTGCTAGACTACAGAAAAATGTTTTAAAGGCATTTCCTTTATTTATTCCAACATTGTTTAATATATACTATAAAATTTGACAACTATAGATTTAAATGTTAGCCACAATATATTGCCATACTTTATTCATGTGACTGAGATGTTGAAACTTGGCGGTGCAGCTGGCTAGCCGATAGCATAGTGCCATCTGACGTTTAGCTTTTAGTGACTTAGTGACGTTAGTGCTGCTTCAAACAAAGAAACGAATGTTGATCGAAACTAGTAGTGATTGTGAGGTAACGTGGGACAGACGGCCACTCTGACTTTGTGCAACATACAAGTGCACATTATATTAAACGTTTAATGTTCTTTGGAGTTCTAATTCTTCGTCGTTCCTACATTTTGTATTAATTGTGTCAGTTTCCTTTGAGACGTATGCGAGGTAATGGATTGTCTAAAACACTGGCTCAATCTAGTCATAAGATCGATGTGTAAGCTGTTCGGACGAATGAGCTATTTTAGAATTTCTCTTGGAATTTTCGTATATTTAAGATTACATGTAACTGTCGTAAATATGTACTACTATTATCGTCTATGTATTATTGAAATAATTGTAATGTCATAGTATAGAATTATAAACAGGATGAAATGTAATCGATTTTGGTAACAGGCATTTATTTATAACTACTTATGCACAAAATGTACTTATGGTAGTAAAAAGCGAATACTCGTACGCGATAGTCGTAATGATACAAAGCTCGTTTAAGTAGATAATTATTAATTTTTTGGAATGACTTGTTTTTCTGACATGTACATTCCTGAATAAAAACTCTTAACCCTACTCTATGATCACTTTCCTGAAATGGCCACTTTTAAGGTGTTTGCGTTTTTAGAAAGACACTGCTTACTTTACTTGACTTTATTGGAAATCCTACTTTGATAAAGTGGCATAATTTTATGATAGAATAAATATTAATGCCTTTCATCAACTGATTTACTTAACATGTTGTAAAAATCAGTCTTTCTTTGTTCTCTATTCTTCTTGGAGACTGAATGTACTTCTACACTATTCAAGGGAATTTGTCATTTCAGAAAAGTTAGTCAATGTAGAAAAGCAGTTATGCCAGAAAAGTTATAATTTATCAGCCTAAAGGAAAAAACTGGACACCCCAGAGAAAGCTTTCATCAAATCATGTGATCTCAACCTTTTGATTCAGGATTACTTTTCATTTTGTTTCCGTATTTTATCACTAAACTGCCAACACCCATTGTCATGTATATTTAATTTTTTTTACATTCCAGTTACTTTCTCTCGTCATAGTGAATTCTGTGTGATTTTGATGATTTAGATGAGCTTTATAGTTTTTCTTAGGCGACAGTTTTTAGGTTATATTATTTAAGCGTTAATTTGTCTGGGTATCTATGTGTTTGGTTCTGTAGCAACATACCGTGTAAATATAGTCTCAACTGGTATTGATTGGAGACTAAGCCCGTGTGCTTGAAATCATCCTGTATGACTGAATGTACATTGTACATTTAGAATATTTATTTCATTTAAGATTTAACGAGTAATGTAAGTAAGGAGACCATTAACAATTGCCAAAAATGATGAGTACCCTTTATTAACATGTTGATTTTGTTTAGTTTACCTTCCCTTAAATTATTTTAATATTTATTTTGGGACCAAATTAATTTATTATGAACTGCAATTTATTATTTATGCATTTGGGTGTTCACATATAGATTTTTTTATTTATAATAAAATAAAGAAACCAAAGTCTAAATCACATTGTTTTTTACTGATCATAATATTGTGTTTGGTGTGACAATTATTTACAATTGTGAGATATGAAAAATATAATCTGCAGTCTTTAAATGAGTTTTCTTTTTGCTGATGAGAATGAATTTACAAACAGAGAAAACGAAAAAAAAAAAACACTGAAGTTACTTTTGATTGGCTTTATTCTTAGAGATCTTATTACGCTTTCTTTTCTTTGACCTTTTTGATGGAGATGGCACAGATTTATCTTTGCTAAGATTATCATTTTCATCTTCATCATAACTGACCATCACAAAAGCACCTAATTTCTTTTTCTTGGGTGGTGGCACTTGTTCAATATTGTCATCTCCAGAATCTCCACTATTGCTGTTTTTAGAATCGTTGCTGTTATTCAAAGTGTCTACTTTGTCCACCTGTTCCTCTTTTTTGACTAAATGATTTTGTCTATTCAATGTAATACAAGTGACTCTACATGAGGCATTGTTAGAGCATATCTCTTTTAACTCATTATCATTAAAAGACCACACTTTAATTTGACCCGAACTTGAAGCAGAATAAAGTGCATCATTCTCAAAGTGCAAACATTTCACTCTGTCACTATGGGCTTTATATGTCAATGCTTGAGTGTCAGATACTGTGACTGTTATTATTTTGCCACTTTCTAGCCCCACAAACAATTGTTCATCATTGTACCACATTACAGTGGAGGGTTTCGAGTTGCATGTTATTCGTTTCTCAAGGCCTGCCTTACTTAAAGTCCACACATCGACTGTTTGCTGTGAAATTAATGAAAATCTTTCACCACCAGGAGAAAATTTAATTTCAGTTGGCATGATTACACCTTTGCTAGCCAGGTTAATGGTAAAAGCTGGACGGCCCTTTACTAAATTCCATGTCCTCAATGTCTTGTCTGATCCTATGCTTAGTGCTAATTTGTCTGAAGGATGAATAGTTATAGCAGTCACTGGTTGGCCTGAAATAAAATGTGAAAACTATAACAGGGTCACTTTGTTATAACTTATCTATACTAATATATAAAGAGGAAAGATTTGATTTTTTGTTTGCATTGAATAGGCTCCGAAACTACTGAACCAATTTAAAAAATTCTTTCACTGTTGAGAAGCTACGCTATCCCCGAGTAACATAGGCTATATTATATTTTCAAAAAAATTAGGGATTCTTAAAAAAACTCCAATAATGTAACCCAAGGTGTAAAAAAATAAGAAAACCGAAGCAAAGCGAGGGCGGTTACTCGTATACAATAAAACTATATAAATGTAAGTATAATAATTGTTCAACATAATATCATTGAATCAAAAAGCATAATTTACCTCCATGTGCTTTTTTCCAGATTTTTTCAATTTGCCAGTTTCCTGTCCTAGTAACAATAATTGATCCATCGTCACTGCCAGTCAGAAGGTGTGTTCCACCATGAGTGAAGGCTACGGTATTGATTGTGCCATCATGATTCATGAGTACAGTATGCTCCTTGCGAGTCTTCAAATCGATCACAACCACTTTGTCGTCTGTAGCACCGGAAGCCAAATATTTGCCTGCAATTGACACGCAACGTACAGAGGCAGTGTGAGATTGAGTGGCGAATGTTTGTTTCAATTTCATAACCTGAAAATTTATAGCCTTTTAATAACTTCTTACTAAAATACGCAATAAAATAACTACCTACTCAATTATGTATTACCTCATTATCAGGCCACAATGAATAGCCAAGCAAAAAGCCTTCGTAAGTTCCAATTACTATTTCATCCATTGTAATTACTATTTTCTTTCACAAATCAAAATCATTCATACCACCAGGCACCAAAAATAACCCATTGACTGAAATGAATGACTGACAGTGACAGACATGATAATCAGTGTGACCATCTCATTAATGGCAAATCTGCCACAGACGGCCAAAAATCTGCCACGCTTGACGCCAAAAATGCCAAAAATATGCCTTCATCGAAATGAAAAAAAAAACTCAACGAATCCAATGAAAGCTTGGTCAAATAAAAAAAAACAGAGGTAAGGTTATCTAAATTCCGGGACGACTGAAAATATGTACGAATGTTTGAAACAAAATGTGAAAAGTCCCCATTGATCTGCCATTTGCAAAAAAAAGTTCAAAGTTCGCAAATATGGGTTTTTTGCGTACAGAACAGAACAGAAATTTTAGCTCACGCAATCTTAATATACATATTATTATATAATTCACGTGTCACATTGTTTGCCCGCGATGGACTCCCTACTTAGCCGATTTTAATCAAATTTGCACAACGTGTGCAGTTTGATCAACTTGAAAGATAGGATAGCTTATATCTCCCTTAGGGCACACGGAAGGTTTTAATTAAAAAAAAAACTTTTGACAGAACGAAGTCTGTCCGGGCAGCTAGTTATCTATAAAAATGGTTCTTTCACTTTTTTATAATTTCTAGGTGTAAAATTTCATATGTAAAATTTCATGTAATTATGTGACGTCACATTAGGGGGGAGGCCTCACAAATGTGACCAGCTGTGACAAGGAAGGGGGGAGGGGTCAAAAAGTTATGAAATTAATGTGACGTAATATGACCACGGTGTGGTCGCAACCAGGGGCGGCTGTACTTGAAGTGCACTCGTGCGCCGAACTGCCAGATTTTAATGTTTAGAAAAATAAAACAAAAAAATGTTTAATAGTGTCTGATTAACGACCTATTCAATATTAACGAAATTATGATGAACCAATTTAAGCTCTTTGATAAAGTATTAAGACTCATTAACGCGAAAATCGCTGTAAAATGGTTCACGGTGCGCTAGCCAAAGCGCACGGCGAATGCTCATACAACTTCTATGAGATGCAACCAAAAACGCCTGGCGCGTGAGACAGAGCTAGTTCAATAGAAAATGTATGGCGAATTATGACCACTCTGGTGCGCCGCACCGAAAGCGAACCGAAGATTACCGAGAGCGGAACGAGGTTTGACGAAATTCGCGCGCGCTACGTCGCCGCGCGGCCGGCGGCCGGCGGCGTCGCCTAGCTAAAAGGAGTTGCGTTTGTTTACGTTCTGCAAGGATTTTCAGTATTATAATATTATAGTTACTGAATTGTGGGACATTGTGTGTGAGTAAATAGCTGTGAAAATGAGTATTAAACTTTAACATCGACTATTTTGAAAGCAATAATGAAAATTATTCAACAACAATTGGAATTATTTTTCAAACACTCATCTATTTGTTTTTCAAACACTCATTTTTAAGGACACTTTTGAGACGAATATAACGATACAAATCCATCCAACCGTTTAAGAGGTCTACGCGCGAAAACCATAACCGTTCTTTGGCAGTCGTTAAAAATAAAAATACGCTGATACAGTGCACCACCACTTCTAGGATCCACCAGCCGCCACTGGTCGCAACTATGGGTCTTTTGTGATTTTCAGCTAAACGGTAAGTTTTTATTGAAAATATATGAGACTGAGATCATGCAATCATCTATAAAATTGTCTTAGCACCTTTTTTAAGAAACGTTGGCCGTACCATTTAAACGTTACCGTTTCTGAGATATAACGCATAAGAAAATTGTTATTGTTGTTCTTGAATTTATGTTACCTTGCATGTCTTACTTGACCGGGCTAACAATAATTAATCAACAAAAATAATTAACAATTTCCATAAGCAAATCATTTTTATCTAATTATATTTAAAACCTAATATAATTACTATAAAAAAAGATAAATTCATTGAAAATTCAAATTAGGTTATGTGAATTTTCTTGGAATCCTTTAAATCAGCCAAAATTTCCTATTTTTGTAAATCGTCAGCATGATATGCCACATATAAAATTTAGCAGTGAAATCTGCCAAAATGGCAGAAACCTGCCACAAATGGTCACACTGATGATAATCATGACATGCACTGATGCCACTGATGGATATATTAATTACTCTATAATATCCATGGTCTTATCGGACAGATTTGTCAGTCTGTGGTAAAGACAAAGACATAGATAAAGTACAAAATAAAAAAAGTGACAGCGTCAAGTAATAAGCTAGAACTTACAAAATAGCTTCCAATTCCATTACTTGGTCAAATTTATATACTTTACCCAAATAAAGTGGATGGATTGATTTTTTATTAGTTGGTCCACTATTTTGTAACGGCTGGTTCGGACATACCATCATTCTGGTGAGTAGAATCAATGGTGTAAGTCTCGCATCATCCGCGAGGTGGTCGCTATCGATCTTTACGGCATTATTTGCTTTTGATTCGACGTAGGATTCCCAAAAGAGGACTTACCTGGACATCTACAAGATGGATTTGGCGGAGACTATGAAGAGCGTGTTGGCGAAGAGCGCAGGAGGCAGCGGCGGGGTGGCGAGCGGCTCGGGCTCGGCCGCCTCGCACGGCGCGGAGGGTTATGTGACGGAGAAACTGTACATGCTGCTGCAGCTGTACCTTCAGAACAAGGGCTGGAACCCTAGCATAGAACTGTTGCAGTGCTTCAGTGACCTCAAGGAGTCCTCTATGCTTCCCAGTTCTACTTACTTACAGTGAGTCTTCTGCTTTGTAAACAATTTGATGTCTAATAGGAATATTTTTATATTGGAATGTTTATTACTTTCTAATATGCATGAATCTATTAATAGCCTGTTTGTTATGCTTGAATTCAGTTAGATTTAAACAAATTTCCTGAAATTTTCAGAATGATGGCCTCAAGAGTGGGTTTGGATGCACAAGGTAGACTGATATTTCGTGAAAATGGCAAGATAATATTGCCATATGAACATTTTGCCAATGCTGTAATGTTGAAGCATATGAATGGACCACATGGATTGCATCTTGGGTTGGAAGCAACAGTGAGGGCGGTGAGTTAACATTATTTATTTCTTAGGAAAACTTACAGCTATTATAATATGTAAGGTTGAGTATAAAGGAAATAGTTTACCTGGCCCCCCTACACTTAATTGACCCTTTGACTCTACAGATTATAAACATTGGCCGGGCCAATAAAGCAAAGTACAATGATTAGCATGCTAATCATTATTTGGGTATGCCAATCTTTATACAACAAGGGCCAATCATTGTACTTTTGACCCCTTTTTTATGTTTATTGCATTAAAGTTGTTAATGAAATGAAATATGATTATAGTTATAATCAATTTCAATTGCTAGCTTTTCAAGGAACAATTTAGCAAAAAATGTTTCATAATTAAGAACCTTATTTTGTAACAAGAAATAATCAAAGTCGATGATCACCTTAAAGGGCCAATCATGTGGATGACATAATGCAGCTGCATCAGGCTGTTATATGATTTCATACAAATGCAGTGCGTCCGGCGTGTACATTGCGGATATTATGTTTGTTGCAAATAGTTACAATTTATAAGCTATATTATTTCAATAGATTTTATTGTATTTTGTTGTAGGTTGTAGAGTCGTACACAATAGGAAGGGATCAGTTTGGTATGGAAAAGGAATTTATTGTTGAAGTGGTGCAAAATTGTCCGAACCCAGCCTGTCGCTACTACAAGAACCAGTTGGAAATGACTCAGAAATCCATACAGCAGCATTTGGCACAACCTACATATATCCCAGGTAAAGGTGAATGATCATTTATGTTTTTTTTTTTACTTTAAGTTTATTTAATTTTTACACTTACCTACCATGAATGAGTGGAACAGCTAGCTTTGGTTGGTGTTGCCACCTGCTTAAGATGTGGAAGTCTTCAAGAAAAGAGTGAACATTTAAAAAAAGGAATTGTTTTTTAACTTTGAAGATTATCAACCGAGTTATGCAATAGCAGGTGCAATTGCTTTTGGGATGGGTAAATTCTTATGGCAAAATTTCTTAAGTGCTTGAGTGCTTTGGAGGACCGCTTTACAAATCTGCAGGGGAGCAGCGTGGTGGTGGAAATACTCGAGCATTTTGCGGCAACTTGGTGGTCTTAAAAGCCTCCGGTCGACCCGCGTCATACGGGCTGTAATTGAGGCCGCCGGAGTGTGTATTAAATATGATAATCAATGTGCACTGCAGTAGTCAATTTTTTGACGAAACTAATTTATTAAACAATATTACAGTGTCTTAATCATATTTTGTAATCTAAAAATGAGACAAAAATAAATAATAATTTAATGCCGGATCTCATATTTGTTTACTATTAATTATTGTTTTAAACTAATTTAAATAAATCTTTCAATCTTTTATTGTGTTAATTTTGTTTACCTACCACATAAGGCTTGTGTAATAAAATAGACTAAAAACTGTCTACCATAGGGTTGCCAACCTCAAATTTAAAAAACCAGGATTTGAAGTTGGGAAACCAGGACAATTCAGTTTGAAAACAAGACGCAGTAATAGAGTTGCAATAATTGCGAGCCGTGAGGCCGCCCATAACGTAAACATTTTAAAAGAGGCGCCCGAATTTTAAAATTTAAAAACCTAGGACGCTGTTTAAAAACTATTCAGGATGTCCCAGGACACTACAAAAACTAGGACATGTCCTAGGAAAACAGGACGGTTGGCAACTCTAGTCTACCACAATGTGTTATGTGATGTGGTGACGTGGTGGATGGTGTGTGATGTGGGTGGTGTGTGTGTGTCAGACGCGGGCAGCGGCAGCCTGTCGGACAGCGCGGCGGTGGAGCGGCTGCTGCGCGGCTCGGCGCTGCCGCAGGACTACCAGCTGCCGCTCGCGCCGCACCTCGCCGCTCTCAGTGAGTTGTTCAGTAAACGTCACTTTATTATTATTGTTTATGGAAATAGCTGGCGTACGAGCTGATGATACACGTTATGGTAAATGGCTGTCGTCACCCGTGAACTTCAGCGACACCAAAGATTGAGGATGCGTTGCTCGGAAAAAGAAAGCAAAGAAAACAATATACATAATATAGCTACTAAATATATTTGATCCAATTTGAATTTGAATAACAAAACACTGAGTGCTTGTTCACGTTGACTCGCGGGCGCGGTCACTAAATATCAAACATATGCCGTACTATCCAAGTGTTCACGTACGAAACGCACGTCAGTCTAAGTTGAGTGTGTTCACGTCGAACTAGCGGCGGAGCGCGCGATTCACTCGCGACGTCAGGTAAGTTCAACCACTTTGAACTTGTCGCTAGAAACGATAGCACATGAATTCATGAATTCATCATGTCCTCAGATTAAAGATTTGTTCTTTCATCTGAGATCATGTCGTTTAATACTGAAGAGTTCATTAGTGCTATCACAGAGACATAATAGTACTTATAATGTGATATTCAGGCTAGAACTCCGATTTGGTAGAGTAAACACAGGCAGATATGGAGGGTGAGTACCTAAATGAAACTTTAGGTATGAATTTTCGGTTAAAAATAAAAGATCGCCGTCCATCTTTTCAACCTCTGACAACACGTCACACTCGCGCAAACGCCTGGCGGCCAACGAGAACACGAGCTCGCCACGTCGACCGCGCGTCCAACGTCAACAAGCACTAACTTGATAATCATAATCAGTGACATTGAAAATTACTGCAACTTGTCTGTATTCATAATAATACCAAAGGTTACCAAAGTTTCCAAATGCGCACTTTGCCAATCACACTATTGCTTTATCCCCATAGTAAACAGATCCGAGCCCAGCGTAACACAGTCAAAGCTTGCACTAATAATCACTCAATCATTGCAGCGGGCCTAACAAACGACAAAGCGGACCGCAGAGCTCAGGAGAAGCTGTCCCAACACCAGCAGATGCTACTGCAGCACCAGAGCCGGTCCATGGGCCACCAGTCCCTGGACAAGTACAGCCACTCGCAGCAACGCTCCGGCTCCTCGCAGTCCAGCCTGGAGACCAAGTCCAAGCATCACTACAGCGACGAACACAAATTGACGGACTTTTTAAGGTACTGCTCTGGTTGTACTATTTAGTACTACAGTATAGTGATCACGATTGAGTAACCCTGAACGTAGATGAAATTGTTTATCCTCAAATTCGAATACATATAATTTTTTCATGTGAGTATTTTGTATATATTTACGATCCATGTGACAAAATATCCTGAGGGTAAGTGGCCACCATCCAAAAAGAGACAAATCCCACAGCCCGAACACGAAAAGTCGTTTGGCGGCTGACTGAAGAAATAGGGTGGTAGCGATCCAGCCAGGCTTCATATCATTTTATCACATCATACCTATTTCATATTGTATTAAATTCTTCGTGTGTACTCTCTACCCCAGGGCTAACCTAGAGAGCTTGGAGTCGCTATCGACCGGCGGCACGGGGCACGGAGAGCGGGCGGGCAGCGAGCGGGCGGGAGGCGCGGGGGGCGCGGCGGCGGGGGTGGCGGGGGCGGCGGCGGCGGGGGCGGCGGGCGCGGGGGGCGGACAGGAGCGCGTGGTGCGCGCGTTCGCCGAGCTGGCGCGCAACCTGCAGCGCATGCGGCCGTGCGTGCGCCCCGCCATGTGCAAGCCGTACGGGAAGCAGAGCGAGCAGTTACAGAAGAGTGAGTTGGGAATTTTATAAATCTGTATGAATTATGATTACTTAAAAATCTTAAGTTGGTTTGTGTACGCTTCAAAAACCAGCTCATCAAGTTCACCAATTGAGCTCCAATTTTGACACAATATACTATATGCTTCAAGGATGGTTTTTATAAATTTTTCGCGTCAGTAACTTATCTGCGACCAAAAATAGTTATTTTACAGTCAGCTGTGTACCAGTAGCGCCATGTACCGGAAGCGAAGGGGACACTGCAGTATAAATATAAAACATGTTGCAGTGCAACGTCTGCCGGGTCAGCTAGTTTTACATTAAAAATAACAGTCTTCGAGAAAACCTATAGCAAAATCGCCATATTTAAGGATTTAGAGTCAATTGGGGGCTTGGTAGCCAGTTCTTTTTTTCTCTCGCTTGAGCGACGGTGGCCAGTCACCATCAGGTATATGGTCAGATCGTTTGCGAGCAGCTACATAAAAGCTTAAGCTGGCAATATACGATCAAGTTTACATGTCAAGTTTGCAGCGGACTTGATGCGGCATCCAGTAAACTTGACGGTGTATGGCTATCTATATATGGAAGACCCATCATGCAAACTGGATCAAGTGCGCTGCAAATTTGACAAGTTTACTTGATCGTGTGGCCAGCTTTAGTGTGGTGGTGTTGTTGCAGTCCTGCTGGACACCATCCAGCTGGTGCAGTCGCTGCGCAGCTACCTGCCGCCGCCGCACATCCAGGTCACCTCGTGGAAGAACGACGACAAGCTGCGGTGAACACTATATTTATTTATTTATTTACACTTTATTATACCCTTAAAGCTAAGTGGTACAAAAAGTGGACTTAATACTATAAGCATTCTCTGCCAGGCGACCTTTGGTTTATACTATACTATTATACTATACACTTCTACATTACACTACACTATAATACTGTACTATACAATATTTTATTGTACACCAAAAATGTGAGGTGTCACTTGGGTCACACCACGTTAGACGAAGTTCCTTCACTATATCTATTATACTAATATTATAAAGAGGAAAGATTTGATTGTTTGTTTGCATTGAATAGGCTCCGAAACTACTGAACCGATTTCAAAAATTCTTTCACTGTTGGGAAGCTACACTTTCCCCGGGTGACATAGGCTATATTATATTTTTTTAAAAATTAGGGATCCTTAATAAAACTCCAATAATGTAACCCAAGGTGTAACAAAATAAGAAAAACGAAGCAAAGCGAGGGCGGTTACTCGTGTTGATTAAATGACACAATACCATGAATGACTACAATAACAAAACTATGAACTCCGTTAAAAAAATACTTATGTCACTGATATAGCTTTGCATAAAATTTCTGTTAAAAAAAAAAACAAATAATGGAAACAGAGATGGTCTGCGCCGTAGAAAGAGAAAGGTTCTATAAACTGGGCTGTGTCTTCTCTTTCTTTCTCCGTTTTTTGTCGACGTTATGGACAACATGCATGTTACTGTTCAGGCAAACCTCTTTGTTGTTTATGATGTCTCAGTACTAATTCATTACTACCTTGGTGTTTGAATTGTGAAAAAAAAATTTCCTGTTAATATAATAAAATTAATGTTTTAATTTAAATAGATGTTCATGAAAAAGCATTTTTAATACAGTTGCTCAAAAAGTGGCGTATTGCAGGGACGTATAGCGTTCGGGATGTATGTAGGTTATTAACATACTCGAGCTTTTTCTTATTTTATTTTATTTTATTTTATTTTATTTTATTTTATTTTATTTTATTTGGGAAACATACAATGTTGATAGTACAAAACTTAAAATTCATAATTTACAACACATAAATCAGTAAAGTTTCCGCTTATCAATAATACATTTAGGAGCAGTTAGAGAATTTTGAGTAGAAAATTTTGAAATAGAGAAAAAATAAAAATAATTAGATAAAAAAAAACTAAAAACAAGTATTTTATACAGGGTTAATCAATCGCCTGCAACGTCTGTTTCAATTTCCGCTTGTAAGCGCTGATTGGGCAGTTAAATATTTGCAAATCATGAAGATGTTCATTAAAGAATCTGCTAGAGCGGTGAGAGAAATTGTGCTTGACATAAGTTTTCGTCGTAAACGGAACGTGAAACAGCGACTTGCTGCGGGAATTGATACGAGGACATTTAAACATAATGTTACTTGTAATGTTACCAAGTAAAAAGGGCGAGTCAATGTAGTTATTAAGTATCTTATATAAAAACATTTGATCCTTTTCAATACGTCTGTGTTTTAGAGATGTGGTAGCTGGAGTAACTTTATATCTAAATTTGATATGCTTCAGGAATAGGTTTTGAATCCTTTCAAGTTTGATTTCTTTAGTTTTATATTGTGGGTTCCAAACTACTGATCCATATTCGAGTACAGATCGGACGTACGAGTTGAACAAAAGCGTGAGGGTCGAAATATTTTTAAAATCTCTGCTGACTCGAAGGATGAAACCAAGCATGCTATAAGCTTTGGAAATTATGTGGTTCAGGTGATAATTAAATGTTAATTTGTTATCTAAAAATATGCCTAGGTCCCTAACTTCAGTAACGCGTGTAATAGAGCAGTCATCAAATTTGTAATCAAACTCAACAGACTTCGCACTCCTGGAAAAAGTAATTACATTGCATTTTTTAATGTTTAGGTCTAAATAATTGTTGTTGCAATATGTTTTGAACTTGTTAAGATCTTTTTGTAATTACATGCAGTCTGAGTCTGATTTTACTTTCCTAAAAATTTTCATATCATCTGCGTATAGCAAGAAATTAGACTGATCAAAAACGGAGACAATGTCGTTTATAAATAAATTAAAAAATAGGGGAGCGAGATGCGATCCCTGGGGCAAGCCAGAGGTAACCGGGAGGAACGACGAACAAAACCCTTTAATTGCAACTGCTTGACTTCGTTCGCGTAGGTAAGACGTTATCCAGCGCAGTAGATCTCCATGTATACCTATCGCTTCCAGTTTACGTACCAAGACCGAATGCCTGACTTTGTCGAAAGCCTTTGAATAATCGGTGTAAATTACATCCATTTGATATCCTTTCTCCATTGCTTCCTTGACTTGGTGTACAAATTCGCAGACGTTGGTATCAGTGGACTTTTTGTTGATAAAACCATGTTGTTCATTAATAATTCCAGTTCTTAAACTAGGATAGATGTAATCATAAATAATTTTTTCAAAGAGTTTAGCAATTGTATTAAGTTTTGATATGGGTCTGTAATTAGTTATATGATGTTTGTCGCCACTTTTATATATTGGGGTTACGTATGATTTTTTCCATACCACAGGCATTTTGCCCGTTTTAAGAGACAAATTAAAAAGAATAGGTAACGGTAGAGCTATACTTTTATGACAGTTTCTTAGGAAAATAGGTGGTATCCCGTCAGGCCCGGATCCCTTATTTATGTCTAAATTTTTTAGGTATTTTTCCACAGTTGCGATAGAGATCCTCATAGAGCTAATAATCATTGTAGAGACAGAATTCGTATAAGGCTCCGTGCTTGCAGCAGTATTGTTATTAAGCGTTTCTCGAGGGTCTTGGTCTGCTTCAAAAACAGAATGAAAATATTTATTAAACAAGTCACAGATTTCTTCTGCTTGACTTGAGGAATTACCATCATATATCATCGTCTCAGGCATGACGGGGGATCCTTTTTTGGATTTTACGAACGACCAAATGAATTTACAATTGTGTTTAATATTTTTCTCCGCTTTTGCTATGTAGCTGTCATAACACGATTGCTGTACACGTTTTTCACGTTCACGCAATACTTGAAATGTGTCGTAGTCATTGTTATTGCCATATTTTTTCCATTTATTATGATATTTTAGTTTTTCCTTGGTGATTTTTATAAGTGCATTAGAATACCATATTGAAAAATGATTCGTGATAATCATCAATATAAATATTTGGACGGGATATGATTGATAATAATATCATTTATAATTTCATAGAAGGTTTTAGTGCATTGTTCTATATCTTTAGAGGATAATATTTTATACCAGTCTATTTCAGAAATGATTTTATTAATGACATCATAGTCTGCTAAGTGATATAGATGAACTAAACGGCTATTGGGTCTTATAGACCGTAAATGCGCTGCATGTGTAACTATTTCCAGAGCTGGATGATGATCGTCCTCTGGCACCATGGGATTTACACAGCGGTTAGTTTCACATATCAGTCCACTTATGACAAGATCGAGTTGTCTGTTAGACCCATTTGGTATGAAATTATACTGCTTAAAATCTGTAACGCAAAGGAAGTTGTATAATTGATTTATTTGTGAATCACTACTATTGTAATTAATTATTTGTATATTAGACATTCGTGACCATCTAGCACCCGGTATATTAAAATCACCAAGTATTATGTAAGCGTCGTCTGGTTCATTCAGATAAACATCCGTTGTAGTGTTAAAAAACTGGGTAAGATCATCAAGGTGACTTTTGTTTTGAGGAAAATACCCGCAAATTATATGTAGGCGTTCAGATTTCTTCCTATGAACAACTACTTCGATAACTTCAGCAGAAGCTTTTTCAAATGGAAAAACTGTCGAACTTTGAACTGCGAGCTCTCGACGAATGGCAATTAAAACACCACCGCCTAGATTATCTCCTCGAATATTATATTGCCGGTCCGATCTATAAACACTATACCGATTGTCAAATAATTCTAAGTCATAAATGCTAGGTAAAAGCCAAGTTTCTGTTAAGCAAATGACATCGTAACTAGTCAGTAAAAGATTTCGATAAAAGGTACTGGTCTTGGTACGTAGACCACGAACATTTTGGTAATAGATTAGTAGTTTACTAAGTGACGCCATTATTATGAATGAATAATATATAGCATAGATTTATCGACCCCTCACACAAACTCGTACAACTGTTATTATAAATTATCGAAAAGTTGCATTGCAAAATAATCCTAAATAACAAAAGTATACCTGGTAAATACAATTTCTTTACCTTTTCCGAACTCGTGCGTTCTCTTTCCCAACTGTCAAAATAATGTGTACTTAAAAAGAAAATACAAAAAAAAATCATAGAAGTTTTTATGATTCATGCAAATATTTCTAAAAAGAAGCTACTAATTTGTTTTAATATCAGATTAAATGATTTGAGTCAATGAGTTAGGTTAGGTTTCATTTCATTTCATCTCATTAAATTTCATTTTCATTTCATATCAATAAAAAAATGTACTGAAGACTTGGCTGTATGGGCATAGTTCCCTTTGCCTACCCAGAATGGGTGAAGAGAACAAAAATAATCTCTGCTTATATTCTTTTACGGTTGGCGCCATTTTCAAGTTTATTGTGTTTTTATTATTCTAATAAATTGCTTCATTTTTTCGCAACTGTATTAAAAATAGTTGTTCAGTACACGCGCAGAACCGTCATTGCAACTTGTTCCGACTGTCAACACTCACCTTCGGCTGCGCCTCGGCTCGGGTACACATTTGTCGGAACTCTTTGCAACGACAGGCTTTCCGCACTCGTAATGAAATATACTATTCCTTGCTTCCATTATGTCACACTTCCGCCTAGACAGTAAAATATTTCTCCCATTCCCCAATTTCTACCCAACCTTGTTATGCTATGTACACTGTGTAATTTATTGAAACAATATTTGCACCACCCAAAACCGTCATAGCTTATTGGCAAAGGTTATATGTTCCCAAAGGCCACTGTGAGCCCAACCGAAAACCAAAACAGCAACATGCTAATAGTATGTATGTTATTTCAGTTCAAACAACATGGAAGAGTTGGAGAGCCGCAAGATAGTGAGCGGCAACTAGCGCGCGCCGCGGCCACTCGCACGTCCACTGCGGTACTCGGTTGTTGCCCTGCCCCTGCTACTACTGCGATCACGTTGACGTTAATGTTAACTGTACCGCAGTGCGCCTGACTTAGGCCCGTAATATCAATAGCAGTTTAATCTATGATTCTGAGTTTAAACTGTCATTGTTGGTTCAATAAAGACAGTTTAAACTTAACTGCTTATAGATTAAACTGCTATTTATATTACGGGCCTTAGCGCGTTAGGCCGCAGATGTTGCTGGGATCACATTACATTACATCGTCATAAGAATAGCATCTTTAATTTACAATATGTCATTGTGTTACTTAAATGGTTATTGATGTTTTTTTCTGTTTAGATATTTTTCTGGTTCCAGAAAATACAAAACTATGGTAGCCAGTGTAATTGAAACACGGGGTAGTTTCTAGTTGTTGTGATTGGGTCATTGATGTAAACATTGAAAATTGCACAAATTTTAAAACATCTCTTTTTCTTTGATCAATTTTAATCATGATTTTTGATCATTGTGGATCCGGAAGGATTTTTTTAAATATTATTGATACACATCCGGACTATAAGCTCTCAGTAAGAATTAAGTAATATTATTTGACATTTTAAGAAAAATAGCTTTTCTCTTTTGGATCTGTTTTCATTTACATAGAAATGATGTAAATTTCGTAATTTTTCCTGCTTTATTTCTAGTAAAGCTTCTTGAGCAGTACTCTGTTAAAAATTTAAAAGTTCTTATTTAACAATCATATTGTTATGTTGCTCACCATGTTATCTCACTTTTATATTTACATGTAATTGTGAACTTCATTTAAATTATATATTGATTAAAATAATGTTAAAACCAGTGAAGCACATCTAAGGTATGAGATGTAATTGTACAGATAAAGCGTGACTGTTTGTAGAATTTCGATATTTCAATTTAAAAGTAATTATATTTAACAATGTTTTTGTAATATCATACAATGGTTTATAGCAGCTACTATAAGTGAAATTGACAGTGATTTGAAAGGAAATGTTAAATATTGATGTTTCGGTTGGACTTGTGAGTATCTGGCATGTGATTTGTAAGTGTCTCGTCAAGCCGCGTGAGGAGGAACTTTATCGTCCCAACTCAAAGACACTAAAGTTTACTTAAATCGCTCCTTAGTACACAATCACCATACAAATTCTGTACTAAGGAGCGATTTAAGTAACCGTTAGTGACTCTGAGTTGGGGCATAAGAGGTTATACTAAACACCTCTGTAATATAAGTACACTGATAGGTTTTGTACGTAAATAGTGTTTGGATACAGCGCCACTTTACTAGTTACTGCGTTGATAGTTCTCAGCCCTGTTGTCAAAATAACTATGAAATCAATTTTTTACACCATCGTGCATCGCTTTAACAATTACTCTACCATGAGTGGTCCTGGAAATGGAATTCTAAGGAGGGTTTTTACTCACAATTAAAGACAACACTACAATTTACGACTATGCAAACTCATGTCCCAGCATTCTTCTATTTAAAATATGTATATCTTATCCAGTGCATTTATATTACAGAGATCTAATATTTCTATTGTAAGTGTAGCGTGTTTGTTCGCTTTATTACGTACATTTTTGTATAATTGTACTCGTATTATTTTTTAAGGTTCATAGCACAAATTTGGTTTGAAGTATTTGAAGTGTACAGGGTGTTGCGAGAAACAGCGATGAGTTTACAGAAGAGAGGACGTTTGTTTGGTTAGATTTTTTTAGTTAGTTAACTACGTTTTGCAGGAATCTGTAGCTCGAGCACGAATATTTGCGAGAAAGTATTCGTATGGTTAACGTAAGCAATTTGTTTGGCATTTTTTTAAAAGCGCCCCCTATCGTACGTAAATGGTACTAAAATGCCATACAAATTTGACAAATTGCTTACGTTAACCATACGAATACTTTCTCGCAAATATTCGTGCTCGAGCTACTGTATAGGTTAGCTTGTTTCCATTTTCATTATACATAGATATGGCGACTACTGAAGATAACCGTTTATTTATCTATCATTTGTTTATTGTCCATTTATGCTTTTATTCTTATTGGCAATTGTTGAAGAACTGGAGTTTACATATCTGATCTGATTTACTTTTTTATGTTTTAGTTACTGTTACATACATTACTTGTATGCTTTCCTATTGCTTTTGCTGTTACGATGCTTTTAGATTTATTATGATACCTTTCTTTACGAATATAAATAGTTATATAATCTTGTAATTCGTCCTAGCTGTGCTAAGTTTTATCTCGATTTACTGTCGTAAGTGCATTATTTACACTGTGATAGGGTGTAACACAGATAGGTGTAGTGAGCGAAGTCTTGACATGGATTGGGATGTATCGAACATGATGTATTGTGATGTCCACTGTATGCTTCCCTTTAGAATAGAATACAGTTTCTAATTTTTTATATCTAAGCACCCTCGTGGTGGATGTTTTGATTCGTTTGTATTTAAAGTGACGAGTATTTTCGATACCCTATCGCGATGACGTGTTGATCGGAAGGGGTGCTTCCCAAATTGAAATAGGAACTGCGGTCGGCCGCATTCTTACTGAAATTATAATACTACTTCGTCGTAGAGTCTTGGATTATAAAATGTTATAATTCATTTCATAAAAAGTTTTGATACTAAAAGGAAGTGATTTGAAAATTTTAATAATCATGTCTCGTCTCGTAAGCGGTAGGGAGGTTAGTATCTTATTGAAGACTGCAAGTTTTTCATGACGTAGCGATATGCCTGTGAGTGTAAGGTGGTCGGTGTGGCGTGTGCGGGTACTCGTTTTATTTATCGAAATTAAAAAAAAATCAATCTACGATATTTATTTTTGTATTATCGGGGTGCTTATACAGAATGGATGTCGGTTTTTAGTTAATTTTGTAAGTATGGGTTATATTGGAACTATCATTACAGATATCCTACAGATGGATACAATGTTTATAATCATCACATTTTATTGGGATTAAGAGAGGATGGACTGTAGCAATTTTTCACTTTGTTTCATTTTTCCGTAGCATTTTAGTTGGTTAAGTACTTTTATATCTGTTATACATTTTATGATTGTATGGTTTATACATATGTTTATCTCGTACGCGGTAAGTCTGAGCGGATCTTCGAGTTTCTTACAACTGTTGCTATTTTCATCCAAAACATCCCTCGTGTGGAATAATGGTCTTCATAAGATTGTAAGTGCAATAATAAGGCAAAGCCTACTTTAAATTTAAAATTTTTGTATCTTAGTACTGTAATTCTAAATTATAAAATATTATATATGCGGCGTGTGGCGTGTGATGTATTAGGAATATAATATTGGTGGGGAATGGTCTGCGCTCGTGTGGGTCTGTGAGCAGCTTTTGTCGTTTTGTTCGTATGTTTGTATGTTTAGTTGAAGGTGATCGTCGCTGGGTCGTGTCGTGTCGCACTACGACTTGCATTTCTACGTTCGACTTATTTCCAAATATGTATGGAGGCTATTACTTTCTCATCAAAACTAAGCATACACTTATGCCCGTCTTCCACTGCGAGCGGAGCGGACTCCGCACGAACTCCGTTCGACTCGCAACAGTAGCTAGGTGAAACGGAATAAAATAATTTCGACCTTCCACTGAGAAAGAGTTAAACTGAAAATCGTCTGTTCCGTTCACTCGTTGGCGGTGGAAGCGCTTGAAATTTAGCAGTACGAGATTTCCGAGTCGAACGGAGTTCGTACGTTCCGCTCCTCTCGCGGGCGACGGAGTTACGTTGCTGTGACCGTCAAAATTACTCTCGAAAAAGTATTAATATTGTGCCCGAAGAATCTCTCTGTATTATGATTTTAAGCTTTCTAGTCAAAACTGATTCGAACCGTTGCAATTGGCAATTATTTGTGGACTAAATAGTTTTTTTACTTAAGTTTTGGATTTGAATGAAGTAAAACTTTAATAGTATCTATATCTAAATTTGATCTCAGCGAGGTTACTGTAATTATTGCTTATTGTCTGAATTATTCCTGATTTGAAAAATGTAGAAACAAAATCTTGTATTCCTTTCCTCTATACATTACTTCGATCGGGCGATTAAAAGCCCGCTTGTATTTATTATGACAATTTATTTTAAATTTTCCTTATACATTTACACCGAACTGTATTATTTTGGCAATTGGATCCTGTGATAAAATTATTCAAGATTTATTTCGGTCTGACGTTTGGTTTTATATTTTGTAGTGATTAATTTGAAATTTTTGTGTATTTGGCCTTGCCATGTAATTTATTTGCCGAAGTTTAAGTTATCTTTTCTTGGTAATAATATAGTGGAATGAAAGCAGTGCTTAGAATAAATAAATTGATAATAAATATTGCTTTTCTTTAATTTATCAACCCCGTTACTATTGTATAATCATCTCACATATTGAGGTCGTATCCGCCTCACTGGCCAACCGCATTGTTATTCTTCAAGAAAGCAAGTAATTTGTAACTGTCACAAACCTCGAATAATTAGAAGTTCGTGCAGGATTAAAAGCTAAGCTACCCACAGCTTGTATGGAATGATTTTTTATGGAAATAGCCGGCAAACGAGTGACGATCCACCTGATGGTAAGTGGCTATCGTCGCCCATGGATATCAGCAACACCAGAGGCATTGCCGGCCAAGAAAAAGAGAAGAAAAAGAAAGAATGATGGCGAAATGTTAAAATTCCTAAGAGAAAAATAATTCCTATCACTTATTTTACTTAGTTATTATAGGTATAAGAAACTTAACTATAAGCGCTTTGTGGAGTTTCCTTTACTCTTCTTTGCAAGTTTACTTTTGACTAATGAACGAATTCAAACACATCACGCTTTCTTATGAACTGATTGAAAAAACAAAACGACAATATTTGTTACGCCCATGATAGCTTTCTTTATCCGAACTCGTATAATTCCACGTAAACTTTTATGTTAAACTAGCTGACCCGGCAAACTTTGTATTGCCTACCAAATTAATGTTTTTTTATCTAAAATAAAAGTAGTCTAAGTTACTCCATGTTACATCAGCTATCTGCCAGTGAAAGTCCCGTTAAAATCGGTCCAGCCATTTCAGAGATTAGCCGGAACAAACAGACAGACAAAAATTGTAAAAAATGTTGTTTTGGTATATGTACCGTGTACACATCCAAATGCACTTAGTAAAAAACGGTTATTTTAATATTACAAACAGACACTCCAATTTATGTTTGTATAGATAATTCGGATGTAGTCCCTCAACTGGGAATTTCAAACGAGATTATAGCCAGGTTATAGATACTGGAGAAAAATATTGAAATAAAAAGTTTGGTTAAAAAGATACAATCAATTTAATAATGACACCGATGATAGATTAATAATACATTTAATATTAAAATGTGTAAGTTAGGAACTTAATTATGAAATGAACATGTTGACATAATTTACATTACTTTGTTTTATACATTAATATACAAACTGTTGGTTCTTATAATTTTTATAAATGACATCGAAATATACTAGGTTGGAAAATTATGATTACTACAGCCAGCAAATTAAAATAAATTAAGGACGAAGTTGACTTGATTTAATACCATAGTTAAAAAAGTGTCCCTTCAAATGGCAAAAGACCTTTAGTAATTAAACGCTTAACAACAATTTCGAAGCCACTCTAAACATAGAATATACTATTTATTTACATTAATTTCTATAAAGTAGTTTTTGTGCGTATATTTTGACAACATTCGTTTCGAACGTACGACAAGACGAATCCGATGCAACGAACCAAGCTTAACAGACTACTGTCAAATGTGACGTCATTAGCAAACTGCAGATACTCACAGAAAAAAGAGAGGTGTATGGTAAATAGGTATGTATTCAAGAATTCCTTCATTCCACACTCATTCATATAGTTATCTTTGTAAGCTAATGGCAATATAATATTTGAACATCTTAAAAACAGCAATACTTAGGAATTCTTAGAATAACACTAAAACTATTATTATACTTATAGGGTCAATATTTTTAGTGTTTGACATTTGACACTTATACACAGATAGACATTGATTTTATACACATTTAGATTTATGCTTGAAAAACACCACAAACCTTTGAATTACATCCTAAGAAGTAAGAATACAGTTACTGTCCTAGTTTATATTAAAAATCGATGTAAAACATCCAGGTATCTTATATACTTACAAAATATTTATATCGAACATACACGGACCTTAAAGAATTAATAATAAAAATACTTTTTTTGACGTCCGTGCGAACATAACACAACTTTTTGATTCACGCGATTGTTTCGATGCTTTTATTGCGTTTCTTGTTCTAATTAAAGAACTTCAGTTTATCTAAAATACGCACGCACATTGATGAAAACGTATTGCTATTGCATTTAATACAATAATAACAATTCATTATTGATGAGCTAAATTTGAAGAAATGAAAAATTAATTTCACGTTAGTGTCAGCCTCAGCATTAAAACAATTGGTTAACTATAAATACTAAGTACTATTTTATAGTTACGTTATGTTACGTTACGTTAGGTATTATTATATATATTATTTGCCTATTGAGCGAATACCGAAATCGATTTGGAGAATCGATTGTATTCGATTGGGCAGTTAGTATGAAAGGTTTCATCCTTGTCTACGCCACAGGCGTCACAGGGAATTGTATTGATGGACAGTACTATATATAGTGACTTCATTTGAAACCTACTTACGCATCACAATGATACTCGTCGAGTATTCGTTGTTATTATGGGTACACTAAAATATTATTATCTTTTATGCAGGAATGTTTATATAAAAATCTAACTAATTTAATAAATGCAAAAATTGTCGGACGTTTTGTTAGTAATATTAGAGACACACGTTAAGCTATTTGTTACATTATATCTGACAGGTGCATAACATGATGGCATGGATTTAAAGATGCCTTTAAAATTAGATGATTAGATGACACATAAAAATGTTCAAAATATTCTAGTAATAATAACTGATTTTACTTAACCAAATTGATGTAGTTAATAGTATCAGGCGTTACTTTACGGAAATCCATTGTTTGGTGCTGGTATGTATATGTTGGTAGGTATGTACATATATACTTTTAATTACTGTATTGCATGTTTCCATTGTGGGAGGGAGGGAGGCGCCACGCAAGTCTTAAAGTATATACCATCATACATGTTAACCACAGATTGTTGCAACATAGACTAATACTAACTTAATAACCAACTTGAATTAAAACGAATAAAGTTTCGGCCGTTATTAGTTTGAAGTTAAAAAGGATGTGTTCCTAATACACGATTACTTACCTCATCGTGGTGCATATTTTACAATGGGACGGGTACTCACGATATTTCATTTGGTCGTCGATATTTTGTCACAGTTGTAAAATATCATCCTGGTCATGGCCAAAATTAAAGGTCGCTGCATACGTAAAGTGGACGGGACGGGGACGGGACGTGGACGGGGAATAAATATACGTGCGCGCCCCGTTCCCGTCCCGTCCGTGCCTCCGTGGCGTATACGCTATCGTTTACATTTTCTATGAAATGATGTTTTCAAAACTTTAAGTCCGGTCCCATTCACGTTACGTATGCATCGACCTTAACTGGCGTGTTTTACCAGAAGCTGTTAAGTTTGGCTGTGACCATGTCGAAATATCGGCGTATAGTACCTATACTAGGTACATAACGGGAGTACGCGTATCCTAGTAAAATATGTACCCACCTAGCAGATTACAAACTATAAGTCAAGGATAGAGTATTTTCAAATTGGTAAGAGATGCTGTATGTAAAATTAAAAGATGTAAAAGATGCTGCCTTAAATTTCTAAACAAAAACAGAGTTGATAACAACAAGGCTGTAACGTATCTTACAGCTAAAATTCTCAATCCAAAGAACTTTTAACTAAAAACAAATTCAACAAGATTAACGCCCCAACTCAGAGTCACTAACGGTTACTTTAATCGCTCTTTACTAAAAAATCACCATAAAAATTCTGTACTTGAGCAGTGATTTAAGTAACCGTTAGTGACTGAGTTGGGGCGTAAGAGTTTCGACAGCAACATAATAATTTGTTCATTAGTACGTTCATAACTTATATTTCTACATATACGCTCCAACTCAGAGTCAGTAACGGTTACTTTAATCGCTCCTTAGTAAATAATCACCATACAAATTCTATGCTAAGGAGCGATTTAAGTAACCGTTAGTGACTCTGAGTTGGGGCGATAGTCCGTTAAGACGAGTCTTATTATTTGGTAAACAATCTTGGGACTAATTTTTATTAAAATATTTGTTAAAAATATAATTAATAGTAAACAGAAATTAGTTTTGGCATTCGATTATAATTTTATTTAACCTTGAACTCGAAGCACAGCGCGCGCTTATACGCTTAATGTAAGAAATCTGCTATTTGGTATGGATAATTATACATACATATTTATTCACTTATAAACTACAAATACATATAGTAAATATATGTAATAAAATCTTTTAACTAAGTATTTTTTTTAAGTCTACCCCATAGTGTAGGGTCTTGTTGAAAAACATATAAATATTATGTCTACAAAGACAATTCTTCGTTTCAGGAGCCCGTTTGCGAAATAATCGGCTAAAAGAATTCGTGGATAAGTGTCCCCCCCGCCAGCTAAATGGTAGGTGTTGGATGTGAACAAACAGATTACGACAAAAAGACCCTGTAAGATTGTTTACTAAATAAGATATATCTAAAAAGATAGACTATAGTATCTGTTGTCAATTTATTAAAGACTTTGTGGTACTGTAACGCTAACATTACTCTCGCTCACATTCCTCAACTGTCTCGCTTGGGTCTGAAGACATACACGGAGTCGTCGAGCCAGTAGTAGGCCTGCGAGAAGTCCCCCTCGCAGAGGTAGGGGGCGCGCGCCCAGGCCGCCAGCTCGAAGCCGATCTCCTTGCTCATGAACCGCACGAACGACGCCACTTGATCTTCGAACTTGGCGCCTTGGATCGGGAGACGCTCTTCTGGTTTGTGGTCTGCTGTCACTGGAATCAAAAATGTTTTTGTTAACCACCGACTCAAAAAGAAGGGTGTTATAAGTTTGATGTGTCTGTGTGTCTGTATGTGGGAACCACAGACATGTATACCTAGGTGGCAACATAACTTCTAAAAGAATGGACCAAACTTGATGCGGTTGTTTTTTGTTTGAAAGCTGACGTAATCGAAATGGTTCTTATCTGTGTTTAGCACAGACAAGGTATACATGGTCTGTGGTGTTTAGTGTTTAGTTTAAAAAAACATTGGACCGATTTTAAAATTCTTTCACCAATGAAATGCTCTATCCTTTCTGAGATTTAATTATAAAAAAAGTAGGAATCTACATAGTTATAAAATCGAAGTAAAGGTTAAGGTTACTAACTTCAACTAAACCTCACCTTCGACGTAAGGCTTGTAGGGCAGCACGAGCGCCAAGACCAGTACGCCGTCAGCAGCCAGCGCAGCCTTGGCCTGCAGCAGCATGCTGCGCGGCCGGCTGCAGCGGTCCAGCAGGTTCAGCATGCACACGCACGAGAACCGCTCGTCCCGCCACCACTCCTCCGTGTCTAGCAGTCTGCAGACGATACATTGCACGGTGTGTATGGATGTGGTGTTCACGACAACTGTATGCAGCAAGCAATGTATGTCAAATGTCACAAACAATTGTTATCATGCTCGCGGCCGGCTGCAGCGGTCCAGCAGGTTCAGCTGCACATGCACGAGAACCACTCGCCCCGCCACCACTCCTCCGTGTTTAGCAGTCTGCAGGCGATACATTGCATGGTGTGTATGGATATGGTGTTGACAACGAGTGTAGCTTAGGTATATAGCTGGCAATGTATTTCAAATATTATAATATGAGAAATCCTGTCATCTTATTGCTTTATGTTTGTTGATTGCAGTGTCTATTTAAGATCATGTGGAATTATGTTAGTTTGATAATAAAAAAGGGTATGCCTACTCCTTATTACTTACTTAAATCCCTTACTGCTAAGTGCCTTTCTCATGCTGGCCGATATTTCAGTCGCGTATCTGTCCGTGTAAAGGTGCGCGAAGCGGCGGCTGACCTCGCCATCCCCCGCTCCGACGTCGACCACCGCGCCCGCTACCGCTTGTGGCTTGTCCCCGCTCGCGTCCGCTCCCAGTGGGGCGTCCGCTCCCAGTGGGACGCCCGCTTTCGTCAGCAACGAGCGGGCGTGCGCCTCCGACAGCACAAACATCGAGCCTCGCCCGAGCCACCTGGAAATGTCATACTTTTAGTGAAACAATTTCAAAATTTTATTCTTGAACGCACCAGTCAGTTCCCTAAGCATTATTATGAATTCATAATAAACTGATTCGAAGGAAGGGTTAATATGTAGTTCGTGTCTGAAGGGGTAATTTCTTTATGATACATAATTTGCTGAAAGAACAGGGCGAAGGCATCGCTTCGCGAGCCGTCCTCCGATGCGCTATTACCTCCACGAGGCACGCTATTCCGTTGCAACTATTAATCTTATCTAAGTTAATTGTCGAAATAACAAAGTCTGCTCGACGCTGCTTCCAATTGAGCCGCGGCTTCCCCGAAGGCGGTCGCGGGCCGGTCGTCGGTCGTCGGTCGGCGGTCGTCGGTCGCGGATGTGAGCAACAATAGCGCAATTATCCACTACCGCGGTTCGTGTGGCCCGCAATTACCGAGGATAAAACACAAAGCGTGCTGCGGGCGAGCGTTCGGCGTTTAGCGTTCGAGTGCGGCAAATTGTGCGCCCGCGGCCACCCGGCCGACGTCTTCATCGCGCCCCGGGCAGCCGCGAAAGTGGATAATAAGTAGTAAATCCTGCACTCATTAGCTGAGAGCGAGCGTCGCACCGATCGATCCGAATCGTCTTCTAAAGGGATAATCGACGCGAGGCCCGAGCTCTGTTATTAGCCGTGGGACCATATATCACGCGCGGGATTACGGGCCCTGCCGGCCCTGGCGGCTCCGGCGCACCACCGCAATTACTGTGGCGCGAACGGCACTGCGCTCCGTCACAATACCCTATTAGGTGACCCAGCTACGTATCCGATATACGCTAGGAAGAGTCCAGATAGGACCGACAGTGCTACATCTCCGCGAGAGGCTTACGTTACTCATTCGCCTCCTACCACATGACATTATTATCCGGTTAGATCGTGGTGGCGATGCACCTATATGGCGAGATCCGTCCGAGTCGTTATCGTGCAAGTATCGCGCTGGCAGCTCGTTTGCGGCTCGTTTCGCCGGTGGCGGCGGCGGGGAGCTGCCGATTGATTGCTTTATTGTCCCGTTGGGCGACGCCGCCGACGCGCAATACATGATACATGAAGCTGCCGCGACCGCAGCTAATGAGAGCGGCCGCCACGTAATTGTCACCTGCTCGCTGCTCGCTGCTCGCCGGTCGCTAGTCGCGGTTGCCACCTGATCGCCATCGACCCGTCGCGCGTCGCCGCGTCTTCACGACGATCTAGCCACATGCAAAAGCTCAAACATGTGACGTAAGTTTCGCTGCAGTGTATACGTTCGAGATTGATTTACAAGATCAGACTATTAAGTAATGTGCAATGACCCATCCGACCGCCGCGCGCCGTTCCGTTAAGGCGAAGGCGCTGCGAGCGCTTCATGGAAATGGGATTTGTAAAATGTTGGAGTAGTTTTACAAAGGCGGAGGTGGCGCGTTCGGAATGTTAACTAAGTAGATGTAGCGCGGCCGCATCGACACGGCGGAACATAATCCGTCGAGTGTGTGTCGAATATTGCGGGTGCGAAGGGGTGACGCGTAAATCGAGTCGAGCGGTAGGTGGCTGGCGGGTATCGATGTCTATTTCAATAGAATGCGGTGGCTTGCAACAAGGAATCCGATGCGGTTATCGAGGACGGAGGTGAGAGATGTAGCGGCGGGCGGCGGCGGCGCGGGGCGCGTATCGCGATTGCATCGGAGAGCAAACAAGCGGGCGGGGTGTCGCCAGCGCTCAAATCATATTACACCCCCGCCCGCGCCCGCCGCCTCGCCCCCCGGCCGCCGCACGCGTCATTTGAGTGTACGTTTCTATGGCGACGGCCCGGGCCGTGCATGATATTAGTACGTGTGCGACTCATCTCCGGGCGTTTAAACTTAACGCGCCGCCCGCCGAGCGCGGGAAATTAAAACCGGCCCCGGACCGGAAGGCTCAAGGCCCGAGCGCCCGGCGGCCCGGCCCGACACCTCTGGGCCCCCTCCCCCTCCCCCGATATCATGCAAACATTAGCTTATGAATCCTCTTATCGTTCCATCGGTATTGGTTTCGATGTCATGCCCGGATGTAAATCACCGAGTATCCCGCAAATACGTACAGCTGTGTTGTACTGACTTACGTACCTAATAAATTAGTTTTGACAGCTATTTTTATGCCAATTTGGTTTTTATTATAGCTTTGATGTAAGCATTAGGTAAGTATTGAATTTACAATTATACCTATTTTTATTTTATTATTTATCTAATTTAATTAATTAATTAATAATTTATCTAATTTACAATTATACGTGTGTTGCTAAGTTCAAAAATACTCCGCATCAGCTGAATCTCAATTCAATAAATCAGTAATGCCTAGTGCAGAGTTCCCCAAACTTTTTTGTGTCGTAGACCCCTTGCCATGTTTTTCCGTGTTGGGTAGACCCCCTACTTACCTGATATTGATTTCCTGTAAATTTCTAACTGTAGTGAAGTTTAGTGTTAAAAACTTAAAGTAAAAACAGATGTTAATTTATACATTTATTAATTGAATTTAAATTAAAACTACTCAAAATAAAATTTTGTATCTGGTAAAATATACATAGCTTTAAATAAACATTTTTACAAGTTCAAAATGTATTGCGACCACAAAGCGAATACCAACATCCTACAACTTACACAATTTTATAAACATATTATAATATTTTTTTTACTTCATAGGTACTTTTATAAATAATGTATATGTTTTGATATTATAAGATAGTATGATGTAAGTAAATGGACCCCCATTTTCATTTCATGGACCCCCAAATTTTTTTTCGCTGACGTAGACCCCTTGCAGGTTGTCATAGACCCCTAGGGGTCGATATAGACCACTTTGGGAATCACTGGCCTAGTGTATCAAAAGTTGGTCTCCCGCACAGGGACGACTGAGTTAAGAGTCCTCTTTTCAAATTGGGCATTTCCTATTACAAATGGGTTATCACTTGCTTCAGTGGAAGAATACACCTTCATAAAAGCTGCACATGTTCTCTATAATTGTGTATAATGTGTGTGAACTCTACTAATCCGTCTACTTGTCCAGTATGTCCTATGAATCATGGACTATGACGTGTACAGCTCACGCTGGGAGAGTAGGTATACCCTGGTCACGGTAGGTACCCCGGTTAAGTAGTTCCATCGTTATGGGTCAGATACGATACTGAACTCTACCGATATTAAAATAGAATACCTAGTCGCGCACATACTTAATGCTTTAAGACTTATATGGTTTTCTCATGGATGTCATTGTCAGATCTCAATAAAATTTAAGTGGGACCACATCACAAGCACCAGCTTTCGATTAAAAAAAGAAACATCAAAATCGGTTCACCCAGTCGAAAGTTCTGAGGTAACAAACATAAAAAAATACAGTCGAATTGAGAACCTCCTCCTTTTTTTTGAAGTCGGTTAAAAATACTGAAGAAAATAACAAGGAATACTTTTTTAAATAATTTAACCAGGGTCTACGAGGTCACAAGCTAACGAAGGAGGTAATGTTTCTTAAATAGGTAAGTCATGCTTCAAAATCAATATAATTATGTAACTACAGTGAAATAGCAAAATAAACCTTTACAAATAAGGTATACACGAGAAATAAACATAAGTTGTGCACAGACATACAAGTTAATGCGTTATTTACAGCACACAGCGACGTGAGGAGGTTCAGGAGGTGCCTCGCTGCCTCGCTGCCTCGCTGCCTCCCCACGTATGTAGATACCTACACATTTGCTTTGCTCAAAGACATTGTCGCTTTCAGGCACCTCATTAGAGCGCGTCCCATGTGCCTACCCACCCCAACCCGCGTCTCCCCCGCTCACATACAAAGGAGAGCAATTCTTTTCCTCGCCTCGCAAACTTGGATGGATAATTACACTTAGGTAGCTCCGAACCCATTCCTCCTTAATGTCTTTCGGGCGCTATATGAATTATATAGAAGCAATTATCTTGGAAAGCTCTTTCAGTTTTGAGTTCAGTAAAGAGTTAGCGAGTGTACACTGTAGATAATAATATGACATTACGTGACGCTCGCGATGACGGCTATTATAGACAGTAAATAAGGCATTCGGGGCCATAAGATAGTGATTAGGGCACAATAAAATCAACTTGGATAAAATATAATCAAACTGTCACAAGAGCAGACTGTTACGTGTCATAACCTCGAGCGGTAGTGGCACTCGGGTTGCAATAAACTATAAAAAGTGGATAGTAAAATGATATAAACAATGAGAGCAGGGCTAAAACGTTTTAGTGTTAAGAGTGGGCTCATAAACCGTTGACACGCACCCGTAAAATATTAACGATAGCTACAAGAAAAATGACGACTATCAATGGAGGTACCGATTTTCGGTCGCGCTACAAATAATGGCGGGGCCGAATTTATACGCGGACCCGAATTGCCCCGATTGAATATTTTACCAGGCCACGAATGCGTCCGACGATATTTTTCTATTTCGCCGCCCATTTTTACTATCAATTGCTTAGTTTCCCCTTTAATATTATTCGTGCGACGTAGACAAAGAGCACGAAATAAACGCAAAACGAGTGACTTTTGATTTGAGCTGGATAAGCGATTCCCTTTTTTCCTGCTGCCCTAAGTGTTTTTTAAACGTAACATATCCATATTTCCCGATTTCTGGCAGTAAGGCCATTGTTTTTCAATTTAAGGTTGGTAATTTCGGACATTAGGATACTTAAAATAATGAAAGTAATTAATAATTATCAAAAAGCTTATCTATAAAATAAATAATCGAATAGTAGACAATGAGATATTAAAATATTCGTTTACGTACAAAAACAATTTATTGAAAATGTATTGTCGTGTTATAATTCATAAACAAATAGAACGTATTCGTGACCACGTCAACGAGTCAAGTCTACGAGCGTTGTTGTGACTCTACGGCTACGTCCATTGACATACGATATGAACCTCGCACTTCGTTTGAGATTCCATCTTCGTTACATCTTAACGAGCCTAATCGGAATAACGTAAAGGGATCGTGCTACATCAAACGACTATCTGACTTAGTATCGTCAAATTGAATCATGTAAATTGAAAACAGATATTCGATAGCGTTATACGGTCGAGTGACGCAGCCGCGGAATCTGTAATTTGATGAATGCCCTTCCTTCCGCCTCGGTCATTAGAAAACAATGCCTTCGCGATTTATCGCGGGCTCCCGCGTACCTGCTACCGAAGAAACCTATTCCGTTTTAGTGTTAGGGAACACAATAACCTTTAAAAGGTGTAAAGTCGTCGGAGGCGAAATTTAAAATAACTTCTCGGAGGCGGATGGTTTATTGCTTATTGAGTAGGTCCGAGGGAACGGGCGCTGAGGCATCGGAATCTCAGTCAATATCGGAATATAGGTATGTGGCGACATTGAAATTATCGCTCGGTGGGAGGCGCGCGTCGGTGCGGGCCGATGAGGCTGCGCGGACTAAAACAACATGAGAAACGTTTGAAACAATGAGCATTGTCGCATGTGTGCGGTGTGCGCGTGTTGCGGGCGCGCCGTCATTGGCCGGGGCGCGCTGGGCGGGGCGACAGCGGCGCGCACGCAAATAGCGCACCCGCACACAAATTAAAACAATAAAATGAAAGTAATAAAACAAAGTAAGCGCCGAAGAGTACCCGCTATCGAGCCTTAATGGCCGAGCGGAGGCGACGCCGGCTTCGATTTATTGAGTGAGCCGCTCTCACCCCGTCGCCGTCGCACTACGACGCGATCCTACCGATAATGCTTGCCACTTGTGATTTTGCTTCAAATAAAACAACTATTATAGTTTATAATATTGAATAAATATACCTACTATCAGAGATCAACACAATTTATTTGGCTGTAAGTAGGCATCTTAATGTTATCTCACACATATCTACTTACTCGATATATTATCAACTTTATGATTTGTAGTCGCAATCCAGTAGAATTATTGACTAAAAATTACACCCTAACCATAAGGAATACCTACATAAAATATATAAATATATTATGTTCCAATTAGCGCTAACAAGTACCTACCCAGATACTTCCAACAAGTTATAGGTACCTAATACAACAACAGTATCAATTACACGTAAATAAAAAAGCTAGTATAAAATCGGACAAAATCACTTCACATAAAAGGTTTAGAATTTGGGTTCGTTTTCTCGAAGGCTTTCAATGAGAGGCGAGTGACGTAACAAATCTACTCCCTAGTAAAAATAAACAACGAGTACCCAAACACAACTATCTCATTACTAGGTGAACAGTACTGTAGTGGTATTTGAATTAATAAATAAAATAAGATAAATAGTAATCGGGTAAAACGTAATTTCATTTCATAAAGTATCTTTTTTTCTATAGCTTTCGATTAAAACCTGTCAATACCTACGAATCTAAAAAATACTAATAGCGATAAATCTCTTAGGAATGTTACGTAGGTATTGCGTAGTAGCAAGTATAAATGCACTATTCGTGAATCGGTAAGTCGCAATGAAATTAGGTAAGTGAAAAACGGTTTTCCTCTCACTTTCCTAATGTAGAGTCCCATATTATAGGTAGGTATTTAGGAGCACCTACATTAATTAGAAAATATAATATAATAGGCATGATGACAAAAAATAAGAGCAGTAATTTCTATCTGAATAATTATAGCTCACTACTCACTAAATACTGAAAATGTGTACTTTGTGTAAGCAGAAGACGCTACAATTTCCTCTAGAAGGACACTGCATCAAACCCACTAATTGGTTGATTTGACCAACACATACACATGCTGATAGGTACCTACTTTGTCAAACTTCAAATAAAATCGAAACCTTTAAAACTGTCTAGCATGATTTCCTCACGATTTTACTTACACCTTACTTGTTGCAGTGATACAATATTCAATTATGACGCAGTCAAACATTGATTTTTTCCTTGCCGATGGTAAAGACAGGAAGAATCCGATAGATGTTGAATTTCAAACCTTTAGCCATTATTTCAGCAAGCAGCATATCATACTAGTAATAAGATAGCGAGCAAGCAAATCGCCTCAACACGTAATCTACCACAAATTGATGAATTTTTCAAAAGATATAAGTATTATTATGATTTATTCTAAATATTTATATATTGTTTGAAACAACCAATTTAAAGCTTGAAGGTCACGCTTTTCAATAATGTATAATTTTATAGTAAACGAGTAACCACCCTCGCTTTGCTTCAGTTTTCTTATTTTTTTACACCTTGGGTTACATTATTGGAGTTTTATTAAGGATCCCAATTTTTTTTTAAATATAATACAGCCTATGTTACTCGGGGATAGTGTGGCTTCCCAACAGTGAAAGAATTTTTTAAATCGGTTCAGTAGTTTAGGAGCCTATTCAATGCAAACAAAAAATCAAATCTTTCCTCTTTATATATTAGTATAGATTATTTGTATTTCGGAATAAAATACATTTGTATGCACGCTTACGCGTTGAGTCGATTTGCTTGCTTGCGAGTGTAGTTAAAATAATTTCTCTAGGCACTGAGAGAGCTCGGGAGCGGACAGACATAGCGGGAGATATAACGAATGCTGTCTCATTTGGTAATTTGTCGCATACAGACTGCGTTATATATCTGCACTATCAACTAACTAGCAAGAATACTGGACTTCAATTTGGCATAATATCATTAATGAAAAAGGTAAATCGTTGGTGAAGTGATGATTGGTGATTGATATATCTACGTAAAAGGCATAATTATGTGTTCTCAATAGGCTAGGACATAAATACAATTCTAGCACAAGCGTGGATTAGTATATTTTATAGTTATGAAGTTTGCCATTATTGCATTTATGTAGACCTCTGAGAAAAGCGTATTTTCCCACAACATTTCCCTTCACAGGAATTAATTTCTAATACGCCCGATTTTAATACAAAACCCTTATGCGGTCTAACTTTCGAAGCACAATTTTCCTACAAAAGAAGATTATTCCATGAATTTGAGTACAAAGCTTACTCCAATAATAGGCACATATGAGCTGCACAGAAATGCACAGGAAGAATAGGTGAGCTCGCGTTTTCCGAAGGCTTTCAATGAAAGTCAGGCTCCAGCGACGTAACGAATGTCGTCTCATTTACTAATGTGTCACACACAGGCGGCGTTGTTTCGCTAGCGGCCCGTCGGGGCAGCGGGGCAACGGGGACGGGACTGGGGACGGGACCGGGGAGGGGCGGGGGTTCGGTAACGTCTCCAGGTACTGCAACGTTAATTATGCTTGGAAAAGCTGCTTCAACGAAATGTTATGTAACGTACTTGCCATCATGAGACTACTTCGCACTTAGAGTGTGGCCTATTAACTATTTTCTCGATCTACATGATTGAAGCAGTCTACATACAGCTGAATCTGTTTCTGTTAAGTTGTTTTTTATAATATTTTTTACAATAAAGTATACAATCCTAAACCCATCTGTGTATGGTTACAAGTGTTATCAACCTAAAGTGTTATCAACCTAACCTAACCTAACGGTTTGGTTTGCAATAGAGTCCCCTGACTTGCGTACCAAATATTATGAATTTGCCATGTATTCATAATGTTTTTCACTTTATACCAGCTAATAATCTCCGGATAAGTTTACGTACAAAATGCGCTTGTACCAATAGCGCAAGTAATATATTTTAACGTCAATCTTTTGATAAAACACGATGTCTATTTCATTTACAAAGGATGAGAAGGAGCGTTTTTCTCAAAGAAGCGTCGTTTGCGAGTTAGCCAGCCAGAGTAAACATTCGACGTCAAAGCGTGATTGTGAAAAGGATCGTGATTATTACACTGCTTGTAGTTAGCGGAGGCTTCATTAGAGCGGGGTGTCGGGCGGCGCGGGGAGGGGACCTCGTCTCGGTGGGTGCATCGCCGCCTGCGCGCGCAAACAAATTAAAACGTAAGACGCGCCCTAATCAATAGCCGAGTACGCCGCGAACGCCGAATTAACTCGCCTGAATGAAAAAATGAACAAAATTATATTCGCGCGAGACCCCGGCCCTCCCTCGCCCGCCGAGGAAATTGCTTTTCTTTCAGCCGCGCACACACGACGCGACGCGAGCGAGAGGCGAGGCGCGAGAGGGTTACCTCCGAGCCTCCGAGCCTCCGACACACACAATATTATAATTTACGTTTCCTCGTATATCGCACTGTAAGTAGGCACTTTACCTGGGCGTTTCGCGCCCGCTCAGCCCACGGCTCTCGCTAAATCTGAGCTTTATACGTTCACTTGACGCGACGAGAGCGATATTAGTTTGGAGCCAACTCTTTTCCTACTACCGTATTTATTAACATTCAAGGAGGTGAGCGATACACGACGCTAACATTTCTGTTTGCAGCGCTATACCTTGTGCGTTTCTCGAATTACTTTACCATATTTTTAGTTTTAATATGTAACGTTAACGTTATTCACAAAGCAGCGACTACAGACCCTTTATAAGATCATAGCTTTATGATATACTTCTTAAGGGCAGCATACCCACAATGATCTATATCTTTCACGTGATTTATATGACTTTGAGATTCGTCAATGTTATATTTATTTCTATCCTAATAAGAAGTGATTTCGCTGGACATTCGATCACCTACATAAGTGTGAATACCTACCGCCTATGTGTATACAAGTGGCGACAGAGTGCGGCTAAGAAAACTCTCATTAATCGAAGGCGCTTGTCTAATCCGAGCTGGCTGGCCGCCCAATTAACGCGCTCCCGACATCTCCCGCCCAGCGCCGGCCAATGGCGGCCGCGCGGGGATTAATTAAGTAACTTCCCGTCAGCTCACCCCCTGCCCCTCGCCCACCCCCCGACCCTTGCACCTACCCCCGCACGTCCGCAGCCTCCGTGGACACGCCCGGAAAACTAACCACCTAATGAGGGGAGATGACCTCACGTGTCGTGTTTGTGTGCTTTGTCTGCGATGTGTATGTACAAACTATATCCGGCACATCCGGATCCATGTACGGGTATACCGGGTACGCGGTACAGCCTTTTGTGCGCTCGTTATGTATTATAAGTGATGCGGCAATGTTCCCGGTTAAATTTGCCACGAGGGTCCATTACGGCGAATCTAACTCGTAACGACTTTTCGAGTGGCAACGACCTAGTGGGTACGTATGTCGAAAGCGGCTGAAGTTACGTAATGAGGTTCGCGGGGCTCGGGATACGGAAATTGTTTCATTAGTTTACTGCTCCAAATTTGAATGTTGGAATTCATTTTGAATTATTTCGTGAAGAAGCCCCTTATTTAAAGATTCATCGAGTGTGGAAAATTACGTTTTGCGTCATACCTATGTTTCTAATAGAAAGTCGACACTGCAGTATGATCAACATTCCAACTTGCTAAGAAACATTAACATAGCATTGTTTATAGATACAAGGTCTTCATAGAATAAATTAAAAGTGCCAGCTTGGTTATGTACCAGGGTATAATAGTCTAACACAAAGGTCAATTAAACAAGGCCGAAGCGACGTGCACATGACAGATGGGAGTGACTGGTGCTATTGTTTGCGTCTGCAGGGCGTCACATGATGGAACGGAATCTTGTTTCCCACTGCACTACCGTTAATTTGTGTAATAGGTACGTTAGTGTAAGTAGCTCGATAATCTCGACTCTCGATACACACCTGATCTCAAGTCAACCTTCTCGTGGCGCATCAACGAAGTACCTACGTCCTGACAAGGCCATTCTAATGAAGACCGTGGGCTTTTTATCACCCAATCGAAAGGTACTTAGGTCAAGTTACGACATCACAAGCAACTGATCCTTATTGGAGCAGCGTGGTGGAATATGCTCTAGGCCACCTTAATAGGATAGACCTGTGGATAGACCCGTGCTCAGTATTGGGCCATTAAGGGGCTGAAGCCAAGCAACTACGCCGAGAACACACTATCTGGAACCTACATAATCAAGCTATTCGTCAAATGTCATAGACTATTTCCCGGGCGGAAACTGAACACTACATTTCGCTCTACAGGGTCAGTAACAACTGGTCCATGAAATCATTGAATAATCGTCCATCAGAAGTGTTTTAAAAAGTTAAAATCATTACTTTGTTACATAAAATTTTGTAAATACGACTAAACGTTCTCAGTGGTGAGCCGTCAGTCGGAAGTCCAAGAAGAGCGCACTCGGTAATGGCCTATTCACTCATTTCTTGAATACTTCCATGTCATAGGCTGAATACAAGCACAAGCTCAGACTTAACGATTCGACTAAACAAGAAATAAAACTACATAACCTGTACTGTACAGCATAAAGATAATTGCTAATACATTATATATTTGGTTTATGTAATCTGGTTTATGATTGGCATAAGTATTAAATTGATGTGGTCGTTCATAAATAAGTTAACAGCAATGAAACTTTTATGGGCTATATTCTTTATCTTGTTTTGAATTTCATCAGTGCCTCTGTAATGCCGGTTTTTATAGTGAGTCTTTTTCATTTAGAGCCATATTAGTTTGTGATTCAGTGTTTTGGCTCAGATGAAATACAATTTAATGTAAATTCGAATTCATAATATCGGAAATAACACTTAAAATGTGTAAAATTCCATGTAATGACTGGCTAACGAGCGTTCTCAATATTATATCTATCTAATATCTTCAAGTCTGTTGTCCAGCACCTGTCAAAGTCACAACATTATATTGTTCCTTGTTATACTTTACCTGCTACTTTACGCCAGAACCTTTTAATATATCGAGAATACGAAACAGGATTAAAATAGTAACTTATATTTCAGTACAGAATAAACGAAACTAAACCGTCAATGACCTGTTTCCGTAAGTAGTTTAAAAAAGCCCCAGCAGTGGTCCATAATGGAAGGCCCGGGATGCAGGGGTGCCAAAATAACTAATAGTTTTCGCGGGGGCGTGTTAGCATTTTTCTTCTGGTCGTGACGCGAGCGGGGGTGGGGGGAGGGGGAGGCGGGAGGCTTTCAGTGGCTGTACGGATCATTTATACTTCATCGACTTCCTTAATAACATGGCTACGAGTCCGGCTACAACACAAGTATTGTTTGCTTCGCTGGAAGCCTGAATGAACTCGCCGTTCTACATCACTGAAGGATTTAACCCACTTTGTATCGTAACAACCTTGTATCCGACACAATTGTAATGGAAATGTTATGTTGTATATACCTATACCTATAGTCTATGTTTATCTATAGAGCAGACATGGAGTGTGATAGATGCCGTGTTCAAATAGTATGAAAACATCGAAAACAGCTGCTGTGACGTCTTTCATACGTTCGATGACGTCACGCAAGGCTTTTAATCGGTAAGTACAATATAAAAATAATCTTTCATGAGTTTTATTTGCAAATTAGATTTTATTTTTAACATCTCGACTTGCCATCGATGCGTTCGCAAATAGGTAATATAAAGTAGAGCTTTGTACAAAGGCGTACCTATAAACTCCAGCCTTAGAATCGATTTGAAATGAAATGAAATGAAAATGAAATGAAATGAAAATGGAATGAAATGAAATGCATGCATTCGAGGGTAGCAATTACAGCACATAATAAAGAAATAAAATATAAGTAAGAAAAATAAATAAAAATAGAAGGTACCTGCTTAACAAAAAATATAATAACATCGAATATTAATTGGTAAAATATATGGGTGCCTGAGCTGCAGCGTGACCCCCGAACAGGCCCAAACTCAGCATAAGCCGAGCTGCACAACATAAGCCGTGAAAGCAACAGCGCTGATATTTCAGTCTGGTCCTTTCCATTTCTCCCATGAAGGAAGCTCGCTTTGCTGTAGTCTCCTCTCACAATGTGAGGAGTACAGGCCATAGTCTACCACGCTGGCCAAGTGAGGATTGATAGACTTCAAAACTCTCAGTTGTGCAGGGTTTCTCAAGATGCTTTCCTTCTACATTACTAGACTATAGTAGAATCCATAATACGATGGACAACTTTGACAATTAGTGTTGGTATCTATTGCAGAAAAATAAAATAAGGGGTAAGTGCAATGATATTATAATGTAAAAAAGAGGTAGATATGTCACTAGCGCTCCGACGATGAAGAGCGTAAGAACAGGCAATTGACCGTTCTGCTCGTAGTCGCTCTGTCAATACAAGACGATACGCACGCTTTTGTTGTTGTCAGAAGTGCTTGACATAATTATGACATACATCATTAAAATGCTTTCGTGTATTATACTGATGCGATTGATGTAGTGAAAAAAAGATAAATGTGTGTATGTGTTGCAGCTCTTTTCGGAACAGATTTCTTAGTTGATTTGTATGGGTATCTATACGTATCTTTATTTTTTAAATATCATTGGGTAAGTGTCGATATTTCAGTGTCGACGCTTGATTCACCAAGAAAGTGAGCGATAAAAAAACGTTTTGTTTAGGCGTGCGATGGAAATCTTTTAGTTACGTTGATAAAATAGTGTTAGCTTAATGTTTGTACTTTTTATCTAATTAAAATATCTTCCGTTTAATGATTCGATGCTGAAAATCAATAAAGGTATTTCATTTAAATAAAATTCAGTCACATTTTTAATAAGAAAAATGCATTAAGATAGAGTTAATTTGATTTTTACTGTCACGCAAAATATCAATAAGAACATTTTCATAATGTCGATAAGAACAGCAGTGTCTATGCTCTGGCAATATTTTTGCATTTGAGTTGTCAAAGTGGTCCGTCGAATTATGGATTCTGTTATATAACTTAAATATTAATTAGCTTAAATGAGCTTAATTAGTAGATTGTAGTCATTTGAATAATAATGTCTAAAGATACGCATAGTAAATTTTATTTATACACTGGATACTAATCCAACGCGACTCAAAATCTTATCACCTCAACACCCAGGATTGCTAGATATCACGCCTCCTTACCAAACGCCCGGAAAATCAACCCTTTCCCGTTTTAATTACCACGCCTAGTTTCAGCGGCGGGCTGCTATTGGCCGGGCGCGTCCCGCTCTAGCGCCCCCGGTTTTAATTGGTCGCTTGTAATTAACGCAGCGTAATCACCGAGGGGGCGCCGCGTTAATTTGAATTTTTAATTAACGCCGGCGCTTTCCTCGACGCTGATTGGTGCGTTAGTCACATAGACGTTGCCTATTGTCTTAAACGGCATGTTTTAAATAAGGAAATGCAGATGAGGCTTTGCCTTTGATTTATCGTTGTACATACACGATTTTGTCTTTTGATTTTATCAAATGTATCACATACCTATTTGCTTGCAGAAATTGCTAAGTATTTCAAATTATAATTTTCAGTCTTAGATAACTTCGGATACATTGAGTGCATTCAACATTCATAAGTTTTAAAGGATTCCTAATAGATTGTAAGTATATAAAGCATAGTAATCGCATTAGAAATGAGGAGATCCGTAGGCGAACAAAGGTAACCGACATAGCTCAAAGAATTAGTTGGCTGAAGTGGCAATGGACTGGCCACATAGTTCGAAGGACCGATAACAGTTGGGGAAGAAAGGTCCTCGAATGGCACTCACGTCTCGGAAAAAGGAGCATAGGACGCCCCCCGGCCAGGTGGACTGACGACCTGAAGAAGACAGCGGGCATTCGCTGGATTCAGAAGGCTCAGGACCGGTCAGAGTGGCGCAAGTTAAGGAAGGCCTATGTCCAGCAGTGGACCAACATAGGCTGATGGATGGATGGATGTGACAGCCACACACGTAGTTAAACGTATTTACCTATTTTTAATAATAATTTTCGTCATGAAACTCTATTTATTCGTAATAAACGATTCCACTCGCTCATGTTATCAAATAGTGTATAAATATTGACAAGGTGCGTAACCAATGTATTAACATACCATTAACATATGAACTATTGTAATGAATATATAAATATTTTGCCGCTTATTTCTGCGTAATACAAGGGAATAAAGTCCATCTGAGGATGAATAGTTATGACATTTCGAGGGTTATTCATAAATACCTTAAGTACACTCAAGGAGCTGAAACTTCTATACGTTTCGTCAGATTTATCTATCAACATGATTTATTTTATTTTATTTATTGAAACAGCTATAACGGTGAAAATTAAAAAAGGGGTATTATTGCCATAAGAAACTTTCGCTGACAGATAAAAGAATCAGGTAAGGCAAAATAAGTATAAATTGAAGGACACATGATTATTATTATTATTAGTATACAAAAAAACCGGGCAAGTGCGTGTCAGGCCATGCGCAATATACGGTTCCGAAGTAGTATTTAGCCGTATCGGGGTGGAGTATGAGTCAGCCGCCAAACGACTCATTGTGTTCCAGCTGGGTGCTTGAGATCCAGTTCTTTCTTTCTTTTTCTTCCCTCTTTCTTGGCCGGCAACGCATCAATGATACCTTTGGTGTTGCTGATGTCCATGGGCGACGATAGCCACTAACCATCAGGTGGATCGTCAGCTCGTTTGCCGGCTGTTTCCATAAAAAAAAGTAGGTAGTAAGTTTATCGACTATTACTCATTAACTACTTATGCTAACATAGCCGGAATAGTTTTCCTTGTAAATTCATCATAATTATAATAACCTTTTTTTGTAAATTTTCTGGCAGTGTCCCCCACACTTGACTAAGCAAAACTGGTACTTTAAAGCCGAATATTTCGCAAACGGGTCCGTGAATTGAAAAACGGTTTTTGCAGACCCAAAATATTTTTTAAAGAACTTTTCAACGATACCCCACATACGCGACGAAAAAAAATTCATCCCCATGTTACCTGTACGGGAGGTACCCTGAAAATTTTTTTTTCAATATTTTACAGTTTTAATAAATATGTATATTCATGTCAAATTACAGCTTTCTAGCTCTCAGGGTTAAGGCGCTTTGCTTCGAATAGACGGACAGACGGACGGAGGAACGGACGGACATTAGGAAACTATAAGGGTTCAAATTTTTCTTCGGAAAACTACTTACAAACATAACTAAGTTTTCAATATAATCAAAAATAAGTATCTTATAGCATAGAATAGATATACTTCATAGTAAACTTAGTTCTGTAGAACAATAGATGAAAATATTTTTGTTTTTAACCGACTTCAAAAACCTTTTTTTCTTCAATGAAGGAGGTTCTCAATTCGACTGTATTTTTTTTTTATGTTCGTTACCTCAGAACTTTGGACTGGGCGAAAAGATTTTGAGGATTCTTTTTTTAATCGAAAGCTGGTGGCTTGTCCTGAAGCAATGAAATGGAAACATGAAAATTGAAATAAATTAAATGCCTCACAAAAATTAATAGCAATAAATTCAGTCGCAGTGCTACATATAAGGCGTAGATTTTTTGGGTTAAAACAGGTAAACCTTGACTTCGTTTGGGAAGAGAGCTAGTAAGCTTGAGGATAATAATTATCTCTTTACGAGCTATTTTAGAGATTCACGTTTTTAATTTAAATATGTAGGGGAATGTGGGGTGACACCGGATAGTTAAGAAAAAAACACCACAAATTCGTTATAATGTTATATATTTAAAAAATCAACAACACTTCTCAAAGAACATAATGTAAGACATTACTTTGGCAAAAAAATATCCGAAATCAATAAAGATAAAAAGAAGTAGAAATTTATTTTAATAAAAAACATAAATCCGGATTCACCCCATACCTATGGGTAAAACCGGATACGCGTTTTTAGTCAACGGGGTGAATACGGATATTTTTTTTTATGCCTTAAGCAAGCAAACGAGCTGACGGGTCACCTGATGGTAAGTGATTACAGTCGCTCATGGATATTAGTAATACCGGGGGCGTCACCAATGCGTTGCCGGCTTCGAAGAATAACAATAGACCTGCTTCTTGAAGGACTCCATGTCAAAGCTTAGTGGGAACACCGATGCAGGAAGTTCGTTCCACAGTTTACACGTGCGTGGTAGAAAATTACATGAAAAGCGAACTGTGGACGAACGCCAAGTATTAAGGTGGTGTTGATGGAACCTGATACATCGTGATGCGTGGTGACGGAAATCAATCGCAGGTATTAAACCGAACAGTTCTTCAGAACATTCCCCGTTGTACAGACTGTAGAATACGCATAGGGAGCCTACGTCTCTCGTCAGCTCAAGTGATACTGAGGTAAAGTAAAGGTTTAAGATTTTAAGTAAATAAGCAGACATAACCTATTCAATGATTGGGGGTGACACCGGATATCCGATATCACCCCGTCCGGTCGTACCCCACAGGTGCCACTTTTAAAATACTACTTGCAAAATTTTTATTCTTAGACTCACAACAACAATGAATGCTGTTTTTTTAGCTTAAATAACCAAAATATTATGAAAAGAATGTTACATTATGATTGTACATGGCCAAAACAAATGATAATACGTCAAAAATTACAAAATATTAGATAACTTACCAATTTTTTCTATTTTGTGGAGTACAAGCACGTGATGAAATTCTATCCTGTCCGCCTTTTGCAAGCAAACTGCCCGAGTGTTCCCAAATAACGTTTGACTATTTAGAACGAGATAGCTATATGCCTACTAGTAAAATAGCAACTATCTGTTTTCACCCCCTGTCCGGTTTCCCCCCACATTCCCCTACCTACACTACCCTATGCCTAATAAGTGTTACAAAGGCAAAGTAAAGAAGAAAGAAAGAGCTAAGAAAGAAACACGAAGAAACCCGAAGTTTGCCGAGAATCATCAATTTATCCTTTATAATTTTTTTTGTGTCATACAGATTCAAAGTTACGGCATTCAGATCTATTCATCGACTATTGCATACGAAACTGCATGGTATCCTTGAAAGATACAAGGTAACAGACAAGATCGACGTCATCTCTTCCGATCGTGACTTTTAAGCACATAGCCATTCATTATCGAGCCGGGTGTAGGTGCAATGCATCCGGATAGAACGTGCACCGCATGCCGGTATCGCCGGTTGCTGCAAGGATCGGAGGCCGTTAAGGAGGTGTTTACTGTTTATGCGCCCGCGCACCACCGGCGCGCCGCTGACGTTGAGTGACGCGCCCGGCCGCGCAGACCACCTTAATAAGGTAAATGAGATGCAGCCTGCACTGCCTGCCCGTGCGCATCGTTTCGTGTGCTAAATTAGTATCGACCCCGTCCCGACTGGCTCGGCGCTCGGCTAACAAACGCCTTGTTACCCTAAACGAGCCGTATTGCCAATGAGCTGCCGAACGGTGGTGTTCGGTAACTGTATCTCCAGGGATCGTGATTTACGATATAGGAGGACGATAAAGTAATGCCCAGTAAAGAGGTATCGGTGTCTTTGTAACGTTTCGCTGTGTGGTAACACTCGTTCAATTTACATCGGCTAGCTTATTTAGTTCATACTTATACACTCAGATGAAAGAATAAAGGCTTATAGATACATTATAATTCTTCAATGACCCTAAATATTAACCTTCGTGAACCAAAATATTAAACCGTGGCAAATAAATTAAACCTAGAAATCTATCGTTCAATAAATGCCTACCCCCTGACTCTCACTCAAAGAATTTTAAATTAGAAATGAATCCAGTGAAGCATACATAATAATATTACAGTGCGTGAACATAGCTGAAAGAACAACTTCATCAACGAGTTTGTCAGAGTTCGGTCAGCTCGGTAATAAGAACTTTCCCGAAAGGACTTATCGAAGTTATTTTAGCTGACAAAAACCTCAAGATAATTTTTTATCCAATTAAGAGAAGGTGGTTTTTGCTGGGCTTTATTAGTTTTTAGTTGGGAGTAGTTTTTGCCCGGGGCACGGGTCAGGCGCAGAGACAAAGAGCGGCGTGGGTCCGAGTGTACGTCGTGCTGCCCGCTCGGTTCCGCGTGCCTCAACCCATTCAGCGCTAATCGCTTCATTCACCGGCGAGCGAGCGCTTTTTCCCCTGCACTCGATCGGTCATGCATTCCGATTCCGAGTGCAGCCCGTTGCTCGAGCGACTGTCATTGCCCGATATCGCTCGATGTGGCAAATTAACGCGTCCGACGCTCAAGGCATTCCGTACATGCTCTACGCGTTTGTCTGGTAATGATCTTGAACTAAACTTGTAAACGTTGTATAAGAAATGTATCAGCGAAATGAACATTTTTGTGACCTCAATGTGAAAGTGCTCAATCAAATCAAGAATCAAGATATTCAAATAATAAAAATAAATGTCTGCGGTTCAGAAAATCACAATTGTAACAGCTAATACCAGTCGTAACCGGATTGGTATAGATATAAGTTCAATGCTAATGATTGATTAACATGAGCTAAAGTGAGGTCAAAGACATGAATGGGTGTTCCACAATGCGTGTCAAAAAGCAAGTGTAGCGGATTATGATTGTTATGAGTAAACGTCGCGATTAAATCACCACCAGGGCGATAGAGTCGGAGTTTGTTCATAATATGGAAAAATATAATGTGTCATTTAGAAACAACTTTTTATTACATTATGCCATCGAAATAATGATAATAATGATTTAGGTGGATGTATTTTCAACTACTAATTTGTAGAAACAAAGAAAAAAATAATAGTTCACCGGAAAAGAATCCACCTTTTTGTTGTCTAATGATTTTTTTGAGGTTGTCCGTTTATCAGTCTTTCAGCGGATTTCATGCTTTATGTTCAAGGACTCTGAAGATAAGGATAGAAAAGAAACTTTTGACATTAATTTGTTTTGTCTTCTACGAGAAAGTACCTTTATTAATTTTGTTACCTAACCTGAACCATCTTAAAGAATATTAAAACTTTTCATACTTCAAAAGATTTGAAACGACAGTTTTCATAAAAACAAAATAATAATAAGTAAGATTGCTCATTTCTCATTCAAGAAAGCTTGCCACGTGCCAAGCCTACACTGTAGAACGTCAAAAGAATAAAAGTTATGATGAAAGCACAGTTCACTGTTAGACTTTGTTCACAATGTAGGAACTTACTAGATACGCTCTATTCGACGATTTAAGGTGTACTTTATTAATAGAATATAATTTCACACATTGAAGATTGAAGATTGACTGAAGTGAAGACTGCATAAGCTTTTCTAAGTTAGTGTACTTTATCATTTAAGATTACATTGCCATTGTAAAGTAGTAAATTATCTTAAGTAAATGAGTACTGTCACTTCAGTTAAACGGGAGTCATTTACTCACGCTCACAAGAAGGGACAACTTTTGTCAAGTGTAAAACTTGATAAAAGAAACAAATAATAAATACTTATATTTATTTATTTCTAATAGTTATGTTACCTAACCCGTACCGAAGTGCCAGATGCGTTTAAGACATGGAGCGTCTGAATCATCTATTTTAAGTAATATGTACAAAAATCAACTTGAACGAGTATAAATTAGTAGTATTAAATATTTAGTATAAATAGTTATTTTTACTGATATAGATAGATAGTAACTTAATTTTGATTATTACCATTTTAATTATCATTTGCGTTAAAAGTTTTTACATGCAAATTTTAACGAACGCGTTGCTAATCTTTCTATTGAGTTATTCCATCTTCTTCTCAACGCTTGTTTTTACTTAATATAAAAAGGCTGCACCTTTACAAGTCGAACGGGGCTAGCGAGTACCCGCTAAGCTACCGTGAAATAAGAACCGGCCAACAATGAGCCACCACTGTTACGTATGCCTCTTAAATAATAGCTTGTATTATCTCCCTGTCACTGCTAAGATAATTTTGGATTTCAAAACATTCAATTATCAAAATGAACGCAGCAAGTGCAGCAACCAATCACTGCTCCAAATCTACCGATAAACATTTTGTTTGTGCATCATCATAATTAACACTTTTCAGACTTTAGAGGCATGTACTAAATGTTAGTATTCGATCGAAGCAAGATTTGTCTATGAATAAGTATGTCCTCGTCATTGCTCTAGATACTAGATCTTACTGAGCTAAGTTTCATATGCGTTTGGAATGTCAGAAAGGTAGGTGCATCTTAGTTGCAGGCTGCAGCAAGCACCAGGCGAGCAGCAGTCACGTGGTGGCGTGATTAGCGCACGGCCGCAATGCGCAGGCGCAGGTCACTCGCTCCCTGTGTAACCCAACCCGCGCGCACTAACACGACCGCGCCATAACATAATTAAAAATGATTTAAGGCATTCGCTTCGGCTGCTTTGTTTCGCGCATTATGTTTCACTTGTTCGCGTCGCCGTCCGCTGTGAACCTCCATTTTTAACGCGCCCGCTCTTAATTCTGTCACAGTTTTTATAACCCTTTTGTATTTATTAATTCCCTTTCGGCTCCGGTAGCTCTACGGTTCTCGGAAGGTGATTCTGACGCGACATTTCTTTGTGTCGCGCCGTGTCCCTGCGTTAATGAAGCGTCCTATTTCGGCGCCGGTTTCCTAATATTAGTCCAAGTAATTAATTTAGATCCTATTCAAACCAAAATGAGCTAAAAATCGAATTCACTGGAATAGCTCGGACACAATGAGACAGAAATAAATTTGACATAATGAAGTTTCCCTTGATTATGTAAAAAACAACGACACAATTCTGGTTTAATAAAAAATAAGTATTTTATCTACAAGTAATCTCGATTCCATGCCTTATACAGCAGGAGTGTTAAGGAGGTAATAAAATTTTAATACAATTTTGGTGAACAATGGCAGTACTCGGGCAGCAGGTTTGGCCATTTAAATGAGTATTAAAAGATTAATTCCAGCTTGTTGAGTGTTGACGCGTCCTGACCGGCTCTCGGATTTCGGATGGCAACACATTGGGCGGCCGTGTTCTCATCGTCTAAAAATGTAATTGTAACTATTATAATCTCCACCAATCCGCACTGGAGCAGCGTGGTGGAGTATGCTCTAGGCCTCCTCAAGAGGAGAGACCCGTACTCAGTATAGTGGGCCGTTAATGGGTTAAAGCCAACTATTATAATTATACTGTCGAGTTTTCTGACTTCAATATATACATTGACACCCTTATGTAATATTATAGAGAAGGTCTTTTTGGGGTGACTGATTCATTAACGCAGAGTCAAAGCTACTGAAGCTAGAACTAATATTAGACAATAGGTTCCTTTGATGGCCTATAAACGCGTGGCTAACTAAGGATTTTGATTAAGTCTACTTGTAAGTTTGCACTTAAGACTAAAATAAAGATACATGTTTATCAGCATTTGTCAAAGTTGAAACTGTAGAAGAAGCATATGGGTACGTGGTTTTTTTATCCAGAGAAGTAAAATGCGAACGAAGCCTTGGCTTGGGTAGGTACCTACTCATACTTATGTACGATAACATTATGGGCTAGTTTTGACTGGAGATACTCAATGGCTTATTATTTAATTATTTAATCATTATATTAAGAGTTAGTGGACGACACCTGCACGAACCAGGCTACAAATTAAAGCAATGCTCCATTAAAAATATAGACTAAAGTGATGATGTTCGATAAATGTAAGAATAAGGATACTTGTCGATTGAAGCCGTTATTTATGCCATAGCTATTTTAGATTGATCTCCGCCATTAAAAAGTTAAACGTGATATTATAAATAAATATCTGGATTCGCCTCCTCACCAGGCGAATTTGAATATTCTGGTAAATTTATATAGATAAACTAATATTTCTGATATAACCTATTGCAGTTGCATAACTCCTTGTGTTCTTGTGGTCAGCTGATTTTAGAATGAAACACTGTATCGCAACAATCTCTTTTGTTATGCCGGGCTACCTACTGTTTTTGCATCTCTTACTTATTTTTGCATTACGATTTGTATTTTAAGAGTCGGGGTAGAGTAACTTTTTCATCGTTTTTATGCCAAAATTTTTCATGAATGGAATGCAACTCTCAGTCCGATCATTGATGGCTCACAATTTAATTATTCCGTGGTCTTACACGTATGTAATATAATAATATAATAACTTATACCTGGTTAATGAGAAGCCCATAAAAACTACACGCGAAAAAGTGTAAAACGGGCGTACCCTGTAGAATGTATCGATCGAGCTGACAGATCGCCAACAAAGCGGGTATTATTTATCGCTCGCGAATGCATCACGGTTCCGAGTTAGCCTGGTAGCTGGTAGCTGGCAGCGCAATGAGTCGGCGCAGCGAGCTCCATCTCTGTTAATTAGTTTTTTGTGTCGGCCGGCGGGCGGCGGGCGGGGCGGGCGACGCCATCAAATTACGATGAGTCGGACTTTCAGCTACCGGCGCCGAACTGATAATAATTATACACTCGTTACAACCGTGCTGCGTCCGCGCACTCCGCACCGACAGCGACAGCCGAGCTCTCGCCGACGTAACGTGACGAGACCGCTCTCTAATGAACAAGGAAAATTGTTTTGACAAAGCACCGATGTGCAACTCAAGTAGCTCGGTCCGAGCCATTGAACTCGGCCCGCGACAAAAACTAAAGATAATAAAAGTGTAAACAACGCTCTGTTGAATTTTACAGACGGAAAAATAAAACTATCTATCGATAGTCGATGAGCGAACTAATCTAATACACTCGTCGGGTTTTTTTTCTAATGGTTGGGAAGTACGAGCGGTAGAAGAGAGCGCACGCGCGGCGGAGTGTCGACAATAAATTCCATCGATAAAATCGGCGACGTCGACGGCGCGCCCGGTAATTTCTTAACGACAGCGTAACCCGGTGGCGACGCGTGCGCGTACGCATTTTATTTCTCTCGAACCGAGAGCCCGACTCGGAAATAATCGTCATCCACTCAAGATAGATCGTAATCAATCGACTATTAAGGTGATCTTAATGTAACTTTTTGGGCAATGACTTTAGACTTAAAGATCGAATCTCGAAGCATCATCGGCTCCGCGCTACATGTGTCGTTGCTCTTATCGAGAGCGTTATTAGTGACCTCTCAACGAGATTGAGATATCAACGAAATTTCGTACTTAATCTCAGGGTCTTGGAATTTCTTTTTGTTTTACGAAACTGGAACGTGGTCGTGTTAATAGCCGTTGTGTTACCTGACAACGTAAGTCCACCTAGGACGTTTTAAAGAGTAACTCAATATTGACACATACATACGAGTAGAAGTGGAAGTTAAATTAGTAGAGGCGAGCGCCGGCGGAATTGTGTTTTTAACTGATTATTATTAGAGGATGAGGCGTGGCGACTACTGGCCTTATTGTTGCTTCTATTGACGCTGTTCGAATGAGCTTCCTACTAATTACCGCCCCGTCCATCCTTTGATGGCTGAATAGGGTTGACACCCGGACTCTCCCAGTTCATTTCCAAATATCCTCTTTACGTATAATGAGCGAAGTAGAATAATATCAGCTAACAGTTTTTTTACGCGTCTGACATTACCTATTTAGAATGAAGTTAATATCATTAGTATCAAATGTTAGATAAAATTATAGACATTAGAGTAACTATGAAACACCGAGCGCGTTAGAATCCAGCGACGCGCATGAAATATGCTAATTTATTGGATAATGTATCGTGATTAGGTTTTGATTAATGACCGCGGCAACACTATCACTGCCATATTGATCACTTACGTTTTTGTTAAATATAATGTAAATCTGAATGGAGCTCCAATGAGCTAAGCGCTCGGCCCACTGTGACTGGAGTGGATTTAGGCTGCGTATCGTAATTGCCACGTCATTTATCACTGTCAGATTGCACGAGTACGACATTCTCATTAAAATACTTTGTTTTATTTAGAAGTTAATTGGTTTTAATGCGACAACCCTAGCACGGCCATGCGCGAGCGCGGTAGCTATACACGCTATAGTACGTGGAGTTATGTTACGTTATCTTTAATTAAAAATTCGTAGAGGCCATCTCTAGATTAGTGCGGGCGGTCACAAAAAGGGTTACGGGGGATCAGACGAAACACCTTCTTGATTCGTCACGAATCACAACCTTCTTTTTGAGAGACCCCTTTGTTATATTTAACTGAATTTGCTGCTCATAAAAACGGGCTAATTAAGAAATGTTCGGACCTCCGTTAAAAGTTTTAGCGTTCTTTTGCCTGGATCTCGATCTCACCTCTCGAATTTTATCTCATTTCAAAATATTTCATTAGCCGATTCCCGAGAATTAAAGTAGCACTGTCGTTTCTTTTGTTGTTCGTTAGCTATTTTTTTCTGAACATCACTTATTGTAAACTGACTATTCGTAATAGTAAAACGAAGACATAACTGCAACTGTTCAGTTGTTAACAACTATGCAGCGGAGTTTTTATTTCTACCAAATGCAAGTAGGATGAACGGAATAATGCTAAAAACTGGAATTTTGAGAAGTATCCAAGTAATTTATTTTGATAAATGTTATCAAAGAAACGTTCGATTTGATTGATTGTTGAACAAAAAAGCAGACAAGACAATCATTTACTTTTTAACATGAAGTTCTCAGTTCATTTGATTTCAAATGTAAAATGTATTGCAATGTAACCGTTATGTATTTTTACTTTTTACATCACACTCTATTCATCGAAATGAATTTAGAAACAGTCCATCTTAAGGCTAGACAGGTATTATTTTATACATATGTATATGTACTAATACCTGTCTATAGATTTAAATGTATGTACATAAGTAGTAGACTTACAATTGTTGTTAGATTAAGTTCTTTAGGTTTTTCATTGATAGTTATTTATTAATTTACTGTATACTTCTGGACTATATTATGTAGAACAAAGGCTTAATGCTATATATTTTCTGCCACCACTCTCCAGTCGGTAAGGAGACATAAAGTAAGAGTTGAAAATCAAAGATATTAAAAGAAAAAAATAAGAAACAAACTCGCATTCACCTTTAGGTCTGATTTTCTAAAATTAAAATCGATTAAGTTTCCAAATTTTTCATTTGGGAGGTTACAAGATGCCAGCATTAACACTAAAATTCCATGTTGTATTTTTTTTTAGTTTTTAAACGGACAAGACGTCGTTTTAACACGAATATCTATGATCACATATTTGTGTTAATATTGTCCACATGGCATAATACACCAGGTGGACTGTCTATTTACTTTTATAAAAAAAAACCTCTCAGTGTGCATTACAACAGGATTGTGCGGTATCGTTGTCCCGGCCTACCGGGTACAAGTCGACATAATTGCGTCGCGATATAATGTGCGGTGTGGCGGAATGTGGCACTCTCCGTGTCAACGAGCCGCGCCACCACGCCACCGCATCTAGTGTGCGGCAGACATCGCTATGACCGCTTTTTTGCACCCCCTGGGACTAGACTACCGTAGCGGCTTGCGGCTTATGGCTTGCGATTTGCGACTGCGGCATTGTTCGCTTTAAGGAATATTAATAGGAATATTGCGCGCTTATCATAACGTAGTATACCATGCATACCATACTATACATATAGTACTATATATTATCGTACTATTCGAAGGCTCAAAGTCACACAGCGCGCTAGGAACGAGCTAAGTTAGGTATTGCACTACGAGATAAGATTCGTAACGATGAAGTCCGTAGGTGAACAAAAGTTACCGACATAACTTTCAGAGTAAGCCGGCTGAAGTGGCAATCGGCAGGCCACCTCGTTCGAAGGCCAGATAACCGATGGGGTCGCGAAGTCCTCGAATGGTGGCCACGTTTCGGTAAAAGGAGCACTGGTCTCCCCCGACCAGGTGGACTGATGACCTAAAGACAGCGGGAAGCCGCTGGATTCAGAGGGCGCAGGACCGGTCGGAGTGGCGCCAATTAGGGGCCATTATATTAATATGTCCAGCAGTGGACTTTAAAAGGCTGTTAGATAGATACCATGACCGTGCTAGGAAGGTGCCAGGCAAAGACGGCTCGTATGGCGCAATGGTTACCATGCTTTACCAGTCATGTCTGTATGTCGGTGTTGGAAAGAAATAATATAATTATGCGGGTCTCCCGTGCTATGTTTTGTTCGGCAACTCTTTGGTGATGCATTTTATTTTGTTTATCTATCAGTGACGGTGACTAGTCATCAGTTGGATTGTCTATTCGATTAATTATTATTGGCTATCTACATTAAAAAAATTGAATAAATGAGAAATACGTAGAGCAAAGCCGCACCCGTACGGAGCTCTGACGGAAATCCACCTTAACACCTATTTGCGGTGATACTATATCCTTTATTTATGATTCCAACGCAATTGCTAGTGCCACTTAGCTGTAATACATCGTTGTTAGCCCTTATGAGTACTAAGCAGTATTATGATGCACTGTGCTTTTTTGCGTTATATTTTACAAGCGTAGTAATTTCCCCTCGACCACAAACAGGTGGGTGCACACTAGAGTGGTATCACTACGACTTTGCAAATCTTTGCGCGTCTTTCGCCTTAATGATAAGAATGTCATATTGTCCATACACTGCCGGGTAAGGACTTACTATGGGGGGTCCGTCTATCCATTTGTTGGCTATTTTGCATAAAAATGCTGATTGGTCACTTCTTCTTTGGACGATACAACATCGACACAGCTTTATAGTTGTGGTGCTGCTACACATAGTAAACATGCATAACAGTTACTGGTGTGAAAGCACCTTTAACTCCATATCACTCGCACGCACACATGAAATAGATCTGGGTTTATCTTTGTTATAAATGACTGTCTTCCACATGGCTGAGTTCTATCACTTGCTTCGGTAAAGGATGTCGTTTGAATACCATGGTCCATGGGTACCATCAGGTGGATCGTCAGTCTATTTGCCGGCTATTTCCATAAAAAAAGAGATTCTAGTAGTGGATAATGCATATTCATCGTACTGACTTTAACTCATAAATTATGCTAAAAGAATAAACCTCGACCGAGTTAAAAAAAGTTGAGAATAATAATTTTGTATAATAAAAACAGCAGTGGATTACTTGTACGTCAACACGAGACGTACACTTTCATTACGCGCCGAAATAAATCAAAATAATACCAGCGCAAAAGATAGCGAATGGAAAATCATCCCACCCCACCCCGCGCGGGTGATTTATGCCAGTAATTTTCCGGACGGTTACGAAAGTAACCTGCGATTTTTCTCCTTGCACACACGTAATTAGATAATTTTCATGAATTTCCCTTTTTACGTGCGGATTACGTAACTTCTGTCCGTTGGAAAAGTGTGTTTTATTTGCAAACTTTTTGAATAAAGCTCAATAAGGCTGCAGTCGGGTAACATTGTACATTCTCAAACAAGTTTCGTTAAAAGAAACACACGGAGAATACATAATAATTAGGGGGCAATACCACGCGGGCCGTTAATTAACAATCGGTCAGGTCGTCACTCTCCGAGCTGCTTTCGTATTAATTTCTGTCGCTGGTTTAATTGCTCATCTCGCGCTTGGGCCCTTTAATAAATCCGAGGACAGGCGGCTGAGCCAACACGACCAAAAAGCACTAAGCCAGGGCGCGGCCGGCCAAAAAAACGAGATATTAATTTATAAGGGACAGGACAAACGATTAATAATTTATTTGTATCCTCCGTTTCTTGCGCGCGAGGGTCGGAGCGTTAAAAACAACCGTTAAAACCGTGGGCCTCGTATAGCTCGCGCTTAGCCCGAAATGCCAATTGCGGGTAGACACAAGTATACAGCGAGCCGGAATGTCGCTTTAAAAAAGCCCGCAAATAAATAAATCGCGTCGCACGCACCGACCGCGCAAAAAAACGTCCACCATATTCGATTCTTTAATGTGATTTTAAAAAAATAGAAGTAAGAGAAGGCTGGCTTCGATTGAAAATGAATGAGGGCGAGCGCGATAGTGGAAATTAGCATTGAGGTAGGATTCAGGAGCGGTCTTTGTGCGATCATATCGAGGTGTATTCTTTGCGCTTTTTACGGCGGCGACGCGCCCGGCGAGTCTTTTCAGTCCTTATTACGATCCTGTCGCCTTTTTGTTGCAAATAATTACGGTCGCGCTCCACAATCACGTGTCGATAAATTTTTGGAATCGTCAGCGTCGAAGCCCGGCGCGGATAGGACGAAAAACACCTTGATATATGATAAAGCTCAGTGGCCGTAAAACATCCATATGCATGCAATACTAGTAGCGGTTTCGAGGTTTAGATTTGATTTCGAACTCGATTAAATCAAGTTGGAATTCAACGAATTCTATAACCAAAAATTATTAATTTAGTGATTTAGAACTACAACATACTTTAGTGTTTTCAAAAACTGCAAAGGTTTTACCTAAGACTCTTCAACTTGTAGGACGAAAATTCTGCACATGCATACCTATTGTACTATTTAGCTGATGACCATAATGTTAATTTCCAATTTGCCAATAACTATACAAGCTGGTGGCGTGGCAGCCAGCATTCCCCACGGCGCGATCCGTACGTCTTTTTCACGTCATCTACATCCATTAATCTCACCTCTACATGCGTGCTCGGTATTACATTAAGTACGTAATATGCACAGAATGTCGCGCTATCTATTTCATTACGTGAAAATATCATGTTCTGGTATTTTCCCTCGTACATGTTTCGACGACTCTTTCTCTTTACCTTAGCAGTGTTCAGGGTTCGATTTTCGACTGAGCCAGGCATTTATGTGATAAAAATGTGTAATATGTGAGGTCTGGGCAACACAGAGTCCTGTTTCGCTAATTTAATTTGTAAAAAATCCATTCAGCTGTAACATTTCAAGGAGTTATACTGTAGACAAACATAGGTACACAAATTTATAATTGAATATAAAATAGTCAATTAACTCTCATCTGGCCTTTGTTTCTTCTATTGCCAACGACCCAGATAAATCTTGAAATTTAAAAAAAGGCGCCAGAACAATGCAGTATCAAACAGCAGTATGTAGCCCTTAACCGGGAAGAATGTTATTTATTTATTGAACAGAAGGTTGCGGTGTGGTCCGTGGCCGCGGCGGTCTCCACTCTTCAAGAGCAGCGATGGCTCGATAGTGTGCCATTAGCGCCAAGGCTCGCGCCGGCGTCCAATTGTGCGCTTAGATATCGCATACAAATGTCGATCGACTCGCAACTCGCCTCTGCCCAGCCGCTCACCGCTCCTCATCTGCATTCAATTCCATTGTTGCCTTATTACTGAACTGGCTGCGCGTAATCGCTCATTTATGAAGCCCCGAAAACGATCTCATCTCGGTTACCTGGCTTTGTGCTTCGTTGTTTGTTCATTAACGGCCGTTTTCAAAAAGTTTAAGGTAAAGTAATAATAACTTTACTAACACTATAATGTAGAGACTTTGAGGATTATGGAAAGGTGGAACGTTGAGAATGGCCGTCGTTTTAGTCAAGTTTCAGTTATACCGTATACGTCCCGGTGGACGATGCCCAACTCTAAAAAGACCTTACGTGTATTTTATAACCATATTTCAAACCAAATTATATGTGAAAAATTGCGCATTTTGTTATGTTACTGTTACCTTGTCTTTGTGTGTTGTCAATGACACCCACGACACAGGGAATCCTATTGTGGGGCTATGAATGTGTAGCGTTATTACTGTTTACATTTTGCGATTCGAAATTAAGTCTACATAGATACTGCGGATCTTAATGAGCCAACTGCTTAATGAAACTCATCTGCTTAAATAGTGACAAATATACAATTTAAGGGAATTTTTATTTCAATTTTTATTTTCACTTGTAGCAACAATGACCGATTTAATTGCTCAATATGCCAAGTTTAAAGACATCTGCGAGCGCTCAAATGGAAACAATACCTACAATATTGAAAATTATTACAATTAATATTTACAAACAATACGCACTAAATAATAAACAAATTCAATTCAGTACTACAATGGGAAAATACAAAATAATTTATGACCTGACGACACACTAAAGTACATACATGTCCATAACGCCACATTAAAAATAATTATGTAAATGTCCACTTAATTACAACACGCGTATTGCAACTTATCATATTTTTACATTCGAGATGCGTCGATAGCATCTAAAGAGGCTTTAATTGAAAATAAATAATTCATACCGTACGTAATAAAAATAAACAAACATATAGGACAGAATACAAATGTATTGTAAAGGTATATTTCATTAAACTATACAAAACAAGCAATGCGTGCTATTGTAAGAAAATAATACAACATAACACGCACTGAGGTATTCTTCTCACAGAGGACGAGGAGCGAAATGAAGTTAGAAAAATATACCAATATTTTTAAATCAACTTACCAAAAGAAGATTAAAAAAGAATTATTGTTCTGTTTAAAAAACTAATTAAAAGGTTTGATTTAGTGCATGAGCGATGAAAAATAGGTAATGTTACTTCTGGTGCAGATTTCTTTAAAATCGAGATCAAATAAGTTGCATGGGTAACCTGTTATCTACTGCATGTGTGAACCAAATTGCACGGAAGACAATTAAAATAATCGCATTGAAATTAGGATATTTTTATTGCCAGAAAATCAACAATCGTTTCGCCTCTTGAAGCGCACGGGATGTCAGTGGCTAAGGGGTAATTATACGCATATCTGCATGATTGACCCGCGCAATTCGAGGTCGAAGTAATTAAAGTGTCCAATGGCAATCAACTTGAGGCTTAATATAAGACCTTAAGCGTGAATTTGCATTCATTATGTGACGCTGTTATCTCTTTGTTTAATATCGAGTACATTAAAGAACATGCCGTATTCGATTGATGAGCATTTAAAACGGTCAAGTACAACTTGGGCAGGCACTCGGACAGGTTTCTGAATTGAAGTAAGTGTGGATAGCATATTCATATTATACAAGTATTTGTATATCCATATAAATATAAAACAATTGACCGCTTCCTTTTTTAGGGTTCCGAAGTAAAATCGGAATCCTTATAGTTTCGTTATGTCTGTCTGTCCGTCCGTCTGTCCGAGACCCTTATTTCTAGATAGCTGTAATTTGGCATCGATATACATATTTATGAAAACTACAAAATCGGGGAATAAAAAATTTGAAAAATATTTTCTTTCAGGGTACCTCCCCTACAGGTAAAGTGAAGATGAAATTATTTTTTCATTGCGTACCCCATTGTGTGGGATATCGTTTAAAAGATCTTTAAAAAAATATTAAGGATCATCCAAGTCCATTTTTTGATTAACCCCTAAATTTGATTTAATAATATTTAATTATAAATTATAAAATAATATTTAATTTTGATTAATTAATTAATTTTTATTTGAGTCAAGTGTAATAAACGGTTCGAGTTGGACAAGTGAAAAAATCTCGAAAATAGGTTATAATATGATGAATTTACAACGTAAATTATTACGGCTATGTTAGCACAAGCAAGTGATTGTAAAATAAAAAAAATAATATTGCACACCTCGAATTCAAATATTAATGGGAGTATAAGATTTTTATATTTTTTTGTTTATTCTAAGTTAATTTAATAACATGTCAGTAAACTTAATTCAATTAAAGTAAACTCAAGAGGAGTGCCCAGTAGTGGGCCATTAATGGGTTGAAGCCACACTTAATTATTGTAAAATAAATTGTTATAAAAACCAAGATTTAAAAAAAATAACGGGACGGTTTACAATACTGAAATTCAAAAGGCTTCCTAAGGGTTATAATCTAAAGTTAATAAAAAAATCTAAGTAATAAGTTGAGTTTTTCGAAAGATATCTTGTTTATATCCATATAGACCGACGTCCAAGTGATTTTTTTTCAATTAACTTTTTTAAATGATAATCGAAATAAATACTTCATCTTATTACTACGTCAGAAGTGTTAATTGAAATATCCTCTTGCTATTGGTGTACTTTTAGGGTTCCGAACGAAAAAAAACGAAAAACGGAACCCCTATAGGATCACTCGTGTGTCTGGGCGACCACCTTTCACAGCCAATTTTCTCCGAAACTACTGGACCAAATGGATTGGAATTTGGTACTCATGTGCTTTTCGTGAAGCAAAGACGAAGGTATAATTTCCTAATTTTATAATTTCTTTCCATATTATGGAAAGCAAAGTTTTTTTTTTAAAGAAATTAAAATTAAAATGAAACTGTTTTAAAAACCGTATCTTGGGCTATGTCAAATGAAAGGGCTTACAAGAATGTCAGACCTATTCAACGAAATTCTAATTTTGGAAAATCACATCAAAATCAGTTTAACACTTTATCGCAACATAGATATACAGAAAATTCCAAAAATCAAATTTATTTACTTGTAGACGTTTTTATTTTATTTCATTTATTTTATAGACGTTCCTACGATTTTACCAATCCAGATTCCCAAGACCACTCCATAACAGCATAAATTTCCCATCAAAGTAAGTTACCATACTTCACCATCTTCCATTAGCTTATTACGTTTCATTAAATTACCCTACCAATACCATAATCACCTTCACTCCAGTAAGTGTGAGTATAGAGGTTATCGCTATTGTTGACGAGGGCAGAATTAACCGACTCCACGCAGTAATTTGTACTGGCTTGATTGAGTGGCCATAAAGCGAGGTAGCCACAATTGCCACTGTCATCAACCCACGATGGTTGATACCTATACATCAAAGCTGTGTATATTAATAGCTGTATGAAGGTCGTTGGACCGACTTTGATTGTCACAGCTCAATGAGGCTGGACGCTATACATGCTGGTGTAATAAGACTAAAAAGTTGATCTTCACATTCATTAACGGCCTGCTAATAAACCTTTCTATCCCTTTCTGCGGTTAAAGTTTAATTTTTTTGTTAAAGTTTCCCGAAGCTATATGTAGATTAATTTGACGTTCAGAAATATGTATTTGTCTTCTTTTATTGAAACGCATAAATGCAGCAGCAAGATAGACTTTGCGAAAAAATCGATCAATCAAATCAAATTTGGCATCAAAAATACACATTTTTGCATGTCACCGGACGACCGACCATATACTTGAGACTATGTTCCCTATCAGCTCCTGCATTGGTTTGATTCAGTCTGCATCGATTGGTGATATAGAGAATGTAAAAAAAAACTCAAAAAAGTTGTCAAGATATTGAAAGATTTTTCATCAGGCAAAGTATTACGGAAGAATATATTATTATGACGCGGACGTGTGGTTTACACAAGGCTATAGAATTTTAATACGTGTCTTCGGAATTTTTCATAGTATTACTAAGTACAATATAATACAAAAATATTTTGTTACTCATTCCGGCTCTGTAAGCCTTCACTGTGCGTATTCCACATTTTAAATAAAGAATGTGGATCGGTTCCTTAATTCCCAAAAGTGTTTTTCGTCTCACCAAATGAGGTATAAGTGTTGCATAAAAACGATGAATTAACACTCAATATGGATTTATCACACACTGCTGCCAAGTCTCCACGTGATCGACTTGTATTCAGTTCGCCAATTGATTTGGGCAGTTTATTGGCTGGTGTCAATGAGCCCGTCTGTGTGCTGATTGAAATGCGTTGTTTAATTTAAAATAATTACTGCCGCAAATGAGAACATTGCAGTTCGCAGTACTAGTATTATAATGTGAAGTTAATGGTCTGTAACAATCGTGCATATCATAGCGATAGAACATTATTACCGAAGTTGTGATAGCCAATATTTTTGATAAAGCTTTGCGCATTATCCGTGCTAATTTATAATCGAATTGAGACATAGTAAGAGACTGTTCTACAGTGCAAAACTATCCAAATATTCTGATTTAATTTTCAAGTGGCCCTCAAATTGCTCTTTTTTTTTGTCGGCAAGACTTTGCGTAATTTTTGAATCACCTAGATTTATTTTGGTAAATAACTAATGCAACGGTACACAAAACGGCTGTACAGTCTGCACTATAATAGACGGTATAATAAACAGTCTAAGGCGTGAAGAGATATTGAGTAAAAAAGAGACTAATCAGTGATTAGTAATCACATTAACTAAACTAGAAAATGGTTTACATGCAGGTACCAAACACGAAAAAATACTCCAAAATATTAACAGAGAACTACTGTACTAAAATCACTGATCAAAGCAAAATTAAACGCCCATAATTCAATTAAAATTAATTGACAATAGATTCGTTTTAACACAGGAAAAGTCAATAATTTGAGGCGAGCTTTATTGAGTCTGGTGAAGCACTACTGCTTCAATTATTAAAATAGGTTTTTGGTAAATTTTTAATGGCGAGAACAGTTTTAAGGTTCACTGGTCCACTCATTAGAGTGCTTCCTAGCGCCGCTAGATGGTGTTAGGAGTCCTGATTGAAATATCCGCGTCGAAGTGAAGACGAAAAAAGGCTGTTATCCGTTGCTACGAGTTACCCGTCACATTACGAGTATGTGCTATAAAATTAAATTCATGATTAATTGGTGAATCAATAAGTTTCTCAAGTATAGGGTGCACCCTTCGATTACATATATACTAGTAAAGTACGTGATCTGGAGAAGCACCACAAATTTCGACGGATTATCCATCCATCATCGCGCCAGCCGGCTACAGCGTCACCACCTCATCTTTTACCTCGGACTGCGTGGAATTCATATCAGGACGGAGCAGGGTGAGTGGATCCAGTTGCGCTTTAGCTGATCTTCAGCCATTATCTATAGGTTAAATAAATAATTTCAATTGTACGCAAGTACACGGTGTGGGGGCTATTTACACGCTCACGCGCCACCATACTAATTTGGTCCATTATCGAGCCGGATCGTTCCAGTATAAAACGATGTTCAGTGCATAACTTTATTATTCATACATAGTTTGTTCCATAAAAGTACATATTTCTTAGTACATTGTAATTGCTATATAACTTCGTACATAATTATTAGTACGTAGCTTGTATAGCATATTGCATAATAAACATAGTAGGTACATAATCTTAGTACATTCTACATTTATTTGGAAGCGTACGTAAGTAGGTACATACTACTTAGTACATTATATACTCGGTACGTATTCCAGAATACCTAAATAAGTAAGTACGTAATATTGGTGCTTATTTATTGGAAGAACGGTGTGTTGCGATATTGATTGGACATAGGTTACAGTTCTTTGTGTCATCTACGTCAAAAACAGTCTCGAACATTCTCCGTTCATAATTTTTTGAAACCTACTGACGTTGTCATACTTATCGAAGCGTAGATAGTATATATGTAGGTACTTATAGCCGTACTCGTATAATATTGTGTCTATTCACTAAAATAATATAATTTACGTATATTTTACTACTAATATACAATATTGGGTATATTCATTGCCTAGGTATAACTTCATTCAACCGCTACTTGTTATCTTGGCAAAATAATGTCGAAACAGAAGAAAAGCGAATTAGATATGGAGTCGAAATTAAAAATACTTATTTGTAAGAAGGAGACGTTATTTTCTCGGATTAATAGCGTTTATAATTTATCAAAGAACATTTCTAGCTTTGATTCTCGTTCAAATGAACAGTTTATGGCGGAATCGGAACTTATCAACGAGTCTCGCGAGAAGTTTGAGCTCTTGATTGATGAAATTAACGAATTAAATTTATCCATTAGGTCAGATGACAAACCGAATTATAACGATCTAATTAGCTTTGAGGAGTTATATCTCAGAATCAAGCGAGTTAGAAATAAAATCTTGAGTTCAGACTCCTCGTCCGCTCCTGCTACTAATAATAATAATTCACAAATATTACAACATAATGTAAAGTTGCCGCCGATTGAACTGCCTAGTTTTGACGGTAAAACCGAGAACTGGCCTATTTTTTATGAATCGTTCAAATCTAACATTCATGATAACTTGCAATTGTCGGACTCGCAACGTGTGCAATATTTAGTAGGTAAACTTACACATAATGCACAAAAATTCCTAGCTGGTGTCGTACCTACGGGTGACACTTATAAGGTGATTTGGGATAGCCTTGTGAATAAATATCAAGATAAACGCGCATTAGGTACGCATTATTTAAATAATATATTAAACTTAAAAAATTGCCAAAATACGTCTAATAGTCTCGACTCTTTCATTGAAAAATATTCGGCATCTATTTTGGCCTTAAAACAACTAAATATACCGGATTTAACCGATTTTATTTTATTGCATTGTGCACTTAAAAAGATGGACGTTCAAGTTATTCAAGCGTTTGAAATGTCAGTTAGTGACAAAGATTTTCCTTCATATCAGGATTTGATTTCATTTATACAAAATCAAGTTAAAATTCTTGAAAGATCGCACGCGAGCGATTCGAGTTCCTTATCTTATCCTCGCACGAGACAATATAATAAAAAGCAGAGGGCTTCTGCCGAGCGCGGTCATGCGTTTGTTTCGAGTAAAGAAAATATTGAAAATAGTAGTTATTATGCTTCACATAATAACAATACTTCGCATTCTTGTGTTCTATGCAATAAGATGGATCACACACTTTCCGAATGTTTTCAGTTTAAAAATATGAAATCACCGAAGTTACGATTCGAATTTATTAAGTCGAAACAGGGTTGTGTAAATTGCCTTTGTATTTTACATTCCGTTTCTGCTTGTTCAGTGTCTCCTAACTGTAAAATTTGTAAGAATAAATTGCATCATTCCTTATTACATTTTGACAAAAATAATGATAATAATTATAATTTTAAAAATAAAAACAATTCGACTAGGACGCATATTCAAACGTCACAGCCGTCGAGTGTTCGTTCGTTTGTGCCGCAACCGGTAACGTCCGACGCGTCGGCGTCTGCACCGCCGACCGCGACGCCGCCTGCGTCGCTTGCGAGTTCGCAGCAACCAGTCTCGCGCCGTACGATAGTACCTACCGGTGTTAAGGATAACAATACGGCTTGCGACGACTCGGATTGCGCGCGCTTTTCGAACGTACCAATGAGTCATGAAGCGAACAGAACGTCCTGTTTACATGCTCCTTCACTTTCTTTGAGTACTAATTCTAAAGCTAATTCTAATACAATACTTTTAGCGACTGCTCAAGTCTATGCGAGGGGGTATAGTAGTAACGATAAGACTTTAGTTCGTTGTCTTATTGATAATGGTTCACAGAATCATTTAATAACTTTAGATTGTTGTAAAAAACTTAATTTACACGTTGTCGCATTAAATAATTCTGTCATTCGAGGAGTTGGTATGTCCTCGCGGCCGATTTACGGATACGTAGATTTCGAGATTGTGTCAAGGGTTAGCACCCATAATAAATATAGCTTACATGCATTAGTCGTTGACTGCATAACTGATCAATTGCCTTCGCATTTTATTGAAAAATGTGACATGGCTTATTTGCATAATATTAGCATGGCGGATTTAACTTGGAATATTCCTGGTAACATAGATATAGTGCTCGGTGCACAATTGTTTCCTTATATATATTTAGGTCAAAAAATTGACTCAGGGTCTCAAGCCCCGCCTGCTTTATTAACTTCCTTTGGATATGTGTTAATGGGTGATTGCCCTTACACAAGTCGTTTTTCTTGCGATTCTTTCGAGCCATCGTTTTCTGCTGTCGCCTTGAAGGACTTAAATGATGATTTGCAAAAGTTCTGGGAGTTGGAGGAGTTACCATCCAAGGGTTTTTTGAGCCCTGAAGAGACTGAGTGCGAGAACGCGTATGTCACTTCTGTGGCAAGAGACGACGAGGGCCGCTACACGGTTGCTTTACCATTTTCTGTTAGTCCAGAAAATCTAGGCAATTCTAGAAATATAGCACACCGTCGCCTTTTGTGCCTTGAAAGGAAGTTCAAACAGGTACCGGGTCTACGTGAGAATTATAATACTGTTATTAATGAGTATATACAAAAAGGATATTTATCAAAAATTCCAGATTTAGATTTAAATGATGATGGATATTATATTCCTCACCATGCCGTTGTTCGTAAGGACAAGCCCAAGCCTCGCATCGTATTAGATGCTAGTGCTAGGACTCACACAGGGTTGTCGCTTAATGATATCCTGCATTCCGGTCCTAATTTACAGGCCAATTTATTTCTTTTGTTATTAAATTTCAGGCTGTTTCCTGTAGCAATGACAGCAGACGTACAACAAATGTATTTGCAAGTTGGTGTGCCTGTAGCTGATCGCAAATATTTGCGTATATTATTTCGATTTCATGAGACTGAAAATGTGTCAACTTTTCAATTCAACCGAGTTCCCTTCGGTTTGAAATGTAGTCCCTACTTAGCTATGAGGACATTGCGTCGACTAGCTATTGATATGGCCCCTTCCTTTCCTACAACTGCTAATATAGCAGAGTCTAAATTTTATATGGACGATCTTGTCCACTCAGTGCCTGATGAGGAAACAGCTGTTCTTTTAGCTAATGATCTTATTTCTCTATTCAAGGCTGGGTGCATGGATCTAATTAAATGGACGAGTAATTCATCCAAATTATTACATAATCTACCGGATTCTCACCGGAATTCAATTAATTTCGATGAAAGTAATTCATTTTCTGCCTCTAAAGTTTTAGGTTTATCGTGGGATCCAACTGAGGATCACTTCTTTATCACTACTGTAGCTATCCATGAGAAATGCACAAAAAGAAATATTCTTTCCGTTGTAGCTCGTTTATTTGATGTGCTGGGCTTAGTTGCTCCAGTCATATTATATGCTAAGATTTTAATCAAAGAGTTATGGCTCGCAAAGATTGGGTGGGATCAGGCTCCGCCAGTGGACATAGTCCGGCGTTTCTCTGTTCTTACACAAGAATTTCCTTTATTATCAAATCTTAGAATTCCTAGACATATTGGTGTAACTCGTTTCAGCAAAGTAATGCTCGTGGGTTTCTGTGACGCAAGCTTAAATGGTTACGGTTGTACCATATACTTACATGCTACTGACGCGGCAGGTAACATATCGGTCAGGTTGTTGTGCGCAAAATCTAAGGTGGCACCGACAAAAATTACAACGCTGGCGCGATTGGAACTGTGTGCTGCTGTCTTACTGGCAAAATTATTAAAAACCATAATCGACTCGTACCGAGACCGAGTTGAAATAGCTGATGTATATGCGTTTTCAGATTCCACCATAGCTCTTTCATGGATTTGTTCCTCGCCACATCGTTGGTCTATTTTTGTAGCGAACAGAGTTGCCCAATGTCAAGAAAATGTAGCTCCGCATAACTTTTATCACGTGTCGGGTTCAGATAACCCAAGTGATTGTGTCTCTCGTGGTATGCTGCCGTCACAATTAATTTCTCATAACCTTTGGTGGCATGGCCCACAGTGGCTTCACTTGCCTGCTAGTGAATGGCCTGTTCGTAAATTTGAGCCTTCTCATGTAAGTAATTTACCAGAGCATAAGGCGAATGTAATGATCGCGACTGTACGAGTTGAGTCGTCGGTGTTATATGATTTATCTCAACGTATATCCTCGTGGAGTAAACTCTTGAGAATTGTAGTATACGTTTTACGTTTTATTAAGAAAATTAAAAATAATTCCAGTAACGTACAAAGTTTAGCAACAGCTGAGTGGGCTATAATTAAAGCAATACAAAATTATTATTTTTCTGATGACTTAAATTTAATTAAAAAGAATAATTTACCGTCTAAAAAATTACAAAATTTGTCTGTTTTTATTGATACAAAAGGAATTCTACGTATTGGAGGGCGTCTTTCACGCTCTGATTTACCTTTTGAGGTTAAACATCCAGCTTTGTTGCCTAAACACGATCATGTCGTAAATCTTATTATTACGCATTTCCATGAGCTGTACTGTCATGCTGGCTCTGGACTACTGATGTCCATCGTTAGGCAAAGGTACTGGATATTAGATGCCAGAACTGTTATTAGGGCACGAGTCCGTAAATGTAACGCATGCTTCCGTGTAAACCCTTCTCATCCGACGCCGAAAATGGCAGATCTTCCTTCATACCGTATAACGGAAGCTAATTAGCTATTAGCTAGCATTCGTCCATACCGGCGTGGACTATGCTGGTCCCATGCGTATAATTTTAACGCGTCGTCGTGGTCAACACGCGCAGAAGGCATATATATGCCTATTCGTCTGTCTTGTCACCAAGGCAGTTCATATTGAACTGGTCACGGAATTGTCTACTGATTGCTTTCTATCCGCCTTTAAGAGATTCATATCTCGCCGTGGTCCGGTGTCTTACATGTACTCAGACAACGGCACCAACTTTGTTGGTGCTCGTGCTCAATTAAATGAGATCTATAAATTATTAATTGACTTGCAGCACAATGCTGTTTTGAAGCGTGAGCTTGAGCAGCACAGGATTGAGTGGAGGCTTCTCCCGCCAAGAGCGCCACATTTTGGCGCATTATGGGAATCTAATATTAAAAGCTTGAAAACCCATTTATTTTGGGTTATTGGGAATCAGCTGCTTACTTATGAGGAGTTGCAAACTGTTTTAATACAGATTGAAGGCATCATGAACTCGAGGCCTCTTGGCGTCATTAGCTCTGATCCTTATCCTGAAATATTAACGCCAGCACATTTTTTAATGTCTACTCCTTTAAAATATTTACCGGCATCAGATCTGTCTGATGAATGTACCAACCTCGTAAAGCGTAAACTTTTGCTCGATAACATAGTTACCTCCTATTGGAAAAAATGGCGTATTGAATATTTGCATACGTTACAAGTTCGGCAGAAGTGGCAGAAGAAGGATGGTCCAATTGAAGTTGGCACTGTCGTATTAATTGGACAGGACAATGCTTCTCCACTGTCTTGGCCTGTAGGAGTTATTACCGCTACATTCCCTGGACACGACGGGATCGTTCGCGTGGCTACCGTCAAAGCTAGACATGGTTTTTTCAAACTTCCGGTCATCAAACTCTATCCGTTGCCGAACCAGTAATGTTAATATTCCATTATAACATAACATAACATAATATATATTTCATTTATATTATTGATATTATCAAATATTATTTATATGTAATTTTGATAAAATTAACCGTAACTTTAAATTGCATGTTTGTAGGTTTTCAATATAACGAATTGGACCTTATTTAAGTATATTTTATTTTCATAATATTTAGGGTATCTCTGTTACGAGGTTTATAAGTTGCTCTTGACATCGTTTTACTGAGGACCTTTTGGTTGAAAGTCTTACGAGCTTTCAAGGCGGGGTGCATGGTGAAGCACTACTGCTTCAATTATTAAAATAGGTTTTTGGTAAATTTTTAATGGCGAGAACAGTTTTAAGGTTCACTGGTCCACTCATTAGAGTGCTTCCTAGCGCCGCTAGATGGTGTTAGGAGTCCTGATTGAAATATCCGCGTCGAAGTGAAGACGAAAAAAGGCTGTTATCCGTTGCTACGAGTTACCCGTCACATTACGAGTATGTGCTATAAAATTAAATTCATGATTAATTGGTGAATCAATAAGTTTCTCAAGTATAGGGTGCACCCTTCGATTACATATATACTAGTAAAGTACGTGATCTGGAGAAGCACCACAAATTTCGACGGATTATCCATCCATCATCGCGCCAGCCGGCTACAGCGTCACCACCTCATCTTTTACCTCGGACTGCGTGGAATTCATATCAGGACGGAGCAGGGTGAGTGGATCCAGTTGCGCTTTAGCTGATCTTCAGCCATTATCTATAGGTTAAATAAATAATTTCAATTGTACGCAAGTACACGGTGTGGGGGCTATTTACACGCTCACGCGCCACCAGAGTCATTTATCCTAACTATAGGCGCTATGATTAATATCCCGGATATTTTGCTTAAGGGCGAGCTAGGAACAATATTAACATTTCCTTTGGAATTGATTTTAGACATGCATAACAGAACTATGGGTTACGAAAGGAAATATTTTGTTTTAATCTTTTTCTATTAGTTCACGCACATGATAATATTTCTGGGTGTTTCGTATTTGACAACAGGATATTAAACTTAGACTCAGAGTGATGATTTAGTAACTCCTAGGTATTTTAATTAATAACTAGATTTGGGTTTGTTTTTTAATTATGATATTAGGTAATATAATTTGTGTTTTTAACCCGGACGAAAAAAGAGGGGTGTTATAAGTTTGACGTGTCTGTTTATCCGCATTTATGTCTGTGGCATGGTAGCTTCCAAACGGATGAACTGATTTTGATATAGTTTTCTTTGTATAAAAGGTGACTTAATCGAGAGTGTTCTTAGCTATGTTTAGTGTAAATCGAAGTGTGGGGGGGGGGGGTTTAAATTTTAGAGTATTAACGATATAATATGTTTAAGTTTCATTTACTAATTCATTTTTACTGGTATGTAAAGATAGTTATTGTAATGTTCTGAACGTTGATGAATCCTTATTTACTTTAATAAAATCCTTTTTGTTCTTCTTCACAACCCATTATGTACCATTGCATGCCACCACATTGGCCAAGTGCGGATTGGCAGACTTCACACACTTTTCAGAACATTGTGGAGAACTCTTAAGTGTGCAAGTTTCTTCACAATGTTTTCCTTTACCGTCAGATAACTTTTTGAAAATAAGAGGCGCATGCACGAATCGAATTCGGGTCCCCGCGTTTGGAAGACCAACGTTCAAACCACTAGACTACGAGATTGGTATATTCACTCGCAAATATTAAATTAATCGCAAACCAAATACCATGAGTAAGAAGTAAGAATTTACTACATAGTGAACGTTGCTCGCGAGTACATACGCATTAACATTCTTCCATGATGTTAACTTTGTAAAAGTGAGTGTTACACATCTTTCTCTCCTAGTATCTTAAAATGTATAAGGAACTTCTTCGTAATTTCATTCACGATCTAGTGTGAAACAGTTGACCGATGTGAGTGTTGTCATCTCGAACGACATTAGCGTACCATACTGCGAGGTCTGCGAGCCGCAGATCAGCGGCGCGGGACTTTGGTCGTCGGGTAGCAAGTGATAAATAACGCGTAATTGAGCGACGGAAACAGCCAATGAGTAAATCTCGTCCGTCAATTTATTTAAATTATTTATTAGTGGCCCGCCATAGACACCCGCCGCGATCGCTTTCAGAGCCGTTCACAGAGCGCCGGACGCGGCCAGTGTTGGCGTTAACGTGGCATCGATATTGAAACAAATGACATGTAAAAGGGTAAATAAAAAAACGTGTGTCATTGATTGGACTCACTGAAATCAGCGGCGAATTTAACACGCTTAGCTACGGTTATACTGAGTGAGCTTCATTTTCTGGGCCACTGGACACGTGCGAACATAATGCAAGATATTGTGTCCAAAATATGCATACATTTTATTATATTTTACTCTAAACAACTCAGTTAAAAGTCTAAAATCTTTTTGACATATAAGTACGAGTAATTAAATTGAAATACTTTTTTGTGTCAATAGCAAACAAACAAGCAGACGGTTCACTTTATGGTAAGTGGACATTGCCGAGCATGATCTTTAGCAAAAAGCCAACTGCACTGGTGGCCAAGGCCAACGAACAGGCAAAGAAGCGGGCCACCAGGTTATGTACTGCGCTGGCTCTCCAACACGGCAAACCAAACATCATACAAAATTTGCTGATTCTAGGAAGGTTGGTCATTCAAGTATTCCTTTTACCAATTACGAGTTATTGGTATTAACTTTGGTGATAAAGAGCCATCTCCAATAATATATGACGCACATAAAACGACGCTTTGTCGGAATAACTAAAGTAAGCTATGGTAAAGAATAGACAAAGATTGCGACATAATGATAAAGATTATTAATATTTTTTATTAAGACAGTCTCAAAGATGACCTCAGATTATCCTGGGCTAATAACAAATTTGGATAGAAACGAAAAATTTTGTTGAACATTAAACCATAAAATAACCAACTAATATATTTAATCATGAAGTAATAAACAAATTCAACAAATAAATTCAAAACCATTATTGGTTTAAGCGCGCATCGTTTTTATTGAAGTTATTCACAGCAAAAACTGTGGTGAAAAGATTTTACTAACAGATAGTGTCGATTGACACGGAACGCTTTCTATTAGCCCCAAGTGGCGATTTTATCGACAAACGAGACCGCGTTTTATCGACTGGCACATTACTAGAGACGATTCGAATTAGTTAATTTGTGCAGATACGACACAATGGACGAGGAAATAATATACTCACATGTACAGCTACCGGGAGATTGTAATTGGCGTAATTGGACGAATCTGGACGCACTTAATAATGGCCCATTGTCGTGATTCAAACGGCAATTCATCGTTAGTGAAAGAAATGATTCATTAGTTTTAAATTAAGGGTTCACTTGTCTTATTTGTGCGAAAGTTATAATAAAGAGTTCATTTGGGTCGCTTACTGTAATATAAGCCTACCTAAGACAATGACAGTCGAATATTTTCATATACCAGTCGGGGTACTCGGGCTTTTCGATTCTTGAATATTCGAAGTTATGTGGATGTAAGGATCATTAGCTCTGCGCTTGTTTTCGGTGTTAAACAAACTATTGTATACTTAAAGGAGCCACAGTTAATAATGATTTTTGTAATAAATACGTATATACTACTCACCCATTGATATCCGTGATAGACCAGAAGTATTTGAGGATGTTTCTGGCTAGCAAGTACCAGATCTGCGTCCAAACCCACGTTGACTTCTCGATGGAGTTGGAGAGGAACTCTTTGGTTTCTTCATCAGGATCTAGTTGGACGAACTTCTGAGTCAGTTCTGGGGTCAAGCGGCTCTTCTCCACGCGGTACCACTACGACAAAAAATTTAAATGTGTGCAATTCACACGTGGTAGAAGTGAAACCTTAAAAAATTTGGTTTCAAGATAATGAGACGAATGTAAAATTTCGAGATGATGATAATTGTAGGTTTTAGTAATGATCATAGTGATGAAAAGTTAGAAAATAAAAATAAAACAGTGGTAACTAACGCCATCTCTTAACATAATATGAAGAGTAAAATGAGCAGCTAGCGCCATCTACCCAGCTTTTTTCGATCCATCTGTGATTACAACTTAGCACTTTTTAAAGTAACACAAAGAGAACCACGAACATAAGAAACACTGAAGCTTACTATCCCATTTTCTCCCACGTTAAATGTTATGAATGTATGTGTCTGTCTCTTTTTACTGTCGCTTTTTCGTTTCATCGACTTTCAAATCATAACGATGCTAAAGAAGTTTACACTTCAAAAAGGTCTAGTAGGTTATCCTAGTCCTCGTTAGTATGGTATACTAGTGCTTTACCCGCAGCTTTGCACGTGTTTTCCGGGAAAGTATGTCGTATGTCTTATTCGAGATCATGGTCTACCTGTGTGCCAAATTTCATGAAAACCCGTTCAGTAGCTTTTTTGAGAAACAGTAACAGTCATCCATACAAATTTTCACATTTATGGTATGGAATAATTTAATAATCGAGTATTTTGCTTCGTTCTAGACTATCACCGTCAGTGTCAGTAATGATAAGTACTCGTGTTTTGGCTTTATAATTTTTTTTCGAGTTTTACGATCGAAACGTAAGATACACACTCCCCGGCACTACAATTCACGTTTTTGTGGGTGACATTGGCAAATACGAACAGATAAACATTAGAAGCCACTCTCGGACATTAAACATAATTATGTGTAACATGTAAGTTTTGCTTTATTTCATGTATAGTTCCTCCTCACAGAGTAACAAAAAGAGAGAGCAGAGTAAAAAAAGGTCGAAGATTATATTTAAAGAATTTTGCTGACTTATGTAATCTTACCTACTTTCGTACACAAAAATAGTCGATTTTTTCATATTTTAATAGAAAAATAACAATTTTTACAAAGTATTTAGCTGGATTATTATCGGTCGACCCTGTCGACGCGTCTAGCGTGAGCAATAATAGCATCATTATTCCGAATACAAAAGCGTGTCATTAAAACGCAATTGTAAATCGATGTTTAACAACTGTGGAACACAAGATTTTAATGAAAGTTCATAAAAAGAGTTATGGAGTGCAAATAAGAGAGTAGAAATGGGAGTATGGAGCGTGTAGCTATACCCGTCACCCGTTGTGTGTTTAAGGCCCGGAGCGGGACCACAAAGGGCAAAGCGGCGGCTCTTAATTTCACGGTGCCTCGAATTAACATTTCTTTACGCCACAGAATAATAACAAATTAAAAAAAACTTCTCGCCTCTACATGTAACGTAATGACGGCGGACGGCGGGCGGCCGCGAGCGAGCGAGACGCTGCGAACTCATCAAGCCAACTTAATTAATGCTTGATCTGTCTTTGTATTAAAATCGACGACCGACGACCAGCGCGGCGCGAGAAAAAACTGACAACCTGAAGCAGGGGCCTTCCCACTAATAAGGACCTTCGTAATGTTTACTGCTTCCAATAGAATACAAATTAATGGGATGCTGCCTATCCCGGTTGAATGTCAGTAAACAACAATGATTAATATCTTAACTCATAAACCTAACTCACACAAAAGCAGAGGCTGTTTATATATCGTTTCATTCGAATTAATAATCGATTAATAGTTGTACGCTACACTACTAGTACCTGAAAATTACCACATCTTACACATCAGCTGTACTCGTACAATCCGTCCAGTGCCTCCTGACGTCAAACAAAACAAAGGAATAAAGTTATTCCAATCGATCCTTACAAATGCTCTCAATGTCGTGAAGCTTTTACAAAAAACGTAATAGTTGTAGGTACATACTAACAAACCGATATTACAAACGATGGTGTATAAAATCGATATCTAGAACATTTTACGACGTAGCGCTAAAAAGTATCGTAAAAAGCCGAGGGAAATAAATATTTAGTATCCACCGAATACTGATAGCGAATCACGTTGATGATTATGCAATGCGCCGTCTTTACATTCAAAATAACCTGCATCGGAACTACGGGATCCGTCGGGACGAATTCTCCAGACGGAATACAAATCGTGGAAAATTCCTATGACGGACTTATTGGTAACATGCTTAATGTTTAGGCGTTACTGGTGACTCGGTAATAAATTGCTTGCATAAAACATTGGTGTGTCACCGGCGATTTAGTTCACAGCTACCTGAATATGAAGGTTAGAAGGATCGAGTAGCAGTGATCTGATTTAATGAGGAAGTTACAATAGAGTAAATCAAATACACGTGTCATTCTTAGAAACACACTTTAAGATGCTTTGTCGACTACTTACTAGGTAGCAGTATAATCCATATCTGTTAAAACTAAATATCTTATTTTCACAATAAATATTATTGCTTCCAGAATATGATTATCATTTTGTTGTTTTTGAACAATAATCTAGAAGAACACGATCTGATTATTTATGAGACTGCTTTTTAGGATTCAATTTCAGCTCGTGTAAAGCTAGATTTGAATGAATAACAATTTCCTCATTTTAAAAAGTCTACCTGTTAAGGAAGTCAAATTGAGGGTGATTTATTCTACGAGTTATCGAGGTCGAGTTATTCTTGTTTATTTTACAATGTTTATGTGGGTTACAGATTTTCGCATAATGGTCATGAGGTCAGATGGTACAAATGAAAGGTTTAATTGTGTCTTTGTACGTGTGACTCTCTCGTCACTCGGCCAGTCATTTTCAATACGATCATTATCCTCAGTTGACTCGTTAGCGCGCGGGTCAGCGGAGGTGCATCCATGGAACGAATGGAGGGATGCAGATCCTTTATCCGGCGGTCGTTGCCTCCCGGCTAATGAATCAAAGACCTGTGCGAGCATATTGTCAATACGGAGCAAAATATTAACGCTGGACGCGCACCGCCCGGACAATGCCAGATTAATTCCCATTTAAACGTGTGAAATAAATGGCTCAGAGCGCTCGTTTAAAGGCGTACGGCGTACCTACTGGTCGCATTGAGCCTGCGACTTCCAAGCTCCAATGTGCAATGTGAATAGCTGTCGTTGAAAGCGTCGACACAAATTTGTAGTGTCATGTTATTATTAATAGGACTGCTTCTTCATGAATTACGACGTCTGCGCTAAGAAATGTTTATAATCTAATTCAATGGCTTTACGTGAACCTTTCATCGTTAAAAGCAAGCAATTCAGTAATCTTTCCTGTTCTTGTTTTTGACGTGTTTCAAGACTAGCATAGTAATAATTTGATGTAAGATAACTTTGAACGTCAACATGGATAATTTCATGACTGAATTTTAATCAAAAAGCAGTGCCTATCCAAGCGTATCTTTAAAAATGTATTAAATGTAATCCGAGGATACTAGAATGATTGAATTTGCAATTATTCATTAGCATAAAATAAAAAGTCTAGATCCAATCCAATATAAATTCAAAACTAGTAAACGTTGATTTAAAACCAGCGTATGACAGTTTGGAAAAATAAACATAGTAAGTATGTTGGAGCTAAGCAGCGTGGGGCTCCGACGGATTTGGTATAAGCGGCTCTGGAGCTTGTTTGCCGGCGCTCCATTAAAATAGGATCTTAGGGATGCAGATCGCCTGGACGGACAAGCCGTGTACGGGGAAATGGATCACTTTAAATTTACTACGTAACACATATAGGTAGGAAATAGTTCACTTACCACAAAATGAATAATGTTTATCTTTGAATGAATTGCTCAAAGAGAATAAGCTCTTAAAAGTATTTTGAAAAGGAATAAGTAATTGCTTTAATAATTAATAATTACTGACAATAGTACGAAAATATACCGAGGTCCTTTGCTTGTAGTTTTATTTAAATCTCAAAACGTAATTTGACTCCGTAGTATATTAAGCTTATCCTATAATATTGTCTAGTAAATAAAAGTGCACTGCGACGCCAACAAAATCAAAATAACAATAAAATATAGATAAATTCGACGCAACGAGTCGGTAAACCGTCCAAGAAGAATATTTCTATAGAGCATTTATATGACAACCGATTGTGTTCTCCCAAATTTATGACCGACTAGACTGTTAGACCTACAGCGCACTGATATAACTGGTGCATAAATACTGGCAATAGCTTCGGGCGCGGATATAAATATTTTGATTGCAAGTCTCAATTAAACCTCAATGACTTATCGCTTAAAACAATCCATTTCGATTAACACCCAGCAGAGTTATGGGTGCCATTATATCACGGTATCGTCGGCATACGCATTTTTGTGACCCGCTCATAGACAATATAAAGGTAGAACAGAGTAGATTATTAAATAAATTGGTAATATTTTAATCTTTTCCTTGTCTTTCCCTGTCTTGGGTTTCTTGAGTGATGTTCGCCATTCATGACTTTTTTTGCTACGTGAAATGAAGAAGCATGGCATGAAGTTGCATAGTTGTGACTGAATAAACCCCAACCACTTGAGGAACAAAGTATTTTGTCCTGTGTAGTGTCATTATATAACTTTTTGGTTAAAAACCATTTATTCTTAAGCACTAAAGCTGAAATAATTTTCGAAGTAATACGAGATTCTGCTTGCTGTTACAGAAACAAAGATGAAAACAGTAGATATTTACTTCTACAGACGTTATACTCTTTGGTATCACGAGAACCCGGAGGGCCACCGTTGCGTAATTGTTTTAAGCGCGTCTTTTAATTGTTCTATCGAGGGATGCGATTTATGGCGCTACGTGACCTCTTGCATAACGCCGTTTAAATTCATTTACACTTCGCTACGAGTCATGGGAATGCCTTACAAATTTAATCAAAGAACATTCTGTTGGCCAACTGTTACGACATTTAGAATAATTGAATTGATTGTTGTGGTACTGTCTGGGCTCATGTTAATAACTTGATGAGGTTGTCATAATAACGGTAATATATTTGTTTCAGTTATCCAAATATTGTATGACATACGGAAGATAAGCGTTTGATCGGGTGAGTTTTGGACATTAGCTGTATAACCTAATGACTTATTTATCTGTTAATGTGTGTGTGTTGCAAACTACACGCCTCTTAACTTAAAATTCTAATTGCCAAGCGAAAAGCAAAGTTCCAATAAAAAGTCTCGACGATGTGTCACTGGAAAAACAATATAATTTTTTTATGTTATTTAAAATTCCTATCATCTTTTTTGAATTTAGTTAGGTTTTATAAAATATTTAAGTGCGTCAGAACGGTGACATTATACGACATACGACTGAATCAATGTATCGACGTAAATATGGCATACAATTTGTAAGTCACATGACTTTTGATTTATAAATACGAGGACGGCCAGATCAACACTGTAACATTCCATCATTAATATTAACTATTACGGTGAAAACACGAGCTGTATTTTAATTTGTTCGACGTTTTTCTATAGCGGGGTAGGTACTGTGTTAAACAATCTTTGTTGTGTGACGAGCTTCTAATGGGTTATTCTGCCTCAAAAAACATAAAATATAATTAAATAATAATAGTAGTGTCAGTACCGTGCTAAATGAAATTGAATAACCTACAAAACAGATATCTAACTGAAATGAGAGGCCTTTGCCTAACAATGGGAAGCGTTGTAACAATGTTGCGTTAATAAGTAAAACGACGAGTTGCAAATACAAGTAAGAAGTATAAATTTATGTTATCATTAGTTAAGACTAAAGTTATTAATATACGAGTAATAGTTACATCACATAAAAAAATAACGTGTATCAGTTTTAATTATCTTTCAAAAACTATTTTTGTACTAAATAAAAATAAAACAGTGGTAACTAACGCCATCTCTTAACATAATATGAAGAGTAGGTACATTGAGCAGCTAGTGCCATCTATCCAGCAGTTAACGCAACAGTGCAGCGCAAACGTTTAACGCAACCTTGTTGGAAGTCGCATAAGAAGTATGACTTCAATAACCACAGTTTCTATTGATACTCCAATAGATGTTTATTGAACAGGATATGATTGTACCTCTGTCACCAAAAATTGTTTTACGATGTTTTTCTTTGCATGTGACGTTTTATTCAGATAAAAAAATAAATTTCAAGTTTCAAATATATCGGACATTTATTTTAATACTCTACAAAATAAATTTCTTCAGGGGATGAATTTTGAAAAATCTTTAGCGTCACAATCTACACACTTTATATGATGTTGAATTAAGTTGCATCAACAAATAAGTGGCAATTCAGCAACGCATCTGTAAAATCTCAACTAGAACGCCATAATATTTTTTAACATCAGTAACAGTTTGCTAATTCTATATCATAAAAACAGTAATCTATACGTTTAATCAATGATTAAAGACGTGTTGCGTATGCGATGCGAGATGATTTGAGTGGGCACGAGTCCATAAGATTTACGAGTGTATTTAAACTGGTTTTACATTAAGCACCAACTGGGCCGATTTGATCGTAAAACCAGTCGTTATGTCCCGAGACAATATCGTTGCCGTTTGCCACCCAAGTACTGAACTGTTAAATTAACTCCAGGTTAACCGGAGGTCACTTAGTCCTCTCTTTGTCGCGCGATGTTAGGTGAAACTTGATTCTACATCGATACAATTTAATTTTATAATTAAAGAACATAGCACATTAATGAGGCTAGTCGAGCGTATTTAACTATATAATATTGATTTGTTATTAATCATAGTATTATAAAATAAATTATATAAATTATCGTCATGTATTAGTTACTTAGTACAATTGATATTAAAGATTAAACTTTATGATTATTGGTAAATATTTTAGTACCTATCTATTATACATTGTATATCACAGACTGCAATATATTAAAAAATCAGAAAATCGTAATAGACCTGGTAATTTGTATCACGATATCCCTCTACTAATATCATAATTTATTTTAATTAAAATCCACATAAACTGAAATTCCCGATGTATGTATGTCTGACATATTTCCTTGCATTTATTTTTTACTATTCATTGACAAAACCAAAAATTCAGCTTTTTGGGTGAAATTTTTTTGGCATCCAACTTGAATTTATACAAAATAAAGAGGGCAATTAAGTTGGCTCACGCCAAGCCGATTGTCCGGGCGCGATCGGCAATCGTTCCATTGTCCGTGGAAATCAACAGCGGCAAAAACACCCCGAGTCAGTTCGGACGCTCAGTAAATTAAAATTACAATGGAAATATTTCAATTAAAATATTACACTAAGTTTCTTTTAGGCTTATATTAATATGATTAGTTACCATTCATACGTAACGTGTTTCTAACCCGTTTGCTGCTTACTCAGTCTTTAATGGTAACATGTGTGTGTGTACACACATAGTGCGGATTGTAATGTAATTCAACATTGGGACAATCACGGAATACTATTTATATATGTAACAAAAAAATAGACAAAATAAATAACCAGAAGAGCCACCTGATGATAAGAGGTTAAAGTAGCACACGTAATAAACACCAAAGGTAACTAATGGCAGGCAAGAAATAAGAGAGAAGAAAGTTTATGTTAATAATTAGATATTTTTGGTTCTATGCACTCAGTGATTTTGCGTTACTTTTTTATTATTGTGGATTGGAACTGCATAGTTCTGATACAAAAAAAAACCGAAGCGAAACGACACAATCTCCAGGAAGTTGGCACTGCACTTTGACGTTACAAACCTTTTGAAGGTTGTTCTAGGTTTGTTCTACATTATTCTAAAACGGCATAGGGCTGAGAATGAAACATGCAGAGAAAATTCAAAAAACGCGATTTTTAAGCTAGTACCGCATTTTCAAGGTATCGCGATTCTGGCGGTTGTTCCGGGTTGTTCTAGGTTTGTTCTATATTGTTTCAAAATATCGCATTCAAAAAAATATTTTCAACAAATTTCACTAAAATATTTTTTTTGCTAGCTCCGTACTTTTAAGGTATTGCGATTCTGATAGTGGTTCTGTATTCTGTATAGTTATCTTCGTCTTTTGGTCATAAAAATTACATGAATACCAAATTTCAACTCATTTGGTCCAGTAGTTTCGGAGTAAATTGGCTGTAAAGGTGTGATTTTTCGTTTTTTTCGGAACCCTAAAAACATTAAATCCGGTTTATAAATAATAGTTAAAAAAAAACTAAAAAACACGCTTTTATAGAAAATCCAACTAAAAAAATAGAAAATAAATTTGAATTAAGAATCATGTAATTGTAAAAAAAACTTGGGGTGCTTTTTAAGATATTATCCTTTCTACTCATTGACACCATGCATTCCACGCTTTTATTACAATTACAAGATTCTTAATTAAAGTTTATTTTCTATTTTTTTGTTGGATTTTCTATAAGTACTTAATATGTTTTTTAGTTTTTTTTTAAATTATTATTTATCTTTCTTTCTTTTTTCTTTAAATATTGAATTGTCATCGGTCCTCGATAAGTCACGAAGTCTGAAAGAAATCTGACCGTTTGAAGTGGGTCAAAATCAAGTCCAAAGGAGTCGGTTACAAGTTACAAACAAACATACAGGTGAAACGAATATAAAGCGTGTAAAAAACATCCCCACCTTTACATGTAGGGGACTTTACATTTACCTTAAAAATCATTTTATTTATTTACGGATTTTATTAATTTTTATTTGCGGACGTGACGAAACAATACGGGTTCTCTTCTGACTACGGAAGTCTAAAAATGAAATTATAACTGTTCATACAAAGTTACATGTGTCAACATGGACCTCGTTCCTTGACGACTGTTAAAAATAGATTTGGAGAAGAAAAATATTTAACATTCAATGATATAGCAGCTACTCCAATTTAGATTGATCACTTGTATCAACAAACAATGTACAGACGCTGCGGACATTGTCGCTCGTTTGTATACGCCCTAATAAGAGTTTGGTATACTGTGAAAAGAAAATTACAAATAGGTCTTAAATTATGAATCTGGAAATATAGAAAAATATTGTTACAATCCAATCATTTCTGAATGTAACAATTCCGTTTGATGTAATACTAATAATAGTAATAGTTTTCGAACTTACGACGACTTTTCTCATGTTTTCAAAGTTCTAGTTATTTATTTATGAGAGATTCTAATCATCTGCTTTCTATAGAGTTCTTATAATAAGTATTTGCACTAATATTATAAAGACGTTCAAATCCACAAATAATTCCGAAATACTAAGAGAATTCGTAGTTAAACCAAGAGGGCTTGCTAAGTAACGAAGAATGAAAGTAAAATAAACGTAACGTTACAAATTTGGTCAGATATGGCCGGAACACGGCGACATCGGGCGTCAGGAGGCAATCGAACAGTGGCCGTTGATTGAATTGATTGAAAAAGAAATGGAGAGGGGCGCGAGCGCGCGCCCCGCAGCCTCATCCGACGGTATTTTTATAGCCTGTCCACGTCCACGAACGCGCGGGCGACACATTCCCGACGAGACTACGTTTTTGCACCGCAACTTTCATTAGACACCGCTCACACTCACACCGCGCCCGATCGACGCGTTTCCTTTTAATAAATGAGTTATGCGTTTATATCCAAGATGGCTGCCCGTTTTATCCAGCTCGGGTGTCAAGAATGCCCGATGAGGAGCACTTTTTTGAGGTATCCGTTCGAGTGTAATAGGCAAGGTGAGTTTTTTTGTTCCAGTATACGCAATTTAGCAGACGCATGAATATCATAGGGCTTAATTAAGCGAGATTCTTGCTTTGATGCAGTCTGTTGACTTCGTTATGCGGCTGCAACGGGCTTCTGACGTCATTCATAAAGCTGCCTGACGACTTAATTTATGAACTGTAAACGAACAATTGCGAAAGAAATGAATGAACGCAAAAATTCGAGTGAAAGGTATACAACATGAGTCACTATGAGGTGGATTAGCAATGCATCGTTTTTTGACAGTACAAAGTGTGTTTTTGTGAAGAGCAATAATTTGGTGAAAAAGTAATTTATGTTTCGAGCTCATACAAAAACATCTTAAATCGATATAGCTATACAGAAATTTTTATACTTGACGAAATTTTTGCAAAACATTTTACCATCAGATATGTCAAGCATTGTTTAAATGAGCAGCGTTAACAGCTAGCTCCTTCAATAAATACATATACGTATCAACTAAGGTACCCCGCAGACGGGGTCGTTTTTTTGCCAAGATTTATATTCCGAGACTCTTAGGAAATAAAATAATCACAGCGGCATCGATTTGCATACAATGGTAAAATAATTTTACGCGCGTTTCGCCGCGCTTAATTCTACTTTTTATTCGACTTTCCGCACCCTATCTATGAATCAAACTGCTCTTCGAGTGGCCATTTAAGTGTTAACATTTTTACAAAATTCACGCAATACTGTCTTTTTATGGGTACGTAATGTTAGCACTGAATTATTATGAGCTAGGGAATTATCAGGTATACTCATCTGCGAATATGAGGATCGCGTTCTTGGGAATGCGTTTATAGATGTAAACAAGGTGACGATCGCTTAAAGCGAACCAGACTAGGGAGTTCCGTTTGGAGTAGACTGCGTGGCGAGGTCGCTCGGTTGAAAGGGACCACCAGTCGACTTGGCGCCGGCCACGTACCGTCGACACATGCACTATGCGTTCACCCGTTAACGCACCGCCCTTTGCAAAGAGACGGATCTCACGGATCCCACCGTAAACGATAGCTATAACTTTGATAGAATATTTCGGGTGGTCGGTAACAAAAGTATTATATTTTCGCTACATAATTTACATTCAGAGCAAACATCGTCCGTCATAAATTCAGCACAAAAGTGCGAGCGACGGCCGACTAGCAACAAAGGGGCATGACTTTTCCCGCAAAAAGATGATCCTTAATCTGATTAAATCTCCATCGCAGCGGACGTCGGACCGTGAAAGATTAATGAATATTTGTGCGAGGATTCCCGGGCACGTAGCGTTGTCATAATCATATTAGCCGAGAGCGGGCAGCTAGGCACGCACGGGTTCCGTAGCCGCGCCGACTCCACTCCACATACACTACCGACTACCGTCCTACTGCAGTGACACCTAACCTACGTTGAGACTTTACGACGTGACTACACGAGAGGTACCTCGTAACGGGCTGTTTGCTAGACCTGTTTTACTGCAGCTGTTTCGTCAAACATTTATTAGTCAACAAGGTGAAATAAAGTTAATTACTTAGCTTATCTTCTTTGATTTACATATTTTTCTTTCGCAATGTAATGAAATGATGATTTATTAAAGTAAATATTAAGCACAGAGCGTTCAATTAGGTAGTCCGACTGTTTTTTTTTAAGTAGGAAGTGCGCCCACGCTTCGCTTAGGGAAAAATAGTCCTTGTATTTAATTAAAATGCTGTACACTATATGAAGAGCTTTGTACGTTACGTTTGTCGCGGTGGGGACCTGCGAATCGGCAAGTGGCATTTCGAATTTCGCGAGCGCTCAATAAACACACTCGTAAAAGAATCAATTGAGGCCCGAAAGAAATTAAACGTGAGAATGTATTGTTTCATACAAGCGTGAACAAAACGAAAAGGGTTTGCGTTAACCAGCTCTCGGCTCGTTTTCGACCTGCTTTGCTCTAAAAATAAAAGTCAAATTTATGATCCCGCATTGAAAAAGTGGCACTGCATTTATATTTACACCTGGGATTAGTTAATCTGGAACAATGCGTAATTACGTCATGTTTTTATTATTCGGCCATATTACACGTCTGCAATTTAATAAAATTTAAATAGTCCTTTGTGTCCAAAATGTAAAGCCGTGAGCCGAGTACTACTACATGGTTGGTAGTCAAATGTAAAATGAACACTGAAAATAATAAAATAGGTATCATCGATTAATACTTAAAAATATTGATATGTTAAAAGAATTTGGTATAGGTACTAGTGAAGTTTTAAGTTAAAGAAAAAATATGAGGGTGGTTAATTGAGTAGATACATGGGGCCCACCCACACAACCCCATAATCTATAAGAATGTTAGCACCACTTTTACATTGCAAGACTTTTTCACATAGAAACAAACATGCACACTATTCTAAGAAAAATGCTTATAAAGTGAAACTGTCATATGTATAGTATCTGTACAAGCTCCCACTGCGAAACCAGCAGAAATAGCAACGTAGGAGGATTGACACAGAGTAGGTAATTAATTATTTGACGGCATGTGGTGGTAATAAAGGTGCTCATCAATGATTCAGGCATGCCAGCGGAGCGTGCGGCGCGACCATTATCCGCCATAAGACATCATAAACGGGCTACCATCATCTGATCTTATAAAAAATTCATGCTCATCTCACATTTCGGCGCCCCTCTTAATTTCGCGTGAGTCTCTTCTAGGTTCGTGTAAAAACTTCGGGTGTCTTTTTATGACTTTTACTGCGGTATAATTGGGAGGGGCGAGCGCCCGCGTCCCGGAGGTGACATAAATACACCCCCCCACACCCCGTGCTTTCAACTACCCCCGGTTTAATCCCATGTAAGACTATACACCCGGAAGTGCCGCATTAAAATTTCTTGGCAACTAACTATCGGCTTGGATTACTTAAAAGCAAACAATTTTTAGATCCTAATACAATATAATGGTGTTTTAATACGAAACGAAATAAAATAACAAACAACACTGAAAGGCGTAGTCAAAGTCCATGCCGTAAGTTCCGTGGAGACGCCATGATAATAAAATAATAGTTTGAAATTAAACCAACCTGATTCTCTATTTAACTGTTAGGTAGAGACTTAGAGTAGTCAATCATTTATATGTAAAATTATAGCTGTAAAAGGCATGGGCGCTTTTTCATCTTTTAAGAGGAAAGTCAAGCATTCTATATCACAAAATATCATCAGATCCTCATCCACAAGTGAAATTATCAGAACCCAAACTCAAGAAGATTGCTAGTAGGCGTAAAGCTGCGTTTGCGAGGACCAATAGCAACTATCCGTTCGAAAAAAAACTTCCACTTTCGACCTCCATCATAAGACCTAGAAGTACAAAATCTGTCTACGGAGCGGCAGCTTGTGGATGCAATCGGATGGATCGTCAAATGAAGCGCTGTGGACAGTCGACCTTACGCAAGATGCAATCAAGCGTCCAATGACAAAAGCGTGCGTATGCCCTGCGTCTACGGGGACAGAAGACCTAATTTATAATTTTACACAACGCTAATTCACTCACAGCAATCACGCAGCGCTTACATTAGCTCAATGACGGCATGGGTAAAACAAATGCTACACGACAAATACGTACGGAGTGATTAGCAATTAAAACCTTTCAATATTTTGTAACAGAAGAAAGTTATCCGGCGAGCGAATAGACGTCCTCACGTCATAATAACATAACGTAATAACTAAATTTTGTACACGGATTTGCTCACGTTATAAGCGAAGATATGCTATTTTAAATAACAAATTGGATTTTTTTTTCATTCTTTGAATTACTCTGAATAAATGGTGTGTTTCCTCTAAAGCCCTAAATAACAATTATTTGGGTTACGGTGAGAAGGCGTAACAAACTCACCTTTGAATTTTAAGTAGTACCTACTAGTTAGGATTCATCCTTAAAATAACCCTAACTCCTAATAACCCGGTATAGAAAGGGTTACTTTCTAAAATTTCTAAAGCATCGTAAGAGAACCCAACCACAATTTGTGAATGTAAAGGAAAGTACCGGAATCCCAGAGGAGTTTGGCTCAAATGTGTTTTATATGTCGAACTGCTGTCTATTCTCCCTTGTTATCTATTTTGTAACTTTCTCGCTGTTAAACACACTATAGGTCGACAGTTGGCATGGTTCAATAACAAAACAGTGACTCTAAGGGCGTATGCATGGTGTTACAACCTCTTAGCTGCAGGTATAAGACCTTTAGCAATAAACAAAGCAGGTTAAACGAATAAAATTTAAAATACATAAATTATTATATCATACTGTTTGGTTTATTATTATTTAAGATTAAATCAAATTTTATTATTAAATTATTTAAACAAGCTTTTAAAATTTTGCGAGTGTGTTGTTGGCCACTGAGATTTCGCAAACGAATCACCTTAAAGTTTTCTGGTTTTCATAGAATATATGAAACCCTAAAAAGTCACAAATAAGTATTTCTTGAAATTACGATAGTTGATTAATTCATTATCTAATTAGGTACTAATAATATACTTCAATAAATAATTTGAAAAAAAAATGAACATAAGAATTTTAAGGTGGACTGACGACCTGAGGAAAGCAGCAGGAATCCGCTGAATTCAAAAGGCTCAGAACCAGTCAGTGTTGCAGTTTAGGAGAGCCCTATGTCCAGCAGTGGGCCCTTAAAGGCTTGTTGGATGATGAATGAATGATTTTAATACCGTGACAATCGAAATATCTACAGGCTTTTAGTATAAAAATGCCAAGGACGTGTTCTGTCTTAGACACTAATAAAAATAGTCGAGTTCGAGAAACAGAAGTAATATTGACGTGTAGTTTCCAATATCAAAGAGGAGTGTAGTCTCGGAGTCAGTCCGCAAATGCGATTTCAATTTTAGAGTAGTGATGTGCGAGGTGGCGTAGGGGAGGCGTCGTGCATGTATTTATTTGCAAATTCCGAATGGTTTTCAATATGTAGAGGCGCGTGCCGTCTGTCGATCTCGTATAGCATTCGTCCCTAGCCGTCAACCACTCGTACACGAAATTAGGGTATACAACTGGTTTTTACAACATCTAGTTGCGTGATCATATCTGAAAATCTACTTGTGGTTTGTAGGTACCTAGTATTGGTTAAAAAATCTTTATACCAATACCATGTCTATTTAACGAACATATTGTGTTATACGTTCACAAACACAACATCCAGAAGACGCATGATAGATGTGCCGAGCAAAAACATAAACGTAATTGAGATTTCTATTACAAAAATTGGAGTAGACCGATCTGTTTTTCCATGTTTGTTTACATAATGTGAGTGGCGCTGGCGACGGTGTGCTATCGCGTTTCGGAAGCGCCGGCGGACGTCAATTTGTATATTGTCATTATTAGAGACGGCGCGGAAAGTTTGGGCGCATTCATCCATCATAGTGTGACGGGTGGCCGGCCCGATAACGCCTAATACGTATTGATTTCCCACTTAGAGTTTTTCTTGAACCGCGCGGTTCCACCCTTCCGTCCGGATTGCTAACGAGCTGTTTGTCCTACACTCGCGTTTTCCCGCGACGATTGCCTCCAAGCCTTAACCTTTATACCGCGCCCAATGAATGCTTATGAGTAACAAGTAATGAATATGTTTCATGACAAAACATCGCCTCGTTAAGGAATGAAAGCATCAACCCATTGCTTAGATAACCAGTATCACGTAAACATACGCGATGTGCACATAATAGACGCGAGGAAAGTACATAATAAGTCTTAGATAGGGGTACATTTACCTAAATGCTGAAGAAAAAGATAGCGTCACCAAGGTCCCCGGTGGGGGTGGGAGGCGAGAACAATGGTTTCGGTTCTCACACGTGTGGAGGATTATTTGCATTCGGAAATAAAGAGAGGAATGATAAAAGAAAGGCGCGAGTGAGGTCCCACCGCCCCGGGCTGGAAACTGGTGTGGGCAGGGGGTGAGTGGGGGCTCGTTACGCGAACAATGGAGAAATAATGTACAGATTGCAGTGAGCGATGCGCCCAGCGCGACTCAGGTGTCTTAGCTCTCTAGCGGACGGCGGACCGCGCTCTATCGGACGAGCACTACCCACCGCCTTATATAATTTCGTTTCTTAAACATTAACAATCAGATTAAGCATAATACGCACTAGGCGAAACATTCATTAAGATGTTCACTCGCATATTTTTATATCTCGGACTAAAATAAGCGTAAGATAACCTACATTTCGTAAAGATAAAATCATATTTGCTGCGAAGAATGGAATTTGTTATATCTTTAGAATAAATAAAATTTTCGCTATCGCTGAGAGTTTATACAAAATAAAATGTAACTAGACTATGTCAAGATGCCTAGAAACGATAATTACTAAGCTTTAAGAAAAAAACCGGGCAAGTGCGTGTCAGGCCACGCGCAATGTATGCTTCCGAAGTAGTAAGTTTATCGACTATTACTCATTAACTACTTATGCTAAAATAGCCGTGATAGTTTTCCTTGTAAATTCATTATACATATAACCTATTTTTGAGAATTTTTTCACCCGTCCAACTCTAACCGTTTAGCCAGCAGGGGGGGACGACGACACTGAACTCTACCAACGATACCACACACTATAGGGTACGCGACGAACAAAAAATTCATCCTCATGTTACCTGTAGGAGAGGAACATCGTAGAATAAAATATTGAAAAATATTTTCTGGAGTTTTAATAAATATGTATATCCATGCCAAATTACAGCTTTCTAGCACTAATCGTCTCAGCGCTTTGCTTCGGGCAGACAGACGGACAGACGGACGCACAGACGGGACATGACGAAACTATAAGGGTTTCGATTTTAATTCGGAACCTTAATAAGCGTCCATCATAATAGAGATGCTCTAGTGATAACGGTAACTTACTAGAAAATTTAGTCCTGGACCTATTCCCAGAACTAAATTTTCCCAATGAATCAGAATCACGTAGCAGACCTTTAGAACGCGTATCGTTCCCGCGTCCTTTCCACTGTCACGATCGTTTCAATCTAGATCCGAACAGGTGTCATTTTAATAGTCCGGGTTGTGCGAGGCCGAACCGTTCAAAGGATGCCTTGGTAGGAAGTGCGGGCAATCACAACACAATCACCCTATCCTTGCGTGACACCGAAAACGTCCTCGCTCATAAGTATAAATTAATCCATTTAGATCGTTCGCCCGGCACCGGCCGTACCGATTAGCGGAAACGTCTACTTAACTAATTTAACCCCGGGTGGTTTTAACAGAATGGATAGCAGTGATTACGGCTGACGGCTCGGTCTCGTGTGAGTTGTGTTGCCGTCACAACTCGAGACCAGTGTCGATGTGTACTACGTAGTTGCAATTTCAACACGCGGTCGGTAAGGTTTTGTGTTTTGACATCTTGCGGTATGAGACCCTCTTGGGGTAGCTGCAACGTTTAGTTACTCTGAAGTACTCTTGATTGAACAGTTTTTGTACATAGTGTGCCTCTGGTAGGGTTGCCAACCTCAAATTTATAAAACCAGGATAACTCAGTTTGAAAACAGGACTCAGTAATAGAGTTGCAATAATTGCGCGCCATGAGGCCGCCCGTAACGTAAGAATTTTAAGAGGCTAGCGAATTTTAAAATTTAAAAACCTAGGAAGCTCCTTAAAAACTATTCAGGACGTCCCAGGATACTACAAAAACTAGGACATGTTCTGGGAAAACAGGACGGTTGGCAACTAGCCTAGTCTAGCCTATGGGCACACTTAGTTGTGCCATGCCATACCACTAGTTGTGCGTACGTAGTTGATCCGTCAGGAAACCGCGTTTTTATCAATAAACAGCTTTATATAGCTTAGTACAGTGGTAATAAGCCTTTTTTTATATGGGCCACAAACACGTAGTCATGCTTTCGCGGGCCGCAAAACAAAGAAAAAAAATGGTATTGATTTCTTAGGTTTTCGCGATTATTATAAAATAAAGTAACCCCTGATAGACCAACAACAAAAGCCTGGCGGGCCGCACGTTGAGTATAGCTGACCTAGTAGAATCGAAGTGTAGCTCTTTGAGTCCTCACGTCTATAACCAAGTTTCGTTACCTAATTACTCAAATAAATAAAACATAAACGTGTACTAATGTACGTGCGTGAGAAGTTATACTTCTTTGGCATCATTAAATAAATATTTAACATTAATAATTTAATAATATAGTATAAATTATATTAAATAATAATATTTTAATTTATATCATTAAATAATACATGACTAATAGAGGTTCTATTTCTATTTTGATGGTAGCTTTTTGCGCGCGCATCTTTTTGCGGGCAACTTCATCATGTTACTTTTGTGTTACAAATCTTAAAATTTCACTCTCTTCATTTTTTCATAACGCGCCTAAAGAAGTATAACTTCAAAAAGGTAGATAAAACATCCCCCTAAACGTTAGGAATAGTTTAGAGTTTAGTTTTCAAGATGGCGGAAAATGCACATAGGAAATCTTGATCGACAATTTGAAGTTAAGCTTTTCTAGAACGTAATGTCCAAAATTTAGCCTTCTCGATTCACATGCAATTCTAACCCGTTTTTTCCGACGTAATGACTGGACTATAAACGCAAAACAACATCCAAACTGAAATCAGAATTAAAAACTCTTTTTACGTACTCCTATAGATAGATAGAGAGCTCGATTTACGTAATTTAATATACCTATAATTGAATATAATTGAGTTTCAATAAGAAAATCGATTTTCCAAGCCAATGGACAGTATGACGTGAATGTTAATAAAAACGGTTAGATAAGTTGTCATTGTCACGCGCAGTATAATGCCTATCCAGGAGCGTATGTAAGTGATCATAATATCTGTCTCCAATTACGTAACGGCTGAAATTCTTTAAATTAATTAATTGGTTTATAATTTTGATGTCATAATGTTTGTGCTGTGTTGTGGTAGTATCTTCTTGATTGTTAGATAGTTACCAGGAGTGCGGTGAAGCTAAAATAGAATGCTATCTAATACGAGTACTTTTAAACGAGCAATTCTTGTATATTTATATATTCTCGGAATCTCGGAAACGGCGCCTACGATTTTCATTAAATTTAGTATGCAGGGGGTTTCGGGGGCGATAAATTGATCTAGCTAGGATTCATTTCTAGACAATGTCGTTTTATCCGTGTTTTCAGGCAATGAAAAGCTGCTAAAATATCATTGACTCTTCCTGACATCTATTGACGTGTGATAATACTATTATTATTGGGAAAGCTCGGTCATCCAGATATTGGATGTTTAAACGCGATAATTATAATCCTAAATCTGGCAGTTTTGTTAAGGCGACGTGGTATCGACTTCACAGACGTTTTGAGGGGGTGAAGGAGACGCGTACGGGCAGCCGGCGCGCGGGGACCTGATCCCCGCGCGCTCGTCTGGCTAGGGACACGTATCGAATAGAAAGTATCGATACTGTACTCATGAGTAGTATCGAAAAAAAAGTATCGTACTTAGAATGAAAACTTGCGTTACAGTTGTGGACCACCGGCTCATAAAAGTATCGATACTTCAAAGTATCGAGTACCTTTCTTAGGGTACTTTTAATGATGCGCATACGAATATAGTAGTATATAGTATAGTATATAGTATATTATATATTAGTTGCTAACGAGCAAATAGCACTGCGAAAGTCGTAATCGATTGGATCCTGAGCGTTTTACCAATTTACTATTCCTGCGTTCATTAAAATTTAAGGATAGGCAAATGTAATTTATAAGCTTTGCATGATATGAATTTATTTGATTATTTAGTTTAAAAGACACAAGAGTTCTAATTCAAATATAGTGTTGTAACACTTTGTAAAGTGAGATTTTATTATTTATAATATGATATTCCTACTGCATACCACATTGTTTTAAAAAAAAACTTAAGTGACTTTTCAATATTTAAATATGCAATATTTTGAATAAAATTTAATCTATTATAAAATTTAATCTAAAACGATTGACCATAATATTGGCTGAATGATATATCTTTATTTAGAAACCCAATGAATTAAGCATGTCGATAGTTTATATAACGATATTAACTTAAAAGTACTGTGATGGTCCTGTATTTGCGGCGTATCTTGGCCGGAGTAAACCTCGATTCCTTCTGTGATTTTGATGTGTGCGTGATAGGATAGCGAGATTCTGTCAGATGGAGGTGGTAAAGAATCTCTTTCCGAGTACTTTGAGCCCAAACTCGGGTATCCTATCTCGCCTGGGTCAAAAGTTGGTTTCCGGGGGAGTGAGGAATTTACCAGGAGGAGATTTAATTAATTCCGTCGGAGCCAAAAGATGGTAAATCTCCTTACGAGTCGTTTGAACCCAAACTCGGGTATCCTATCTCTTCCGGTTCAAGAGATATAGCCCGCGGGGTGAGGTAAAAATTTCGGGGGGAGGGGGGGGGGGGGGGGGGGGGTTCGTGGGGGTAAGATTGGTGGAGTTTAATTTTTTGTGGCGGGGGGGAGTGTGTGATAGGGGTGTGACAGGATTGTAGGGGAGGGGGTGATGTTCCTTAATGTCAGGATGGGCTCGGTGTCACCACTAAGTTGGTTGGGGGTAGGGGGGGGGGGGGGGGTTATGGGGATGTTAGGGGTGGCGGCTCCTTGGCTCTCCTACTTGGTGAAAACTCCTCGACGGGCTGGTTCAGGGGAGCCAAAACACGCAGGGTCTAGGTCTTCCCTTTCCGGAGTTATATTGGGATATTCATGACGATCCGGAGTATCGATACATAAAACACCCGGATTAAACATTCCTGTATTGCTTTCTTTTTCTTCTCTTTCTTAGCTGGCAACGCATCAGTGATGCCTTTGGTGTTGCTGATATTCATGGGCGACGATAGCTACTTATCATCAGGTGGATCGTCAGCTCGTTTGCCGGCTATTCCCATTAAAAATAATTGTTAAAAAAAAAACTAAAAACACGCCTTTTTAGAAAATCTAACTAAAAAAAAACTAGAAAATAAATTTGAATTAAGAATTGTGTGATTGTAAAAAAAGCGTGCGGTGTTTTTAAAGATATTATCCCTTCTACTCATTGACACCATGCACCCCACGCTTTTATTACAATTACACGATTCTTAATTCAAATTTATTTTCTAATTTTTTTTTTAGTTGGATGATCTATAAAAGCGTGTTTGTTAGTTTTTTTTAACTATTATTTTTTCATTTTTAGTTTGATTTTTTTAAATGAAATTTAGGTTGTTTTTTTTTTCTTTCTTTCTTTATTCTTTATTTCTTAAAATATTGAATTGTCATCGATCCTCGATAAGTCTACGTAGTTTGAAAGAAATCTGACCATTTAAAGCTAATATAAAGCGTGTAATTAGGTTTCTTTCTTTCTTTCATTCTTTTTTTCTTTAAATATTGAATTGTCATCGGTCCTAAATAAGTCCACGAAGTTTGAAAGAAATCTGACCGTTTGAAGTGGGTCAAAATCAAGTCCAAAGAGAAGTTACAAACAAACAAACCAACAAACAAACATACAGGTGAAGCTAATATAAAGCGTGTAAAAAAAATCATTCGATACTGGATCGATCCAGATTATCGTATCAAATCACTTGGATCGATACACTGCGATAGGATCCATATCGATCCAGAGTATCGATACAAGGCACCTGGACCGAACATCCCTAGAAAAGGCGCGCGAAGGTTGAGAAAAAGTCGTACAGGTCTGCTCTCCACAAGGCGCTACGGCCGACTGCGGCGAAGCGGGAGGCGCGGACCCAGCGATACGTCTGGCTCGCGCGCAACTGAATGACTGCTTTTACATGCTCACTTAATTTAATAAAATTAAATATTTCTTTTTACAAAAATTTTATCCGATAGTTCACTTACACATTTCATTGAGAAAGTGTAAAAAAAATATCGTTAAAATATCTTTAACAATGACCGAATGCCATTGATTTTCCCCCCGGTGAGCACACTGAAAATTGTAATATTTTAAGAAACTTTGAGATTTTTTTCTATCGAGTCAAGTTTAGTCAATCGTGTTTCAGAGCTGATGCTTCACTAAAATATATCATTATCTTTCATAAAATATATATTCTTAATGATGTGCAGCTGGTTTTCAATGTCTATAATGGTTTTCACGTAGAGTCAAATAGTCTAATTTGCGACTTACTTCACCTTAATTATAGCAATCATGGTAGAGTTACAATTTTGTATAGGAATATCTAACAGGATAGAATACTTTTTTGAGGTTGACTTAAACGTTCGTCAATACGTTTTATCGTACGCCAAAAGAGAAACGAAATCTTTATAACCGATATGGTTGCGCACAATTTACATACATCTATACTAATTTTATAAAGTTGAAGAGTTTGTTTGGTTGAACGTGCTAATCTCAGGAACTACTGGTTCAAATTGAAAATTTTTTTTTGTGTTTGATAGTCCATTTATCGAGGAAGGCTATGAGCTATAGCTCATAAGTCATAGCCTAACATCATATATTTTAGTAGTTCGTTTTTTTCAAAATTAACGTGGGTGAAACCGCGGGGCATAGCTAGTGACAAAAATTTCATATCTTACATTCCAACATATCGTATCGGCATCGATAACGATCGTGTCGGATTGTGTAATTCTGGGTATGGAAAATACTGAAGATTACAATTTGTATCAAACTACTAGAACTTCAAAAACTGTAACTCTATCGTATTGAGTGTACATAATAAGTGATGCGGGACAAATGCAAAACGTTTGACAAAACAAGAAAACCACTTGAGATTATTGTCCAAGTTCGCAACCCGAATAGTTAATACGATTCGTGGACGCGAACCGCAATTTCAGCGGTCTATTATTCACGGAGCGGCTTATACGATAGTCAGATGTTTGTAATCCGGCAAGCCCGCGACATTTTAATAACATTGATCAAATAGAACAAAGTATGTGGACCGAGCACTCGACAGAGATGAAAGTTAAAAGGGTCGCGAGGGGGGCGTAGTAGTGTGGGAGGAGCGGGTTGAATGTCTTATTCCCTCCACAATTCAGAGGTATTTCGTGTTTTTCATACGCAAATATATCCTCGTTACGCCGGCACACGTGAGCCCGATTGCGTGCGCGCCTTGGATGAGGATGAATCCCGGGCGAGGCGATGCGATTGCCTCGGGAGTCGGAAGGGAAACTACGTCTAGTAATCAAGAGCCAGATATGCCACAACTTTACTTATGATGTTTCTATGTACACAATACACAATGACGAACATTTATTCGTTAAACTCTTGGCAACTAGCTTATTACGGAATATGAATCAATGATTGTACCTAATTATATTTTGTGGCATCCTTAAATTTAAGTCCACGTTTTTTAAGGCATTAAATTTAGGTGTATAAAACATAACGGTCGCAACATGTATTTGCATACTCCATAATGTTTTTAAATGGTGTGTTAAATACCACTTGGCTAGCGTGGTGGACTATGGCATAGTAAAGTAATATAAATAAATAGAAATAATAAATAAATAGAAATATACATATTTAATATCCGTAATAACATTTTACCGTAACTATGGTTTACTATCTCGGAATTCCGGTAGACTCGCGGATTAAGCTCTGGAAATTCAAATCACTCGGCTCCCGGAAGGAATTTAAAATAAACAAAATTCTACCGGAATTACAAGTTGCTTGAAAATAATGACACGCTTTGTCGAAATGGTTTAGAGGGGCGAAAATACGGCCTACCAGCCACTGAGTAGTTTCGTATGACGTGAGTCGCTCGCGCGTAGGCAAGGGCGGATCCAGGGGGGGGGGAGGTCATGGGGGTCATGACCTCCCCCTGGGCTGGGTCCCGGACCTAGGTGGACCACTAATTAAAATTGTTAAACACAATGTTTTTATATATTTTCACAATATAGATTTTATTTAAATACTTTCAATATTTAATTAATTTAATATAATACTTTGTTTGACGACAAACGCAGTATTCGGGAACGAACGCATCGAAAACGCGTTTCGGGAGAAGACGTAAAAGAAAAATTGATTTTGTTATTTAAATATAGGTAGATTTTTTAAGTACAGTAATTACATTTACTAATAAAATACCTATTTTTTACTTGTATCTATTATTATCAAAATCAAATTATAGCTTCTTGTCATTTGACCACGACTATGTGACCTCCCCCTGGCGCCAAAGCTGGATCCGCTCTTGCGCGTAGGGTCAGAGGCGTATTAAATTTAAATGTCTACAGCGCTCTAGCCAAGCAGCGTCCCGTGGCGCCCTCAAAAAAGGCCGCCAGCCGCCCTTCCCGCTAATGTTGCCGCTATTTCGGAATTCCGGAATTTGACAGCTATAAGGTGGTACCCCTCAAATTGTGTCGATTTTTACAAAGAAAAAATTTTAATTGTAACTTATAATAAAATCTATTTTAAGAGATTGATCAAAGATCATTATTTTAAATCCTCTGCCTTGGATTAGATATCACCACGGATTCGTATAAAAAAGAAATTATGATATTTATTAGTATATTTATTAAGATTATTATTATTATTGTAGTATATTAAAATAAACTTATATAAGTATTCTATTGAAATAACTTAGTATAAGTGGAAATAAGTTTGTAAGCCTAGCTTATAGGTTTTACAATAAAGTTTCTAAATAAATAATAAATAGATAGATTTAATTTTTAAATTTGTAACTATATCTATTGACTTTGTCTTAACTTTACGTTACTGGATATTATCCCAGTATAATGAAAGAAAAATAAAGTTATAACATTACCATTATTTGTTTTTATTCCCTTCCCCCACACTTCTTTTGTTACTTTGCGGTGACATTCTATTAAATAAATTGGAGTGACAAATGGTCTGCAAGAGGACACGGGTTTCCTCTCATAATCAAGGAAACCTAAAGCATACTTCACCACATTGCTCCAATGCAAACTGGTGGAGGGGTCAGCGGCCGATGGCGTTACGTATTCTCTGGAGTACGGAAACCCTCAAGAAATTGTTACCACTAGCAGTCACATATCCAGTTACAAATTGCACTTGCTGCGCCTTCTCAGTTCATCACTTAGGATCGATACAAGCTGCAGGGATTTCAGCACTCAGCAAATCCACGTTTAAAAGTAATACCTATATCATGTAATTTTTATAGATATTTCTAGTGGAGTTCCTTGGGGGTTAAAAACACAAAAATCTTATAGTTTAGTTAATGTGAATGAAATTAAAAAAAATCTAACCAGAATGTATCTTATAATATGTAGAAAAAAAGTATCTATTAAATATTGTGATCTTGATTTTGAAAAAAAAACCAAATAGTAATTTCAATAATAAATTTTATAGTTGGTATAAGAAAATATTTGGTAAGGTTAAGTTTTGACCTTAGAATCAAATTGGGTACTTTGAATTTATGCAAAAACCATTTACATTATAGTTTTAGAAAATATCACAGAAGAAATAATAGTACTTATAATAAGTAATAATATACTAATAACTTTACCCAATTTTTGGCTGCTTTTGTTTTTTTTTATCTGGACTTAAATAACATAACAATTTAAAAATATGTTTAAAACATGTAAATTGAAAGAATCCCATCAAATAATTTAAGTACAAAAAAAATATATTTATTGAGGTAAAATTAAAAATTCAAAAGCATATTTTCTTTTAATTTTTGTTAAAGCAAAAAAAACAAAATATCCAACATAAATTCATTCACTGCAACAAAAATCAGGGGCGATATCCTCCAGGCACTCCACTCTTCTACATTTTTAGCTTTTTTAACAAATTAATGCATACATCAGCGTAGCCAGCCATGGGCTCAGGGTGGGGCAGCAGTCTAAAATAATATGTAACTTTTTGTTTTGATCGCATTTTTTTGTGTCGACTGACGACTGTTAAGTGTAAACTTTCTGTATTGTAGTTAATACCTAGATAATTAAGTTTTTTAAGTTTGATTAGGTACCTTACAGGCTTACAGGTCAGAGCCAGGGCGGGGCCAGCGCCCCACCCTGCCCCACCATGGCTACGCCCATGAATGCATATTCCATGGCAAAAACATGACTGGTGGTAATACAATAGTACGAGAATAATACGATAATGGTCTCATAATTTGTATGAATCAACAAAAGTATTTCAGAAGTGAACAATGAAGGGAACCATATTTGTTTTCTCTTAATCAAGTGATTTTTTTTAAATTTCTCAAAAACTATACAATGATGGAGGTGATAGAACCATGGTGGCATATCATCTATGCATCTGCATTATCATGCAAATGTTAAAATGCTACCCTGTGTAGCTACTATGCCAGCTTACATAGAAAAATGTTTGAATAAGTGTCATATATCTCAATATAGTTGTAGATATCCACTTTGTGCATTATTAATTGATAATGACATTCTAATGTGGGTACATTGATATGTTGTGACAGATTGTTGTTACTAACCAGCTACTTAGCTAAATAAATGTTCTTACGTAAAATATTTGTTTTCCTACGATATTCAAATATAATAATAAGACTACAAATTTCTGGCTATATTGGAGGCGTCCAATTGGCTACAATCCCATGCTGATAGACTCGGATGTGACATTCAAAAGGATTATGTTATCAATATTATTATTAAATCATTAATCTTGTTACTAGTTTTATTATCTTTCCCTAAAGCCTACTTTATGTCCCCATGTAACTGTTGATATTGAAATAAAGATTCCTGTCTGGCTAAACAACACCGTCTTGGTTGAGTCAGCCACCAAACAGCTTCTCATGTTTGCGGGGGGGCTTAAGAGCCAGGTTTTTCTTTCTTTCTTCTCTTTTCTTCCTCGGTCTAATGGCCTATGGTATTAATGGTGTCCATCTGCGACTGTGTAATATAAATAAAAATAAAAATTAGTGTGGTGGGTATAATTTTAACCCAAGTTAAATGAATGAATGTGTGTGTAGGTCAAGGGCCACCCTACACCAAAAATTTGCACCGGAATAGAACATTGGACTATCCAAATTTTATTTATATTACAATGGGGTTCGCTTGGAAAAAGTAAACCGCATAAAATTTTAATAACAAATATTTATTACTGTCAAAGCAAATATATAACAATTCTATAATTTTGTTATTCGCCAAAAATCTTAATTTAATTATTTAATATTAATTTTATCTATTTATTTTTGCCGAAACTTAATTTAATTACCAATTTTAATTTATCTAATTATTATTACTAAAGTTACAATTTTGTACACCATTATGTAAGCCAAAAGGTTAATTTTAAATTTATAAATTGTTAAATTAAAAGAGAAAAAATGTATTATAACAAATTTCGGGCGCCTGGATGGCTTAATCCATCCTAAAAATTAAATTTTAAATGTTCTACTATTTAAAAGTTTAAATAATTTACAAAAATAAACCGACTTATGATTAACTAAGGTAACCTAGTCTTAAAATAAATCGCATTTATAAATACGTAGAATAAAGTTGAATGCCCAGTTCTTCAGTTTGTAAGAAAATATAATTACATACCAGAACGTCGCAATCCAAATTATAAGTTATAAAAAACCAATATGTCGAAAACGCGAGCCACGGTGTCCCAGCGCACGTCGTAGGTAAGTACCGTCGAATCCGTGATACGTACGAGAAATTGTCCAAAATAATATTTAAATCCAAGTAGAAAACCGTTGGAAATTAAAGAAAAAGTAAGTTATTGAAAAAATCCAAAAAAACTTGTTGTCAAAAAAGTTTTGAAAAACCTCCCAAATAAAACATCCCATAACAAACATCCCATAACAAACACTCCAAATCAAACACTGCGGACAAAGAAAAGAATTACGTTAATACCAAATACTAAACAAGTATCTACCAAATTTTCGAATTCGAAATCTCAAAAGAGTCGTCAAAACTTACCCGGTTAATCCGGTGTTTATCACAAAATAATCCGTTAGTTATGCAGAAAGGTACTTAATTGGAATCCTGCAAGACAATAATCACTACATGAAATATGGATTTCAACCGAAATCTAATTCGAGAGGAAAAGTTTTTGCAACTTACCATGAGGCAAAATTAATCGCCCATTATATGGCGAATCGTTCAACATAACTACTAACAATATATGAATAACAGCATAGCTGCTCTTAAATTGCAATTTCGTCACATTATTTAGACCAAAAAGAAAGAAAATTTATAAAAATCGAATAAATCACAATTACATCTTGTGACCTTTGACAGTCCGGCAGGAAAGTAATCTTCCATTGACCATTCAAATCTCGTAAAAAATTCGTAGAAAAAGTCAGACAAAGAACAACAGACTATTCAGCCAACGTCCAAGAATTATTGAACCAAGTCCTGGATACCACGCTAAACTGGACTATACTGCGTTGCAACACGTGATACACCAGTAGTGACACCTATAATTGATTTACGAAGCTAATATTTATTATTGAAGATCTGTGGCAAACGTCAAGTGACAGCTTGTCAAACAAGTTGACAGTGACATCGACAGAACATCGATACTGACAGCCTTGTCAAAAGTAATTCAGAATTACCTCCTAGATAAAGGATAATTCAATGAAGTTAAAAATTATAAGTTAAAGTGTGAGGTTAAGTTTGTAAACAATGTCGAATGAAATAATTTTGTGTAAAAAGGTTTGAAAAACGATTTATTAAACACTAGGCTACGCATGTAACGTAAAATACGTTACATTACCCCCCTGCCAAAAATAAAAGAGGAGTTCCAAAGGAGAAACTCTTTTCAGATGAAAATTCTAAGTTAATAAAGTTTGATAGAGTCATAAGAATCTACAAAAGTAAGTGAATTCAAAGGCGCAAAATACCAAAAGGTTAACGAAATAATCGCTAAGACGAAGAATTGTTCAAGTCGCAAATGACTCTACAATTTCAAAACTCTACATTGGACTCAGAAGTAACCAAGATACTACATCAACGAGTACCAAATGAAAGAAAAAACCCGCTCTATACTAGCTCTACAAGTACAAAGTCAAAATAGAGACGCTCTATATTATCTCTACAAAGTCATAGAAGAAAACCTATATGTTATCTCTACAAATATTTACAAAATTATAGAAGAAAAAACTTTGTTATCTCTACACTCTTCATTGGAGTCAAAAGTCAAAAGGAAAAACTCGAACTCGAACGAAAAATAAGTGAGTTATAACTAAAGTCTAAAAAGGTAGAGCAAAAGCTCAAAGTTAAACTTTTCACTCAAAGGAGTTGAAAAACAACTAACGCAATCGCTACAAAATGAGAGATGCGAAAAAGAATGCAATCGTGATCGACACAACACCATCGACTTTCCGAACACGAAGACATAAAGCAAAAAATACCAAAAGAATGAATTTCGTGGTCGACTCTACACCATCGGCTTTTCGAACACGAAACCACCAAAAGCTTTGTCTGTGATCGGCCCAACACCACCGAACTCCCGAGCACAGAACGAAAAATGTTACTAGTAGCACCAAACAATGGCTACTATATAACCAAATAAACCAAAACAAATGTTACTGTGACCGGCTCTACTCCACCGACTTACCGTGCACAGAACAAAATGTGTAATAACAACTACAAACTTGAGCTGTATTACTAAAAAGGTGTGATAGACAACTACACAATTGAGTGCTATCAACAAAAAAATGGAAAAGTTCCCGAAAAGGTTACTAAATCCAAAAGTCAAAGCAAAGGTTATACTCTCCCTGCAGTAGATGAGTACAAGAAAATGTCAATATCCGAGAAGTCAAGTCCGGGTATATAACATTAAGCTAAAAGCTTAAACTTAACAAATAAGCTTAAAAGTATTACATATTTGTATCAAACAATTATGCAAATAAAACTAAATTAGTATTACGTTGAAGGGCGTAAACTAAGAAAAATTAGATCCTTAAAAATATAGTAAAAGATCTATAAACAAACTTAAATCTAACTAATTTCTTATGCTTTGGGGAAATGTTTAGATTTTAATTTTGAATATTCCAAAACGTCCTAAGTAAAATTTTAGTAATCTAGTATGTAGTACTGCGTAAGCTCAAGTTAATTCCTATCATTCATTCATCTCACACGGGTAAGTCCTGTCATACTTCAAACTAATCCATCCACAAACATAATACCCAAAAACTATCACCAACGACAGTTCAACAAAAAGGATTTGTACAAAGTGTACATAACCAAAAATTAATTAATTTTAATGATATCTTTAACGTGGTAACGTCCGGTAGAACGTTTTCCTACATCTTTCAAAACGTAGACATTATCTGAGATTTTATTAATTATTTTAGATTTTACAAACTTAGGAGCAAGTTTAGCCGAAAAATAATGCAATGCATTAGACTGAACAAAATTCCGTCTCCAAACAATATCTCCCAAGTCATACGAAATGACTTTCCTGCCTTTATTATAATAAGAAGCATTTTTACGATATGCTTTTAATAAAGAAGTGGAAACCGATTCAAAAATTGAACTAAGAGAGTTCAAGGAAGTAGAGTACCTTTCGCGGCTCCCTAATTGGATATCATCTAAATTATTAATAGAATTACTAAATTTATGTAGCGAAGCATCAATTATGACTTCTCTACCAAACATCAAAAAGTTAGGAGTAAATTCCGTAGCTAAATTAACACTACTATTCAAAGCTAATTGAACATGATTGATAAACTTCGACCACATACGATGATCGTTTTTAACATAACAAGCTAGACAAGTCTCTAAAGTTTTATGATAACGCTCAACAGGATTATTTTGTGGCGTATACAAAGTGTTATAAAATACTTTATCAATATTATAATTTTTCAAAAATTCAACAAAAGTTTTTGAAATAAATTGTTTTCCATTATCGCATACAAAAATCTTTGGACAACCAAATTTAAGGAAAATATCTCTCTCAAGAAATCTACAAATAGATTTAGTAGTGGCATTACCCAATGGACATAACCAGCAATATTTTGAAAATACATCTAATACTGAACAAATGAAGCGGTGACCAGAATAAGACCTAGGCAAAGGGCCAATGATATCAATAGATAGCATCATCATAGGTGAATTTACTATTTTTGGATTAGACATGAAACCAAATGGAGGAGAATTTGAATGTTTATAAGCCTTACAAACTTCACATTTAGAAATATAATCCTTTACATCTTTAGCCATACTGGGCCAATAATAATGAATTTTTAATTTATTTAAAGTTTTGAAAATACCAAGGTGAGCAGAATCTAAATTATCGTGATTATTACGAATAGTATCTAATATATTTTCCTTAGGAATAACAATTTTCCAAGACAAATTACTCTGAATTTCAAATCTAGGTTTACAGAATCTATAAAGAACGTTATTATCAACTCTAAAATTTTTATATCTTAAAGGATATTTTTGACATCCGATGAAAATACGTTTACACCAAGGATCAGTAATTTCATCATCAGGCTGAACAATTTCTGATGGAATATCAATAGCATTAATTTGAATACGAGACAAAGTGTCAGGTACAACATGTAAATTTCCTTTTTTATGAATAATATCAAATGTAAATTGAGAAATACGAGCCGCCCAACGAGCCAATCGTCCACTAAGATTACTTAATCCTAACAGCCATTTTAAACTAGCGTGATCAGTTACAACAGTAAATTTCATACCTTCAATATATGGTCTAAAATGTTCAATTGAATCTAAAATTGCAAGAAGTTCTTTCTCAGTTGTGCTATAATTAATTTCACATTTACCAAAAGTTCTTGAATAAAATGCAATAGGATGTTGGTTATCATCTTTATCTTTTTGACATAAAACACTACCAATAGCAAATGAACTAGCGTCACAATGTAAGTAAAATGGTTTTTCAAAATTAGGGCAAATTAAAACAGGAGCTGACAAAAGAGCTTGTTTAAGTCGAATAAAAGAGTTTTCACAATTAGAATTCCAATCAATTTGACGTTTAGAGTTTTTACTTCCTCCAGTTAATTTAGATAAAGGAGTAGCAATATCAGCAAAACCTTTAATGAATCTACGATAATAAGAACACATACCTAAAAAACTTCGAACCTCTTTAACGGTTTTAGGTTGGGGAAAATTTTCAATAACAGATAACTTAGAAGGATCCGTATGTAAACCTTTACTATCTACAATATAGCCTAAATAACGTAAACGATCTTTACAAAATTCGCACTTTTTTAAATTAACAGTAAGACCTGCTTCTTTTAAACGTGTATAAATTTTACGTAGCAAAGTTAAATGACTTGAAAAATCGCTAGAAACAGCTATTAAATCGTCTAAATATACAAAAACTTGGGAATCAATTTCAGGACCAAATAATCTGTCTACTAAACGTTGAAGTTCAGCAGGAGCGTTAGTTAAACCAAAAGGCATTCGAACAAATTCGAATAATCCTTTGCCAGGGATTACAAATGCAGTTTTTTCACAAGAAGATTTTTCTAAAGGAATTTGAAGAAATGCTTTTGACAAATCGATAGCGGAAATAAACTTAGCACCACGCAAATTGTCCAAAATTCGCGATGTGTATGGTAAAGGATACGCATCTTTAACGGTAACAGAATTTAATTTTCTAGAATCTAAACATAATCTAGTTGAACCATCTTTTTTCTCTACAGCTAAAACAGGAGAAGACCAAGGGGATTTTGAACGTTGAATAATTCCTTCTTTAAGTAAAATTTCTACTTCATCATAAAGTTCTTTTTGTTTAGCAGGACTAATAGGCCAATAACGTTGTTTAATAGGATCACCGATAGTAACAATTTTGTGCTCCGTCAAATGAGTTAAACCCAAACCTTTCTTTTCATAAGAAATTTCCTCAAAAAGTTTAATGACTTGATCTAATTGATCTTTATCATTACAAGAAAGTTGAACTGAAGAAGTTACAGAATTAATGTTAATATTATTACTTGAATTTAAATTACTTTCAAAAACTATATTATTAAATAAATCCTTAGCAAGGTCAAATACAAGCCAAAAGTCAAAACCTAGAATAATATCTGGTCTAAGAGAAGGTATAACCATGAATTCTACCATACGAGTAACGTTGTCACAAGTAATTGGTATATCAATAGTTCCTAAAACATCTTGATGTTTACCATCAGCAGTGTGAGCTACATTATAATTATTAGTTTTAAGTTTGAATCCCAATTCAATAAATTTTAAGTGACTATTAGAACCTAGAACACTCTTATTAGCACCACTATCTAATAAACCTGTAAAAGTTTTACCACAAACATGGAATTTCAAGAATGGACGAGAGTCGTTATTCTTAGTAAACAAAATAGGAGCAAATTTATTTATTTGAAAAAATACTTTTAAGTAATTACACCAATCAGAAAATTCTTTGTGAATTTGTAATGAGTTAGGACGCGAAGAATTAAACGATGTCAGTTCACTGTTTTCTTTGTTAAGAATCCGTGACTGACAGAACTTTATACGTTTTTTGGAATCTCTTTACTAGATTTACAAGTTTCGCATGAATTAGTAGTAACATTTTGCTTACCACATTTAAAGCAAATTATACCTGGAATATTTTTACAATGCTTGTAAGTGTGTCCAGTTTTTTTACACTTAAGGCAAGTTGAAGTTAATGAAGTTTGAACAATATTAATATTTTTTACTTTACTATCAAAATTATAGTGTTTATTACTATTAGAAACATGAAAATCATCAATTTGTTTTGAAAGACTGACTAAAACTGATAAAGAATCTATAGAACGACCAACCAAATGTATAGAATACATCGGTAACATATTATGTTTAATAATTTCCAAAAGAGTTGACTCAGCTAGTGGATAAGTAAGTCTCTTAGACATATATTCAATTTCTATAATAAAATCTGATAACGATTCACTAGATTTCTGCCTCCTAGTTCTCAAGTTGTATTCTAAATTGTAATCAAAGTTAAGTGTATCAAAACGCTTCAATAATTCAAGCTTAAGTTGCTTCCAAGAAGTTATAGAACCACGAATAGATCTAAACCATTTCAGCGCTAAATCTGAAAGTACCTCAGTAAACGATATGAGTATATGATCATCAAAAATATCACGAGCACAACAGTACTCCTCAAAAGTGAGTAAGAATTCGCGAACACAAGTTTTACCATTAAATTTATGTTTAAACTTAGACAAATCAGGTCTTTTGCTATATGAAAATTTGTTAGGAAAAGACAAATTATTAGGATGAAATGATAAATCCAATAAGTCATTAGAAGTCATAGGCATGGCCTGAGAGTTATTGGCTTCTGCAAGGTTAGAATTATCATTATCAATATTCGAAGTTAAACCATTTATGTTATCATCACTACTAGGTGGTTGTAAAATGGTAGGTAAAGATTCCTTATGCGACATGTTTGAGAAGTCCTAAATTTCCAGCGACAATACTGTATTAAATTATTTCAAAAATAAAGTTCAATGAACACAAAGTAAATCAACAAAGTGGTTAGTTAATAGTACTAACTACAGTTAATAAGTATAAGTGAACTTGGCATTCAATTCACAAAATAAGCTTAGCTTGTATGTAAAATATCATAGACGATACATAAGTACAATGGTCGAAATCTCAATACAAAGTTCTAATACAAAAGTTGAAAAGTTAAGTAACAAATATGCAAACTGCAAAATATAGGTCAAGTCCCTACGTTCGCAGCGCCAAATTGTAATATAAATAAAAATAAAAATTAGTGTGGTGGGTATAATTTTAACCCAAGTTAAATGAATGAATGTGTGTGTAGGTCAAGGGCCACCCTACACCAAAAATTTGCACCGGAATAGAACATTGGACTATCCAAATTTTATTTATATTACAATGGGGTTCGCTTGGAAAAAGTAAACCGCATAAAATTTTAATAACAAATATTTATTACTGTCAAAGCAAATATATAACAATTCTATAATTTTGTTATTCGCCAAAAATCTTAATTTAATTATTTAATATTAATTTTATCTATTTATTTTTGCCGAAACTTAATTTAATTACCAATTTTAATTTATCTAATTATTATTACTAAAGTTACAATTTTGTACACCATTATGTAAGCCAAAAGGTTAATTTTAAATTTATAAATTGTTAAATTAAAAGAGAAAAAATGTATTATAACAAATTTCGGGCGCCTGGATGGCTTAATCCATCCTAAAAATTAAATTTTAAATGTTCTACTATTTAAAAGTTTAAATAATTTACAAAAATAAACCGACTTATGATTAACTAAGGTAACCTAGTCTTAAAATAAATCGCATTTATAAATACGTAGAATAAAGTTGAATGCCCAGTTCTTCAGTTTGTAAGAAAATATAATTACATACCAGAACGTCGCAATCCAAATTATAAGTTATAAAAAACCAATATGTCGAAAACGCGAGCCACGGTGTCCCAGCGCACGTCGTAGGTAAGTACCGTCGAATCCGTGATACGTACGAGAAATTGTCCAAAATAATATTTAAATCCAAGTAGAAAACCGTTGGAAATTAAAGAAAAAGTAAGTTATTGAAAAAATCCAAAAAAACTTGTTGTCAAAAAAGTTTTGAAAAACCTCCCAAATAAAACATCCCATAACAAACATCCCATAACAAACACTCCAAATCAAACACTGCGGACAAAGAAAAGAATTACGTTAATACCAAATACTAAACAAGTATCTACCAAATTTTCGAATTCGAAATCTCAAAAAAGTCGTCAAAACTTACCCGGTTAATCCGGTGTTTATCACAAAATAATCCGTTAGTTATGCAGAAAGGTACTTAATTGGAATCCTGCAAGACAATAATCACTACATGAAATATGGATTTCAACCGAAATCTAATTCGAGAGGAAAAGTTTTTGCAACTTACCATGAGGCAAAATTAATCGCCCATTATATGGCGAATCATTCAACATAACTACTAACAATATATGAATAACAGCATAGCTGCTCTTAAATTGCAATTTCGTCACATTATTTAGACCAAAAAGAAAGAAAATTTATAAAAAACACAATAAATCACAACTACATTTTGTGACCTCTGACAGTCCGGCAGGAAAGTAATCTTCCATTCACCATTCAAATCTCGTAAAAAATTCGTAGAAAAAGTCAGACAAAGAACAACAGACTATTCAGCCAACGTCCAAGAATTATTGAACCAAGTCCTGGATACCACGCTAAACTGGACTATACTGCGTTGCAACACGTGATACACCAGTAGTGACACCTATAATTGATTTACGAAGCTAATATTTATTATTGAAGATCTGTGGCAAACGTCAAGTGACAGCTTGTCAAACAAGTTGACAGTGACATCGACAGAACATCGATACTGACAGCCTTGTCAAAAGTAATTCAGAATTACCTCCTAGATAAATGATAATTCAATGAAGTTAAAAATTATAAGTTAAAGTGTGAGGTTAAGTTTGTAAACAATGTCGAATGAAATAATTTTGTGTAAAAAGGTTTGAAAAACGATTTATTAAACACTAGGCTACGCATGTAACGTAAAATACGTTACAACTGTGACCACTTATGATTATGATTAGGTAATTCATCTGATTGGCTATCATACATCAGACTTTATACTATACTTACATAAAAACTATGTGTGGAAATTGCATTCTAGACTTATAGCCAGTTAATATTAGGATACTTATAATGAATTACAAACAAGGCACGCAAACAAGACTACAATCAACCAAGAACAAAGAACTGTAAAAAATTTGTGCTCCAGCTTGTTATTCAATCTGGAACACTTTTTTTTTTTTTTTTTTACACGAATAAGTTAATGCTTGACCACAATCCCACCTGATGGTAAGTGTAGATGTGGCTTGCAAATTAACAGCTTTACAGCTATTAAATTTCTATATAAGTATAATTAAAATTATTATAAAACCCAAGATTTTATAAAACATCTGATAACTACCGCACACATGCCCTATATCCAGAAAATTTTTTTTATGAAAGCATTACCAGATGGCTATCTTAAGGAAGACTTTCATGTTAAGACGTAACTTTTATTTTGAATGTATTAATTAGTAATTACTATCTCTTACCTCGTTCTTATCAAATTGTTGCAGTAGTCGGTCATTTCTTTGTTTCTCATAAAGCGCTCGGGCTAACGCACTTCGAGGTCGATACAATCCATTCAGTCCTGAATTACTTGCCATCTTATCATCCTCACCAGGGTATACGTCCCAATTTACATGTAAGTCTTCATTAGTTGGACAGAATTGTTTGCATTCCTTTAGATAATAACAGTGAGAATCAGTTCTAGTACACACATATTCCAAAAGTAATGCTTCAAAGAATAAACACGATAACAAAACGAAATGGTAAACAGTAAACATTTATGAATTTCACTACCAACTCAGCTGAAGATCTACCTTTTCAAATATAACCTCAAATGAAATTTAACTTGAGCTCAATATTTTGAATAAGATTTTGTAGTTAATTCACTTAATTTGGCATCGAATTATAAAATTGGCGAGTTATAAAAATGTAAATACAACAAGTGTTTTTTGGTCGATGTCCATTTCATTTGTTAAGAGTGTCATGTCACTGTCAGTCAGATTGTCAAGATGAAGTTAGTCAAGATTGAAGTTTGATGTTTGTATTTCTGTCGTAGAGAGGGCGCGGTATTCAATAGTCCCGTTTACAAAGATTGTTTTAAAGCAACCATGTCACTTGTGTTATAACCGAAAGATAATTTTATAACAATCTTGATATTTGAAAACAGAATAATTTTAAAGTATTATGCTTTTGTGTAGGTATGTATTTTGACGCTTGAAAAACATTAACCCTCCTGTGGGCAGTGGGGTAAAAAAAATAAGATTTTTCATTGCCATATTTTGATTGGCAACCCAGCAAAAGCATTCCACTGAATAAAATTATTCATAAAAATTGAATTTTGACAGGCCTGGCTTATTCAGCACTTTTGGTATGTTGTCACAGAGTACAGTGCGACCAACTTATCTGTGAACTGAGGGAGGGCGCTGTCGAACGCATTGGACCAATCACTGGGACGCAATTCGAGACGTAGTAAATGTCAATGTCATTCATTGACATTAACACAAAGAACTTAAGAATGGGGCAGCATTAGTTCCAATTTTCGCCATTTCACAGATAAGTTGGGCGCACTGTACTTAAACATTACGTTGTATGATGTTACAAGCATGGACGATAGAGTAGAAGGAAGACCATCTCTGTATATGAAAAGTGTCCGTAAAAACGCATCCAATTACGGACATCTATCTGTCGAATATCTATTCTTCAGACACTAGCGCCATTCATTAGCAGTGACGATGCGGATGCACTAGGCATAACTCAGCAAACTTCACTCCGTCAACAACAACAGCTATGTTCATATCGTAGTCATTAATTTAAAAATTCACACTACTAAAAATCACGTTTCCTCACAGCAGTATTTTGATTATATTTACTAAAACATTGTAAGTCTACATTACATTTGACTATGTAAATAGTAAAATTTTTTAAATATTTGAATTCGGCAAACTTCACTCCGTCTACAACAGCTATGTTCAATTTGTTCATGGTTTATATCGCTATTTGTCACACACTAGCGCCATTCAGAAATGGCCATTATTGGAACCTCTATTTTCTACAGCTGGACACTTTTTCATCTTTCCCTTCATATGATATGGCCCCTCCTTCTACCTCAATATTCCATGGTTACAAGTACAGTACGGCCGATGTATCTTGGCGCGTCCGAACTTCGCGCAGAAGGCTGCGCAGTAACATAATTTGGCAATGCTCGGTACGCGGCGTATTGTGTCTCAGTCACACGTTAGCATGTTCGTGTCGCTATTTTTGTCTTATATGCGCTAAAGTTCGCAAAGCCTATTTTCAGATGCGCCAAGATACGTTGGCCGTCTGTACGTGTCGCGTTCGACGTGTCGGGCTAATTTCAGAAGGGCTACCACGCCGCATGTGCCGCCGTGGCCTTGCCGCGCGCCGGAACATGTCATACATCGTAATAAATCACACATGACATCACATGTCATCACAAAAAGACAACCCTGACTTTGTCAGAAAGGATAAGAGTTATGATTAGAAAGAGAGGCAACTTCCTAGATGTCAACGTCTGTTGACGATTAGCGCATAGTGTGACCTGAACTACATTTTATTGTGTTGGAGCAAGAGTCGCTATTTATTTAAATGATTTTTCTGAGTGACTCTTCTGTATCAATAGGTACTATTAAATGTTCCGTGATTTTGAAAACCGGGCAAGTGCGTATCAGGCCATGCGCAATGTTAGGGTTCCGAAGTAGTAAGTTTATCGACTATTACTCATTAACTACGTAAGCTAAGATAGCCGTGATAGTTTTTCTTGTAAATTAATGATATAACCTATTTTTGAGAATTTTTTCACTTGGCCAACTCCAACCGTTTAGCCGGCAGGCAGGGGGGGGGGGGACACTTGACTCTAACCAAAATTAGCATTTTAAAGCCAAAGATTTCGTAAACGGATCCCTAACTCTAAAAATGGTCTTAGAAAACCCATAATATTTTTGAAAGATCTTTTCAACCATAACCCACATTATAGGGTACGCAACGAATAAAAATTCATCCTTACGTTACCTGTAGGGGACGTACCCTGAAAAAAATGTTTTTCAACATTTTATTCTACGATTCTGGAGTTTTAATAAATGTGTATATCCATGCCATATTACAGCTTTCAGACAGACGGACAGACGGACGGACATACGGACGGACATGACGAAACTATAAGGTTTCCGATTTTGCTTTGGAATCCTAAAAACGGATGGACACAGAAATCATGTAGTACTAGTAATGTCTCGTACTGACAGGTCACGTACTTAGTAAATACTTATTTGTAGAGATAGTCTACTTTAAAAATGAACGTGGGGCGCGTTAGATTTTATTGTTACAACGTTTACGTAATGTACCTACGTGGCAATATTTAGAAAACATTGTTTATTAAATAAATACAAATAAACATAATATATCCTAATCCTTCTCTTTAATGTATTAAAAATATTTTTACTTACAAGTTATAAAAAAGATATTTAGGGGTACGTTTATTTTTAGGGCTCCGTAGTCAAAATAGAACATAGTCTTAGAAATCGTGGAATAAAATATTAAAAAATATTTTTTGCAGGGTACCTTCCCTAGGTGAAGTGGGGATGAATAATTTTTTTCACGTCTGCCCCATGGCGTGGGGTATGGTTGAAAAGGTCATTTTGTCGGTTGAAAATTTAAGGATCGTTTGGGAAATATTCGGCTTTCAAGTTCTAATTTTGCTCAGAGTCAAGTGCCCCCCGTGACAGCTAAATGGTTGGAGTTGGACATGTGAAAAATTCTAAAAATATAATCTATTTATTATTGATGCATTTACAAAGAAAACTATAAAAGCTACTAAGGGTTTGCACGCTAAGGAATAATAGTCGATCAACCAACTACGGAGCCCTACATTGCGCGTAGCCTGACACTGAACTTGGCCAGTTTTAGTACGTAATTCCATAGTAAGTAATATTGGTAAATATAAAGAAAACCGGTGATGTATTCATTATAATAAAATTGTAATCCTTTTATTTTTTACACGAGACATAAGTAGAACAAAAGTAGTAGAGAAAAAAGTAGGGGGGCCACATTACCTACCACTCTCCTAATCTAATACTCAAGTAAGTAATCCCTATGTATGTATTCCAGGAATGTAAATACGACAGTTTTCCAACGGCAAAGTTAAGTTTGTTAAACAATGTAGCTTAAATACAACGATAGCCTGGTGAATTAAACATCGGACTTTCCCCCAATCTATTTAGACTGGTTTAATATCCAGTAAGCATTTCACAGTAAACGTTGTTGCTGTACAGAAATAAAATTAATCACTTGATTTGCTGCGAGAATACATCGTGAGGAGTACTGACCACGGAAAAGTTCATCGGTGTAAAGCCTAGTACACCTACCTCCTCTGTGATTTGTGAGACCCGAGTAGAGTTGCCAGACGGTCGGGATTCGTCTGGATTGTCCGGCCATTTCACATGATGTCCAGAGTCCTTACAAAAGACAAAATGTCCCGACGATTCACATGAAGTCGATTCAACAGAACGCGTTTGATGACCAGTGTGGCGCAATGGTTACCATGCCGGATCACCGCACCGGGTCCTGGGTTCAATTCTCATCGAGGCGGAAATTTGAATGATGAGTTTGAATTTCTGTTCTCGGTCTGGGTGTGAATGTCCATGTCTTGTGTGTTGTCCATGGCACCCACGACAGAGGATCCTAGTGTGGGGCTATGAGTTTGAAGCGTTAAAAAAAACAGAACGCGTTTGCCGGACGCGCTGTAGCCATTTTTTTTCGTCGTCGGCTCGTTTGCGGGCTATTTCCAAAAAAAAAAATTGTCCCGACAAATCCCGACTTTTTGAAGTTTTGTCCAGATATTTCAGTCTTGCCATCTGGCAACCCTAGACCCGAGGCCAGCACTGTTATGGATTATGGTGATGAATTATTAATTTAAAGAAGGTATTACAACAAAGAAGATTCGTAGATAGCAAAGATTGACTTGTATGTAAGAACTCTCGTACAATAACGTAAAGTAATTTAATAAATAGAGTTAAGTTTTTGTAGAGACGAGTACCTTGCTATAAAATGAGATAAATCTAACGGGGTTATTAGTATTTAAGATTTTTGGGGTTAAATATTGTCGTCTACAAAAGTAGTAATCTGTGCTTATTACGTGTAATTATTAGTTAAACAATAATATACGGGTAGTTACAGATAAGTAATTATACTAACCATTCGTTGCTTAGACTCGCCCGATGCTCTTGCTACAATTCCACGTAGAACGGTATTCATCATTTTGCTTTCACTAACTTCACCGCAACCTCAATAAGTAGGTGGTTGTTATGAGATAAACCGTTTACAATATATTCTAGCCGGTAACGTTTAGAACTGTTTGAGAGCGCACCAACAAGTATGGAGTATTTAACTCTACTACTGGATTTTCTTGCGTACTGTTTGAAAGAGAACAATTTCTCAGATTTATTTGTACGAAAGGCCGATTGAGATTGTTTGAGATCCGAAGCCCGGTTCGGCCTTGGCCGTGACCGACCGTTCACTGTCTCACCGCGGAGAAACATTATTATTTGTAGTACTTAAGGCTGTTGACTTCACTTGAAAAAGGTCGTTTTTTGGGCAAAGATATCGAGAAAAACCTCATCGATTGACAAAAATCGAGACACCTCTTTTTATTTATCGTACTTAAGTCTTACTGTTGCAACAATGTTATCTATGTAATGTGACTCTATCTTCAATAGAGGGTGTAGAGGATCTTCAGTGAAGGTCTTCTAATGTTGTATCAGGAAGGTTGCTTGTAATGATACTTCTGCTGGTTATCGGAGGAATATATTTTCGGTAAAAATGAACGGGTTTATATACAAAAATTGTAGAGAAGAATGACCAATAAAAATAGCTACATTAATTTACAAGAAAAATAAACACCAATGAGAAAGAGGATTATAAAACACGTGTAAAGTGTAATAAAATTAACAATGATTATTTGCATGCCGTCTCGTTCACTCCTGTAACAATAACGATATATCTGTCGCTCTGTATTGCCATCTCGTTCTAACATCGCCGCTCTCCTTCGCACGGCGAGGCGATGTTATAAATATTGCGCGAGGCTCAAATGGGTTACCATTCCTGCGGCGAGCTGCGAGCGCGATACACGACACGGGCGTGAAGATATATACCTATGAAGATAACTGCCGGGTGCCGGGTGCTTCGAAGATGAGATCTTGTGGCTTGAAGAATGATGAAGAGGAACGAGGAAGATGCTGACGGACTGCGCTTATCTTGTTTCTTAAACAGACGTCATTCGTTTCTTAACAGAACGTCAAAGCAAATAAATATATTTCCCCTGAGGTGTTTGTTTTACTTAGCTTGAAATATAAGTTAGGCTGTTGTATTATTCTTTCCTATTGGTATTTGGTATCCAGGTAACGTTGTGGTAAGGTAAATATGTAGGTATTGAGAAGGTATTGGTAACTGCGTAAGTATTCATAGGAGGTATTCGGTAGGTATAATGATAGCTGCGTCAGGCAGCTACATGACTCTCCCCCTAGCGAAAGCGTACCGGAAGCTTGCTGGTGCGTCCAAGTCTAGTGGTCTTCAGAATTGATGACTTAACTGGGCTTGACGATGTACTGGAGCTTGAGTAGGTACTTGTAGTTCCATCGTTGGTTTTCGCTGGTGACTGTGAGTATGTAGCTGAGGTATCCTGGGTGCTTGTTTCAGATGTTGAGTCCTCTGGAATACTGATTGTGTAGGCAGGTTTGAGACGGTCGATCGAAATAACTGCAGATCGCCTCTCAGGTAACAACAGTTTAAATGTTTTGCTATTACGCTCTAATACTTTGTATGGACCTTCGTACGTAGGCATTAAAGGCGTTTTTACGGCGTCAATTCTGATAAAAACATACTCGCAGTTTTGTAGATCCTTGTGAATGAAAATAGGTTTCTTGTTACTATGTGCGATTGTAGGTAAGGATGGCTTCGTCGAGTTTATTGTATTACGTAGCTGTGTGACGTAATCATAGTCGAGATTTTGTTCCTTATCTATAGTAGTAGTGAAGAAATCGGATGGTAAACGTAAGTTGTAACCGTAGGTAAGTTCTGCGGCGCTAACACCTGAGTCGGAACGAGGTATTGCGCGTAAACCCATAAGTACTGTAGGTAATTCGTCTATCCACTTAGTACGTTCTGATAGACGAGTTTTCAGTGCGGTTTTCAAACTTCTGTGCCATCTTTCAACCATACCGTTTGACTGAGGGTGATACGGACTTGTACGTATTCTTTGAGTTCCCATGATGTTAAGTAATTTGTTGAAAAGGCGACTTTCAAAGTTTCTTCCTTGATCGGTTGTTATCAACTTCGGTGAACCAAAACGTATAATCCAGTGCTCATAAAATATTTTAGCGATTGAGTCGGCGGACGTGTCATCAGCTGGTAAGGCTTCTGGCCATCTAGTTGCTCGGTCGATCATTGTAACTAGGTATCTGTAGCCTTCGGGTGATGGTGGAAGCGGTCCAACTACGTCGATGTGGACGTGTTGAAATCGATCAGCTGATGAAAACGATGTAATGTTGCTCGTTGTATGGCGCTGTACTTTACATTGTTGACACGGAATACACTGTTTTGCCCACGTTGCGACATCTGTGTTCATTGACGGCCAAAAAAATTTTTGCGTTATCAGTTTTCGAGTTGTTCGTATACCAGGATGGCTGACATTATGTAGCGCGTTGAAAACGAGTTGTCGATATTTCTCTGGTACGTATGGTCGAATGAACGATGTTGATGTCTCGCAATAAATAGATTTTTGAGAATTTGGTAGAGTAACTAGTTTGAGTGATAGATTACTCTGTTTTGAAAGTTGATCTATGGTACTTTTCTCTTCCTGTTGAGCTTCTGCGATCTTCTCGAAATTAATAGCGGTAGGGCATGAGATACTCTCTATAGGTATGCGGCTTAATGCGTCAGCAACAATGTTATCTTTTCCGCTAACGTGTCGAATATCCGTAGTAAATTCGGTAATGAAGATTAGTTGTCTCGCTCGGCGCGGTGTCTCTGAAGTTGAAGGAGGTTTTTGAAGTACGTAAGTTAACGGTTTATGATCAGTGAAGATGATGAGGCTTCGTCCTTCAAAAGTTTTTCGAAAATGCTTTATAGACATGTAGATGGCGAGTAGTTCTCGATCGAATGTACTATAGTTTCGCTGTGTACTTGAAAACTTTTTCGAAAAATATCCCAGTGGTTGCCATTTGTTATCTATGTATTGTTGTAAAACGGCTCCAGCGGATAGATCAGATGCGTCGGTGAAAATAGCGAGCTTTGCGTGATGAGATGGATGTGCGAGTAAAGTAGCGTTTGAAATAGCAGTTTTACACGCTTCAAATGACTTAGTTGAGTCTTCGGTCCATTGAATGATAGTTTTATCACGCTTCTTTGAATTATGGAGGTAGGCATGGAGTGGAGCTTGAAGTTCAGCGGCTTTCGGAATGTGGTCACGGTAGAAATTGATAATTCCGAGAAAGCGCCTAAGCTCTTCAATAGTTTTCGGTTTCGGAAACTGTGATATTGCCTTTACTTTTTCGACAGGCGGTTTGATTCCTTGGCTGTTGACTGAGTAACCCAAAAACTTGACTTCAGGTTGTCCGAATATACATTTTGATGGATTAATGGTGATTCCATTATCTTCCAATCGACGTAAGACCGTACGTAAATGTTGTTCGTGCGTTTTTTCGTCGGAACTTGCGATTAAAAGATCGTCAATAAATGCATAAACGAAATCCAGTCCTTGTAAAACTTCGTGAATAAAACGTTGAAAAGTTTGAGCTGCATTCCGTAGTCCAGGTGGCATCTTGGGAAATTCAAATAGTCCCATCGGAGTGATGATAGCGGTCTTCTGTATATCTTCTTCGCGAACATTGATTTGTTGATACGCTCGGTTGAGATCAATAGTTGAAAAGATATTTTTTTGTGACAATTGATACGTAAAATCTTTGATACGCGGTATTGGGTATCTGTCAGGCGTTGTGATTGCGTTTAATCTTCTGTAATCACCGCAAACTCTGATGTCACCGTTCTTTTTGGGTACGATATGAAGTGGTGATGACCAAGGGCTCTTGCTTGGACGGCAAATACCTTGTTCAATCATATTCTCGAATTCTTTTCGTACTATTTCATAACGATGTGGGGCGATTGGGCGCGCGCGACAATGTAACGGGGCTCCCGTAGTTTCGATGTAGTGTTCGACGTTATGAATGGATGTAAGTTTCATTGATGAAATTCTTGTAGTACCGGGGAATTCCGATAAAATGTTGTGGTATTTATCTTGAATATCGACGCTTCGGATAGTAGGTATGTTTGATGCTTCTACGTATGACTGCGTTGATAGGTTGGTAATACCATCTATTAGTTTTTTATTTTTCAAGTCGACGATGAGTTGGTGATGTCGTAGGAAATCGGCTCCAATGATAGGCTTGCTCACTTTCGCGACGATGAATTTCCATTTAAATAATCGACGTAGGTTAAAATCGAGTTCCAATGTTTTCTCTCCGTAGGTAGGTATGACAGTGTTATTTGCCGCGTAAAGTTGAAAATTCAAAGGGCTTTGTTGTTGACCTTTGTACGGAGGTATTACCGATATGTTGGCTCCTGTGTCGATTAAAAACGTCATATTGTTTTTCTTGTCGGTAATAAATAGGCGGTAATTAATATTTGATACGCTAGGTTCCGCCGTGGCTAACGTATGATTCAGTTTTCCGACTTGGTACTTTCTTGTTTATAAGTACATGGCTTCGTACATTTTCGGGCTTCTGAACCATAACGTCGATGATAATAACAGTAGGTTGATCTTGACTCGCTTCGCTGCCGTGTAGGTATTGACGTGTCGCGACTCGTAGATCGATGTCGGTTTTGGCGGGCGAATGGTCTTCGACTATTATTATTGTAGGCGTGCGGCGTAGTACTATTTTGTGACGAGTTGTAATTTTTGAATGAATGGAAATTATTTTGTGAATTCTTGATAGCGGCAACTTCAATTGATAATTTTCGAATTTCTTCAATTAAAAATTGCGTTTCAGGATTTTTTGATGAATCGACGGCTGAGATGTTATTGTTCGTGTTCTCCATCATTTTGTCGGCGAGAAGTGCTTGTTCGTCGAGCGATGTCTTCGTGGAGAATGATTCGCTGACGGTAAGTACTGAACGGACGTGTGGCGGTAAATGGTTTGACCACATAAGTCGGAGAGTTGTATCTGGGACTTTGTCTCGAGCCAGGCTTCGCATTCGTCGTAGTAGTTGAGTAGGCTTTTGGTCACCTAACTCGACTTCCGATAGTAATTTTTGAAGTTGGCGGTTGTCCGATTCTTCGTAAGCCGATATGAGTCGATTCTTCAACGTGGTGTATTGTTCTGTAGCTGGCGGGTCGTATAGCAGGTCTGAAATCTGCTCAATATCTTGCTTCTCCAGCTGTGCAATTACCATCTGGGCGAGTTGGTTTTGTCCTCTTTTGAGTTCGCTGGTCGCTGCCTCAAAAGTAATAAACCATAGTCGTGGCTTGTCTCTCCAGAATGGCGGAATACGCATGGAAAGAGCTATTCCAGCGATTTCGGGTTGCTGCGGCTGTGGACATGCTGATTGGGTCTGTGGCTGGGAAGTGGCTTCGGCGTGCTGTGCGTGTTTCTCCATTACGATGGGTTGACGACAGGTTACGGTAGGTAGGTAGGCCTAGTGTGAAGCGTGACTTCAGCAGGGACGGATCAGCAGGGTGTCGTTTGCAGCGCTTCGACGAGGGGTTCGTCGAGCAGGGATTCCTCGTGACGGGTGACTTGCTTGAGAGTCACCGGCGTAGGTTGGTCCAGCAGGGATTCTTCTGAGAAGGAGGTCTTCTTCCAGAGTGCAGAGGTTCTTCGGAGTAGTTCGGAGGTCACCAATGTAGAGGTTGTTCAGTGAAGGTCTTCTAATGTTGTATCAGGAAGGTTGCTTGTAATGATACTTCTGCTGGTTATCGGAGGAATATATTTTCGGTAAAAATGAACGGGTTTATATACAAAAATTGTAGAGAAGAATGACCAATAAAAATAGCTACATTAATTTACAAGAAAAATAAACACCAATGAGAAAGAGGATTATAAAACACGTGTAAAGTGTAATAAAATTAACAATGATTATTTGCATGCCGTCTCGTTCACTCCTGTAACAATAACGATATATCTGTCGCTCTGTGTTGCCATCTCGTTCTAACATCGCCGCTCTCCTTCGCACGGCGAGGCGATGTTATAAATATTGCGCGAGGCTCAAATGGGTTACCATTCCTGCGGCGAGCTGCGAGCGCGATACACGACACGGGCGTGAAGATATATACCTATGAAGATAACTGCCGGGTGCCGGGTGCTTCGAAGATGAGATCTTGTGGCTTGAAGAATGATGAAGAGGAACGAGGAAGATGCTGACGGACTGCGCTTATCTTGTTTCTTAAACAGACGTCATTCGTTTCTTAACAGAACGTCAAAGCAAATAAATATATTTCCCCTGAGGTGTTTGTTTTACTTAGCTTGAAATATAAGTTAGGCTGTTGTATTATTCTTTCCTATTGGTATTTGGTATCCAGGTAACGTTGTGGTAAGGTAAATATGTAGGTATTGAGAAGGTATTGGTAACTGCGTAAGTATTCATAGGAGGTATTCGGTAGGTATAATGATAGCTGCGTCAGGCAGCTACAAGGGTATTTAATCATTTTTGTCATTATCACTTATTGATTAGCTGAGAGACCTTGTAGCTCAATTGTTTGTGACTTGCTAATCATAAGACTCAATTTTGGATATTTACCTGTATTTACTTATAAAGATAAATTTATTCTTGGGTCTCATATCGCCTTACTTGATGCGTTCTACCCGCAATACTTCGTCGATTTGTGTTTGGTTTTTAGTGTTCGCTATGACGCTGTTAGTTGATTTTCAATAATGAAAGCCATACATGGATGCATTGCAATAACCAGGTGTTCCAGTGTGTTATTTCACAACAAGTTGTACAACAAACATGTAAATTCACAATTATATTATAACGTCAGAATCCTTCTCCATTGTCCCTGACAATCTTTATGCGGTCATTTTTATCAATGATATCTATCTGTCTCACTCTATTATGATTGAAAATAATGTTTCTCTTTTGAACTTTCCATGTAATTACAACTAATCTATGAAGAATACTGGATCTAATGGAAAACGTTTTTATTCTGTAGTGACAAAGAGTGACTCATGAAAGTGAGAGAATCATCTTCACAGACAATGTCTACCAATTACTTGTTATGCTCTGTGACGTTTAATTTGGTCTGGCACGTTATTTAGTTAGTGGGTTATCTGATAACATATTACTACTTAATTAAAGTGTTATATAAGTGTTACAAAATAAAAATTACTTACTTGATCTTTAACGGGTGGAATCTTCAATTTCTGCAGATGAGCGATCGGAGAATTCGACATCTTAACAGGAAAGTAGTGAGGTTATTCTACCGTTAGTATCTTAGAACTGGTGTGAAGTGAGTTGTAATTCATAATGCTTTGTATATTCGGCTATCTTCTTGATATTGTTAAGCATGAAGATAATAATTGGCTCCGATAACGCGAACAAATTGATAAGGCACTTATATTTTAAAATTAAGATATTTTTTGAAGAGTGTTTCATTTTTACTAGAATAGATTATAATTTACGTAATAATGTTGTACGTACTGCAATATGATAATTATCTTCATAACAAATATAAAAAAGAAGAGCGAAGAATTTCCTTTTTACCCTCTGGTTGAAGAACATGATTTATAGGACTTAAAGGAGTCTGAAATGAGAGTTTGCAATACCTACCTTCATTTCTAACACATTCCAAAATGACTACTCCACAATATCACATAACAATACTAAAAAAATAAAGAACTTCATATTCATATGTTAATTATATTAGCTGATATTAAATAGTAATTAAAGGCAAGAGCAGAAGGTTTAAGGTATTTCTATAGGTTCAATATGGTTTCTCGATCACAGCGGATTGCCCGAAGCGACGCGCTTGCGCCGCACTGGCGCACGCGGGACATTTAAAATAATTACAAGCCATCGGAGAAACGTAACAGCCAGTGTTTTGAGACCATTACTTATTTTTTAATTCCAAAAAATTGTTTTAAGAACACACTTAGAGCCTATTGGCGCAGTTCTGGCTATAAATGAGAGCCTTACACGGTTTTACAAGCATTTCTTTGTGGATTTACAAGCTTTTTTGCGCCTTACTCCTCCCTCTCTGAGGTGCTTTTATCTGTATGATTTTACAGAAATTTTAAAACACTTAACGTTATTTTTAATTATACACTTAGAACAAAAGTTACCGACATAGCTCGCAGAGTTAGCCGGGTGAAGTGGCAATGGGCAGGCCACATCGTTCGAAGGACAGATAACCGATGGGGTCGCAAAGTCCTCGAATGGCGGCCATGTCTCCGTAAAAGGAGCACTGGTCGCCCCCCGACCAGGTGGACTGATAACCTAAAGAAGACGGCGGGAAGCCGCTGGATTCAGAGGGCCCAGGACCGGTCGCCAATTAGGGGAGGCCTATGTCCAGCAGTTGACTTTAAAAGGCTGTTAGATTAGAGAGATTAGATAAATACACTTTAGTTCTTTTTCATAATATGTGTACTAAGCGTTTTATATGTAGAAGTATACAGATGTTGTAGGTATTACAAACAAGATATCATTATTGACAATCAAAAGTGGGTAGATATTATTTAGGTATGTATACATAGTTCTGTTAATGCTAAGTGAGCTATAACAATACCAGCGAAGTGTTTTAAGCCCTAACCAAGCGGTCAGTTTAATTTAAATCCGTGCTCGTAGTTTTTGCACCCTCAACCGCATTCTCACAGCGCTGCAGCGGCGAGACTCGATGCACTTCACTTCTGATTGGATCATTACCGAGTTCATCATACCCCGTGCGATCCTCCGGCTGAGACAAAGACGGCGATACCTACTCCACTGCCACGAGGGAGCCAGACAACACGACCACATCGCTCAGGAATTATTTCATATCATGATTATTGGAACTTTATTGCACTCCGTAACTAACAATTGACATTAGGAAATGCAATTTCATATTGATTTCGTAATCTCGCCCGACGTTTATTTTTATCAATGCAGCAAATCTTTCTATGATTTGCGGCTAACCATCGCTACTCACGTTGGTTGTTTTCTTGTGGCTCCGTGTTCCAAGAAAATGTCATTAAAAGCTCGATAAGGGATTAGGTCGGTTTAAATTTTCACGTAGCGCGGCAGGAAATCAGTTTAGTTTCACAAAGGGTGGGAAGAAACCGAGAAATTATCTTAGCGTCGGCGTACAAACCGCTAAACGGACAATTACACGTTACAGGTGGTATGGAGTTATCAAAAAATATTTTTCACACCGGCCGGAAGGTGGCGTGTCGATCACGTACCATCGCCGCAATATGCCCGATCGTCACTGATTTCGGCACGGAATACAGTCATCACGTTTCTAATAATAATCCCTTGGACATCTGTTGTACTGTGTAACCACATTTATTGCTGTTAATTTCCCCTTTCCTTAATTTATGTCGAAGCGAAAACTATAACCATAATTCTGCTTGTTATCAAAAAACATAAATATTTTTGTGTATTGAGCTCAGTGACTGGAGTGAACTTGCCTACCCGTAATTATTGCACTGGGCTGTATTATTAATGTTTCCTTGATTTAAAGTTAAAATTTGCATGACAGTGTTCTTGGAAGTTTTTAATTAAATACTTTTTTCTTCCTTATCATAGCTTACCTTCTCATGGTAAACAAATATGAAGTGAGGTTACCGCATAGTAAATGGTCACCGCCACCCTACATTGTCCTACGCTGGAGACCCTACGTTACATTCGTAACACAAGAGACAACATCAAGGCCGGTTGCCATTCAAGAAGAAAATGATAAAAGTACTTCTAAAAGCTTAGTGACCAATTATTTTTTTCAGATCTCTCTCCTTTCTTGGTAAGTGGCTGGTATGTGGCCGTCGCCCATGGACATCAGCAACATCAAAGCTATTGCTGATATCCATGGGCGACGGTAGCCACTTACCAGCAGGTGGATTGTCAGCTCGTTTGTCGACTACTTACAAAGACGGGTTCTAATATAAGGGTGACCCTTACATCAGATGGAATACCATAACTAGTATAAATTAAAAATTAAAAAATAATCCGCCTGCTATAAAAAACCTATCATGATATATTAAACCTTTTTGGAATCCTTATGATGAGCTCTTTAATTTGATACCCATAATGCATTATTATATTTTTTTGATACTTCAAACAATGGCATCTCACAGTCACCATATTTGTTTTTTTTTATTTCACTTATCTAAGAACACTTGGGTACTTGGGTACTCAAAACGAATCTAACGATATCTTAATTATATGAATTCATTAAGTAGTTTGGAAGACACGAGGTAATAAAGAATATTACATGCATACATACAAGATACGCGCGAAAAACATAACCTTTCCTGGCAATCGGGTAAAAACAGTGAAAGAAGCCAGTAGCCAATCAGTTGGCGGCCAAATTAGAAACGGGGTTTTGGCCAAATTATATGATTGACACATTAAAGCGAAAGCATCATGCGTAGGCAACTTCATAGATGCACTTCAGCACTGACCATAGAGAATTACTCTCGAAATGGGAATGAATTAAATATAATTGGAATAATCGAGGCTCGGCAATACAAAACAAAGGGAAGGAGAACGGGCTGTGGCTTCAGAGCGGGAACGAAGGATTTCAATTTGGAACGTGATGATGCGAGTTTTCATTTACGTACGGCCGGTATGTTCGATCACAGGTTATTCCTGTTTATTATGAAAAAAGGAAAGTAGAAAATTCTACTTTATGCTACACAAAACACAATATTTTTACGCATTTTTTGGTTTACTGTCATCTTCATGATTTTAGGGTTCCGAATCAAAAGTCGAAAACCAGAATCCTTAAAGGATCACTCGTGCGTCTGGGCGACCGCTCTTCACAGTCAATTTTCTCCGAAACTACTGGACCTAATGAGTTGAAATTTAGTACTTATATGCTGTTTTGTGACCCAAAGACGAAAGTATAAAGAAAAAATTTTTTTTGAAAAAACATTTTTTAACAAAATTAAAATAAAAAAAAACTGTTTTGCAAACCGTATCATATGCCATGTCAAATGAAAGGACTTAATGTAAGGATCTCAAATATATTTTTGTTATACTTCTACAATATATACTTTTAAAATTATTCAAGAAATTATTATCCCTTATCTCCGTAACTACTGAGGCTACAATTTTGGGAAAAATACAGAAAATAGTTCTTTAGTTAAATATTACAAGAACACTCCAGTCTTAAAAAAAGGCCAAAAATAAATAAAATACCAAAATAACTGTAAATACGTATTTAACCCTCTCCAAGCAAATTTAACTCGCACTTGTCAAGTTTATTGCTAGAATTACAAATTATTCTATGAATTTGGCTATTTCTAAGCAAAATCCAACACATTAATACATTCGCATAATTAAGTAGTTTGATAGTAATTGTATTGTTTCTTACGATTAACAAAATCGATTTCTATCATGGTATATCTTAATATGATTAATTGAAAACGCATAACATCTTATTTCTTATATTACTAACCATTACCTTGAAATAAACTGTGTAGTATTCGTGTGCATAACTGACTATAACTAAGTAGGTAATATTTATTGTACCTTACACCGTTTTTATTATAGGAACCCAAAATAATGTTAGAGTTACAAGTCAAAAGTCAGGACGGGAATGAGTTGGTAGCGGCAGGTAATGATGCGGACGGGATGCTGTGATCATTCTAATTGTCTAACTTTAATGTTGTTCTGTGAAAGGTTCCGTTCGATTAAATGGACAATTACAATCTGGTAAGCAGTTAGTTAATGCAGGTTACGTCTCAGCTTTCTTATGTGCCACTGTAACTTAAAATATTGGGATTTTAAGAGGCGGGGGAGATGTATGAAATATACTAACAATTAAAGAGTTTTATTTGACAATACTTAAAAGTATATCATAATATCATCGAGTTATGGTTTCTGGGTTCGATTCCTGGTGCATATGTTTATCTGATTTTTTTTGTCATCTTGGTTGCTTGGGATGTGTTGTTTAGAATTAATATGCCATTCGTCATTACACGAGTTAAGACTGTAAGCTTTATCTGAATTTATTTATTAAAAAAAAATTAAAACTATTTTAGTTATGCAAATAAACAATTAATAACGTGCCCCGACAGACAGAAATAGTCTGCCAGTAAGCACTCGTTATTCATGTAGAGTGAATCATTTTAGATTGTAAATTCCTCATGTATGCATTTTGAATAGCTTGTGAGTGCACACAAATTACAAGAAATAATGAGTTAAAGTCATATCTCATTACTGAAGTTAAAGCTCAACGACTGTGGACAGGTTAAGAAGTTCTGGATGCAGGGTGAAGTCGATATAAGGATCGTATCTTTATTTGAGACGGTATTCAAAAAAGAGATCTTTTGCCATTGAATAAGGTTCAGTTTAGAATTTGTACCTAATCGTTTTATGATTTTTGGGATCTAAAGGTAAAAGCTCGGAGGCGTTCGTTAGGCAGTTCCATAATTAAAAAATAAAATTGACGCTTCGCGGCGATGTGCTGAAAAGTTATACGAGTAGAACCTGAGTGATGGCGGCGAAGTCTTTATTCTTTTAAATATGCATTTTTTTATTTTTGATTAAAATAAAATTAGGGCTATGGTGCAATCGAATGACTTTAAAGTAATCGCACTTGATACGTTTTTACATTTCTTAGACCAATCTGAGCCTTTTGTCCATTCAGCGGATGCAGCGGAATTTTGCTGACTGCATCATCATATCATCAGTGCACTTATTAAACTACTTTTTCTCTTTTAATCAAGACTTAGTTGCCATAAGTTGATTTGAGATTCTTCAAAAATGCTGTTAAATAAATTGTTCATTGCTTACGATTTCTTTTCATATAACGTGACTATCAGAGACATCTATAATATTGTGCGCTGCTGATATAAGAGATTCTGATTTTGCAAATCCAATACAATTCAAGGAATGTTATGGAGAAATATTTTTGAATTACATTTATTTCCCCAAGACAATTTATTATAAGTTAGTTGTTTAAATAAATAAGACTAGTTGTCACTCTCTTTCAATACCATGCTTGCTTTAACAAGAATAGATAGATATGTACCTAACTAATTTTCAACCATTACAATGTAAAAAAAAGTATTGTACCACAGTACAAGCGGTCATCAACGCCGAACATTAAGCAGGTAAGTGCGCCAATCTCTGCTCATATTTCCTCTCAGCGCCATTTAGATAGCGATACAAATTGCGGGCCATACCTCACGCCAGATCGAGTGTTGACCGCCCGAATAATTAAAGCGCTAATAATTACTCCGTGCTGGTGCTTGAAATGCAAATCTTGTTGCCCGCAGTGTCTTCAACTTCAAACGTTTAGGGTTGCCTCTCTCTTGCCTCCCATCTCTAATCAAAGCAATTCATTTATTTGTGTTAATATTATGGAAACAAAGGTGTTCCAATAAAATTAAAATTATGTGTGCTTGTTCTACCACTTGGTGGTGTACAAATTCGTGTTATATTATATTAATATCTCAATAGAATGTTTACACAAACTATAGTTAGGCACCATAATAGTGCACTATTGTTAGGCACCTAGTATCTAGTTTGATTAGATGTGAAAGTAGCAAAGGGCCATGCAATCTATTTTAAGTTGGATGGTTACACGTGGTCTCAGTTGTGTGGCGTTATCTAAACCTCGTCCTCTCAAAACCACATCCTAACAAAAGAAAAACCTGCTTGAAGGGTCTTAAAATTCTCCTTATTAAAATTATGTTGTATGTATCATGTTGTGGAGATTTTTAAGTGTTAGTTTAATTTTTAGATTATTAAAAACTAAATAAACCTAGTAATAGTAGGACAATTTCAGACGTGGAAATATAAGAATGGGGACCTAACCGCGCCGTCACCTTCCTTTTTTCAGAACATCATCAGTTTAAATACACACTTTTCTCTAATTATTAATTAGGAAGTTCTATTTATTTGTCGACAACCCTACTGACCTGCGAATTGGGAACAGATAAGGGCATGAGATTTACACCTCCGCGCGTCACGTCCCGAGACTTACCGTTCGTTGACCGGTTACCTTATGGTTTTTTTACCACCTTTGGATTCAGGGTGTTTAATCAACTTTATTACTACAATACTTTGTGCGTTATACATTAATTTTTAATTAGAGGCTCCCATAACTTTGTCTCTTGATTTGTTGGAGTTTTTAAATCTTTAATTATTAGACGAATAAGTATGAGACATAAGAACTTCTGACTATTGAGTTGGCCACTATACCCTCAACAAAGTTTAGCGAGGCAGCCTTCTGGAGTTTGTACTAAGCTTCCTTAATTACGTGAGACCCAATTACGAGAGACCCGTACAAATAGGCCGGTAGTCAGTTCAAGCCTTATTCTTGTAACTGAATCTTGATATTTACTAAAGCACTGATCATTTATCACTTGGGACATAATATGCCATTATTAAGAAACAAATATGTACGTAAATTTTCCATATCATAAACACTGGTAAAGAAAACAACGCCATAAATTTGACTGTCTCGTTCGTATCTGTGGCAGATTTTAATGGTGGGAAGTTCGTCATTTGGTCCCTGCTATTATTTCGCAAACAATCAGTTTGGCTGTGACAGTTAAATTTGAAAGGTGTGATCGCTGACACTATGCCGTTGAATTGTCTTGATACTTGCTATAAATAATCGATTTTAAATTTGGGATTCGTTAAAAGATACAATACAATACAAACTGTCTTTATTGTACACATAAAATTACAAATGAAAATATACAGTTGAACATACAATACATACAACTAGCGGTTACAGAGATGCATGGTAACAAAAATAAAAAAAAATAATATTCTGGAGGGGAAGCGTACATATTATGATCATATTTTTGTAATTAGTTATTGCAGCATTTTAAATTAATCTTTAGAAAACTTATTAAGTAAAGATAAGTGAGTAAATTTATGTATGTAAGTAGGATAAATAATTTCCGAGGATATTTTCTTTACATTAAATTAAATAGAAATTATCTACAAGAAATCAAAACTTGTTTCCGCTCTAATATTGCAAGAAACAGTTTTTAAAAACGATTCGAATTTTTTTCATTTCTTACTGCAATTTAATGAAACACGAAGGTTAGGAAGTGAATTTAGAACGTGAACTTTGTAATACGATTTATAACTCTAACAAATTTGTTCCTTCCTTTTCAGTTCTTTTTATCGGTTTACCTCAAATAATGACAGTTATTATATCTACCTATTACTACCTCAAGGTGCCAACTCATCGGTATCTTCTGCTGCAAGAAAGTAGAATAGTTGTAAGATGAACTGAAACTGCTCACGTTGATTATAAACGATAGTTCAAAAATTAACTCTACAAATTATTCTATTACTTCCAGTAATATTTAAGCACAGAAAAGAATGCATGGTTTATGTATTTGTTTAATTGTATGTTTACCAGGTCAGAAGATGCGAGTAGACTCAAGGTTTCCTCCCTTCATTTCTTCAAACCTTTTCTCTTGATGGCAAGCACGACGACAACAAAAGCTAACAAATCCTGTTTGTTCAGCGGGAAGCGTCCGTGATTTAATACAAATTATTATTAGACGACATAAATAACGCTGTGCAGGGGCGAGACGGCCTCCTTAATAAGTAATAAAGGGGTCATCTTTCTTACTGAGAGCGGCCGGAATTAACTGTTGCCGACATATGGTATTACAGACCATAGCTTGCTTGCTGCAGCAGCGGTATAACAAAAATCCTTATTTATGGGTTTTGTAAGTTCATTATTAAGTTATTGCGTTTTTAATGATTCTTTGATTCGCATTTTATTTGCTTAGAAACATTGTATGAAAACAAATGAAAGGAGTTAATAACACCTTTGAATGAGAATTTTTATGAGACAGTAATGTCTGTAAAGGAAGCCTGTCAGAAATGTGCCTATGTGAGACACAAGTTTAGATACGATATCTTATATTAAAGTCTGTCATCAATAGATATAACGATTTGGTATTATCGAAGCTGAAGCAATACCGAAGCGTTGTCGACGTAGAAGGAGGCGGAAATCGCTTGTTGAATGAGACAAAAATTTACTTAAAATGCTACGCTAAAAAAACTAGGCGTTATGTCCGTCATAATTATGTTAAATTCACCCAAAATTTTTGGAAGGTGTTAAAAGTACTTATAGTACCTACATCTTTATTAAAAAGAAACAAGGAATTTTTATGTTTTATTTAACATAAGTAGGTACTATTATTTCTTCTGTGATTTAACATAAAATTAAATTATGGATTCATATGATGATATGACGGTATGATCAATACCGTTAAATGTCACTAAGTAATTAGACGATATTTTGTCACTTATTTAGCCGCTTATTTTGTAGTTTTGACTATTGTAATCCAGTATGTATTAGGTATGTCAATATCACTGTTAATAAAATAACACTTGTAAGCGAATATTTAGAATCATTAGTGCTTTTCAAACTTATGAGTAAAACATGTTTACATTTTAAATTTTCTGTTATAATTACTAGTAATAAAATAATAAGTAATTAGTAAATCAAAAATATAGCTTGTTTTCCTCGCAAACTAACTAACACGGTCAAGTCATCGTCAGACGCTGCCGCGCTGATGAAAATATGTGCCATCAATAACAAATAAAGATGTTATGGTGAATTAATATTGCAGGTGCGTCGAGCGAGTTGTTTATCGTGGGCGCAATTCATTTATCGGTTTATTAGCGGAGTGCGTGTAAGGAATACCGGACTGGGTTCTATGGGGAAACCGTCGGTTATTGATATTGTGTTAGGTGATATCCTTAACTCTATTAACTGACTATTTAGTATTCAAATCGTTTATGCGTATCGGAAAAGCGGCGACCATGTTCGGGAAGCTCAGGAAAAGAGTCTGGGAGAACAAGTACATAATTAGATACAAATAATTATTTTTTTCAAACATGAATTTTCAGTACACTCTTGTATGGAGTTAAAATTACTATTGCGGTTCAAGGATTATGTCAAGCGTGAATGTCTGTATTCAAGATGAGTTGCAAGGACTGGCATCAACTCGGTGGGTATAAAAATGACTGGTGGAAGAAGGTCATAGAGGGAAAAGATAGTCATGACAAAAACTGGTTTAGACTACTACCTATCGGACAGGACAGTCAAGAAAGAGTGAATCACTTCCAGTTCAACTCACTCTTCACTTTGTCGCCACTGTTGCTCCTACCTTGGTCTACTCTTACTCTTGGTGAAAGCAGGAAGTAGAATGTTAATACCTTTACGATTCAAATAAAAAAAATAACTAGGTAAGTACTTTGAAAAATCTGCATTCTGAAAGGAGTTCGTTAGAGCGATATCAACTTGACTTGTATTAAGCTCTCTGAAATAATTTTGATAGCTTCAAAGCTGAAAGGGTTAGCGGTCACAGGGCGCCGCAAACCGTCGGAACGTCCGTAAAGCCCGCCGCACACAGGCCCCCATTACCGTACTAATCGGCAGAGTGCCGACGCTCTAAATATCGCCTTTACGCAAATTTATCGAACCATAAATAACAACTGTATGAAAAATATAAATGTTCTCTTTTTTTCATAGAGTCAAAAGCTTGAACAGACCACTTTCGCATTATGGAATTGCCAAAACTCTATTTGAGTTTAGGATACAAATGTTGCTAATACAATTCCTTGCTAAGGGAATTTCTACTCTCAGGTAGTAAGTTTTGGGTACAACCTCCACTGCATAGAAGCTTAGGTAAGACGTTTTAGTATGAGATGTTAGCAGTGAGCGTAGAAATGAGATATTTTGGCAGTATTACGCAAATTGGATAGCTTTCAACACTCAACGGAGTAGGTTCCGAAGTTCGCGGGGAAAATTGAATTAAAAATATCATAAGACGTAAATATGTAGGTATGGAGACCCTAATGATGTTGGTGCAGCTCGTCTGCCGTAAGAGCAAATTGCGGCTACGGCAACTTGCACACTTGGATTTCACTGCCGGTTTTAAATGTCAGTTTATTTAGAATTTAGAAGGAATAAATTAAATGAAGATATCCGAAGAATATGGCGTTTGGTGGTAGGGATTTGCATGGCAACTTTACGATGTATAGTTAGGTGGTAGGTAAGTTTTTTATGTAGTACATAGAAAATATAAAATTAGTTCTATCCATCTAAAGTTTGTCTGTTATCTTTTACTATTTAAATGTAAGAAAAAACTTTAAAAAAATATTTTTTTTCCAAGTTCATGTGGTTATACGTTTTATTAACTAACTATTACATTTCCTTTCACGAGTCTTGTTATTGTAGTATACATTTTACTCTTTCCTTGCTCATATGTTTTAAATATAATATCTTTAAACGAGCCACTTGTATGTATGTATGTATGTATGTATATTCTCGGAATCTCGAAAACGGCGCCTATGATTTTCATGAAATTTAGTACTCAGGGGGTTTCGGGGGCGATAAATCGATCTATCTAGGATTAATTTTTAGAAAATGTCGTTTTGTCCGTGTTTTCAGGCAATGAAAATCTCCTACAATATCATTGACTCTTCCTGACATACTATTATTATTGGGAGCAACTAACTGCTTTAACGACACAAGAGCACTTCAGTAGATGGCGTTGTTAAGCAATATTAAAATACCTAGCAAAGCTCAGTCATCCAGATTTTGTACTTACTTATTATGTGTTAAATTTTTTGACCGGCTAGTGTTTAAACATAAGCCTTGGCGTCATCTAACCACCTGTATTATTAATATTTTATTGAATGAAGGTTCTACTGCTTGCATCATTGACGATTATCTCCCGTTGATTATAAATCACTCTATTGTACCCTGTTATTATCGCAGCAATTACTTCAACCATGTAAAATAATTGCTGTAATTAAAGTTAGATTTAATAATTAATATTGTATTGTATCATCTGTAGCTACGGTTGTTGTATGATACAATATACACGAGTAGATACGAGACAATTTGTTAAGTTAATGAAGTATTTATAGTGTCGTAGTATTAGTATATCTAATTATAAGTTATTATAATTATATGCGTTTAACTATGCACATAACAGTGCGAAAATTGATTCTAAATATATAAACTTTTGAAACTCTGTCATACATTTTCCATTTATAAAAGTTAAGATTACAGAAGATATAAATAATACATATGTATTCTCAGTTTGATTCTCCAAATATTAATCTTTCAATTTTATTCGACATTAGCTTATGAGGGTACTTCAGCGGTTCAGCCCTTAACTCTACAACCGGCTTCGACCAAAAGCCCAGTGCTACTCAAAGTTGCATAAACATTTGCATTGCATAAACAGCTATTCATGGTGTTTTCCTTTTTATTTATTTGCTGTTTAATGTTACATATATATAATGAGTCCATTAATTCGGATCGTAAAATAATTTATATAATAGATTCAATTATGGCAACGTATAAGATAATGATAGTTTTTATTTATATCCAGGTAGGTTATACCTGTTAATTTATCTAGACCTAGTAGTGTTACGGCGGTAGTAATTATGCTCTTAAATTTTAATCCTTGTCGGCCAGACAGCCACAAAAAATCCTGATGATTTTCAGAAAACGTCATCTGTAATTTTTGATAATTACATATAAGCGGCCTAAAATTAGCCGATCGGACTACTTGAGCGTGGGATGAAGACACACATACGTAAATAATTGTTTCTTATTACAATCAACGTTAATCTTTTTTCGGAGCAGATTCCGGCGAAGGCACCATCGCATTATGTTTAAGAATCGACAGCTATAATTTCTGTTCAATCAAGATTTAATTGTTTTAATGAGGCTTCATGCGTGAATGGCCGGCCCAATTATTGTTTATTTTTAATCGCCTCAAGTGGTTTTTATGTTCGCAACCCGGCACGCATGGCGGCCCGAAGCGATCATTTTCATTATTTTAATAATGTAAACTTCCAATAATAATTTACAGTGATTTGGGGTTAAACACGTTAAGAGATATTTATGAATTCCTCGAGAGATCCGGAACGCAGTTAGCTCTGTAATTTGATCCTCCGTCGACGAGAGCTTTTTTATTTGTTGCAATCAGGGCATGTCCATTCTAAATCTAAGTATCTATACGTGAAACCCGTTAAATTGTGAAACATCTGCTACTCCTGCTTAAAGTTACCAGATGACAGGAATCTTTCTGACATATTCGGAATGTACCCAACATTAACCTCTATCAAAGAAATAGGGAAAGTTTAAAATTGTTAGGATTTTTTATTGAAAAGAGTGAGGAGTAACATGTGACAATTTCAATATTTGTAACTTATTGTAATAAAAGTAGAAATCTCAATAATAAAATTATTGTTTCATTAGTCTGTTCTTCTGTGTTTGGTATGGTTCTGTGACTTTTTCAAGCTCTTAGAAAAGTTTTAAGCATGTTTCCATTTTTCATCCACCCATCATTATCCTCAGCGTTTGGAGGTCTCCGGGAAGAGTCAGTGGATGCCCGATGTCTTCTTTAGGTCGACAGTCCCCTTGGTCGAGAGACACCGACAGAGTTTCGTGTGATTCAATCACACAAGTTGCTCTTCCAAGCATGCCATTGATGATTGTTCTACATTAACTTGTGCCACATGTACCCAAAGAAGACACAAATCTGTAAAACAAACTTAAAATGACTTTAATACCTATAACTCTATCAGATATCAATGTAATGCATGTAGATGTCTTCAAGTCGAGAGTTAACAGGCTTTTACTAACAATAAGTTAGTACGCTTTACCATCCATCATTTCACGGCTGCTTACCATTAAGTAGTTTGGCATGAGCTTATTTAGTATTAAAAAAAAAATTGTCATTACCGACAAATGAGTAGACGAGTCAGCCATTGGTAAATCCGTGGTAAATCCACAGACATCCGTGGTGGACATGGATATTTCCAGTGTTACTTATTAATCTTATTATTATCGAAAAATATTAAACAGTTATTAAAACGTATTTTATTGATCAGGTGATTTAATGTCCATTTTCGTAATTAAAGGCAATTCTAAACGTTATAAAATTTGAATTGGTCTGATTGTCAATTGAAATGTCTTTATTAGTACGATTCGTAATTGAGTCGTGTGCTATGACAATTGGCACAATTACTAATGATACAGCTTGTTATCTTTTTGTTTATTTTATAAGTATCTATGCTCTTGATTAAACTGTTGTATCTACACCCTGTGTCACGACTCCTTAAGGCCATAATTTAAGACTATTAAGTATTATTATTTCTTATACTGGTGAATGTCATGCCCTTAATTGCTACTGCGCCCGGATAAGACTTTTTTTGTTAATTGTTACATCGTCCCAAGGACCTGTTAACTTTGTTATGTACCTTAATAGCCAAAAACGAGCAGACGTACCACCTGAAAGTAAGTGCTTTTCAGTCATTCGGGCTCTCCGAAACGATGATGTACAGGTGAATTTTTCAAATGGGCCTGGATGGCCAAATCCGAAATTAAGAGGAATAGCGAAAAGTGCTTATAGGTGTCTTGGGCCCTACTTTGAAAAAAAACTAAAACTGCGTCATCGGATTTTTGAAAAATTCATATTAAATCGCATAAAATCCATATAAAATCCACATATAAGTTGTCAAATCATGTATTTAAACTAAAATATCACAGCACAGTATTATAAAATTTAATAGGCTGCCAGTAATCCAAGCAAATCTCAGTAATATATCCTGGCATAAATTTCCCAGTAAAATATGCTACTCGGTATATTGTTGGTGATGTAGCAACTAGAATATAATCATCAGAATCCTCTGGAGTGCGGAACTAAAGGAAGTTTGTTGAAAGGCTGAAGGAAGGTGCAAATAACGAGTTAGTTAGCCGCGGGCGCGAGTGTACGAACTTTATATCGCGCATTGCGCTATGCTTCATTATCTCAGCTATTTTTGCTTTGTTATGCTTCTATAGGGTTGTCGAGTATTATATTACTTAGCTAAAAGTATTGACAGGATTGATGTGCAGCTATCATTCCGTTTTTAAGTTCCGTTAGTAAAAAGGATTCGGGTGGGATTCCTACATAATTTGTCTAAGAGCTATCTCAAAAGTATTGTGTTTCTATGAGTATGGTGGACTTTCTTCGTGCGGTGTTAAATTACAGTACTTATAAGTAGTTTATATTAACATCTTCATGTAATCAAAACAAATATTAAAGCTACAGCCTTAAAGCAAAGTATTAGAGAACGGTATTTAAAATTCAATTGTCAAAAAATTTCCTGTGTCATGCTACCTCCTTTTATAAGTTAGACATGTTTACTTATAATATTTTGAAAATTTTATCTAAATAATTGATATAGGAACCTATTTATCTATATTAAATTTCAAAGGTGTTGTTAAGAACATTAAACATTTAAAGCGTTATAACATTTATTAATTCTACACGCAGAGATTGCAGAGTAGCCAGCTGCTTTTAAAGAAAAAATAAACTTTGGTTAACGAGTTCAATACATTGAAAGTGTCAGCCCTGTCCCAGGTGAGACGGCGAGTCGCCCGCGGCTGCGCCGGCGCACCCCCCACTCCGTTGATCGATCGCTCGGACCCACCAATTAGGTTTCCGCGATCTATCCGCTAATCGTCCGTTCCGTTCGATAGGATGAACTATCGCTGTAGAACAAAGAAAGGGTAAGCTTTTACCAACTCTCGCGGAATTGGTTTGTGACATAAAGTGGAGCAGAAAAGGATTTATTAAGAGCAACTATAACAATATTTCAAATTGTTTTAGTTTTCTTCTTGTCAAAACGTACGTTAAACTTATATCGTAACGGTTTAACGTTTAAACGTAAAATTTAAAGACGGTTCTAATATTTGTGATAATGATAATTCTGATAATAGACTAGAAGAGAGCAATGACAACAATTTTATGTCACTTAAAAATCTAATCGAGCAAACAGCATTAAGGAAATTGGCCATTTTACTAAAAGCAAGCAAACCTCAATTAGGTGCAATTGTAATAGTGACGCCGTGGAAATAAATAAGAGTTGGCTCCATTAGACGAGAGTTAATCTCGATGACGGAACACATTACTGACGCTGGTAATGAGTGGAGCGTGCTGACTCCATGCGTGAGACGCTCTTGTTAGGATATGTCCTGTATATAATATAGTAATGTGGTTTTTATACGGAATAATATAACCGCGTATAAATAAACAAAATTGTGATATAAATTTTCGCCAAACAAGAAGAATGCACCAGTTAGTAACGCCATCTTACCGTCTTTCTAAAGTGTAGCGATCTTTTATGGGGCTTGGTGCAAAGTTCTATAATAAAATCCCAAAGTTAATACGTGATTTGCCAGTGGAATTGTTTAAGAAACATGTAAAATCTAAACTTTTAGGCAAAGGTTACTATACTGTAGATACATAAATGACAAAGACGCATGGAAATGACCAGCACTGCAACCAGTTCCGTACAAGCTAGTGATTGATACTTTTTTGTAACAAATATACCGATGTATTTTTATTTTTAAAAGATGTGCTGAGGAGTTTCTTTACGGCTTTTCTTCTCCTCCATGACAAAGCACCTGTGCGAAAAGCTGGTTGATTAAAAAAATTACGTGCATAAGTGTATCAATGATACCTACATTAATAAATGATTTTGAATTTGAATTTGAATTTGAATATGTCCTGTTAAAGGATACGATTTTTTTGTTTTTATGAATATTTTTTAATTCGAAAAACCTTATTAGTTATGAAATCGTAAATCTAATTTGAAAAAAAAAACAAAATATTACTGTATACAAAGGTCTGTTCCGTTACATTAAAATCATCTGGTTTTGTTTCGCATAGTCAAATTGTAATTGCGAGTAGGTATATCCATGACGGATAGTAATGTTTTCTTCAACTTGATTCATTTGGAATGTCGACCCAATTCGATGAAAACTAAAGTTATGTAGAGAATCCTTCACTTCCTTGTCTCCAATAGTTGCAGTGTCTCTGGAAGCGGTAGTAATCGACCAGGATTCTTTAGGAAAAATATTTATATTCTACAGTACGTGGTCTGATTGCCACATTATTCGATAAACATATCTGTCCTAATTTTTTACTGCTTTATGGTGAACTGAGTAGAGCGTGAACCGCGCGAGCGAACAATTTACGAACTCCTAAAGGCATTTGGAAGTACTGGTACGTAAATAGGCATGGATTTTGTTGGTCCTAGCCGGTCGGTAATAGCAACAAACAACTCGCTGCCATGGTAACGAATCGCCTTAAGCCACTTATACACTAGTCTAGATTCTACAACCGACACACGTGATGCATAAACTCGTAGGGTTACTCATACGCACACGCGGGCCCGTATTAATAAACCGATCTTAAGATCTCTACCATATCAAGATACGATTTGAGATGCTGACATGTCAAATCGGATAAAAAAATTACATTTGAAAGGTGGTCTCAGGACTCTCATATGAGAGGTCATTACAGTGAATATGTGCATTAGTTACTGTCAATAGGTCATCCAAGTGTTAAAAGTTTTTATGACATCTAAATGTTTTTGATGATGCCTTTCTAGTGTAAAAAACCTTGATCTTTCAGACTGTTTCGAAGAAGCAGAAGTGCTTTTCAATCCAGTAAACTTCCAGTAGATACGATTGACATAAGGAGCAAGGTTATGCGAGTTTCTATAAATATGTAGTCTCTACCTACTTACACGTATGCTACGTGGCCAGCGACGTCATCTTGGCGTCCCGGTGAGGTACCGCACTAATAGTTAAATGAAGCGCCCTGAACAGTAATAAGCCGTAGTTTCGTTAGCTACAAAGTAAGGAAACGGAAGATTCAGTCTCATTAGCGGTTCGCACTTGGCTGTTGTGTTATGCTAGGGGTGAACGAACAATAACGTTATGTACCTAAGTACTTTTTGTTGGAAGTTTTTAGGCGTTGTACTACTCGGATTAGTTTAGTGATGTCACTACTAATGGTAAGTCATCACTCTGCTTTAACTGTAAAATATTAACTGGTGCAAGCGTTGGAGAGCTGCATCTAGCAGTAATCAGAAAGGGGAAGGGGGCTCTACTTGGCTGCAAACCCGTCATTGATGATTTTTATGACCATAAGGTTTTAGATATGGCTATTTGGCTTTGGATATGGCCTATAAGCTATCACATATGAAAGCTTCTCAGGTTTTATTTGTTTCTACATATCGTCGTTGCGACTTTAAGACCTCTTATTCTTAGTCAGCTTTTTGAGGGTATCGATAAACATCGATAAAGTTTTGTTTAGCAAGCACATAGGTGATTTTGAATTTAGTGAATAAATTACGATGGAAATGTCGTACACAGATGAGAGTTTTTGAATTCGATAGTGCTTCAGTATGTAGAATGATTTGACGTAAAAAAGTGATTTTGCCAAAAATGGCACATAACACATATGAGGTCTTAAAGTCGCAACGACGATATAACAAACAAATATGTTACTGTATGATAAGCTAATTCATTACTGAGAGTTAATAATGCAGAACTATCCTCGGGCGATGATTAGCGATTTTATAAACATTGTTACAAATCGTTGTTCCCTAGACCGCTTGAGTGGTTACGTTATAGGTAATAAATATGATGGCCTGACACCTCAATTTCGAAACCTAAAGGTCTATAAAGTTCGACGAGACCGCAATGATGGAAAATTAGCAAGATCCAAGCAAGAGTTGGGGTGAAGTATGGATAGCCGGCGGCGAAGGCGACGAACAATACCCGAGCACCTCACGTAGCGACAAATCTCCCGTCGGCCGCGGGCATCCGCGACCGAGACGACGATACCCTTCCACCCTTCACCAGAAAGGGACGAAACGCCCTGCACTCGCGAGATTATGATTTATCCTGTATAATTATCGAATAATAATCTTCTTTGCATCTCTCGTTATAGCATTACGATAATTTAGTCCCATTACATCGGGTTCTAAGCGGTGACCGTTCGCTAGCCTCGCAACGATTGATAATAATCGCTCGCGAAGTATAATGGCGTACACCCACGGGTAATTATTGTTGTGCAGTCGTGAGTTCGTGAGTCTGTGGAATGGTGGAATGCATCTCCTTCGGGGGTTGCGCCGTAAACCAACACGGCTCCGTTCGGCCGGCCGCGTAAATAACTGATCGCTTTCCCGTGCTAATGATAGTGCGGCCGCGAGCTCTTGCGTCCTCCTTACTCGATCCCGATAAAATAATTACCAGTACTTATAAGTGCTCGCACTTAATACCGATCCCGTATTGCTCATTATGTTCATTACAAGCCTTCATTTTGTAAGCTACCTAGAATTCTTTATCGTTCTCGCTGACGCGTTATCGCGAAAGTGTAACTTCGATACAGATATCGGAAAGATAAGTAGGTATCTAAACTTATATTTAGGTATAGTATCACTCTTCCAACTGTCTCAATAAACATTGAGGTACAAGCCAACTCTTAAAACGAAAAAGAGGGGTTCAGTTTTAGATAAATAAAATAAGGAAAAGTAAATAAATTTCAAATATTTTTAAAAACAAAGAAACTGAAGAATTTTCTTTCTTTTTCTTCTCTCTTTCTTGGGCCGGCAACGCATCAGTGATGCCTTTGGTGTTGCTGATGTTCATGGGCGGCGATAGTCATTTACCATCAGGTGGATCGTCGGCTCGTTTGCCGGCTATTTCCACAAAAAAAGAACAAATAAATATTCAGTCAATAAAAATGGGTATGATCAGGATCCAATATAGCACAAAATAATATTTATACCAGAGAAGACATTTCGAAGATGAGCCCCACGTGTATAGTAGATTATGGACAAGAACATGTGATGAAAATATTGGAGAGCATGATTGGGATTTGACAGCGTAACAAAATAACTAACCACATATTGGCCACAAAATATAGCTTACCTGTTTGTCTAACTTGTTCCTTATTGCCGATAAGAGATGATACATAAGGGGCCATCCATAAATTACGTCACACGATAGGGGGTAGGAGGGGGGGGGGGGGGTCGATGTAGTGTGACATTGTGTGACAAGGGTGGGAGGGAATCCTAAATTTCGTTACGTCACATTTCAAAATCGAATAATTGGTATGTATAGGTAAATATTTAAAAAAAATTAATGGAAATAAAACTTATTTCGGAACTGCTGTTTGAATTTTATAATTTCTAGGTGTAAAATTTCATAATACGTGACGTCACACGGGGGGGGGAGGTCTCACAAATGTGACCAGCTGTGACAAGAGGGGGAGAGGTCAAAAAGTCATGAAATTAGTGTGACGTAATTTATGGATGGCCCCTAATTGTTCAGTTACAGTTAGGTAGGTATACAGTTTTTATATCTCCATTACTTATTTAACAATAAGTACCCAGAAAATATATGTGTAGGCACAAAGGTCGGAATGTAAATTCGAGGAACCGCAATAAAAGTTGGCGGAGTCTCGAAACTGTTTGAAGTTACAATGAAGTCATTCCTTTGTCTGGGGCTGGATCCGCCCGGGGGTGCGATCCGAACGCATCGCAAGAGGTTGTATTGACGTTTGGTCACGGGGCATCGGCAATGCACTTCGCTACGTTAATGGGTTGTAGTGGCCGACGGCTCCGTTATAGCTAATGATTGGCCGGCATTAAGCCCGGCTGTTCTGTGCGATTATTGGATCTAACAGATAATTTTATATCGTATTGTCCCGGAGCGTAAAATTTTCCGTTGTTATTACGAGAGGAGCTCGTCGAGCCATATCTTCCATCGCAGGACTTCTCCAATTAGCAACTATGTACCGTGTTGCACTTGAAGCCTGGGGCAAATATTTTAATATGAGTTATGTGCAAAATGTGTAATTATGTTCAACCACTTAAAAGGTGTTGTGAATTAGTGTTTTTAAGTATTGTATTGTATCGTATGTTATCGGTTACAGAGGGATGCAACATGACAGATTATTAAGAAATAGCCGGCAAACGAGCTGACGATCCAGCTGATGGTAAGTGGCTATCGTCGTCCATGGACATCAGCAACACCAAAGGCATTACAAATGCGATGCCGGCCAAGAAAGAGAGAAGAAAAAGAAAGAAAGAACTGGCTCTCAAGCCCCCAGCCGGAACACGACGGCTGACTCGCTCGTTGCGAAAGGGGGCTAGACGGAAAAAATTAAGACGAAAAGTTGTAACGACACTTTTTGCCGTCGTTTATTAATTAAAGCGAGTTACTAGGCGACCAGAAGTCTTCGAGGATGCGACAGTACAATCATAGTATGTGGCTGTCTTATTTACTCTTCGGTATTTAGCATAGACACAACAAGGATATCTATATTACGATCATGCACATTAAGTTTAATAACTTAATGAATAACTTAAAAATTAGCAATAATTTGCTATTTCTCTTGTCATGCCAATTAATATGCGGAAGAGCGACAGGGATAGAATAAATCTATCACTGTCGCTCTGACAAGACACTTGTCAGAGTGGCAGTGATGGATTTGTTCTATCACTGTCGCTCTTCCGCATATTGATTGCCATGACGGGAGAAATGGCAATAATATGCATGATCGTGATATGGACGTTCCTGTTGTGCCTATGCTAAATACTGAAGAGTGAATAAGACAACCACATGCTATGATTATATTGTTGCACCCTCGAAGACTTCTGGTCGCTTAGTATTAATCGAAAGGAACTTTGTTCCATCCGGGTGTCCCTTGACACCTCTCATTTTTTTTTATCTTTTTGCATCGAGATACGATAGAATAGTATTTTTATTTCTATTTTAGATAACTTTTGTTACTGTTATCTGTTGCACTCAAGTAGTATTAGTTGTTACTTGAAATACTAGTTCAGAAGCACAAGAAGAATTAAAAAGGTAAAAAACAATTTCACTATTACCTTACTACTCGTAACATTATCTTCATTCGTCATTACGTCTTAAAATATTATTGTAACAACTGCATTTGTCGGAGGAAATTATGAATAGTGATCGTGGAAGTTCAGTTGTGAGGTCGGACTCGGAGTCGCAGCACTGACTCACGAGCACCATACTTCTTCCTCGGGTAATGAGCCCTCTAAATCAAACAATAGCATTAAAGTGTCAATACCGGCTCGATAACAGCTCGCTGTTTTCTTTTGCACGCAGAATTATGGCTATAAATCCATACAAGGCCCGTTTAGATCCTACGACTTGTCGGCGGTGTTTCTGTTTGTTTTCTATACCTAGGTGTAGGGACCTATGTAATTTTCACTACAATGACCGGGTTGGTATTTGGGGTACTCTCTATACATATATGTACCTACGTCTTAATTATTCATTGGATCAGTAAAACGTGTATATTTGTTCTTTGGAGATACGTAATGGTCATTGGTTACAATGGAATCTGGTTCATTCCTCCCTTGACGCCTAGTAGTTTGATCAATGAAGTAACTCTTAATCATAAACCCTAATTTAATGATAATCTTTTTAATACGAAAACATCATAATATTTACCAAGTTACCTTAGTCGCGGGGTCCAAAAGCGTTTGGCATTTGGCGGTGCAAATGACTGTCCAAATTACGCAGTTAACTTCCCAAGCGATGTGGTTTGCCGACACCCTTTCCACCGACCTTTGGGCTAGAACTGCTGAGAATACCATTAGCTAGTTAATAGGTTTAACTTAGTGTATTCATTGCGTTAAATTATGTTTTAGGCATCTTTAAGAAATACGTACTGATTTTTATTTACAGATTATATTCTTGTCTATTTAACTTAAGTATGTGTATGAGTAAAGCCTATTTTTATTGTTTTTTCACAAAAAATATTATTGAATCTTTTTAATTGTATTTTTTGTATAATGAAGCAAGTGAGATTGAAGTCCAATACTCTGACTGATTGCGATATAGAAAATCATTAGTTCATTCGTTAATTCTTCATAGAAAAATGAGGAACGGGCTACTGCATGCGATAAATTTTCACCAGCCAACCTTGGGTAGTGATAACAAAATTGCTGTAAATCACAAACATTTAGAAATAAGTATGATGTCTGATGATGAAGTCTGATGAAATATATAACAACGCGTATTAGTTATTTTAAATTTAAACTAAACAATATACTTAATAAGTAAACTTTAAAACATAAAAAATATTTGTAAAATCGCTACGTCACCACCATTGGAATTTCAAGCATAGAATCAAACAAAGCACTACAAAGTCAATTCAATGTCATGGGGCAAGGGGTTGTAGATAAATACGGCAAGGGTCGCGGACAGATAAACACGGGTGCTCAATTTGTGTAGTTGTACAAATGCGCAACTAGCCCCACCGGACGTGGCCCCACAAGATTACGTTGCAACTCTTCTACTTTGGCGTTGTAGGACATTTTATTATGTTTATTGATTTGTGAATGTATGATTTTAATGATTATATATGAGACTAGCTGACCCGGCGAACTTCGTATCGCCTAACAAACTATTTTTTTTTCTAAAATATAAGTAGCCTAAGTTACTACTTGTTACATCAGCTATCTGCCAGTTAAAGTCCTGTCAAAATTGGTCTAGCCATTTCAGAGATTAGCCGAAAAAAACAGACAGACAAAAATTGTAAAAAATGTTGTTTTGGTATATGTATCGTGTATACATCCAAATGCACTTAGTAAAAAGCGGTTATTTTAATATTACAAACAGATACTCCAATTTTATTTATTTGTATAGATAGGTAAGTATATATATTGTTATTGATATCAACTGGAAGTTTAAATACTTTTTTCCTTTCGTTACTACATAATGAGTATTCTCATATTAAGAACAATATATGTATTAGATGTAAATAGATATGTATGTCAGTAGATATAAAAAAATATAATAAAATACGGGAGCCCTATTTCATTTCAGTCGGCAACGCGTCGGTTATCCCTTTGGTATTACCGATACCGTGAGCACGTATTTTTAAATATTGAACCAAATTACAGTTCAACTTCTTTGCGCTTGCTTTTCAGCTTTTTTGCAGAGATCAGAAATCAGAGTACCTTTTAAACTGGTCTATGCTTCTTTCTTGGTGGCAATGCATCGATACCTTAAATATTAACCTTTACTTAACTTAATACCTCACTACAATCCCATCTGGTAAGTTAAGACGTAATCCAAGATAGTGAACGCAACTTATTTAAAGTCTACACTCTTTTCTTGAAGACTCCTAAATCATACGCAAGCGGAAACAGCTACGCAGACAAGCTATTCATCATCTTCCACGTAAGTCGTTGACCACTTTTACCATCAGTTGACTTCTTCTTCTCGTGTCTCACTAAAAACTTAAACGTAAGCTTGTCGAATTGTATTTAGCTACTGATAATAATCTAAATATTGCTAACAAAAAATAACGGACTACAAAATTACTCAAAAACTACTTTTCAGATCTCACTCAAATTTATATGGGACTACATGACAAACACCTGCTTTCGATTAAAAAAAGAATCATCAAAATCGGTTGACCCAGTCTAAAGTTCTGAGGTAACAAACATAAAAAAAATACAGTCGAATTGAGAACCTCCTCCTTTTTTTGAAGTCGGTTAAAAAATGCTACCAACTAAATGCTAGTAGCTCATTAATGTTGTCAGCGTTACAAAGTCATTTTGTACGCAACACTTAGCTTTAAGTACGTTATTGTTGAAGCTAATGCTGATCCTGTAATCCTCATCGGGAGCGCTCGGAATAAACAGTAGGTCTCATTAATCACCTCGGTAGAGGGGGGAAACTTTGTCTATTCGAAACTCCACCTGACTCGGATATTTTCTTTTAACTTTTAAGCTTTGTTCAAAAGTTTTGATGGACTTTGAGTTTTAAGTAAGTTGAATAGTAATATATCTTGTGCCGGTGCCAGACGACTCCATTCTGTATTATAATAAGCTGCACTGGAAGTACAATGGCTTTGCTTTAGATACTCGTATATAAGGTTCAGTGTAATTTAATTTTGACGAATTTATTTATATTTGCATACCTACCTGTAGGTAAAAAAAAGTTAATTTTACAATGAAAAACTACCATTCTTTGTCAACATATACATAATAAAATGTATAATGTTGAATTTCGGTACTGTTACACTTTCTGATTTGTTTTCATAATACTGTTCTCATGTTATTTCAGCAATATGTAGGTAGTGTAAGCGGATTTTATTCATACGCCGGATTATAACGACGAAAACTTTTACCAGTTTATGAATATATCTTATGACGGAGCAAGAATATATTATGAAGTAGGGTGGGCAAGGAGCATCCGACTTAATTCCATTAGGTAAGCGCCGCCATCCAACTCGGAATTAGTTCCACCTTATTGCCGACTTGAGAATTTTTATCACAGCTAAAGCAATCAGAGCGCCAATAATTTCCCTCATAATGACTCGGCGGTCGTAAAATTTGAGCATTGCGCCAAAATGGTGGCACATTAAAATTCTCTCCCCATCGTTATAAGCGGAGTTATCGGCGGCAAGCGATCCGTTCGCGTCGATCGGGACAATCGCCATTTCCATCTCAATCGCCCCCGCCCCGCGTTAGTTTTCTTTTTTAAATCGCGCGTTAAGGATTTGGCGTGAATGCGTGAAGGGTTGCCACCCGCCGACCGACCCGCCCCCTCATATGTCCTCATCTCGCGAGAACTACACCCGCGACCCGTTTTCTAACAATTGATAACTCTTTGTTTTCTATTATTACTTCTGATTATAACATTTGACTAAATGTGACATATTTACGAGTATATTGTTAGTTATTGCGTCATGCTGACCATTATTATTGGGCCCTATGTTGGGTTTGGGCAGGGCGGCAATTATAGTTAAAATTACAATGTAACAACTTTCAAACGTCCTGATTTATGTACATAACATAAGTTGTTGACTGGTTGTATACTTCTAAGGGATTGTCCCTTACGTTACGTTTACTCTGATAACGTAGGGAGTCCACGTGTATTACTGCTAATGTAATAGTAACACTCGAGATTTTTTTATTCTATTTAGGGTAATAAATTTTTAATGCAATCTAAAATGTTATCTTCATTTAAAAAATATGAATATGTTTCAGTGAAAACATTGCTAAACTTACTCGTTTTAACTTATATGTAGGCATGTTAAATAACAAAGAAAAAGCCACTTTTTATTACTCAAATTAATTTTATTATTGTCTTTGAATCTCAACTTCTATTATTTACAGAAAATTTAAATTGTCCTAGATATTCACTGAAAATGTACAAAAAGGAATGTTTTATTGATGTAGGTACGATCGGCAAATACACAAAGACATTAGTGTATTTCTTTACAAAGAATAAAAGTCCGTCTTTCACACTTCGAAATCTCTTCAGTGCAACTATGTCTCATATATGTAAAATAATGCGGCCGATACATCCTAAACCTCCTTGGGGGTGTCAAGGGGTGTGTGGGGTTAGAAGAGACCCCCCGAGCGACTTATTCCGATATAATCAATAACTTAGTGAGATCCCCTTTGCATCCGGCCGTGTGACAGTTCCTTCAATCGAATCTAAGGGTTGTTTTTTACTTTTTTGTTCAAATATCGCCTGATTAGAGAACCGATGTGTACGAGGGCGCTTTTGAAGTTGATGTTGTTTCACGAATGGCTAATTTTTCACTGTGCCTCGTAATAAGTGTTTGCCCTTTGACTCCCCTCATTGCTAAGCTTTTGAAATTCGAAACCTAAAGTACCTATCTACGATTTAAAATAAAATTCTCTTTCAAAAAAACCGAGTAACAAGTGTGGAATTTAATATATGTAAATAATATAAATAATGACGTGATGATGCCTTTGGTGTTGCTGATGTCCATGGGCGACGATAGCCACTTACCATCAGGTGGATCATCAGCTCGTTTGCCGGCTATTTGCATAAATAATAATAATAATAATAATAATAATAAACGCTTACACACTCACACCACCGCAGTAGGTTTTAACCTGTGTCGCGGGTGGCATGGACGACAATAACACCCATGACCCGAGTAAAAATATTTATCTGTCACATAAATATCTGCCCCGGCCGGGAATCGAACCCGGGATCCCTCGCTTCGCAGGCAGGATCGCTACCAACTAAGCTACAGGGTCGACGAATAAACAAGGATACGGAAAATAATGCACAAGAAATGCTATTTCAATTCCGTTCTTCTTAATAGCTGTTAGATCGGTAGTAGGTACCTAATGAGCGCTTGTAGTTTTAGTTTGTATCAATTTTAAGTGCTCTACCGAATAAAGCAACTCCGTTACCGTTACCGTAAGTTTCCCAGGTGACCGCTAGTGAAACCTCTTGGGCGTTTCCGGTTCCGGCTGTTATAACTCGTATGTAATATGGATCCAAATTCGTCACTATTCGACATGCATGGTGAAGTATTTATTTATTTGTTAGGTAATCCAACAGCGTTTACAAAATCATTTATTGCTGACAAAACAATTACTTAGGTAAATGCTATGGCTAAAAACGGATTACCCAAAAAATAATAGTAAAAGAATTTGTGAATACTTACGCTTAAAATCGTCTACCTATCTAACAGCCTTTTAAAGCCCACTGCTGGACATAAGCCTCCCCTAATTTGCACCACTCCGACCGATCCTGGGCCCTCTCTTCTTCAGGTCATCAGTCCACCTGGTCGGAGGGCGACCAGTGCTCCTTTTACCGAGACGTGGCCGCCATTCGAGGACTTTGCGACCCCATCGGTTATCTGTCCTTCGAACGATGTGGCCTGCCCATTGCCACTTCAGCCGGCTAACTCTGCGAGCTATGTCGGTAACTTTTGTTCACCTACGGATTTCATCGTTATATCATCGTTTCATCTTAATACCGTGCTTAAAAGTAATTTGTGTGTGTGCATGTGTGTGAGTGTGTAAGTGTATAAATGTGTGTGTTTGTGTGTGTATGCATGCTTGTTTATGTAACTAGTCAACAAACGAGCTGACGATCCACCTTATGGTAAGTGGCTACTGTCGTCCATGGACATTGACAATCACCATATGATGTTATACCTGTTTATCTATGGAAACTATACGACTAGCCATCAGATGGTGATTGCCGCATTAATTAGCTGTCATCTTGACTCCACACCAACCTGCCCCATTCGTTTTGCAAGGGTCCTGGTGAATGGCCAGCGTTGCTCCCTTCTCTCGGACATCCTTGGGTTTTGTCACACAGTATAATCCTGACGGTGCTCGTTCATTGTAATAGATTATTTTTTCCACTTCCCTAGGCTTCCAAAAATTCATCACAGCGACCACCAGACGTCGTATTGTCAAAATAAATAATCAACGAAGTTAGTCAAATGGGTTATCGTTGAATAGGTATTTAAAAATGATTTTTAAGTTTCTTTCATCATTTTTAATTTAAGGTAACAATTAAGGATATATAAAGATTTAAAATTATTGTAAAAATAATTCTCGCTAATATATTAACTACCCTTAATGAAATGACAACAATACGAATTTTACCGTCTTATAATCTTAATAAAGTGTACGGGGAGGAATCGGAGAAGAGGAGAGAAGAGGAGAGAAGTCAATGAATCCTAACTAAAAAGTGTAAAATAAAAAATATATATTTAAAAAAACAAACATTCCGACTGCGTAAAATGACCTGAAAAGAAAAAACAAGCCCAGTAGTTTAGAATGTTGTTGAAAGTAATACTGAACAACCACACCGCAGAAGGATTAACAGTCGTAACCCATTTAAATTTTACAGGGCTGCTTGGGAAAAAACAAACAATTTGATTGGTTGAAGAATGGGTCCTGATTATTATTATCATAATATGATTATATTATATTATCATTATATTATAATGATGGCGATATAACTGCGCCGCATTGTTTTCAGTACGCACACACAAACACAGCACACAAACAACATAGCAAAAAAAATATAGGTATACTTAGGATATTGTTTTCATTTTGTAGCTAAAATAATTTTGTTTAAGCTTACAATTAGATAATTATAGCCATCGGAAGAGCAGAGGCTCCTAATACTCTTGTGCTTAAAAGGAGGCTCTGGCCACTTACTGTATGTAAAACTTATTACGCAAACTTATTGTAAAACAATATTTAAAGCAATAAAGAGTTATTATTATTATTATTCCAGTGCAATATTTACTACTACTATATACGATACTAGCTGTTGCCCGCAGCTTCGCATGCGGAAATTATGCTTTTCATATTTGTACCCCTTGCAGAAGAAAATTTAAAATCCGATTAATTTATATTCAAGTACTTATACTTAGGAATTTATATACTGAAACCTACGATACAATCATAAATCATTCCTCCGGGAACGGATTTTGAAAAATAAACAACATTAACATTAATTTGTTTTTTTTCTTTTTCATGAAAAATTTTGATAAACTCGAAAACATGTATTTCATTAATTAAATGAGGAATGTTTGTTGCAAATTTAAAAAAAACGTTGATATTTTAAAAATATTCCATACTAAGTTTAATCTTTTTTCCGGGGAAAACTTTTAATTTTATCGGGACGAAAAGTTTTTTAAAACGTGATCCAAAGTACAAGGAACAACTTAACTAATTTCCGTCAAAATCAGTTCAAGGGATTTCATGTGATGCCCGAACAGACAATCAGACAATAATTTTAAAAACATTTTTTTTGGTACTCTAACACGTTATTGAAGTGTCCCTAACCAAAATTTAAAAAAAATATTTAAGGTACAGAAAAAGTGGCTCTTGAGTTCTATTAAAAAAAATCAAGAAGGTTCCGTTATTTCCATCCATCCAGGAGTTACATATCTTGTCTCCAAGTAACACCATCAGATCCTAAATGGATCAATGATGAACTGGTTTTACGATGTCAACATGAACAGACAGTATAAATATCTTTAAAAACGGCTCTGTTGTTTCCATCCGGACACTTACACTCCCTCCTCCTCTCCCACTCCCACTTCCTCTCCCACTCAAACTCCCTCTCTCTCTCTCTCCCCCTCTCACTCTCCCGCTCCCTCCCCCTCTCCTTCGCCCGTTCACAGTCCCTCTCCCGCTTTCTGTCCCGCTCCCTCTCCCTCCCCCGCTTCCTGCCTCTGTCCCTCTCTCTCCTTCTCCCGCTCCCTGTCCCTCTCCCTCTTTCTTCCTCTCCCGCACCCTGTCCCTCTCTCTTCCTCTCCCGCACCCTGTCCCTCCCTCTTCCTCTCCCGCACCCTGTCCCTCTCCCGTTCCCGGGCCCTCTTCCGCTTCCTGTCCCTTTCCCGCTTCCTGTCCCTCTTCCTCTTTCTGCCTCTCCCTCTCCCGCTCCCTGTCCCTCTCTCATTCCCGGTCCCTCTTTCGCTTCCTATCCCTCTCTCCTCCCTCTCCCGTCCGTAAAGTCCTCTACACAAATTTTTAGTTTCTCCTTATAAGCTTACATATTAGTTCTCATATTTCTGAGTTTAAAAATGACGAAGTTGTGGAAAAACTTGCAACCTCTTCATTCATGTAGTTTCTTAAATATTTACAACCTCTTAGTATTACCCCTTATGGGGATGAATTTCGAAAAAACCGTGATACAATTACTTTTTGTGTCTAACTATAAGCTTATATGTACAAATTTTCATCCTTTTTACTTCAAAACTGACGAAATTGCCATACTAACTTGCACTCCCATAATTAATTAACCCTTCAGTGAATGATTTTCCAAAAAAAAAAACACATTACTGATTGTTTTTATTCTTGAGCTACTATATAAAATTTTATGTTTTTAACTTCAAAAATGACAAAGTTGCGTAGTAAGTTCCATCCCCTAAATTAACCCTTTAAGGGTTGATTTTCAGCTAAATTTTAACTTTTGTTCATACCAATAAACTTACATAAAAATTTTCATATTTATAACTCTAAAACTGACGAAGTTGATTTGCATGTAAATGATTTCCAACCCCCTATTTTTAGGGGATAAATTTCGAGAAAACAGTGAAACAGTTATTTTGTGTGTCTAACTATAAGCTTATATACAAATTTTCACCGTTCTTACTTCAAAACTGACGAAGTTGTCATAGTAACTTGCATAACCTTATTCAACCCTTTAGGGGTTGATTTTCCAAAAAAACACAACGTTTAAATTTTGTTTCTAATCTTGAACTAATATATAAATTTTTATGTTTTTAACTTCAAAAATGACGAAGTTGCGTACTAAGTTCCATCCAAGAAATTAACCCTTTAAGGGATGATTTTCCGAAAAAAAAATATGTCAAAGTTAACTTTCGTTTATGGCTATAAACTTACATAAAAAATTTCACATTTATAACTCTTAAACTGGCGAAGTTGATTTGTATGTAGTTGACTACCAACCCCTATTTTTAGGGGACGAATTTCGAGAAAACCGTGATACAGTTATTTTTTGTGTCTAACTATAAGCTTATATACAAATTTTCACCCTTCTTACTTCAAAACTGACGAAGTTTCCATACTTGCGCCCTGTTAATTAACCCTTTAGGGGATGATTTGCCAAAAAAACATAATTCTTCTAAATTTCGTTTTTAATTTGGAGCGAATATGTAAATTTTCATGTTTTTTACTTCAAAAATGATGAAGTTGCCTACTAAGTTCCAATCAGTAAATTAACCCCTTAAGGGATGATTTTCCAAAAAATGTGTTAAAGTTAACTTTTGTTCATTACTATAAACCTACATAAAAAATTTCAAATTTATAAATCTAAAACTAACAAAGTTGGTTTGTATGAAAGTGACTTCTAACCCTTATTTGTACCCCTTAGGGGATGAATTTCCAAAAATCCGTTCTTAGTGGACGTCTCCTTAGCATAAACTATCTTCCTGCCAAATTTCATCTTAATCGGTTCGGCAGTTTTTGAGATTTCTTGTTTAATCAGCGGTGTGTCGCTTTTCAATTTTATATATATAGATTTACGAATATGTAAATGCAAGTCATTCGCAACACAGATAACTTCTTACTTAGAAAACAATGAAGAGGACTCTTAAATCGTTGTTTGTAAGTGAGATTTCTGACTGATAGATGTATCGTAGGTACTTACTATCGTGATAGGCGTCTGCTTGGCTCTTTCAAAGGAAAATGTTTGATGTTCTATCGAACTCATACATCCAATAAGGAATACAGGATGAATGGACCATTTTCTGCCAAAACTCCAGCTTATCATCTTTATGATAAGAAAGAAATAATAAGAATAAAAAAAACTGTATTAAGTATCTAATGGAAATGAAACGCTTGCAAAAGTACTGGAAGTTGCAAATTAGATCAATGACACCACCACCTTAATGTAGGTAAATTTGATGACGCCTCCTTTGCAGTAAGTAAACAGATATGACTTCCGCTACTTTATTTCTATGGTCAGATCTACAGTACGTCGGTTTTGATACTGCAAATCAATGATATTTAAAAAATATAGATACGTTTATGCCCTTACAAATCAACCAAAAAATCTGTTCCGAAAAGAGCTACAACACACACACGTTTATCTTTTGTTTCACTACATCAGTCACATTGGTATAATACACGAAGGCATTTTAACGCTGTATGCCAAATGTCAAGCACCTGTGACAACAACAAAAGCGTGCGTATCGTCTTGTATTGACAGAGCGACTACGAGCAGAACGGTCAATTGCCTGTTCTTACGCTCTTCATCGTAGGCGCGCTAGTGACATATCTACCTCTTTTTTTACATTATAATATCATTGCTGCAAATTGTAACCTACGTTATAATACTATTATTTCTTCTGTGGTTATACTGTAAAGTGTATCTATTTTGTTATTCATGGACTACCTTACGGCTCGTTCCTACAGCGTCGTTGACAACTTGGTTTGACAATTCAATTTAATAACGATTTATTAAAACAATAGGTCACGTATTCATAACAGGAGATGTATTCACAATTGTTCATTATAAATAGGTGAAAATAATTAAAAACAGATACATGTCATGGAAAAGGAAAACCAGCAACATCAATTTTTTTGCGTATCAAGCCACGCGCATTATAGGGTTCCGAAGAAGTAAGTTTATCGACTATTACTCATTAACTACTTAAGCTAACCTAGCCGTGATAGTTTTCCTTGTAAATTCATCATACAAACTATTTTTGTGAATTTTTCACTTGTCCATCTCCATTCTCCAACCGTTTAACTGGCAGGGAGGGGGGTTACTACTTAACTCTAAGTAAAATTGTCGCTTTGAAGCCGAATATTTCGCAAACAGGCCCCTGAATTAAAACTAACTCTCGAGTTTTGTCCAATGCAGACATCTGCATAGGTCCCGTGTTCGATTTCCGGCTGGGGCATTTGTATGACAGATAAATGTTTGTTCTTCGGTCGTGGGTTTTTGTAATTTTTCATTTGTTTATGTCCGTGCCACCCACGATACAAGGATTTTCTTATGTGGTGTGATGAGTCCGCGATCGTTAATTTAAGCGTGTTAGATGTTCATCTATTAACACGTCAAAAACTTTAAAATTTTATAATCATTTATTCATATAGGTGTCACTGACACACGTGTGCACGTATTTTTTTTAATCTACCAGCTTTTTGGAACGATGCTTTGTCATGGAGGAGAAGATAAGAAATTATTTTTCAATATGCAAACTTAAACTATATGTACTATTATTTCTTCTGTGCTTAAACTAAGAAGTAACGTACTAATACTATCGAGGAATCGACGAAAATCTCGTTTTATAAAATGGGATGTCAGTCAAGATAAAAATATAAAATTAGAATTTGGAAAATATTTATAAAGTCCTATGTTAAATGTTCTTTGTATTTTATTTTTATCGTAATTAACTTTGTGTAAATAATTTTGAGTAATTATTACTATAATATAGTGTTTTGGGTGGAATAAGATTTTTTTATTGACCCCCGTCCGTACACTGTCTATTCATTACATAAGGAATAATAACATACAAAATCACAAATATCCAGGGCCAAAGAACAAAAATGTATGTTTTTTGTTTGCTTAACAAATTATTATTACGTAAAGCAGTTCTCTCAAAGTAGGATTTGCTTTAAATCTAAAAACTCTACATCTGTAGTATTATTTTAAATTAATTTTGCGTATACGATAAATGTTTTGAAAAAGGGAAGAGAAAGGCTAAAACTGAATTTTGATACAATACAACCTCGTATGTTAAATAAAATAGATAATTACTACTTTTCTATCTAAATATATACATATTCGCGCTAAATTCAGGTAACATAGTGTTATAAATGTCTGGAAGTGTCTCATACTAAGGTGGTGTTTAGAGTGGAAGGTAAGAACAAGATAAATTAGGTAATAAAATCGCTTTTTTAACAAATTAACTTTTTATGTAGGAACTTTGCAGATTGCTGATGATTTAGTACTTTTTTGCTTCAGTGACCTCGCTTATAAAGCTAAGGGCACTGAGTTCGATTCTCAGTCAGCGATTTATGTGACAAATAACTTCTGATCGTAATTATGAATATTGCAGAGGATATGAGTGTGTGAATGTTATTTATATATCTGCAAAATATATACAAACATTTTTATTTTTAACATAATATTTGAAGCATCAGCTGTAGTTGTATAATCTGAGCTATAGCAACGACTGGTAGTGAGTTATACAAACAAAGAAGGAACAACAAATAAAACTACAGTATCTGATAAACTAACTTTGAGTTTATTTTTACCATTTACACTTGACAATGTATTCGTAATCTGTTGTCGGCTACGGTGGTGTGCGGCGTAGCGCGTAGCGTAATGGCTACGCACACGGAAACATGCTACGAAATTATCTAAGGAAACGTAAACTATTCATACAGTAATAATATGGGTTGTACAGATACAATAGTAATTAATTTAACGAGAAACTTATTTATACAAAGTAATATAGCATGAAAAACAAAGACAAAAGTCCCAAGTGATTTCAGTTTGACTCAATTCTCTCACAGAATACAATATTAGGAACGGTATATTTCACTAAGAATTTAAAATAATTTTAGTTTAAGATACAGTATTAGGAACTATGATAGACACGAGTGCTACCTTTACGATGGTAAACTTAGTCGCGTAACCAACATTATATACCTAGGGAACTATAAAAGTCTAGACACGTAAATCCTTCGAGAATAACAAAATATGACAGTGCAGGTCTATTCTTACAAAATAATAAAACAAAGTGGAACAAAGCCTGTACAACTAAACAAACAACATGGCCGTGGCGGCACCTCTAGTAGCAGATACAACAGACTCATCCGAATTAATCTTAAATATTAAAATTTGTATTCGGAAAGTATAGTGAAACTCTAGATGCGATAATATTGAAATATACATAGGAACCATGATTCATTCCGCGGACCGGAGCCCGCGGAGACACAACATCGCACTACCGACTTCCTGCGTCCACCTACACACGCTAACTTATCCGTACTCCGGTACTCCCATCCGTATAGTATACTCCCGATTACAAACCGATTAAAATAAACATCTACGGGATACGGGACGCTCGGCCGTCCGTAACGCGGCGCGGTGGAGTTTCCAACTTAACCTTCAACAAACTTTAATAGGAGGCTCGTACTTTAATTTATAAATATTAGACGATAAACCTTACAACGCAGTAATATAAATAAAATAATGATGTTTTAAAACGCGCGCCTTCGCGTAGAACGATGAGTGAGTGCGTTGCGGGTTGAAGTAGCTCTTCGCCTTCGGAGGTCGGTGTAGAGAGCGACTACAGTAGACTACAGATACGCTTGTAAATAAACCGTCCGAGGGGCTCCCCTGAGCCGTGACGTAACTCCAGACGCCTCCGGAGAGTTGTAAAACGATCGCGGGGCAACGCGCGCAAACATCGTCCCATTGCCATTAGACATAACAAGAACCGCCGGTTACCGGTGGAATAAAACATTGCACTTTTCAAAAAACAAACTCAATGTTGTAGTAGGTATCCGCTCGTAGATAAAATATTGTAGTAGACTCCGCTAGATAAAATGTAAATATGTAAAATATTTTAATAACGTGATCTGTGCCATCGAAAATATAAGGGACTCCACGCACACAGCAAAGTAATGAATATACACGCGAGAGGGCCCAGCGGGAAGGCTTCGCCACCGCGTGTACCTTCATGCCTTTCAATCACTTATGCCACTACTAATAATCATTACAATATCAATAAAAATTCAAGAATCACACTTAGTTCCAAAATAAACTCACTTGTATGCGAGGTAGGCTGAGCGCTAGCGCACAGCCCGAGTTTCGAGTTCGTTCGTTTTGGAAAAGTTCGCTACGTTAATAATTATTATAATTAACCGTTACCAATAAGCCTACGCGGTGTCGTCGCGTCTCCGCGGCGCGGCGGCGCGGCGCGCGGCGCGCGGCGGTGCGGTGCGGCGGGCTCGGGTGGGGCGAGGCGCTCGCGCCTATCTTACACGGCTCCGACTGTGGTCTGGTGGGCTGCGTGCCACTCGTACCAGACGGTGATGTGGTGCGCACGGCGGAGTGATGGCTCTAGATCGCGTAAGGACACGTTCGATTCCAGAAGAATCCCGCGCGAGAGGACGACCGCTCTACTGCCTAACATACGTACCTAACTTCGCCTCATGTTTAAAAAAATCATATACGTATATCACTATATATATCTTCGTACATTTAAGATGCATCAGGAACTTCTTACGCGAACGTATCTATGCCTAAAATTAGAACGATTATATGTATGTATTACATAGCTTTAAACAATAATTAAATCGTAATTATCAATATCGATAATATTATATGACATAAAGATAGGAACTTGCTTTCCTGGGGAACGATGGTAAAGAGCGAGCCGCGCCGGCTCGGCCGCAGCCGCGGTGGCCGCAACGATAAACGTATATAATAAAACCTGTCTAACGTATGATATGAAATGCGGCGTCGCGGCTGTGCCGTGCGGGCCCGCCGCCGCTCCCCAGTGCGCGGCGGCGGCGCGGCGGCGGCGCGGGGCCGGCCCGACGCCGGCACGACGCCGGCCGGCTCCCATTAACCTACACTTACGATACTACAAGCTTGAATGTATAACTAGGAAAGTGTCGCACGCGGCGATCTTATCAACGAAAAGAAGCGTTAAGAGCTAATAGTGAACTGCTGCGTTGTCGGACAACGGAGAGAGCGAGGGGCTCTAAGTAGTAGTAACTATACATTTCGTCGGATTAGGATTAGTGGCCGGCGCTGGCGAGGGGCAGCTCGCCGGGCTGCGGGAAGCGCGGGGGGGGCGCGCAGAAGTTGACGTCCTTGGGCGCGGAGGCGTCCTGCGCGGCGCGCGCCGCCAGCAGCGTGATCTGGTTCACGACGTCCTCCATTTCGTGCGTGAGCGGCTCCGGCGGCGGCGGGTGCGGCGGGTGTTGCGGGTGCGGCGGGTGCTGCGGGTGCTGGGAGTTCCGCGCGTGGCCCTCGGTCTCGGCGTGGCGGCGGAACTCGAGCGCGGTACGGAACCGCTCCCCATGACAGGTGCGGCACTCGAGCGCGGGCTGGACGACGCGGATGACACCACGTGAGGCCTCCCTCCCGGCGTAGCAGGAGCGAGCCTGGTGGACTTGGAGGGGCCCGGCGGAGGGGAAGGCGACCTTGCAGTGCTTGCACACGTAGCAGAGGTCGAAGTCGAGCTCGCGGGCGCCGGCGGGCGGTTCGGGCGCGGGAGGCGGCAGGCGCAGCGTGGAGGCGCCGGGGTCGGCCGCGATGTGCCGGATCTGGTCCAGCGTGGTGGCGGGGAGCTGAAGCACGCTCGCGCCGCTACCCGTCTCCACTATCAGCCCTTGCGGCTGCGGCTGCGGCTGCGGTGGCAACTGGGTAGGGTTACCTGGAGCAACGAGAACATTCACATAAGTAATTTGTATAAATCTTTGTTTATAAATTAGTATTAGTTTACTTTTCGAAAGTTAAAATTTACGACGTTGAACCGCAAAGTAAGTATATAAATTACCACATTTCAATCTTGTGTTATTTATGCATTCCTATGAGAGATGTGACTGCGACGACAGATCTCACCAAAGCGATGGAACTCACTGCCTTGGTGACTAAGATCAGAATAACGCAGTTCTAGAAACATCGCAGAAAACTATAGCATTATTTCGGTATCTTTTATCTATTTCATTTACGATGATAAATAAAATATGGTTGCTTATTACTTATAATACATAATTATTAGACATTCAAAAATATTTAATAAGTTATGAATAATTGTAAAATGGCAATGTATTCAGAAGAGGTTAATCTCCTTGCGACAAGGGAAGGTTCATTGCCGTTTACCATATGCATTATTACGACTACGTACGAAATAGAACAGATACATAACTTACTTATTTAAAGATATAACATAAACGATCTACCAGTGATTATCACCTTTCAAAACAATAATTTTTTTTTGAGATAGGTATGTAACAAAAAAAAATAGGCTACATATACTGAATAAATTGAAACTACCATCAAAATCGATACGTACATCGCTTAGATATCTAGCTTAATGCAATACACACGCAAAACAAAACTAAATCGAGTTCAATACAAAAACAACAAAACAAAATTTAAAAGTAAAAATCGAAGCTTACAGCCGCACTCAATCACGTGCAAACAACTATCGCTCCCAATTTGGGTGGCTCTGCTCGCTATTGTTTTCTCCGAGATAAACACTGTTTGCGTACACGGGACATTGTACATGCGTGATGCGTTTCTAACGAGCGCGCACTGTAATTGATTCGGACGCTTTATGCGGCTATATTCGCGAATGCATAATACATGGCCTCCGGGAGCCAGTTCTCGAACTAAATGCAGTATCTCAAAAAGAATGGTGCAAAGCTGGAGAATAACGAAGGAAAGTAATAACTCGGAGCCTCGATAACGTACGACCTAGTTTGAATTGTAGCTCTTGTGTTGGGTTTATGGCGTCGGGTTTTGTTAATATTTAGTTAACACATTTAGTTAATATTAAGGATAAGGGGTGATGATTAATGAAAATAGGACTATAAATGTCACTTCTGAACGAAATCTTCACGATCGTTAAATAAATAAATAAACGCTAAGATACTCATACTCTCGTAGTACTGTGTCCCGGGTGACAAAGACGATAAATAATATAACACATCACAATCACATCCATGACCCAAGTAAAAATATTTTAAATCTGTCACATCTTCTTTCAATATCTGCCCCGGCCACAAATTGAACCCGGAACCCCTCGCTTCTCAGGCAGGGTCGCTACCATCTGGGGCTACAGGATCGTAATGACGTGTTGAATTACAAGTCTCTAGTTCAAGTAATGGTCTAATCACATACTAAAAAGTTTGTCAAATAAAAAAAAGAAAAGAAAAAGAAAACCTGGCCAATAATTGCTGTAACCAACATTTGCTGACAAGTCCAACTAATCGCAGTCTTTGGCCTTTAAAAGGATGGCAACTGATTCGATTACGATAAAACACAAGAAAGTTAGCATTTACGTCGCTATATGGTTCTGATGGACGCATGATGAGCAGACGTTCCTAGCCAATTTAATCGTATGCGGGAATTTGCTTGAATAACGTACGAAACGGAGCGTAGCTTTCGATCTCTCAACAATCGTTCGGTTGATTGAACGATCGTGTTCATGTAATGAGACCTTAGCTCTGAGTGCCATACGTTGGTTGGTACCCGACAATGTGTACGCTAATGAACGCTGTTCAAGCTAAAAAGGAATTGTAGTTCCTAACTAAACGACTCTAATAGGCCGTGTTTGACGAATGGCTTGTGTTATGTTATTAGTTCTTTAGAGGAGCGTCTTGCAGAGTTCAATTGGAATCAGTGACTAGGACTGATAATTTTTAAGGAGACTTTGTGTTTCATAAGGAATATTCATTAGTTTTCTTTTCTTTGTCTTTCTTTGTTCTTGGTTGGTGATGCTGCTGTGTTGCTAATGTTCATGGGCGACGGTGGCTTCAGGTGGCTTCACCTTCAGGTGCGCCGTCAGCTCGGTTGTCGGCTAGTTACATAAAATATATATAACCTATATAAAATATATCTGTAATAGAGAGTTATTGTGGCATCTGACTTCATGGTTGGTTCCTAGATGGTCATGGTATACGTTGACGGTGAGCATTTTGGTTTTGATTTGACGCATGGATTCGAAAATAGCTGATAAATGTTTTAAGCAGATACTCTTGAGTAATAAATTATAGCGTGTATTATTATTTTAAAAAATAAAACAGAGGATAAACAGATAATCTGAGAGCGAGGTTTAAATGAAACTACATGGCTGTCGCTATTGCAATGTAAAAAATAAAATAAAAACAATTGTTGTAGCAGTAAGTATTGTCTACCTAAAAATAAATCAAGACTTACACCCCCGACTGTTACAGATTCAGTAATATTTCACCACGAGAGCACAAGGTAGATAGTTTCAAAGCGATAAAAGCAGCAATTCTTAAGGAGCAGGATTTGACAGCTAACTAAAATCACAAACCATATACGAATGGTGGTATAATTGAAACTGGTAAACTATTTATCAAGCGTTGGAGGCACAAAGCCGCTGCCACGACACGCCTCGGCCGTGACGTTAATTCGCAACCCTTTCTGCCAATTAGTTTCAAAATAGCCACACTATTGTGCTGCTAACACGGTCACACATCGCACCTAATGACGGCGAACGCTCGTTGCAATTCCAGTTCTATTGTCGACTAGATATGGTCGGGATTCGAAAGCGGCATAGCGATACGGTTTGGTCATTGCATCGGACGCTAGGTTTAAGTCAAAGGGCTTCTTAATCCGGACTTGTAGGTCGTTACGCGTTATTATAACGCGGACGGTCTCGGCTACTTGTTCGCTCATTTACATCTCATTAAGGCTGCTATTATTGGCGCATGGACGCAGGATCGCGGACGCGGACATTATCCAGTTACGTTTATTAAGCATTTCACCGTTTGCCTGCTTTGATTCGACTGTTGAACATTTACCGTATAAGGGTTATTTCTGAATACATAACACCGCATATTTTAATATCATTTCATCTATGTTAATATACAAAAATGTTACAGAAAGTCCGGTTTAATTATAATAATGGTAAATCAATTTAGATGTATAGCGTATAAAGACGACATGTAATTGATCCCGTGTCAAGGTGACCGGCGAAGTGGACTAGGCCAAGTTCTTGAGTGATAATAACCTTAATGGCTTGCATCGATATATAATGTGTAATGCAGTGAATTTTAATACAATTTAATAAAATACGCGTATAGTTAAAATTCTGTTTCTGACGAAAAAACATCTGATTGGATAAGAAAAATAGTTCAATATTTTTTAAAGTTTTTATATCTTCATTTGTCATTTCTACTGCACTATTTCATATAAAATGGAGATTATTCATTTCGTTTTTAGTCATTTGATTTATGATAAATAAAAACAAATTTACCAACTTAGTGCTTATATCCTCAAGGGATATCTATAGTTTGGGTTGCCAGACGTCCGGATAAAGCCGGACATGGTTAGGCTTTTTGAATGCGTGTCCGGCCAAATTTAACGGTGTCCGGCTTGTCCGGCTTTGTTAGGCTTTTTACATTTTACCAACTTATAAGAAACTTATACAAGGACACAAAAAAATTTATATTGATGACTGTTAAAAGACGTTCCTGCATGTAATCAAGTGTCCGAAACTATTAGTAGTTATCCACGAAGAAAACGTTAAAGTTGACGATAGCAAAGGTTTTGACAAATTACAAAACCTTAAATATTTTCTGATCAAAAATCGGGATGTTGATGGTTGATCTCAAGAAGCTGTTAGTACCTATACAAGAAATGAGTAGCCTATTTGAAATCGATGAGAGTTGTCCAGATGGCTTTTAATTTAAAATATGTGACGTTTAAAGATTATCACAACGTTATTTTGAAAAATATTGAGCTTTTAAAGCACGTTTCTTCTAATTATTTAATATTTTTAGTTTGTTTACTTTAAATGTTATTAATCAGTGAAGAAGTTCTAAAAAAATCTCTTAACAAAATTAATACATAAAATTCTTGATAATTTAGAATGTCCGGCTTTTTTATCCAAATGTCCAGCCAAACTAGCTGGTCTGTCCGGCTTTTTGGTTGGCCGACCTGGCAACCCTATCTATAGTTACCTACCTACGCCATCGCCACTTACTTTAGAAATGGACTGTTGTCCAGAATTAGTGAAATATACAAAGCAAACAAATCACCTTAAAAATATACGTAATAAGTTTTATTGATCGACAGACTAAAATAAAAAATAATCCTTACTTGAAAACCAAATCCCAATCCCGTAAATGATTGAAATTATAAAGGAATTTACTAAAGGGATCCTTGTTAGTGCTTTATCAGGCGTATCCCTATTCAGTAGCCGTCTGTCTAGAGGCACTAGGCAGGCGATCCGATAGCGATACGAGCCGTCCGCGTGATGGATGGTAATTAAACTAGATCGCCAAACAACTGCTGGGAACCGACAGCTCTGAGACCTGACCTCGGTCAACTAACTACTGGCCTAACTTGTATTTCACTGTGTATGCTTATAGGAGTTATAGGCTTATAAGCAGTTAGAAGATCAGTTTAGTTAACTTTTTTTTTAATTCTCAAGAATTTTCATGAGGGTAACAGAACTAACTTATTTTATTGTTATTTTCAGGAGTCACATAACACAATACATGTCTCAGATAATGCTTCGTGTTTAGTGTGTCGGTCATGTCATCGTGTTTGAAGAAGAATTCATGTTATGGAGTTTTGAATATGAACGTCATAATGTAACATTATGTTTGTCATATGTTTTGTTTTTAGGTCCTATAAAATATCTTAGATGCTCTGGGTTTTACCTATATCTTCTTTGGTTAAGACTTCTATATCAATATTTGAGGAAGCTTGGAGAATCTTTGTTTCATTATTTAATAAGGTAGGTACTATGCCATCAGACTCCGAATAGGAAAGTCAATGACGTCTAACCAATAAAATGTGATTTACGAGGAATACGTATCTTACGGTTCTTAATAATCCGGAAAACGCGACAAATCCGCAGGTAGAGCGATGTTAAGGAAAAAATTATGACTTAACACTTACATATTCATTTCAAACGCCCCAACTCAGAGTCACTAACGGTTACTTTAATCGCTCCTTAGTAAAGAATCACCATACAAATTGTGTTAAGGAGCGGTTTAAGTAACCGTTAGTAACTCTGAGTTGGGGCGAAAGCCTTAACAATACAAGTAAGCCAAACAAATAATCAAGGGCAGGTCTTAGCACATGGTCAGCAGACATAACACCCTTATTAAAATAAACCGATCGAACCCGCAATACTTATCGAAGATTCAATCTCGAAGTGTTTCCACTATCGGGCGTTCCTCGAACGCTGTCGGCTCGAGGCATCAATGTCGGACCGGCAATTAGACTAACGGAGCAGCAGGGCTATTCAGTTTTGTAACTTGACAGCGGATTCCGCGATGAGTGTCAAAATTGAAGTTCGAGTCCGAGATCTTGATATGTGATTCTCGAATCTTTTGGTACGCACTTGCGAAGTGAAGGGAGTCTCGAACTCAAACGTCAAACGACTAAAGATGGCGATAGCTCTTGACTAACTTTTCGTTTGACAATTGGACACGAGCTTCGACGGTGACGTAATTCGATGATCGAGAATAATAAATATGTCATCCTCTAATCATCTAGTACGGCACTTGCGAAGTGAAGTGATTCTAGAACTCGAACGTCAATTTTGAAACTCCGCTGTCAAGTTACAAAAGAGAATAGCCTTCCTGCACTGGGTATTACGTATGTAACTAGTACCTAACTAGATTTTCTAATACGTGTACAACTCGTTTCGACGATTCTCAATGTCATGGCGTTATTATGGAATCTATTACATAGATACAGTGAATTTTGATCACTGTGCCTTAAAATTTATTAGCCAGTGAATTTTAATTTTATTTATGTATGTTTTTATATCGATCATCGCTGATTTCATCAAATTAAGACTAAATCTGTGGGCTTTGTCATCAAAACCTAAAAACGAACATTGTATTTGCCCCAGTTTGCTGCAGCCGGGAATGAACCCCACGATTTTGGACTCAATAGATCCAACTGTCACTTATCAAAGTTCGTAGATTATTGTATTTCAAGTAACTATGTACCTTATTACTGGAATACTGGATATGCCTTTGTGTTACTCGTAGTTGTATGTAGTTACCTACATAAAGCTATGAGTAATTGTTTTACTCAGTTTTGAGTTTTGAGTTATAAATACAGTGAATTTTATTAATGTTACACTATACTCGTACTTACACCTATTGTCATAAAAAATCGACAACCTATGATATTATGTATCACGATTCACGATTGACATCAGATAGCATCCTCATACCTTACAATATGTGGTACTTTTACTTCCAACCGTAGAACTAATGTAACTAATAAAATTATAATTTAGTGCGCGCATAAACTGTAGCACTTTGTTGTATGTGGGCCGATGCATCAAATAAGGCTTCTTACTAATGCGCAGTTTCACGTGATTGACTGTTTATCCCCCTAATGAATTTACATGTACTTAACTTATACGTCACTTACATATATAATAATACCACAATAAATAATACTACTACATGCCACCGAAGGCTTCCTGTGTTGGATTCCCAGCGAGGCAGTTTTTTTTAATGATGAGTTTGGATTTCTGTTAGGTCTGGTTGAGTTTTTTTCTTTGTATGTTGTCAATGGCACCAACGACACAGGGAATCCTAGAGTGTGTTGCGTTAAGGTCGATGCATACGTAAATTACGTAACGTGGACGGGACGGGATGGGGATGGGACGGGATATGAAGTTTTGGAAACATCGTTTCATAGAAAATGTAAACGGTAGCGCATTGCCACGGAGGCACGGACGGGACAGGAACGGGGCACGCACGCATATTTATGCCCCGTCCACGTCCCGTCCCAGTCCCGTCAACGTTACGTATGCAGCGACCTTTATTTATATAATTGATTATACACTTATATTATGTATGGTAATACAGAGTCAACCATCTCTGTATATTTACTAGATTGCCTGCCAATGCTTTACCGCAGGGTTTTCGTAACCATTTTGAAAGAGTTGGTTTTGCAGTCTATGAGGGTTGAGTTTAGGTTGGAATGGTTTTATGCATGGTTAAATGTGTACGGGGAATTTATATTGTAAAGTTCCTATACTGTTTCATCTCATGTTTTAGTTTACCGTGATATTTCGTTTGTATGTAGTATGTATGTTATGTATGTATTTATTTACAACAAGAATTGGTGCTGGGATTTTTGATTGTGCGTGCGTTTTTTATTAATCTTTATAGATTAACTATTCTTACATACGGTCTGTGTGCGCTCTCAAAGATGTCTTCGGAAGGGTGATAACAATATTAGTCAATAAAATATTGTATGATAATTACACGCGGAACTCATAACATGTCATAGCAGACTGACGTTAATAAGTATTTCCTATAAAAGACGTTAATGTTGTACAACAAGTTAGTATATTCGATTTAATTGAATAACAGTATCAGTTATCTCAAGGTTATTATAATACCTACGTAGAATAATAATGATGACATGTAGTCACAATTTAAAACTTAAAAATGAAATAAATTCAGTGTAAATGTTAATACTGAATACTGTATTCCGTATAAAAGTATTCCGATAAAAAAATTGTCATATTCCAAGAAAATATAAAATTGTTAAAAATTAAGAGCAACTTCTTTAAGTTTCTATCTGTAATATTAATTCTGGTGAAGTTTTTATACAGCAGACGAGCTACCAAATCGTGGTTAGACATCGATGCCCGTGCACATCAATTAAACCTTTCAAGAATGCGTTGCCAGCTAAGAAAGAAAAGGGAAGAAAGAAGTAGTTTTAGATAATCGACACATTGAATGTGGTTAATAAATTATTGATTATTGCGATTTATATATACCTAAATAAGGCTCTTTATTTCATTTCTTAAAATATTTTTGACAGAGGTCCGTGGAATTGTTTAAATTGTGAAAGTGGTCCGTAACTGCAAAAAGTTCAAGAAACCCTGGCTTAGATTAAAGGTTGACTGGTAGAGAATTCTTTTAGCTACATTGCTAATGGTATAATAAAGTTTAAATGAATAAATACAATTCCCCACAATACCTAGTCAAAATCCAGCACAATCCCACTCGACTGTCAACATGCTAGGTTATTAAAACCCAGCAGTCGGTTAGCTCGTCTGTCGCTCCGTCTGCGCTTACCGCAGTAATCTAGTTAAGAGGCATGCAACTGACGTCACTACTTCTCTAACTGTAGTATGTGTGTACATTTTGATAATTTGTGATGTACCTAGTAGAGCAATTGTCAACCTAAATTATAGTTTACATTAATTGGAGATCCAGTGAGTATGGCACGCCTTAATACTTATAAGTGATTTTTTGTACTTGGATGCAATCTTATTTTTACCCGATTGTCAGAAAGGGTTATGTTTTTCGCGCGTACTTGTATGTATGTATGTATGTATGTATGTATGTATCTATGGATGTATGTATGTATGTATGTGTGTATGTATGTATGTATGTATGTATGTATGTATGTAATATTTTTTATTACCTCGTATCTTGCAAACCACTGAACGAATTTATATAATTAAAATATCGTTAGATATCGTCTTAATAACCCAAGTGTTTTTAGATAAGTGAAATTAAAAAAAACAAACATGGTGGCTGTGAGATGCCATTGTTTGAAGTATCAAAAAATAAATATAAATCGAATAAAGCAATATGGGTATGAAATTAAGGTGCTCACCATAAGGATTTCAAAAAGGTATATCATGATAGTTTTTTAATAGCACGCGGGTTTTTTTTAATAATTAAATTTATACTAATTCATGTTATTTATGAGAAAATTTTGTACCCCTTTTACGAATAATGCAGGCACGTAGAAGTGTGAGATTTGCCATTGTTAAAGTTCACATGAAATTGATAAAATTAATTAAGATCAGAATGGGAGTCACTAAATACTTAAATCACAAATAATATATCCGAAAGACACCAATGAACCAGATGATTTGTGTCTGAGATATCTAAAAATTTTCTCTAAGGTGAATGTTGTCTATCGATTCTCGCTTGACCAATATAGTGGTTTGTGGGTTTTTTGGAACGAAGCTCTTGCGTCAAGAGAGAAATGAGAAAAAATATTTTGTGAGTACCCATAATATCAGTTTAAATGTACATACTAAATATATTGATAATATACAAATACTAACAGCCTATCTAATATTATCACGAAAAAACGTCACGTGGGTTAAGAAAATTGTTTTACCATTCTAAACTGACGTTTAAAGGCGGGCAAACATTGTGACACACAATCTTAATAGATAATCTGTGGTGGGCGGCGGCCGATGGGCAAACGCCATCAATCAGGGCTTTCGAGGCGAGGGCTCAAATAAACGATTAGTTTTCAGTAAGCAGACGACAGGCTACTGGAGCGAGCGCGACAAATGTGCACTTCCGACAGGATTCAGCGAAATTGTTTCCGAACGCTAGCGACGTTATATAGAGTCAGTCAACGTTATCAGTGTGAGATACATTCGTGTTTTGACGTCGAGATGCGGTTGCATTTGTGTTAAAACATGCATTCGAATTGAAAGTAAGATGCATATTGGTAGCTTGGCCAATCATGTCTAAATAATTTAAAAACATAATATAGATACATAAAAATAAAGTAAATAATGAAATATTACTGGCTTTAAAACGTACAAATCAAATGAACGCTTGAGGTTTTCGAATGCAAAGTAACAAAATATAGTTGGAAAAGAAACCACCGGCCAATCTCAGCAAGTTCTGAGCAATTTCATCGACCATTAAACAATAATTTCATCGAATTTTATATCCAACGCATTAACGCGACCGTAGAGCGTCCATTATCTCGGTTCCTCTGCTCCCTGCGGAAATCTCACCGCATTCAAATATTTAATTACTTCAGCTCTCGATCATTTATAAACTCGGGCGGGAGTGCTATCATAAAACGCGCTAATGCCTTATAATTAAAATATTCTCAACAAGCCGTGGCGTAATGGCACCTCCGGCGACGGTCTCGAATGGAAAAAACGCATAAAAAATTACATTCACCCAGAGGACTCACCCCTTGTGTCGGGAAAATCGATTAAAAAGAGGAGTCGCGGGGCGAAGGCGACGGGGCGGGAGTTTAATATGTACGAAAAAATGCACGACGCGGCGGGAGCGAGGGAGAGATCCAAGGAGTGGGCCTGAGTTGCCTTCAATTTTTATAATTACGTTCATACGTGAGCGCGGCTTACGACGCTTCGACCGCCGCCGCCGCCCGCCGCCCGCCGCCCGCCGCCCGCCGCTCCTACAGCCACGCCGCATTTTACTTATTAACCGACTTCATTTACAATAGTTACCTCCATGCCAACAACGAGAGGCTTACCGTTAATTATTCATTTTAAAACCTCCTTCTTCTTTCCTTAAATCGAATAGAAAGTAACTTCAACGCTCGCCTTCTTTGTCTCCATTCGTTTTCCCTACAACACGAACCTGTTGGAATAAGACGTATTATAACTTTTTTCGTTTTCGACGAAATCAATTTCCATCAGTAACGCTCGAAACTTTTCCACGCACGCAGCAATCAAGGAAAGGAGGAGGCAATAAGAGCGGGATAACCGACTGGAGGACGTTATCTCAGGAGACGGTTTGCAAATGAGCGGCGCACACACGCGCGCCCACACATACGCTAATCCTCGTCCGCACACCGTACGTACGCGTGCGTACATTTTATAAATAGATATCGCTTTTTTTATCCGGGTACAAGAATACAGAGGGGGGCGCCACCCGGCAGGGGGACCCCTGCGGGGGACGTGTTGGATTTCAGATTGCTACGAACTGCAAAAATGAGGGATGAAAGAAATATAGCTTAAAACGCAGATATTTCCCGGCGTCTTAAGGCGGGCGGAGATGGGGAGGAAGGGTGTGTGTGGAACAAAGTAGAGTGGCGATATTGAACCAAAATGAAATGGTAAACGAACCGTGCGCGTCCGTTCTAATGCGAATTTATAATTTGGACGTTGCCCCGACCGGCGCACTCTTTGAACTGGGGGGTGGGGAGCGAAGGTGAATTCAGAAGGAGTGCGGATGTGATTTATAAATAGGGGACTGCCGCTGACCGTTGATCTTCGTTATAGGTTTTTTCCATTAGCCGGTGGGGTTATTAATACGCGCACACGGCATTGCGGTCGTTTGGACACAATGAGCGTTTAGGCGTTTCCTCATTGCGCAGGTTAACGCGTGTGTCCGCCGACCTAATTGCCGTCGCGCCGCATCTAATCGGGATATGCGCCACGCGATAATTGCGACAGATTACTGCTAGCGCGGGATGCTAAGATTATGTACGCAGACGCGACACTTCTCTGATAAAACAATCACGTCTTACCCCGAGCGAATGTTTGCGACATATTAAATGCAACTGTAATTGTCACCAGAACATTTTGTTCTTTGTTTTTTATCCAACGGAAATCTTCAGAATTCTCGAAAATAAACTTTAAATGTAGGTAGAAAACGAAAAGTCTCGTCTGCAAGAATGTCTCTTCGTTGAGTTTATTACCGAGACAATTGTTACTGTTGCTAATTCACTAATGAGTTATGTAGGTGTAGCGCGGGCGACATAAACGTTGCATTAACAATTGTGACACATTAGCGTTAAAAAGTTTGTGCAGCGAAATCTGCCGTGACTTCAGCCTCAACAGCGAATCAATGAGTTACTGCGAACTCATACGAGGCTGACAAGTGTGCCATCTAAGCGGTAAAGTGAAAATTGCGTACGTGAACTGGGAGAAAAAATATTAAAAATTAATCAAGGCACCGGTCGGGGCGCGGAAGGGAGCACATGTGTCGACAAAAAACCGCCTCCCTCGCACGGAGCACGTGCGAGAAGCCGTTACGGCCCCGTTCCGTCGTCGAGTTAAAAGTTCTTTCGGACAAACAGAGGATTTGTCACAATTACAGCGGGACGGTGGCGGCGCGTCCCTACTTGATTAAAACCTAAATCACGTGACATGTTTACAGCCACGCCGGAGGTGTTTTCAATTTGCCGACTGCTGGAATCGCCATTGGCGTTCCGGACACGTCCCGACGCACCTATCCGGGGGCCGGTCGGCGTTTTGAATTTGTTGCGAATTAAATTATTGACGATCTAATCGGTTCACCCGATAGCGTTCGTTCCCTAGAGACAGCCTTCAGCCTTCCACAGAGACACCGTCGGTCCGTCAACAGTCACGTTTCTTAATTATTTTCAAGCGCCGACCGAAATCCGTGGACGATTGCGACGCCTCACTGTTTCGCCACGGTATCGTCTCGCCTATAAAAGAAGAAGATTAACATTTGAATTAATCGGAAGATTAAACATAATGAAAGAAAATCTCATTACGATCCCTGTAATGGCGGTGAGAAATATATCTGGGCGAGCGGAAAGTAAAAACGCGCCACATAAAAGAAAAGGCGAGCGCGAAGAAAATTAAAAGCTGGAACGAAATTAAAAAATGTTGAAAAAATGTAATCGACGCCGGCGCGATTAGGGAGGAAATGCAAACAGGGATGGGCGGGGGAGGGGGAGGGGGAACGGTAAAAGTTCTCAATTAAAGAGCGGCTACGGAAAGTCTTGTTGTAATTAGATTTTTTCTCATCTCCTTAAATCAGCGCAGGTCGCGCTGACACTCGCCTGTTTAATTTGTAATCGAGACTTGTTAGCTTCCGTTTTTCTTTTAATTTCATTCTCTCGTTCTCCAAGGAGTAATTGAAACGAACCGCCTGATTGATATTGAATTAGATGTTTCCCAGTAAACGGAATTACTTTCTGATTTCACTTAGATTTGTCTGATGTCGGAGTAAGATAACTACATGCCTGCAGTAAATAGTGCACGCAATCAGAAAATGTACGAATCAGATATTTTTATTATTGCGTTACACTCATCTCAGATAATATTTTCTTGGTTCATTACATATAGGAAGTTGTTTATCTGTAACCAGGTACATTTCCAATTTTTGTTCGTAATTACATCATACATGTACTAATAGAAAATTAGATCGGCTTATAATGACATCTTATCAAATCTTCTCACTTTAAAAATTTCTTCATTTCATATAGCCGTATTCGTATCATCTTTTAATTAATGACTTCGCACCTAGTAATTTTCCTCTGTAACAATATCTATGTCATTTCCTTGCTATTTTTCTGTAAGATTCATACTTATTGATCATAACACATACGTTAATACTCCAAGTTAATGACGTTCATTAACATAATTCCTAATAGGTAATAACTAATAACACCTAATACTAAATTCAATATATTGTTCCTAATATTAAAGTTCTTTTTTCGTCGAACAAAACGAAAGAAGTAAACAAATCACACCTCCTTGTTTACAATCGTCTTTTTCCTTACCGGCAAACTGACCCGACTTTCCTTTTGCTGACACTTCGCTCGTCCGGCTTTATTCTTTAAACTTCCTTCCCTTTGTTACTGTCCGTTAATTAATTCACAGCAACGCCGGGGCGTAATTAAACATCTCGCCTTGTAATTACTTGCGCTTAAACTTGTCGGAAGTTGCCGGGAGTTGCCGGGAGTTGTCGAGGATTGTCGGGCTTTAAGTGGCCGGTCAGTGGGCAATTAAGCCCGCCCACGATTAAGCAATTAAAGCGGTTAGGGCGGACGCTTCCTTTGAGGCTTTTCCTGTTGAAAACTTTGGATTTTCGAGCTTTCCCGTTTGTTTAAAGAGGGGCTGTGGTTTGTTTGCATCGAGGTATAATTTCTTAATTTTTTGGGGAGTTTTAATTTGATTGTTTATGCATTGTTTATGTATTGTGGAAAAATCGAGTTTCATGTTACTCACACTTTTAATAATGTAGCCTAGTTGATAGTGACGCTGCATGCGATGCGAAGGGTCCGGGTTCGATTCCTGGCCTGGGGATGTGACAAATTAATATTTGTCATATGCGTAGTCCATGCGACCGGCGACACAGGTAAATAACCTACTACGGGGGTATGAGTGTGTAAGCGTTTATTTATTTATTATATTATTTATTAATAATTAAATGAACGCTAACTTTTTTAATTTAAATCGAATAGTAACATCTTAAGGTGCGTCCAGATCTGGCAAATGCGCCACACAACGTTACGCAAACGCTGAACTCAACAATAAAATTGTATATGGAATGTGATTTAGCTGCTATCTAAATGCTATCACTACATACGAACCTTTTGAGAACAAATCCACAAATAGTTACTTTAATTAGGTATAATGTTAACAATCAGCATAAAGCATATAGAAAATTACTTTTGATTTCCGACTTTTTTTGACCTTCAACATCTCCACAGACAGCTTAAATATTTCATAACAATGTGGTCCGCTCCACTGATTCCCTTATAATAATTAAACAGCAGACCGCAGCTAATCACGGAATGGTTAAGCCATTAATTAAGAACCTCGGAATCTCCTTACAAACAAGATATCATCCCTCAACCCTTATTAGGGTTGTAGGGGCAAGGCGGTAATTCAATAAACCGGTGTAAACTGCGCAAACAGGCAGAGAAAGGGTTAATTTGCATGTCGGTGTTAGCAGGGTTAACCGGCGCTTCGTTAGGGCAGCCATTAACGAGCTAGGGGAAACTCATGGGAAAGTTGGTCTAGGTCATGTTTGTTTGTAATTAACGTCGAGCTTCGTTTAGTGGCTCGGTGGTTTCGCGATTGAGGCGAGGATTGCGGGGAATTGTCGGGAAATGTGGACCACGTAATTTTACAATTTCGACAATATCTTTCTCACTGAGTTAATAAAGTTAGCTTTAATTGACTTTTATTCGTGTTTACAGACAGTGTATTTTTCCTGTTTTTAATTTTATACATCAGTTATTAGAATATTATACAAAACAATCAAATGATTTAAAATTAAAGGTATCACTAGAAACGAAGCTCTTTCCAAAACTTAAACTGAAAAGACATATTTTAAAAGATTGCTGCTACAAAGTACCATTCAAATGTTTTAATAAATTCCTAGCAACCAGTTATCAAGTAACTAAATCTAGTGCTGTATTGTAAACTATAATTACCAAACTTTGTAAAATTGTAAGGAAGAAATCGAAGACAAATAATGTACGTATATTCTTTCTATATTTGGTAAAACATAAGACAAGTGTATGAATGTTCCCGAAACACGCGCTAGGGCGGGGTCCATACATTTATAACTCACTAATTTGTTGGTTGAAGGATGTTAAATTACAGCCCTCCAATTATATTAGTATTAATAATAATGAGATCTGCCTGCTACCATTTGAACAGTTTTATTAAAATAATATACTTACCGAACTAGACATACCTATTAATACTGCTAGTTTACCTATTTCTTAAAAGTATAGTCATATTTTATACAAAATGTCTGTGAAGCTACTGTTTTACAAAATGGTTTAATTATAAAATTTGGTTAAAAATATCTCAGACCCTGTTTCTTTTCATTTTTGGTTGAGCCATTGCACCATAAACTTTTAATTTTGGTAATAGTTAAACAAAAAAAAATAGAAATCCAATTTAACAAACAAAGATCCTACTCTGGAATTAAATTAAAACACTCTTCACTTGTAAAAAAAATGCTAATTAGATACGTTTAAAGAACAAATGCTCTAAATACAGTATAAAAAGGAAAAGCAGAGGGCGTTACAGATTATAAACTCTGATATATTCATAGACAACAGTATCATTACTGGCTGTCAGTGAGTGGAGGTGTTGAAGATATTAATGATAAGTGGGCGTTAAGGCAAGCAATTATAAACATCGTGTAAACGTTTAGCTTTTTGTGAGCATTCACGCACCGTTTAATATGACTGTTTTATTAATTGCTACGTTTGTTTTATTATTCCACTTAACTCATAATGGTTAGTAATGAAGACAAAAAGTAGAAAGCATTGTAGTAGTTCGAATAAATTACATTGGAAATATATTTTAATTACTTCATAAGAAAAAGGGATACAATGGTCATCGATTTATTGTTGTTTTATTTATTAGGTAGGTAGGTATGTTAGGATTTCTGTCACGTTATGCTAAAAATTAAAAGTTAAGTAGGATTTTTGAAGGCATTTATTCATTTTATAAACTGTTTTTTTACTGATGATAATAGTAATATTAAAATTTTCAGGATTTTCTTAACTGGGGACGAAATCTATAACAAAATGAAAGTTTACTTGAAATATTATTTCAGTGGGATGTTAATAAAATTAGGTAACCTAGGGGTCCTACGCGTATGAAAAATCCAAAGATCGTTACAAAACTCCTAAACGCATAATAAGATGGGAAAATATCGTAGAGTTGCTATCAATTCGCACATTACTCTCCGCCGATCGTGTGCGTATTTCGATCGAGGCAATTTTGATTGATTGCGTTGGTTATAATTATGTAACTGATAACAGTAGATATCAAAATGATTTGTGTTACGAAAATATATACATAGTTATATTAACAATATAACATTAATGTTGTTAATGTTTTTCATTATTTTGAATACAATATGACTTCGAGTTTTCTGCGACTGTAGTTTAGTAGAAACATGGAGTTTATTAACTAATGTGTCACGTGTCTTTTGTATTTACGATTATAATACAAGGTTATAATAGAAAGTTGCCCGTAGCCTTTTGATTAGTTGTGCATATTTGTTTCATTTGATGAGAGTAGTTCTCAATTTTAGTTATCTTTATGATATTGATTAGTGCATGATGTGGCAAGCAATAATTGTATAACGAAGATGTGGGTGGTCGAATTATGAGAAAAAGAAACAATTGACGGTGTTAACATAAATGGCTACAAAATCTCTAAAAAGATCACTATCTATCGGTAGCGGTCTTTCTGTTATATTGAAAGCAATTTGCTTTCCCGTGTTTCGGTACAGATGAGATAACCAGTACGACTATTGTCGAACAAACCTTTAAATAGCTTTTTTGATTCACCTTTACTATTGCATCCGAAAAACTCTATAGACACTTTTTATTTATGAGTACTTACAATATCATAGATTACGGTAAAAACACGGCAAAGTGGGCTACATAATTGCCTCAGTAAAAAGGGCTGTTACATTTTGTAACTGTTCCCGTACGGTGCGGGTGGGAGGAGAAGGGGGGAGGGGGGGCAAGCGTGCGCCGGAGTCGTTCGACCGACGCAATTTTGATTGATTGCATTGCTTAGTGTAGTGTAACCAATCTTATTGAATACTCGCATTGTGTACCGTCTAAAGGCCATCGCTGCTATCGACGCGCGGCTTGTCAAACGCTTTAAATTGAAAAAAAGGGGACAACCCTAAACAGAAACACATAATGCCGTTGACATTTTAGATTTTGGGGAGTTATTGTATTTTTGTCAAAAAATGCTATCGCAATTTGTTATGGCGGTGCGGGAAATGTAATGGAGTTTCGGAAGTTGACGGAACCAAGAGTTTGGGTCTACTGATGAGTAAATTTTGTCCAAGAGTTGAATCTGTTATGAATAACTCAGTGAGTTGCTTGAACTCGGCAGTGGAATAGAATGAAAATTTTAAAGGAATTTATTATCTACGTGTATGACATGCAAAATTGATGATCACAAAATCTCATTTTAACTGGACTAAACTTAATACTTAACCAACATTTAGATGATATTTCATGATATACAGGTAATTAAAAAGGTCATCTCAAACTAATAGGTTACAAATGTGCATGCGTGCTGCCTGAGCTAATTTCAGAGTTAAAGACACAGGAACTGCTTATTATTATGATAATGAGTAAGATTATGTTATTGTTATGAGTCATAAATTATAACGCATAGATGACACCTTTGTTGTTACTGATGTCCAAAGGGGGGAGAGGGGGGAGAACTGGACAGGACCAATCTATTGGCAAGTCTATTTACATAAAATGTTTTTACTTTGGGAGTAAAATAAATAAAATCCAATCAATACAAATAACTATCACGCACAGGGTGTGTTTTAATAGGATGTCGAACTCAAATATCGATGTTTTTCAATCCGGTTCGACAGAAGGGCGGCTTTGAAAAGAAAAAGGGGTCGATGGTATCGGTTTTGAAACTTCAAACAAGATGAAATAGGATTCCAATAAGTCCACTTACAAGGTTTCAATTTGTGCATGTTATTAAATTATTTATTTACAAGAGTAAATAATTACACTCTACAAATATTACACGCAATTATAAAATGTAATTAAATTCAAATTCGGTTTAATATTACCTACTAATAATACAAACTTGGATGTCTACATAAATGTTTTTGTCATAAACTATGACTTTGCTACTCTAGAATCCGCAAGATTGCTATCGTTCATATCTATGGATATATCAAACCTAACCTAGTCTAATAAAACTATGTACGATAGCTTATTTTGTAAGATACATACTCATATTTACCTAATGCACCTAGTTGTTAAACTGAATTACAGTTCAAAAGCGTTTGTTGCGGATTTACTTTCCGAATAAAACTGGCCCGTAATATTAAACTTAAATATTGTGAACAGAATATAAATTTTGCCACCCAAACTTTGATAATAAACCTTAAAAATGTAAGGCAAACAAATGGTATTTTTGAATTACAAAGGAGGCATCGTGAAAACAACAATTAGAATAGCCGATATTGGGCTAGCCTCGAGCGCCCGTCGTATCGTACCCTCACCTCCCCATTATTTTATCTAATCAAAAAGTTTTAAAGGAAAAAATTATGCCGGCCTGTATTATGAGTCAACTTTCTTCGGAGGGGAACAGCGGGTATATTTTTAATAACGAGTGCGTTAAAGAAAGTCATTGTACGGAATAAGGCACCTAAATCTGATTTTTATTGCGGAAATCTTGGACGTGCTTTTGATTCCGGTATAAAACGTAGAGATGTTTTAAAGAACGAAGATCTGACGTTTCTTTTTAATATTTTCTAAATTATGACTATTTTTATCATCAAGTCTACAAATTATTCTTGTTTAAGTAGCTATAATTGCGTGTCCCTATATTTACTTTTATACAAAAAATAACAACATTTATTTACATTTACCTATTTAAGCTTACCACTGCCATAATTATTTAGGAACGCATATACCTTTTTAAACGTGCTTAAATAAAAACAAGTCACTAAGGCCGAAAATTTTATTCGTCACATAACGTTTGCCTCAACTGGTGACCGAACCATTGACCTTTAGATCGGCAGGCATGCAATATGATAGACAGTGGCTAGCTTTCAAATATAAAATATTGTTTTAAGACAAGTTTAAAGTGAGGTCGTGAAAATAAAACTAATAAGATATTAAATTCTTATCAGATTCTTTAGCTCTTAGAAGTTTTTATATTGTGAATTTTAAAGAGTACGCATTTTTAAGCGTACTTACATATTTATGATTCAATCGAAACCTATCCGAGCATCTTTCGTAAAGCCCCAAAGTTCTTACACAATTAAGAAGGCGCTGGAAAAATTGTTCCGAAAAAAGAGGGTCTTGAGTGGCGAGACTCCCCAAACAGTTTCTTTACACAACATTTTCTGTAAATACGAAACGTCAGAGCGACAATGAAAATATAACCTTATGCCAGCGTCTTAAAGTTTATTTTTAAATGATTATGAACAAACAAAAAACATTTTCTTAGACAGCATTATTATTGCACACCTTGTATGCGTAAATCAGCGCTTGCGGCAAAAAGCATTTTTACAGGAAAAATGCAATTATGCAGAGAAGGAAATAGGGGAACGGTTTCTGAAGGTATAGGATTATAATTTTCGGTTTCTTTACCCATTAAGAATACTTTCATATATTTTTTTCAAAACAATGAGAAAAATAACATGATACATGACAAGCACAAGCTTTCGATTAAAAAAGAATCATCAAAATCGGTTCACCCAGTCGAAAGTTCTGAGGTAACAAACATAAAAAAAATACCGTTGAATTAAATACCTCCTTCTTTTTTGAAGTCGGTTAAAAATACATATAAAGAATCACGAATAATTTACGGCCTTTCTCGACTATCTTTGTAAAATTCATAGATCACTTGTCTAGCTACTGTCAAGTCTGTTTCTAGTTTACATACTAACTCATCCTGTTATTACGGATAGATAGATTATTGAAAATGGCCGTTACCGATATTCTAATCAATGCCTTGCTTCATTAACTGCCTATAAAGTCTCTTACTCTAATCACTTCATAAGATTGTGCTTAAATTTTATAGATAGGCATGTATTTTCAATTTGACATTATGTACCTATACCGAATTCACCTCAATAACGACTGCATGAATTTAAAGAGGTAACGAATAAACATTTATTTATCTACAATAAAATAACCACAGACTGCGCATTTCAGTTCAACTTCAAATTGTGTAATAGAAAAGCAATTTAAATCAGAAGGATTCGAGTAAATTTAAAAACAGAATCATCAGGAAGCCACGCGCGCCGCCTTGTTGGCGGGAAACGGTCAAAATACAGCGAATAGTTGCAAACATTGGGTCAAGGTTTCGCCTCAATGTCGTGCAACGGGACCCGAGAATACAAGGCACAAGCGATCCGTACACGAATGCGAACACGTCTGATTTATTGAGACGCGTCCACTGATAAAAATGTTCGCGGAGAATGTGTTGTAGTCGTATCACTGAACAGTATTTAGGGATTGTTTATTTCTCTTTTTTGTCTGTGGAACAATTCGAACGGATTTTATACAAGCGTGTACCTTTGAATCTTAATTAATATGGCCCTTTAGTACACTATAGTGTTATAGGTGAGCGAGTAATTTGTTTCTGAAAGGAGTATTTCTGTAGGCGTCGCGATTTGAGTTAATTAGGGTAGTTGTGTTAAAATTTCCTGTTTTATATCTGTATGTAAAGTAATTCAATTTATTTTTTTTAAGATTGATCAGCAAAAATACCAGAATAAATACTACTGATTACTACGTATAACAAATAGGTAGCCTTATTATAGCGTCGTATAACGCAGTATAACCTAAAATCATTTTAGAAAATTTATGTTTACAGGAAGTTCTTAACTTAGATTTTATTGGGATGTACCGCTCATAAAATAAAGCGCCATGTGGGGCAAACTCTCGTTGATTAAAAAATATCTATGACTACCTATCTATCATTATGAACTTACTGGGAAACTCAAATAAAAGTATCAGTAAAAAAAATACTTACTGATTTTTTATAAAATTTGAATACAAAATTCACACCGATCAAAACTCAAAATCCCGCTTTGCCAGAAAAAACTGTCAAAGTCGATGACAACACAAGATTTTCCAGAACAATCAGTGATATCTACTGTTATTCACATACCAATCAATACACCATGTTTCGTGAGAAAATGTACGGAACATCCGTTGATAATTCGGTGACATGTTCAAGTTGTTTTTTATTTAGCTCGCCCGCCCGGCCTAACTACCATAACATAAATATGTATGGTGGTCTTATCAAGGACATATTATGTAGTCCCGACGCGTCATTCGCCGCCGCCATCCTGCACTGGGTTTGGAGCCAGGATCATTTACATAGGTCCAAAAATCACGTGGCTGGTTAAAACTGTTCTATGTTAAGTTTTAAATTAAAATATCATTTTCCTTTTGCTTGTTAGGCGAAAAACTACCTACTCGTTGTGTTCAGTCTAAGCTTCTAGGGGTTAAAGAGTCTGTTATTTCTATCTTTATTTTCTCTTTGTTTCTAAGTATGGTTAATGTGTTACTGATGGCTATGGGCGACCATGTCTTTCCACTATCGGGTGACTCGTATGTTTTTCGTCGGCTACTAACATTATAAAACATTTTTTAAATACAATGACTTGTTTTTGTTACTTTAGAGACCACTACTTAGAGAAAAATATAAATGAATTCAGAAAAATGTTTAAATTTTTCACATAAAAATTGAACAATCTAGCGATAAGCGTTATATTATTAGGTAGAGTATCGTATTTTTTGTGGACTAAGTTTGTGATAGCTTTAAGGGTTTAAATAACGTGATGAACTAGATCATGTTAGAGCTGTTCCCGAATCTAGAATTTTTCGGGTCATCGGTCTATAATGACCCCAAATCTTGGGCCTTTTCGTAAAGATTAATGATGGTCGAGATTATGTCAGTCACCTTCATATAATTTTTATATCTATTTACATAGTAATAATGATTATCTTCAAAATTATTATGAGATTCTATCTATTATGGGTAACATCTAAGATAATATTTAACGCACAGCCTTAACAGTTATTGGATTATTAAAAAAAAAAAACTTAAAATAATTTTCCAAAAAATTTAGAGTCACTTAATTTGATACGAATAATTTATTTTTGGACTGTGATTGTTACTGGATAGAATTGTAATCCTTATGATTAGTACAAATATTGGATAACAAATTAAAACTTTCCAATACGAACCAAACGAAGTTGATAGAAGTTCGTGTCCTGCGCTAAAGATAATCTTATTAGAAAAAACGTACTGGATACGGCAGATTTATAGTAGCATTTATTATTTTTTACCCGCCGAGAACTACGTGTAGGGCACCACGCTGCGCTCTTTTACGTCCACAAAAACACATTTCCGTAATCACCTTATAAAGGGATTACTATAAATAAAGAGGAAAAAGGAAATTAACCGCATTAGACGAGGAAAAATCCGTCCCCTCGCAATATGTACGCTCCCACTGATAAAACACTTTATGTACGCTCTTCGCGCAAATGAAACAATGTGTTATTATGTATTATAACAGCTTACTGGGGTAACTCTCGTTGGGAGAACACTGGCTCTGGTGTCACTTTACTACCTCACTAGATTCCTCTGTAGTCATTCTATGCTTTGAACCTTGTTAATATTACTTCTGTGGATTTCAATCTTTATTTACAACGGCAAGTTGGAAGCTTTTCCTAAATTGTTTTCTATAATAATTGTAAATTACGTCAGTAAAAGTTATACTCATAGTTCCATGGTCAACGCGTTAATACGTTCCAAAGACGTGTCTTGTTAGAATCCTCTAGTGAAGAAAAGAGGGCCGTAAGTAGTTTTTAAGAGGTCTTTACGAAAGTGAACGTTTTCAAGAGGTAGTAAAGTCTTACAGACGCATTTTTGTTCATATGGGTCTGTATAATTTAAAGTTGGAGCACTATTTTCAAAATTATAACATGTTTGTACCTTATTAATTGAAGTGAGTCCTAAAATTTATAAATAGGTATCTTATTATGGTAGGCTTATTATGCGTCCGAGAGAGAAAGACTGCACAAACGCATTGAGGAAATATAAAAGTCTGAGAAATTTTCATAATATTTTCACATGTGAAATATTATCGATTTTCACTTGAACAGTATACAAGACGATGCACCCAATATGAGACGGTCCTGTCAACGACGATGAATGACGAATTCGAGGTATAATGTATGTAAATAAAACTTTGAAAAGGACCTAACTTTACCAACTAAGCATTCAATACAAATTTCGCGTCATCTCTACTTATGTTTTCTCAGGAGACGCTCAGTCGCAATCTCGTTAAAAACTAGCGTCTACCGCATATAAAAGCCTTAAGGGGGTTTTAGATGAACGGAAATCCTTAAGGATACATAAAAATATGCGGTAGCTACCCCTATGTGTAGCCGGGAGGCGGTGAGTAGGGGATAAAAAAGAAAATGAGGAGTTATGTTTTCGGTAATAAAGGTCGGACGAGAGAAATCGTTTAAGACGCCGCCAAATGAGATGGAACGAATATATTTGATTATTTTTATGGCGTGGAATGGCGATACGGCCTCGGACTTAATGTCTATTTATTTTACTAGAATTTAATGTCGTATTGTTTTTATTGGACACTTTTATCGCCATTTGAGAAGATGTTGTTAGTTCCGCGAATGGTCAACAATTTTTAATTTTTTATCGATAGCAGTATTTTTTTTTACTAAAAGAAAGTAGGTGCTTATTAGTAGGAAAAATAATTTTTACCTTTTATATTAAAAAAGTTACGGTATAATTTTTTAATTGGTCGGCAACGCATTGGTGTTGGTGTTAATTTACTGGTGTCCATGGCAACGATGGCCACATATTATCAGGTGACTCGTTTTCTCGTTGGAAGGCTAGTTACATCATAAAAATAACGTTAAAATCATATGCTATTTAAAAATACGCTTATTTTTGCACTTTTTAAACATTCATCTACGCATTTTATGGAGAACTTACAAAAAAATTATATTAACCCGAAAATATATATCAGCCGATATTCCGATTCGATTTACGGCGACAACAATCGGGAGAGTCGTTATTTTAATGGCTTCTGAAAAAACGGCATGAATCAATACGAGGGACACAAAGCGTAATTTATAAGCGCATTCGTTTAATTGCAACGAGAAATAAGTATGCTGTAAGCCACTTGTCCCACTTTCAACGATAAGCACGTGCAAAGTTTGGCGAATGGTCTGCAAATTGCACTACACGGTTGTTTGTCTGCAGTTGCTTCGAATAGTTAAAGTTAGAATAGTTATAACTATATATATATTGTTAATGTTATATATATATTGTTAATGTTAATTATAACATGATTTTTTAACTGACATGACTTACGATAACGATAGATCAAAATCAATGTCTATACTAACGCTAAAGTAGGTAGGTACTTTATTTTAATAACACTTAGATAGTAGAAATTATAAAAGGTATAAAAACTATAACTAAAAAGCGCAGAATGATTAACTAATAAGTACCTATATTTCACTGTTATATGTCATCAATTTTTTTCCTTCAAATGTTATTTAATCAAACTCTGATTATTTTATTCAGATTTAAAATTGTTATATGATACATTACAGCGGTAGTTGCTACAGCCTGTAATAAACATAAATTCCCATAGAATTTTATAAAGATATACGATATTTTATTGAATATGATGATCGCTGATCGCTGATCGCTGATCGCTGATCGCACGGTCGTCGACAGTTAACACAGCGTCTAACTGTGCATCCGCGTTAATTTTGTATCGGTTTTGTTACGGTAGGGTGTATATCGATTACATTTAAAAAACGCTGATCGAAACTATAAAATAGTGCATATGGTGACATTTGTTACATTTTATACTTTTAATGGGTTTAGTTTTCTATTATTTTAATTTTTTCCCTGTGTAATATTCCTTGTTTTAGGCTGTATGCTATCATAAGGTTTTTTTAATTCATCCTAACTTTCGTCACAGTAAAGAAATCATATTGTGCTTTCGTCTTCCTCATACGCTAGCTAAATAAAACACATAACTAGGTATAACTAATCCACTTAATTACCTACTTCTAGAGTAGGAACACGTTTTTATGTTGCTTTCTCCAGCTAATCCCATAACGATGTCTTGTGATGAATGGTCATCTCATTGTAACAAAGCATACAATATTTCTGGAGAAGCGGATTACCAAAAAACACACCACATTCGCAAAACAGCGTCTGTATATAAAAAGCCGTCTCGCACACAGACGCAGGACCCTCGTGTCACATAATGAAGGGAGGGCACCATGATATAATGCAGTTTTTTATTGCTTACTCCTTATACCCACAACTAAAAAAATACTAGCGTACATTTTAACTATCACTGTTTTTGTACGGAGATAGGAAGGGTTCGGACGACGGCTGAGGGTGGCCTGTTTGCTTGATAAAAAATTTACGTCCATTCAACTTTTGCGAAAGGGCCGCGATTTTTCACAATGGACTCTAAGGGTCAAGTAATATCATAAGTTTTATAAGTAATATCCAATATGAAGACTCATCAATCTCATTTTAAATCCTCGCCCATTATGCTGCGAACATAAGATCTTTTGATTAATATTCTAATTTAATTCGTCTCGAGCGGGACTGTCGCCTGTGTTTTATCGCAGGTAGCCTCTTGTTTCTGAGAAAAAAATATTTATATCTCCTATTAGAAATCCTATTGTTCGCGCGAGGGCACGTCAGCACGCGACAAAAGGAACATTAATTATAACATCCGATTAAAAAACGCCATTTAGCTGCGCGAGAGAAGTCCTTTGTTTGAGATGATTGAATTTAGAATTCCCTACATTAGCCATCGTCTCTGGGGAGGGAGGTCGGATAAAAAAACCTTCTTCTATTTGCGTAGGCTGCGCCACTAACGAATTTTTTACACTAAGATATTTCGAAAGTACAGACTAAATTAAATAAAGATCAGGTTACCCGGGAGCGTATCCAGACAGTGAGAAACTAGGTAAGAACGGTGAAACTGCCGAAATATGTGCAGCCAATTCCCTAAACCACATCGGTGGAAGGAAACACGAGTTATGTTCGTACGTGCTCGCACATAGTAATTAGATATTACGTCTCCCAGCTAATCGTAACTCGCACGGGTGTTGTTTTACCCGAAAGGGAGAATAAATCACGCGTGCACTACACCACGCTACACCGCGACGCAATAAAAAATAACAAAAAAAAAATGAAACAATGTCAGAGAGCGGAACAAAAGAAATTATGCCGCGCGGATCTATCGCGAAAAAATCGTTATGATAATAAATGAAACGCCTAAATAAAGAGCAGTAATAATAGCGAATGAGAACAATACGACGTGTTTTATGCGTCCGGGGAAGAATTAAGGTTTATTTTGTGAGGCGTAGATAAACTTTTTGACATTTTGCACGCACTCATGTGGCAGCTGTCGTGAATTTTGTGATTAGATTCCCGCACATGAAGTACTGCATTTTAATGAGCCGTTACGGCTTGTGCGTCTCATTTTAATAATTAATTTATTAAAACTTCATATTGTGTTGGAGCTTTATGTGAATTTGTTAAACATTTTTATTCCGAACTAAGTAAGCAATTGAACAACTCTTGTGACACAGGATATAGATTGCATAACTCAATGCACATAGTGACAATGTCGCATCTTATCCACTGTGTAAAGAAATCGGAAAATATATCTAAAGAAAAATTATGGAAACCAAGTGATATGGCTAGTAAAATCTAAATAATATTGGTTGTCTGCGTGTTAATCGTACTGATGCTGCCAGACGCAATTAGGTACGGTACACTCAAAATAAAATCGTTTTAAAATTACATTGTTATGATCATTCTAATTTCTTGTGACATAAACACGACATACCTGATTAAAACACAATGAAATTACGGTGTCAGTGGTTAGAATAAAAATGAACAAAAAGTGTCTTTTCCTTTCTTACGACATGATTCACATGATACAACGTGCGTCTGGACTATACGAGCACGCATCTTTAAAAAGCTACGGTACAGTACACTTACATTTTTATAATAACGCACGCCACAGATGCACTATTAATCTCGTGCGATGTGTAGTTATTAAATCTTGGTCGAGCGGACGATGTCGTCCGACGTATTATTAATGGAAGTGTATCACGGGAGCCATTATATACGTAATTAACATCGATCGTGGTCGTTAGAAAAAAAGCCACTTCAAGTGCTCCGAGCGAGCCCCGTCACTCGTGGCGACGAATAAAAACGTCATTAAAGATTGATCGCCCGAAGGAAGTATCATTAATATTATTCAATTAATAAAATGTAATTTTGCGAAGCAAAACTCTCACCCCAAGGAGGAAAAAGCAATTAGTGGCTAGATTGCAATCCGTCAAAACAACTGCGTAAAAAACTACGAGTGCTCATTAAAAAAAATATTCGCGAGGGGTGAATACGTAAGAAGTTTTTTGCATAAGACGGAGGCGCCCTCCGTTTTGGAGTTTTTTTGTAGGGAATAAACTATGTGGGTGCACCGTAAGCGGTTTTCGTCACACTCGCCGACTGTATGGATTGACGGAGTTTTTTTTTAATTGTGTTGGTAATGAGTTGTTATGGTTTTATGGTACGGTAATGAGCGGAGTCGCGCTGTGACATTTGCATGTGATCGCGGGGACGTTTTTTTCTTCGTCACTTTTGTTGATAAAGTTTTTCAACAGTTTTTTCCACTGTTTATGGCGCGCGATATCGCTTTATTTAGTGTTTGCGGTTAAACATTTCAGAAGCTCCTTGTTTATAGCTAAGGGGTGGTTTATTGTTCTTTTTTTAAGTGTTTGTATTCATTGTAATATGAATATTTCGAATTATACGTGTAATTGATACGGGTTGTTTTTAATATTGAAAGTGACAATGTTTCACAAATTAGGTACGATACGGTACGATTTGAAGAGCGTGATTAACAGTAGGCATTATGACTGCCTGGGCCTATCAATCAGCCATCATCGGTACGAAAAGGTAATAAACGATGGTGGTCTGACGTGCCGGCCCGATTTGGTATTAGCAATCATTAAATTGGAAATAACGCTATATCGGCGATACACCGCTTTTCTTTTATAAATATCTCTCACGTGATGCCGGTGCCTCGTCGTGTCACGAACCTTACTGAAACGATGGCAATATTCAAATGGCGATATAAAAAAGACAAGTTAGGTAGCATTTAAAAAGCTTGTTTGTTCAGCGACGAATCGTTTCTAGACATGACACACGACGGTGAACTGCATTCACCGAGTAACTTGTTCGACTAATGTCACCCTTGTTTCAAACACGTCAAGCGTCAGTTTAACATGCACCAACTTAAGCGTCACGCGTTGAATCTGCACCATCTTTACAGTCGTTCAAAAATGATCTTAGACATAAAAAGGTCTGAACAAAAATGCAAGACCACAAGTACTGATGGCTTTTAATACTGTATTACATTTTTAGTCACAATAACAGTGTTTAGTAACGATTAAACTTTTTTAAAGAAAGAATGTTTAAAGAAATAACAATTTTTTCGAATACTTTGCAAATCGCACTGTTTTGCAGCGCATGACTTAACCATAAGTTAAAGTAAGCTATATACAAATATTAGTATGTAGCTTACTAGGAAGATACAGATAACGAGCAGACTTGGCTAGTCAGTCCTCAAAGTAAGTGGTGATCCCTGGAAAGTAGTGCGTTCCACTTAAAATTTCCATAGTTACCATACTGCTAGTATGACAGCGTAGGGAACACTTACATGAATATCATGGATATCAGTGCCACCTATGGCACTTCCGATGCGTTGCCGGCCAAGAAATAAGAGAAGAAAAATGAAAGATCTCAAGCTCCCATCCGGAACACGAGTCATTTGGCTGCTAACTTAAGCCAATCAAGACAAGACATACACATGACATAGAATTAAAGTAAATAATTGAGTCATCAGATTTTAGAAGTAAAACTTCCTTAGGCGCGACTTGAGAGTAACTCAGATTATTTTTCAGATGGAAATAACGCTCTATAGTCGTTGACGCAGTTTCTGCTATTTAAAAATGAAAACAAAACCATAAACAAAATTGAAGTACAGATACATAATTCTATTAAGATTACATTGTATCTGTGACAAGTCTATAGATTAAATAAGTATCACGGGGTAACGAATAATTATAGCTTTATTAACAGTAATTATAGCTATAAATTCGTTTTTGTAAAGTATATTGTTAATACATAAATATGAGTCAATCAATGTTATATGACATTCATTTTAAATTTAGTTTAATTTTGACGTGATAACGTCTTATAAATTGGTTGACTCGGGTGTCATTCACGAAAACTGTGTAAGATTTGCCGGAACGTTACTATGCGCGCGCGAGAGAGAGGCTCGCTCGACCGGCGCGCGCCTTGCGTCTCTCTTCTGCGCGAGCGTTTCTAGTAAATCTCCGTCCGTATACTGACTTTACACACAACCATTTTTTTTGTTAATACTTGTCACCAACGTCTAATAAGTTGTACTTCAATCGCGCGTAAGTATTACACGCACACATTTTTTATAAGGGGCCATAAATTACGTCACACTAATTTCATGACTTATTGACCCCTCCCCCCCCCCTCCTTGTCACAGCTGGCCACAGTTGTGAGACCTCCCCCCTCGAGTGTGACGTCACATATTATGAAATTTTACACCTAGAAATTATTCAATTAAAACAGCAGTCCCGAAATAAGTTTTATATCCATTAACACGTTCACTGCGTTGTGAGGTCATATTGACTCACAGCGAACTTTCATGTGGTGCGGCGAGCAAAATAGCGTTCTTTCCCCTGGTGCGGAAGGCTTAACTTTGTGTATTTCTATCGTAGGAAAAAGATTTATATACCATTGCAATTGCCGCTTTAACATGAACAATCCTATATTTTCAAACACTCGTGAGACAATATGACCTCACCCGCACTTAAAGAAAATTGTTTCACTCTAGTGCGGTGTGAGGTCAATATGACCTAGCGCTCCGCGCACCTCATACCCGCACTGAACGTTGCGCTAGCGCCATTTCGCGCGCGTGTTGTGCCACGCGATCAATAAGGAAGACGTCGCTTTGAGCCATTTTTCGCGTGTACGAAATATATGTTTTGCAACTTTTAATTTGAATATTATGTTAGTTATATTAGTAAAGTAATATTATATAATATTATATTAGTAAAGTCGTGTGGTGTTGTCGTCAAGTGTAAGATATGCCATATGATAGATATGATATGATATGATAAACTATACTGTTGAAACTTGGTAAGTAGATGTATTCTGTAAACCACGTTAAGATTTTTACACAAAAATAGAAAAAAAAAACAATAAATTTTGGGATTCCCCATACATAGAACTGAAACTCAAAAAAATTTTTTTTCATCAAACCCATACGTGTATGGGTGGGTCTATGGATAGGTCTTCAAAAATTATATTGAGGTTTCTAATATCATTTTTTTCTAAACTGAATAGTTTGCGCGAGAGACACTTCCAAAGTGGTAAAATGTGTGTCCCCCCCAGTAACTTCTAAAATAAGAGAATGATAAAACTAAAAAAAATATATGATGTACACTACCATTCTCTATCACCACCAATTTCAATCGACTCCCCGTTGGGGTGGTAGATACCCCTTGGTCTCCTGGTGAAAGTAAGAGAGTTTGGTGACGGGGGGTGGAAGGGGGTGGTTGTGGGGGGCGAAAATGTGAAAAATCATATATCTGTCCTTTTCTAACCCATGTGAAAAACATATATCTGTCTTTTTCTAACTCATGAGAACTTTGAGAAAGTTCGAAGTTTCTGAAATGATATAGACAACTCCAGAATGTGTGCATCTGTTGTCACGATCTGGAATGTTCTAGAATCTTCAAAAAAAATTTTAGAACGTACTAGAACTCCAGAATGTGTGCAACTTGGTCTCCTGATGAAAGTAAGAGAGTTTGGTGGCTGTGGGTGGAAGGGGGTAGTTGGGGGTGGCGAAAATGTGAAAAAAACATATCTCTGTCCTTTTCTAACTCATGAGAACTTTGACAAAGTTCGAAAAATTTCAGAAATGATCTAGAAAACTCCAGAATGTGTGCATCTGTTATCATCGATCTGGAATGTTCTAGAAAGTTCTAAAAAAATTTAGAATGTTCTAGAACTCCAGAATGTGTGCAACTGTTGTAATCGATCTGGAATCTTCTATAGATCCTTACATATTTTTATACCATCAAACATGTGATGTATTTTAACCCGAGCAACGCCGGGTTTCGCTGCTAGTAGTTTATAAGAATTTTGTACTTACTAAAATCATATGGACTTTGTCCGAAATAAAGTTTTATTAGTATTATTATTATTTTTCACGTATGTGACTTACAAGGTTAAAAATTAAACTGTCAATAAAATTCTGGGAAAATTTGTCGAGTGCTATACAAAAGAGGTGTTTCCCATCACTAGTGTTTTGATATCTTCAGTGCGTTGTGTGGTCAAATTGACCTCTCAAATTAGTACTCTTTTAGAGGCTAAACGAAACAAGCGAGCTAAAAACGCAGCTAGGTATATATTGCTTGGTTATTAGTCTTTGACCTCAAAATAAAATATATTCAATAATACATATCCCCATTGAGAAAAACCTATATCAAGACAGAACTGAATGAGAGCTTATTTGACCTCACGCCGCACTGTAAAAAGGTCCTCTGTGAGTCAATATAACCTCACGACGCACCAGCAAAAAGTACACTAAAAATCCTTACGCAGCGAACGTGTTAAATGTTTTTTAATATTTACCTATACATACCAATTATTCGATTTTGAAATGTGACGTCACGAAAAGGACCCCCTCCCACCCCTTGTCACACAATGTCACACTACGTCGACCCCCCCCCCGTAACGTGTGACGTAATTTATGGATGGCCCCTAAGCAATAAAATTCAAACTTACCGAAAGCCTAAAAAATTTCATTGCGTATAACTCGGGTCTAGTTGGCATATCGCCATTGCCCATTAAAGAGCAAGGGTTAAAATTAAAATTACTTTAACGCACGACGTAAAAAACATATTTCATTATGAAATAAATTACCAGCAGCTACACTAAAATTGAAAAACGATATGAATATTCATATAAATCAATATTACCCATTACTTACAATGGCGCATTATCGCGTTGCAATTTATTTGCTTGTTTAATGAAATTTGTAACGGTACGATTTTTGATAGTTATTTCACTTCAACTAATTCTCAATAATAGTAATGAAAAGGGACGGCTATATGTTTAAGAGCAACGTTTAGTATCATTACTTTTTTTTAAGTTATTGATAGGATTTTTAATGGTTAAAAAAATAATGACAATGGTGAACGTGGTGTCAATGCGTGTCGATATAATTTATGGGGGGTCGTAAATTATAGTCTAAATTAAATCGATTCTAAATCCTGATTTTTTAATGATCGCTATATCACTAATATTAACTATAAATCAATTTGTTCCAACTCTTTTATTGGAGCAAATTTATAATGTACAAGGCTTCATAAAGTGGGGTGGATTATATTAAAAGCAATGGCGGTATATTCAACAGGCTTCTGCAATCTTAGTGTAATTTATTTATCCCTTTATATTACTTTTGGGAATTAGACAATAAAATAAATACACTACATTACAATACAATTTAATGTTGTTTTTTAAATTAAAATTAATAATTAAATAAACATTAGATAAGAGACCAACGCTGAGCTCGACTCTACTTTCAGAAGACTAGATTTAATTAGGAACGCTACACACTGAGAGCCCCACACTAGTATTCAGAAATTCAAAATCTTCATTAAAATTTCTGCCTCGAATCGAACCCAGGACCCTTCAAACGGAGCGGATTGATGTTATTGTCTTTCATTTTGGCTTTCTGCACATGGAAACAAAAGCCTTCGTTAAAAACATAGTTTCGAACTACTGAGATTATAGCCTTACAGTGTAATATTTCATCATATTAAAGAAGAGGTTTTTTTTTATAATTTGATCCAAAAATAATTCAAAAATTTTACACAATTTAAAATGAATTTAAAAATCTAATCAGATCGCTATAACTAGGTAAACTCATAAGTACCTACATATTTATGTAGGTACCATATACAACATACAAAGAAAAAATTTAGCAATCAGCAATCCAATAAAATCCCGAACACTCAAACTTATCCCCAAACTGCATGCAACCATTGCATGAAACATTTCGAAGGTGGCAAAGACAATGATAATTGTCCCAGGTGAAATATAGTGCTGCCACCGACAAAAGACCTATGGGGAGAAAAAAAATATTTTTCTTTGTCAGCAAGCGACCATTCACTACAGGTGGGGAGACGTGGGGTGGGTGGACAATAGTCGTATCAATGGACGATACCAATATTTTTTGCTTAAGGAGGCGAGTATTCGCAAAAAAAACTGTTCCATTAATTATTTTACAAACGATACCCGCGCGCTATGGTTCGGAGGCGATCTTGATCAGTTGTCGTTTTGCAATTCATATCTCGGTTCTTAAATAATGTTTTATTATTAATATTCTTTTATATTTACTTGACAAGCTAAAAGGTTGCGTGAAGTTGCCACCTAACTTGTGCATTTTTTAATAAAATTATTTTATATTGATTACTCACTAGTTATTATGTGAGTTTCGTTGGACCCATGAAATTTTCATCAGTGAATTTTCTAAATGTTTAGTAAATATGGCCTCTATATTATTTGAAAAAAAACAGAAATAGCAATATGGACAATTTCAAAGGAGGTATAAAATAGGTATATGCATAGCTACATCAAAAAAATTAGTTAACTCATGGTATTTAATGAAAAATTTAAAATTAAATTCCTAGAAATGTAACTTCCTAATACTTAAATATTGTAATAAATATTGTATCAATAAAATTAGCTGACCGTAGCCACATTGGCAGGCCACCAGGAGAGCAGAATTTCTAACATTTCTAAATAACAATAATGTAAACGATTGTTGCGGTGTTGGCCATTCTATGCGCATGCGCAGCCCGCTAAGTGACCGCAGGCCTAACTGGACGATTTGAATTCCGATACAAATGCTTTACCTATTCATATTACGCGTTTTAAAACAATTCAGAACTAGTATTTATTTTTTATCGAAATTATGTTAGTTTTAGTCGGAAAAATTTAATTTTCTTGAAGTATGGCATTGATTTATAAGATCTTTGGTCTTCGTACAAACGTAACAAGTAAAAAATATACAGTCGACAAAATAATTAGGTAAGTATGCAGTGCATGATTCTAAAACTCTCTGTAATGTTTAATATTACATTAATACCACAGGTATCATTTAACATTGATAAGATTAGAGAACACAAACAATCTATAATATCAATAATTAGTTTTAGAATCATGCCCTGTATACCTAATTATTTAGCCGACTGTACATATGTAATGCTAATAACTCATATTAAAAGCTTTGCACTATGGTAACGAATGGGGCCAGGTGTACGACGTTACCGAAAGACTCGATAAGATGTCATAACGACATTACACGCTTGTCCGCGTCAATTACATAATTATGTTTGCGGTTTTTTAATACCGTAATTTATGATCGATTACTCTTTACATATCCTGTTATATGTTATTCTAAACATTCGATAAATTAATTATGAACCTCTATTAGATCACTCTCGAGTCTCTTTGCTTGTTATTGGCAATATTGTGCCTACTAGTGGATATTGTTTCTCCTCCTTCCTCCTTTTTTACATATGTATGGTGGTTTTGTAAAGTTAAAAAGTAGGTGTAAGGTTTTTGACCTAAACGGAACATAAAGCGCTCGCGTGCCAAATTTTAAAACAGCATTCGCAACTATTTCTATAGCCAGCTGGGATCATCGGCAGAAAGCCGCAGACAAAGGTGTTTTTATGCCTTTAGTCGAAAAAAATAAGTACTTACCCAAGAAACAAAAGCTGGTTTACGTCACGGCTCTAAAATAAATAGTGTCGTTTGTTAAGGGATTACGTTCCTTCGGCAGAACCACGGTGATTGCACGTAGACAATGCCTTCAGGTAGCAATTTTGGTGAGCAAATATAACAAAATTACAATTACGTTTGCGTAACAGCTTTACCGTTCAACTTTCGGCTTTCTACTTAAAGCAATAAGAACTTTTCAGTATTCATGAAACAGCAGCAAAATTTGTTAATTTGGACTTTGTAAGCGCGTTCCACGAAAGATGTTCCCGCGGCACGGTTATTCGTTTAAATCTAAAGAACTACTATTGTTGAGTTAAATCCAGTATTGTCGTTGGTGATAATCCAAATTGTACTTTAAACTGATTCTGTTAGCAAAATCGACTAGGAAATGAGGTTTTATTGTCCTATACTTGCTTTAAAAATAATGCACTGAATTTGTGTAATTTTTAAGGATGTATGTCACAAATAAAGCCTTATTAAGGCTTTTCGACTTTAATCGACATTTTTAAGTATCCAACCATATAACACATGGAATTGAAATGATGTATCGATTTGAATCATAATAATAATTTGATTCCACCAGCAAATTCGAAACATCCCTAAAAATTAGCGATTGTATTTCTTCCGGAGTTGCAGACCTGAGACCACCTATATTGATAGCAACTCGGGTACTCCGTTATTTTTAGGTTGCTAACCTGTAAATCGCTGACAATATAGTGATGGTGGCCACTAGCCATCAGATGGATCTTTTGTTGACAATTAAAATAAAAAATAGCCATCAGACAAAGATGACTATAGTCTTAGCACTTTATAAAATTTTTAAAACTGATAAAAATGATCCATCTTATCTATGTTAAAAAATAGATAATAAACATCAACAGAACGTCCATCGTTTGTCTTAGCACAATGCAAACAGGATATTAGACTGGTGAAGGTTCGAAAACCAATAGACAGCCGAAGTAAATTCCGCGAAGGTATTTGGTTTAGATAAGCTTGCTCTGAAGTTATTGGGATTACGTTAACGTATCTGTCCGATGGACTTGCGAGTTAGTGACGTTCGGGTTTGAGTTATTCTTTTCATAGTGTTGAAAACATTTGAACAGCCTTAATCAGCGATTGTATTTCCTCTGGAGTTGCATACCACTTAAGTATGTATATTGATACTAATATAAATTATTGGTGATAATATAATATTTCCGATGGTGGCCACTAGCCATCACATATCACATCACATCTTTTGTTGGCTAATATTATGAAAAATAACCACGTTTACGTATCTGGTCCGATGGACTTGCGAGTTAGTGATGTTCGGTTTTGGAGTGATTCTTCTCATAGTGTTTAAAACATTTGAAAATTTCGCTGTGATTGACGGTCAGATGCTAACATATTATAGTTTTTATGTAAGTAGCCGAAAAACGAACAGAAGAGCCACATGATGATAAATGACCGTCGCCCATGGACATCAGCAACACCAAAGACAATAGTGATGTGTTGCTGTCAAAAGAGAAGAGAGAAAGTATTGTGGGAATGAAGATACGAATCTAATTAGTATAGAGTAGTTTGGTTTTAGCAGTGTACTTGGGTACAGATTTGTAGGTCCTTCTCTCGTCTTATATTGGTATAAGACGAGAGAAGTTACTTTACCGACGGTTTGTCTGTCAGAAGCTTATGGGATAGAAGTTTATATTAGATAGGTACGCGATAATATCTATTGTCTTCGATTAGGCAAATATCTAAGTATATCCATACTTATCTCTCTCGACATTCTCAATGTATGTAAATTTTGCTTTCCTAATTCAAAATCCCTGATCCCTTGCCCATCACTAGTGTAAACAGCTCATCCAATAAGCGTTCGTATAAATTTTAACGAATATCCATCCTATCTTTTAACTCTGGGTAAAAATGGAAACAAACTATTGACGCGACTTCGGCAAACCAAGATAAAATAAATATTTTAGGGTGGCCGCGCCCTAAACAAACACCGCCAAGATTTGCTGACCGCCGATATAGTTTCAATTTAATACGCCGAAATTTCATCACCTTATTACGCTCTTCAAAATAAACCTTATCACCAGTAACCAAAGTCCAATATCCCGAACTCATTTTATGGCTCATAAGCCACTTTGTTTTGTGTGTTTAGTTATTCCAGTCTTAGACGAAATATTTGGAAATAATATTTTTTTGCGCTGGGATGCTTTCATAGTTAATTCACATTAACTCTTCGAGATTAAGTTAATAATTTTCTTAGTCTTAAGTCTTTAGAAAATATCAAACAATTTCATGATATTGCCAATTAATCCGATCATCAAAATTACATTTATATAACATAACGAAACATGCAACAAAAAAAATGAAGTCTACCCAACGTACATCTTCTTTCGCTTTACTCAGTAGGCGTCCGAATATTAAAAATGGCGTACATTCATTTCCTCTCACCGTTTATCAGATAAGGCCTGCCTTAGAGCAGTTTTTAGTACATTCAGTATAATTAATATTGGCGAGGTGCCCGGGGCGGTCCTATCGCGGGAGTTATCACGGCTCGCTATATTTCTTCATTAACGACAAGCCACGACTGCAACGCGTCATCTTACAGCTACGGAGAGCTGCTAAATCTTCGTAATCATAATGGGAGTAAGTGTAAGAAATTGTACGTTCGCTGGTCGCAGGGTTCCGTCCTGAAAAATACAGGTTTTTATATGATATTGATAGGGATAGCAGACCAGCGTGCCACAATCTTCTGCCACACGTGGATACCTGTGTAAAACAAACGTCGAAAAGGACTGGAAGAGGCTTAAGTTAGCCTTTAAAATAGATAGAGCGATTCATACTTAGCTAGGCACATGCTTGACTGCGCTCACTCATCGCATAGACAGCCATTCCTACCTTAGGCAGTGGCAACACAGTAACTCCATACATCGGTAATAACCCTTGAATAATTATTAGTATGATTTTAAACTTATACTAGCTGTTGCCCGCAGCTTCGCATGCGGAAATTATGCTTATCATATATTTTGCACCCCTTGCAGAAGAAAATTTAAAAACAGGTTAATTTATATTAAAGTACTTATATTTAGGAATTTATATATTGAAACGTACGATATAATCACAAATCATTCCTCCGGGAACGAATTTTGAAAAATAAACATTAAAAGATAATATTAGTTTTTTCTTTTTCATGAAAAATTTAGAAAAACTCGAAAACATGTATTTCATCAATTAAATGAGGAATGTTTGTTGCAAATTTAAAGAAAATCGTTAATATTTCAAAATATTCCACACTAAGTTTCATCTTGTTTCCGGTGAAAACTTTTAATTTTATCGGGACGAAAAGTTTTTTAAAACGTGATCCAAAGTATTAGGAACAACATAACTAATTTCCGTCGAAATCAGTTCAAGGGTTTTCATGTAATGCCCGAACAGACAAACAGACACTAATTTTAAAAACAAATTTTTTGGTGTTCTAACACGTTATTGACGTGCCCCTATTTAATGTACAGAAAAACTGGCTCTTGAGTGTCATTAGAAAAAAACAAAAAGGTTCCGTTATTTCCATCCATCCAGGAGTTACATATCTTGTCTCCAAGTAACACCACCAGATCCTAAATGGATCAAAGATGAACTGGTTTTACGATGCAGCACAAATATCTTTAAAAACGGTTCTGTTGTTTCCATCCGGACACTTACACTCCCTCTCCCTCTCCCGCTCCCACTCCCTCTCCCATTCATACTATCTCTCTCTCTCTCTCCCTCTCCCTCTCCACTCCCTGTCCCTTTCCTTCGCCCGTTCACGGTCCCTCTCCCGCTTCCTATCCCTCTCCCGCTTCCAGTTCCTCTCTCGCACTCGGTCCCTCTCCCGCTTTCTGTCCCGCTCCCTCTCCCGCTCCCTGTCCCTCTCCCTCTCCTTCTCCCGCTCCCGGGCCCTCTCCCGTTTCCTGTCCCTCTCCATCTCCCGCTCCTCGGCCCTCTCCCACTTCCTGTCCCTCTCCCTCTCTCTCCTTCTCCCTCTCCCTGTTCCTCTCCCGTTCCCAGTCCCTTTCTCGCTTCCTGTCCCTCTCCCCTCCCCCTACCGTCCGTAAAGTCCTCTACAAAATTTTTTTGTTTCTCACTATAAGCTTACATATTAATTTTCATATTTCTGAGTTTGAAAATGACAAAGTTCTAGAAAAACTTGCAACCTCTTTATTTACCTCTTAGGGGATGAAATTCCAAAAAACCTGTTACAGTTAATTTTTGATTTATTTTCACATTTCTGAGTTCGATATTGACGAAGTTTCGTACAAACTTACATCCCTGGTTTTACCCCTTAGTGGATGAATTTCCAAAAAAACCTGTTACAATTTATTTTTGTTTCTAATTATAAGTTAACATATACATTTTCACATTACTGAGTTTACTTACTTTAGTACTACCCTTTATGGGGATGAATTTCAAGAAAACCGTGATACAGTTAGTTTTTGTGTCTAATACAATGCTTATATACAAATTTTCATCCTTTTCAAAACTGACGAAGTTGCCATACTAACTTGCACTCCCTTAATTAATTAACCCTTCAAGGGAGAATTTTCCAGAAAAACATATTACTGATTGATTGTTTCTAATCTTGAGCTAATATACAAATTTTTATGTTTTTAACTTCAAAAATGACGAAGTTGCGTAGTAAGTTCCATCCCCTAAAGTAACTCTTTAAGGGATGATTTTCAGCTAAATTTTAACTTTTGTTCATAACAACAAACATACATTAAAATTTTCATATTTATAGCTCTAAAAATGACGAAGTTGATTTGTATATAAATGACTTCTTACCCCTATTTTTAGGGGATGAATTTCGAGAAAACAGTAATACAGTTATTTTTTGTGTCTAACTATAAGCTTATATACAAATTTTTACCCTTCTTACTTCAAAACTGACGAAGTTCCTATACTAACTTCCACAATCTTATACAACCCTTTAGGGGTTGATTTTCCCAAAAAACACATAACCTTTAAATTTTGTTTCTAATCTTGAACTAATACATACATTTTCATGTTTTTAGCTTCAAAAATGACGAAGTTGCGTACTAAGTTCCATGCAAGAAATTAACCCTTTAAGGGATGATTTTTTCCAAAAAAATGTGTTGAAGTTACCTTTTATTTACTACTATAAACATATATAAAAAATTTCATATTTATAACTCTAAAATTGACGAAGCTGATTTATATGTAAAAGACTTCCAACCCCTATTTTTAGGGGATGAATTTCGAGAAAACAGTAATACAGTTATTTTTTGTGTCTAACTTTAAGCTTATAAATAAATTTTCACCCTTCTTACTTCAAAACTGACGAAGTTCCCATACTAATTTGTACAACCTTATTCAACCCTTTAGGGGTTGATTTTCCAAAAAAATACATACCTTTTAAATTTTGTTTCTATTCTTGAACCAATATATAAATTTTCATGTTTTTAACTTCAAAAATGACGAAGTTGCCTACTAACTTAAATTGAAGAAATTAACCCTTTAAGGGATGATTTTCCAAAAAAATGTGTTAAAGTTAACTTTTGTTCATTACTATAAACCTACATAAAAATTTTCAAAATTATAAATCTAAAACTAACAAAGTTGGTTTGTATGAAAGTGACTTCTAACCCTTATTTGTACCCCTTAGGGGATGAATTTCCAAAAATCCGTTCTTAGTGGACGTCTCCTTAGCATAAACTATCTTCCTGCCAAATTTCATCTTAATCGGTTTGGCAGTTTCTGAGATTTCTTGTTTAATCAGCGGTGTGTCGCTTTTCAATTTTATATATATAGATCATTGCGGACACTAAACACTTTAAATGCAAACGGGTAAGTACTTACGATTTTTGTATTTTATAGTTTACAGTTTACCAATATTTCTCACCGTGACCATTATCCCTATAACTGGGTCGAAATATCAGTATAAATATTACATTATATTATAGTATTTATATTGAAAAAATATTATATATATATTTCAAAAAAAGGTTCAAAGAATAGCTACTTTGTTGCCTTCTTTGGTATTGCCCATGTCGATAGATGACACGGGCATCATTTGCCATCAAAAACATAGCTACATAGCTGATTGCTGCAGCATACTCGCGTGCAGCGGCGGATTCAGGATTAGGGGGGATTAGGGGGGGCTAAACAATTTTTTCTTTAGGAGGTTAAAACCCAAAAATTTGGTTTAAGTATAGCTTATTTCCTAATTCGGTCGTACTTGAAAAAAAATTAAAATTTACCCATAGAATAATAAAGTATACTTTAGGAATGTGTAATATTAAATAAAATACAGAAGCTTGAAATCGGAATTTTACAACGCTTTCTCAAAAAGCTTTTGTTTGAAGCGAATACGACTATTCTAAGAAGTCAAAACAGTAGCGTCCGCAGAACAGCTATGGAAAGCGAAACAAATGTACCGTAGTATTTTTTGAACAAGTCCTGACTCGGCGATTTATCAAATAATATGACAGCATTCAACGAATATAATTTTACGAAAATTGTAAAGAGTATTGTGTTTCATAATTAATGAAGCAAAAGGCTTTCTCGGTAACAAAATATCCCGATCTTAGATTCGGATCGTCATTACTTGTCTCTTTGTGCGACATTCTTTTGCGCCCAGGTGTTCCTATAATTACACTATACGACGATAGAGTGAGAGAGATGTATACAGATTAGCTTAGGAAAGAATGAAACAAAATTGTAGCCCTTGCGTTGATTGATAACTGTGACAAAAACGTAGCAGATGAAAAATAATAATTATGAGATCTTTTGTTAGAGGCGTATGAACTTCAAACAGGGGTGCGCGTTAAACGATTACAGTTAATTTACACATTAATTTGTCCAACACGTATTTTGATCAGATTTTTGTATTTAACCTTAATGTAAATTTATAATGATTTGTGATTTGCGATTTCTTTTTAATTCCTCATTTTTTTGATATTTTTTTAACAAAATAAAAAAAGCATTTTAATCTTTAAATTAAAATAGATAGCAGGCACCTATTAGGTAAAACGCTCTTCGGACAATGTACAAGCAGACCTAGTTGTACTGCCATATTTAATTTACGGATACCGTAAACTAATACCAATTTTGACTCGATCAGTTTAATAATTGGCAGCCCTATCTCACATCGCCGGGTGCAGTTGGCGTTCAACGAAGCCTAGGTAGACAATACTTCAAGCGCAGGTAGACAAACCAGCTACTTACTTTGAAACTCATAAAAATATTCATAACTCTTAGTCGTAAAGACATAGGGTACATTTTTGTGATTTACCCCAGTTTGCGGTTGACGAAAAATGTTTGTTGAGGTGTACTTGTATTTTTTTATATTTCATTAGCTAAGTTCGCGCTTTATGGATCACGATCGAGGGTTGCAGACGTGTTGTATTGTTTCGTCAAACATGAGAAGCTTCGTCAATACAGGATGGGAGGTATAGTTTTTGTGGCAAGTTTTATTTATCCAATTCAGAGTCCAAAGCTATTTTAATGTATTATGTTATTTTGCAATATAAAATAATTTAGTTTATTTCATCAATATCATCAGTGACTTACATTATGAAAACATTTGTAGATTGTATTGTTTGTGTATTTAATAAAGAAAACATTGTACCTACCCCTTTATAAGAATAACAGAAGCATGTGAAAGTGTGAGATTTGATATAGTTAATTTGTTTAAGAAAATAATCCACTGTTTATGTTTATAGTGACGAAGTGAAATAACCTTTGGACAGAATGAATTATGGTCGAAATTAGATCGCAGAACGCTTTAACTTAAAAATGATTATTTAAAACGAAAAGTCCTTTGACCAAATGTTTATAGATACGCCTATTAATTTTCTCAACCTTTTCAACAAACACGTTCCGAAGCTCGCGAATCAACAGGTCTGTAAAAAGATAGAAGGTTTCTATTATGACTATGAACCGTATTATGACTCTATGCTCCGTACCGTAAAAGCCTAGACGAAGCTGTTCATTTATTGTACTTTGTCGGTGTCGACACACCGGCCGTACTGTGCCGACACGGTTTATTTAACAAATTGTTGTTAATTATCTCAACAGGTAATGCGAATTTGATATTTTCACATTCTGTTACACATTTGCTTACATTTGCTTCAACGACTGCAGATGATTTGAATTTGTGTACACTCGAACGAATCGAACTCATTTAGATCGTGAGATAACAAACAAGACGAATGAGAATTCAAATCTCATCATCCCTACGATTTTTTATAGAAACAATACTCCATGGAGCGTTCGTTACGGTCGTTATTTGCGGAGATTAATTACCTTCGCCATCGACTTATCGCCACGACCGATCGATATAGTATAAATCAATTTAATCTAATTAAAAGCATTACATGTTTTTTGTTCGATAACGAAACAAGACGAGGTATTAGGAGATGGAATCGTGGAGATTAGAAGGTGAGGTTGGAGCAGCGGGTCACCGATGATATCTCTAGATGGTCCGTCACTCGGACGTCGGGCTGTTCCACAAATTATTTATACAGTCTAATTTAATTTGAGTCCCCTGACCTTTGAGGTGCACTTGGCTCTGGAAAAAAACCTCTCGAACCGAACACGTGACTCATGTAACATTCATGCCTCTTATTGTATTACGTTAGGGAGCGCATTAAACGGCGCTCCTGTTACGCGGACGATTCTAGTACCTGGACGCTGGGTTACAAATTATCATGTAACGTGACTGCTAAAACGTTGCACTCTGAATGTAATCGCTTCGCACTGAATCGGCAATCGGTTGCGTTGCAATGAAAATGTTCGATGCCCTTCTACGATGGGGCTTACGCGTGGATTTCAAAAGAATGGTATAGAATGAGTAGTGTTCGCGCGGGTGGTTTCTATGTTTGAGAGCGTATAATTTTAGCCGAGAAGATGGTCGGCCTTGCACTGCGTCTCGCCACGCAGTCTACGGCGGAAGTTTACGACCGAACGCCAGCCACTTTTATTGGCTACCTCGCATCCAAGCCTCCTCACAGCCTCCCATTCACTCCGCAAGAAATATACTTTTTTATTGCTCTGTCACTTGGGTAATTTATTGACAATGAACGCACGTGCATTTCTATTAATATTTTATGTCGTAAGAGTTTTTATGCGGCCGCGTCCGCTCGGCCCATTGTTGTACGAAGCAAGCAGTTTGTTTTATGTCCACTCCAGAGGCCTACTTAATTGATGTTATTCAAATTAATCGTGATAGGTCGCCTCGACTCCACGCTGATATACAATCGCGACGTTTTTATACCGAGAGCTCGGATTGATATTGAAAGCGGTTAGATGTATGCAAAATGTTTATGTATACGATGTGCCCATGGGAGAAAAATTTTAAAATAAGGATTTATTGTAAGCATATGATAAGAGTTCGAGGACAATATAAGAGAAATGTGTTTTTGATAGTAATATATGGGCATGTTACCTCAACTTTGTGTCTGGATGTGTACAGTTAAGTAGCATTTAACGGATGAGAGTGTCGGGCTAATTGCAGTTTTAATGTAAATCGAACGATCGGCGGAGAGACGGCTTGGCCATAAAGCATCCTGACTGTCGCCGTAAAAGTCTCGTGTGGTTTTTCATCGTCTGACGCGCGCCCTTTCGAAATTATATCCCAAATAATGACAATTCTTCGACCGGCTTAAAATGCGGTTACCGTAAGGATGTACGCAAAGAAGAAAACAGAATGTTTAATAAGTTTAATATCAACGGGCACGGATTAAAACCATTTTCTGTCTCTTGTTTAATATTATTTCATCAGCAGACTTTTTACTGATGGACGATATCTTATTAAGGTAATAATTTTAAAAATAATGTAGAACATTTTAAATCAAAAATCAAAATGAACTTTTGGTATAAATATGTGAGTTGTTTTTAAAACAACGTGGGTTTGCATGAAATCTATTGTGTTAAATATTTTTATATGGAGGAATCATTAAAAGATTAAGGACTTGTATCGAAATGACAGCTATTGATGAAATTATTTATTTTTACTTTAACAAGAAAATGTATTGAAAAATAAGTTAAAATATACACCCATGATAATCTATCAGATATCAGCTGCATTTTGTATACCTATCCTTAATATATGTATCTTAATTAAATCGACATTTATTTCCATTTGGGGAAACTGATAATACCCTATCGATACGCAAACCCGTAGCGAAGTGTCAATCGCGAGTGTGCCCCATAAATAACGTCAGACAAAGTACTGGCAGCAGCGCGAATATGCGCTATATAATTAACAGTTATCCCCGTTATGGGCACTAACTCACCCACTGCACCACGGAACAATGCCCGGTGTTTGGCACCTAATGGCCGCGTTGATTGAGCCTCTGCAATAATGTTAAAGGCATTGCTCACTCCTTTATTTACTTGTTGCCCTATTTTTTAGTTTTTAACATTTAGTACTGGTTGCAGAAGAAACCACGATTTTAAAATTTACTGGCATGAGACTACAGATCTACAGGATAACAACAACGTTTGTACGTAATTGCCATATTGATTGATTATTTCAATTTCTTTTATGAAAAAAGCCGGCAAACGAGCTGACCATCCACCTGATGGTAAGAGGATATCCTCGCTCATAAACATCAGCAACACCAAAGGTATCACTGATGCGTTGCCGGCCAAGAAAGAGAGAAGAAAAAGATACTAAAAAGCATTAGTCTATACGCATTTGTTCGACATTATCACCTACCTGTCCTTATATTTATGATATTGTTGCATTTTATTAATAAGTGTGATTGTTTTTCATCGTTCTAATTAATCAATTAAAAAAATTGACAAATGCAAATTATATTTGTAGGAATGGCACCTAATGGCCGTATTGATAGAGCGTCGGCAATATTGTTGCCAAGCCAAGGCATTTCTCAGCCTCCTTTTTAGTATCCTATTTTTTGTTTACGGTATTCATTAGTTCATTATAAGAAAAATATTCTGTATTTCTAGATTAACTGACCACGTTTGACATTTAATGACCGTATTAATTGCGTCTTTACAATAATATTGCCAACGCTATGTTAATTCTTGTATTTTTCTCACATTGTGCTTTTTATTGCGATATTTAAATGGGTGCGTTTTATAATGAGTGCGTTATATTTAAACTGTTGTCATTGTTGGTACAATGTTGTCAGTAATTTTCATGGTCCGGGACTAAAATGCTTTGTCTCGAGCCATGTTTTGAGCCCAATGACCGTAGTGATTGAGCGTCTGCAACAATGTTGCCAGCCATTGGCATCAAGATTAAAAAATCTTTTCTCTCTCTTTTACACTATTTGTGTATCTAGAGACACTACTTTGTAATTAAAAAGAAACAGCGGCAAGCAGTATAGTATCCCAATTAACTTCTTTATAATTTATTATCAAGTCTTCTTTATTCGCTCTTCGCTTCTACAGTAATTGTTGTGTGGTCTAAGCTTAACACCGTATAATTTGCATTCATGCTTACGAGATTACCTAGTAAGATATAATTGGATTAATTACGCGAAGGAGACATTGTTGCAAACGTAATGAGATTTGACTCACAGTATGATTCCATACAAATGCTCAATCGCACTATGATTTTAATCGTTAAAAATTTATTAAAGGCATTGTGAAAAACAAATACCTATGTGATGTTTTATGCCTGATATATTTAATAGCCTGAAACACTTTTCTTCGCGAAAGGTATATTTTAACGAAATTGTATGTATCTATATTTTAATAAAATAAAATTTATTGGCGTTTGTCATGTGTAAAAATTTAACTTTAATAATGAGAAATTGTCGTACTGACTCTATAAATATGTGTCAAAATTAAAATATAATAAAGTTAAGCCTTTTAGTTTCACTAATTTATTAGGTAGTAATAGAAGTTTCGTAATTAAATGGTGATAGATAAAAGATACCGAAATATTATGTAGTTGTTTTACTTACTATATTGTTCATTACTGATTTGCGTGTTGAAACTTACCTGAAAAAGAAAAAAATAATGTTATGATTGTTGGTAAATAGTTCAAGTTAGTTTGTTAGTTACCTGTAAGTGTCAGATAACAATTATTTATACATACACTTAAGTTAACAATTGATAAACACGATTCGACACGAACGATTGATATTCATATATTCTTGCCATTTCTACCAGCCAAGCATTAATTAGACTTCTAACCCTTCAACGTTGCATTCGCCTTTAAATAGTTGAAGTCCATTTTGGTGAGGTCTAGAACTAAACCCAATGTCATGCCGGCAAACGACAACTTTGTTGTTTCTGATGATATCCAAGGGCGACGATGACTCAGATGATACTCACCATCAATTAGTTTATCTACTCATTTGTTTATTTACAGAAAAAAGCAACAATCATGTTCATTCACCGTACAGCCACCTGGCAAATAGTTCGGAGATTTACAGGCGAATGCTTCGTTAATACACATTGTCATAACTGGCCAGACGGTAAATTCTTCAACACCTCTTTCGCGTTGCGTTCATACCTCTTTCTTACCCGGATTCCCGCACGCCACCCGTCTAATTACACTTAATTCCTACTTCGTGCCTGTTTAAGCGACCCGCCGGATTGCGATGCGGGCAACACTCGAATTAACCCGCGTATTTATACAGACAATCAGACGAGAATTAAACTTGATTTCCGCTACGGATCGAACTTTCTCACGCACTTCGGACGCTCGCTGTTGATTTCTTAATAAATACTGTGTTGATACTGTGTTCATTGGTGTTTAATAGCTTGTATTCATTACAATATTCATATTAATCCTAAGAGTCGCTTTTAAAAGATTTCGAACAATACTTTTTCTATTTGCAGTAAGTATTAGCAATATAATTATTTCGGGACGATATGGAGGGTTTATCAGTTGTGAGATTTACGTACATTTAATTATAAGTATATACTTAAGAAATTTACAAATGGTAACCGAATAGATCAATACCTATACTACGCACTATTACCCAATATTTCTGAATTAATTTTTGATGCTTTCATTCTCACTTTTTTTATGGAAATAGCCGGCAAACGAGCTGACGATCCACCTGATGGTAAGTGGCTATTGTCGCCCATTAACATCAGCAACACCAAAGGCATCGCTGATGCGTTGCCAGCCAAGAAAAGGTGAAGAAAAAGAACTGTCATTCGTATAAAATAATCATTATCATCATAGCTTTAAGAAACATACAACATAGCTACGTATAATGTACCTGTGTATCCATTTGCTTATTTACCTACAGCACAGATGTTTATGATTGAGACCTAATTGTAGAGTACAGCTTGACCGACAAGCATTCTATTGCGTTACTGTTAGTATCTACCTAAGTAGTTGCAAAATTAGCTGTTGTCTCAACTCCTAATACTTAACTGTAAAATGTTCTACTCAGCAGCACAATAGTTGCGGTTATATCTATTAGTAAGTATTTATAGTCCTTGATATAATTTACTTGTAACACTATGTTGTAATTTGAGTCTACTTGTTGACTTTAAGTATTATTATTATTATAAGTATTAATGTTATAATCTGAAATTAAAATTTAAAAAAAAAACCCGGCAGTTTTATTAACAATAAACATAGCTAAGAACACTCTCGATTAAGTCACCTTTCAAACAAAAAAACTAGATCAAAATTGGTTCATCGGTTTGGGAGCTATGGTACCACAGACAGACATACAGAAATTTTTTCGTCGGGGGTTAAAAACATATTGATCCGGAATAAGGTATGTATATAGGGTACTTATTATCTCATAAAAAGCGTGCAAAGCTGCGGGCAGAGACAGAGAGAGAGAGACAACAAGACTCCATCTCAGAAGAAAACGACCTGCAGCCAATTTCACAGAATCTACATAATTATAAGAACGGGTTGATAACTAGAAGTGTAATCAAAGACCCGGTACAGTTAACCACTGTATGCAGCGTGAACCGCGATGGACCCACAGTGCAGACCCACCAAATCATACAAATCTCAGGCTCTCGCAGAAAAACCCGTGATTCAGTACAGAAAGCATGGGAACGCTGTAACGAGCGAAACCTATTAAAGAGGCGAGCGTAGAGAAATATCTCACGATCCTAGCTCATTACAAATTATGGCCGCATTCTTACATCGAGGACTATTAAACAGGAGTAGCCGGGTTGTATGGATGGACAAGCGAACAACGCAATTAATCGATATATAAATATCGACGGAAAATCTTTTTGTCTGTTCGCATGTACGCGCAATTCTGCATTATAATTTACTGTGTCACAGATGTGACAGATGTGCAAAAATGAGGTATAATAAAGATTCAGGACTCGTGTCTCCTCGGGTCGTGGACTCGAGGTGAAAATTATCTATGACATAAACCCGAGGAATGAATCATCTTATGATGTATCATCGTTATCAAGTAGTACAAAATGCTTGATATTGTCGAATACTGACTAAGATTGCTTGAACTGCTAAACAGCGCTTGTCCTTAAAACTTTTTATGGGAACTTAGACCATCATTAGATGGTTAACGCCCCAACTCAGAGTCACTAATGGACCCTTTAATCGCTCCTTAGTACAGAATTTGTATAGTGATTCTTTACTAAGGAGCGATTAAATTAACCGTTAGTGACTCTGAGTTGTGGCGTAAGAGTTATATCCAATACCAATGTGTCTTTGAGAATCGTTGTTCTAAAAAACTCATAGCACCAGTTTGCTACAGGATGTCAGCATACACGCGCATACTGGAACTTATACTAGTATGATGTAACACATTAGCAAAAACGTGTGCGGAGTAAATGACAAATTGCGTTATAAAAGCAGGATAATAACTGTGAACACAGCATCGGGAGAGCCTGATCCTCACTTCAGTTTACTGACAAGTGCAGGCAATGCAATCTTGTGTTAAAGCTCATGTATTACCTAATTACTTTCTTTCTTTCTTAACTTTAATTTAAGAATTAAGTTAACATGTTTTTAAGTTTATTTTCACTCAGTTTGTTGCACATTTATAAATCATTTCTCATATTATAGCTTACTGTCATATTGATATTTACTTCAAATTACCTTAAGAAAGGTGATTGAAATGATAATGATGAGTCGATGTTAGGTAAGTGAGCACCTTCACAGATGGCGTGTTCTAACTTGAGCGAACAAGTGTTTATAAAGGCCAACTCTGAATAAAAAGTATGTATTTGTATAAAGAGTAAAATATGGATATAAGCGTGTAAAAAGGATTTTTTTTAAATTGTTTATATCGATATTTTTATGAACCAAAAATCGAAAATTTCCCAGTAATTCCTTTATTGAATACAATTGAATAGGATGTAACTGTTACAATAATAAGTCGGAGTGCAAGATATAAAAAAGAAACAATCACGACGCGAGAGTTCATTCCGTTAGTGGATATGCCGTTGACACGGTGTGGCACCTCAAAACAACCTTTGTACTCTTGTTAGCTCCGAAACGACCACCCGATAAGAATAGACACAGAAATTCCACAAGCGCGAGCCGATTATACTCCTAGGTGAAAATAAAAGATTGTTTATAAAGCCCAAGTAGACGACATGACAATAGATGAAGGTGATGGCTCGAGTCTTCGCTCGTTCAGACGAACGATCATGCATCGTCCGAATCCGATCCAAATTCGTATTTACCACCACAGATTTAAAGTTCATTAATTTAAAGACACCGCCAAAACATGTGACTTTAAGAAGATGATTATGAAAAGTAGGGGCGTGATGTGGGAGAGAGAGCGAGGATGGGGGCGAGCGAGAGGACCGCGAGCTTAGGGTCACAGGCGTGATGTCAGGTCAGCCACTTTTGCACCTCGCCATAACAACGCGTCTCAAATTATTATGGACGTTTGATAAGTGTCGGGAGATTGCTGCGTCTTGGTACTTTACGATGTTAATTAAGTGTTTACGTTAGGAACGGATTGTTGACATATCTCAACGGCGCGTTCCGACGGATTCACGTCGATACTTCGACAAAATATATATTGTCATTAAGCTTTCACTGGAAGAACCAATAATTCCACGTACTTGTGAGTATTGTTTATTAGAAACACAATTTTATTCAGACGCTGATATTTAAGACGCGCTGTTATGTCGATAGAGTATTATCGGAAACAGAATTTCATCTGAAGAACATTGATTAGATAGTAACATTTTATCATGTTTTTATTTCAAGAAGCATCTCCGATAAAGCCACAATAAAACGATATTAGCGTAATAACGATTTATAGCAATAAAAACAGTTATGATGTCAGCCAATAAACTCCCGAATTGCTATGCGTTTTAAAATAACTAGATTAAGGATAAAAGACTCGTGTTGCCTGTACAGGCGAACAGTAAAGCCGGCTGCTTAATGCGTCTTAATGTGTATTTTATGTTCGTTACACAAGACGCTAACAGTTTTACATCGGTCTAAGCGATCTCTATCTGGAGTTATTAAATCCTCTGATGTTCCGAAACATCAAATTATGAATGAGGAATAAATCAACAGGGGCGGTCGTAAAGCGCTTTATGTTTTGTTCTGGCGGTCGGTGAGATTACTCTTTTAAATTGCCCCAGATCTGGCTTTGCAAATGTGCGGTATGATTTTAGTAGAGGTTAATTTCGATCGACTGTAAGACCGTGTTTGCCTTGCCTGGATTTGATTTGAATTGGATTTGATAACTTAATAGTCTTAATACTTACATACAATGCTTTTTATTAATGGGAAGGGTTTTCATTTTTACTAGGTAAATTGAATTAGTTTCACGTTTCGCTACTTAATTATTTCCTTTTAGTAAATAACCTTTAGCATCAGAAAAGTTAAGTCAAATAGATATTAGAGAAAGCATTGGAGACGAACAAGTAATAAAAATAAATTTATAAAACATCAATAAAATGAGATTATTACATTGTACTTAGTTAAAATTTTAACCACTCTAACGATTTTATCATTATTTGGATTAAGTTAAGGATTAACTTACATATTTGCAAAGTAAACATAAGTACTTTAAACGTCTAAAACTCAACAATCAAAATAAATAGTTAGAAAATATAAAAATCAACCAATATTTGAAAGATTAGATTCGTATCGGCGATATAACTAGATGTATAAAGTTATAAAATGTATCACCTACCTCATTTATAAAAGTTGCTTCGATAGTTAAATATCGTAAAAGCATCACCTAATGAAACATTATAAAAAGCATTAGCGTTGGGGGTGCAGCGGAAGTATGATAAATGTTGCGCGGATGACTGGCGTGAAGTCCCGGCTTCGATTCTTGATTGATATGACATTGGAGAAGGGATCTATACTTTTATAGTGTTATTGATATTATTTCCGTGATTTATAGCGAATTTACTTAATTACTGGTTGGAAATGAATGTGAAAATGAAAACCTTTGCAACAAAGCGAGTACTTAAAGTAGATAAACTTTATCTTCTAGATTTCGTAATTTGGACAAATATTTTAAAAGTTACGATGATGAGAAAGTGAGTGATCATAACAAGACAGTACGTTAGTGTTAAGACTGCAGTCAAATAACATTAGTAATCCACGCTTGCTGCTTCTTCGACAATAAAAAAACTGTGAGTGTCTATTGTAATATTCCAACCACTTAAAATGTTACTTTTCCATAAAAGTTTATTTATGGGACGATGCATACATTCAGATGTAAATAACAAATCTTAATGCACGTCCGATTTGAAATTCATCAGTTTGATTAACCGCTCACCATTACCATACCCACTCGGGGAAGAAACGAATCAACCTTATTTCTTAAAACATACAAACAATTGAAAGGGAAAAAAAACTGTGATCGAACCTGAACGAATACAATGACAACTGCATGGTAAATCAATCACAAAAAACGGAATTCGAACAAAAACAACAATTAAAAGCGAACCTCGGCCGCCCAGAGAAATATTTAGAATTCGTTGCCGAAGCCTCCATTTTGTTTTTTACTATCAAAGCTCTACACGTGTCTTGGGATGTCGTCTTTATTGGTTTAGTCCAATTAATTGTGACTAATATCGTTAATTCTGGGAACGGGTTGAGGGTTATAAATTAAAACTTATTCTCGGGGTGTTTTATGAAATATAGATCAGGGAATTCGGTTTAAAATAACTGTTGCTGTTAATGAGGTCTCTATGATTTTGAATTCTTAATCCTCAGGTTTTATACCTGACTTCAATCCATTAACTGCGTATAATAATGTGAACATTAAGATGTATAAAATGCGGTTTTCAAATTCTTACTTCTTTCATACTTTTCAAATTTCACTTGCTCAATTATTGAAATTGCTGAATTTCAATTGACATAATTTCAATAATTAATGACTAACAATAATGTAGTAGTGAAGACTACAGCACATATTAGATGGAAATAACCATGGAATAATCCATGGTAACCTTAGTTACATAGTATATTGTGTGAATATGAACTCGATCCGTAAGATTTTTCTGAAGTGAATTATTCACTTTATAAATTAATTAGGTTTATAAAGTGTATAAAATGATCACCCACAAATCCTAATGTAGTTATTGATTGTAATTGATGTACTTATATCAATTATACTGATCCTATCGACTTCAAATTCATTACACGTAAAAAATAATCATATTCCATAAGTAATAGCACGTGCCGGCAGATACTATTAAGATTACGGTTTAAGTCAACGTTATTAGGAATGAGAGTGCGTGGGCCACCGTAATGGCGGTCCACGTCCATGCTGATCAATCAGTCCTTGCGTACTATCGTTGGTCCTATTTGCAAATGTTCGATCGATATGGACAACGATAGCTAAAGGACCCAGCTCCCTACATTAATGTTTAAACAGCTTATTATGGATACGACATATTTAACAGTTCATAATTTCCTAATATTCCATTAGTTTATAGTTAGTGCTGTCGTCATCTCTAATGGGATTTCAGCTTGAAAGTGTTAAAATATTAAGCTTAAAAAGACTATCGCCCCAACTCAGAGTCACTAACGGTTACTTTAATCGCTCCTTAGTTAAGAATCACCATACAAATTCTGTACTAAGGAGCAATTAAAGTAACCGTTAGTGACTCTGAGTTGGGGCGAATATGTATTATGTATCATTCAGTTACAATATCAATAATATTGTTACTGAATCGTTTTACCCCTTGCGCGCAAATTACAATTAGGTCCAAAAGTATGTTATTATCATACTCGTATTATAATTATATCTATGTAGTAGGATAGTTTACCTTATACCTACTTTTATTTCAAAATTTATAAAGGGGGCAGAACAATAAAATGTATTTGTGGGTGTAGTAAGTTGACATTGACCCTGAATACGTCGAATCTGCTCTTTTAACCATTAAATAAACCGTAAAGGTTTCCAATTTCTAGACTTCCATACATTTACTTCAATGATATTTTCAGTAACTTGTAACTCTATAATGTTAGTAGCTTATCAGCCCAACCATTTTTGATCAATGCGTAAAGGTACAGTTTGCGAAGGTACCCTCGATGCGGTTTGATCCTGTTTGATGCTCTGAGAAGGATTGATAAGGTGAGTGATTGAAACTGAGCACACACATTCTATGTAAAATTATGAAAGGTCCATATTGGACCCGCGTTAAGAAAATACGGTTAGTAAGGTGGATATGGCATTTTTATTCGTTTACTTCATACAATATTACCGTAGTTTTCAAATAAGATCAAAGAACTATTTAAAAAATCATATATAAAATTTACAATACCTACCACAATTTATACATTCATGACCATGAAGTATCTGTTAACTGTACCTTGCACAAAATCTCAAATCTTAAAAATGCAGTCGGCTCCAATTATAATCACATCGTTTGATACCTTGACGCTGTTTCTTGATCCAAATGACAAATAAACATAAATATTATCTTGATTGAATAAAAAAATATAATCAGAAAAAAATTGCATTTGGTTTTAATGATGAATTATAATTTCTATATGCCGCATCCATTTCGAACCTTCAGTTATACATTAGTAGCTCGGGTCCGCCATCGCGCCACAGATATAAAGCAGCTCAGTACTGATTGAGTTATGGTCGCCCCACACCTGATTAATGCGACATCCAGCTCTGACGCGCTATTGTCCGCGAGATCTGCATCCAATGAGCGAGATCGGTCAACGATGTGTAGTATCAGTTTGTCCGTATACGTTTTGATCCATTTTGCAATTCCTTATACAGTATTTTTGTTTGAATGTTTTGTTTGTGTAATAGTAAATGGATAGTAAGCTCTTGCTGTATGATATGTAATACCTCTATCATGTTTGGTTTCCATTCAAAATATATCTAATCATACTTGTCATCCTACTAATTTTAAAAATGTGAAAGATTTTGAGGATTTTTTTACCCTTCACGCAAAATCTTCTGAACGGATTTTCATGAAAAAAGGGTTTTCATGAAAAACGGATTTTCATGAAAAAAATGGTTGTCTGTAAAGTCGGTATACGGACGGAGAATTAACGTGACAACGTCTGTTCGTGGTATAAGTTTTTGGAACATAGAATTAAATGAAAATCACAATTTTAAATTCATAATTCACTGACATAATTCGTTGAAACCAGAAACGCTCGCGTAGAAGAGAGACGCAAGGCGCGCGCCGGTCGAGCGAGCATCTCTCTTGCGCGCGCATGGTAACGTTCCTTACACAATTTTCGTGAATGACACCCGAGTCAACCAATTTATAAGACGTTATCACGTCAAAAAGGAAATAGGGTTCTTATTATCCCGGTAAACACGGGCAAAGTAGCGGTAGGGCAAAGTAGTGCTAATTAACTTAATAACTAAACGCTCAAGTAGCTACATAACTATTTTTCCTCTTTTCAGTAACATTGATTATAGTTTGTAAGGAAGACCACATAAAACCGAATTAGGTAGGTAGTTGATTTCGTTGTTCAAGCTAACTGATTATAATTATTGTTTTATGTTCACATTAAGCTGAAAATATCGATGTAAAAGAAGATTCATAGTCAAATCTCTATAAGATCTCTAAAGAGATACTTTTCTTTCGTGAAAACAAAATGAAATGGACTACACTCGTGCACCCCTAAACCGGTTTATAAAATCAAGTAAAACTTGTTTAATCGTGTCGTTTAAAATATTTAAATACGAAATTTATGATTAAGTACAAAATTTAGGGATAATTTCAATAGAGATTATGGACGAACATTCCAAACAAGATCATTCCGTAAGACTGTTGTAATACGCTAAACATAGATAATATTATTATTTTATTACTAGCTTAAATTAGAACGCGGAAGTTAAAAACAAAACAAGAAAATTAAACACAATTGTTACCGAAAACAATTATGCTTTGCAAGTTAAAGTAATGCGAATCACCAAAACAGGTTACCGTTGTCCAAATGGAGCGACGTTTTCCTTAGACAAACGAAAATAAATGAATTTTCAAAGAGCAAAATATAAAACGATAAGAGGATTAGGCGGAACGGAGATGACATTGGAAATTAAGGCTGTTTTCTTTTGTAATTTCCCCCTTCTCACCCTCCAGTGGACGTTAAAAATGTATGTTTGGCCCCTCGCAAGGACAGGGAGGTTGCTTCGGTAATTTCTGTACGTAACTATGTCTATAAATTCAACTGAACACATTATGTATATCCCTATAAACGTTTGAAGAAGAAATTAAGGGATACTATCTTTCTTATGTGGTCTCTATTTTCGCCTCCCACATTTATTTTCTGTTGTTTTTTTTAATAAATTGCCTGATACTATACAATTTACGTGGGTAATGTAATAGTGTTATAATAAATCATTAATATATTATAGTACTAGCTTCTACCCGCGACTTCGTCTGCGTGGACTTCAGAATTGGATCTTTAGAGGAATGAAGAGTATGATCAATAAAAGAAATGATAAAAACATCTATGCTAGCCATTTTTAATTATACCACTTATCTTGAGGGAACGGTCTATCCCCGATATAAAATTTTAAACTTAACTCACCCAGTTTTCAACTTTACCAACATGGAACACGATCCATGCAACTGGGTCGAAATATCTGAATACAAAATAAATACCATAAGTACTCGTATTATAGTAAAATCTATCCCCTATCCTTTAATGCAGGATATTAAATATCTGGGAGCCAAACTGAAACTAAATTCGTTTAGCAGTTTAAGCGTCAGTGAATAAAAAACATACACTTAATTGCATTTTAAAAATGGTTTAAAAAACAACAACAAATATCTTTGAAATCAATTTCGTTATTTCCGTTCGTTCAGGTGTTACATAATTATTTGGTCTTCAAGATACACCACCAGGCCCTAAGAGTGGTCAATAATATGGTAGTTTTGCAATGTTAAAGTACAATCAACTATGTAATATTTTTAAAAAGTGTTTCCGTTATTGCCACCCGATCAGGAATTACATATTATTTTATCTCTAAGATCACTATCTGGCCCTAAGTCAATGTTGTACTGGTTTTGCAATGTGAATGTTACCAACAACAACAATCGCCCATGTAATAACTGCTGTTATTATGTATATTTAGCACGCGCCTCATGGTATATCTAGAATACAATGATGTTCTTAGCGACAGGCAGTACGGGTTCCACCGAAACCGGTCGACGGGAGATCTTCTAGCGTATGCCACTCACATCTGGGACGAGGCCCTCGAGAAAAATAGGGAAGAGCTAGCCGTTTTTCTTGACATCTCGAAGGCTTTCGATTGGGTCTGGCATACCAACTTTGTGAGATGCAACGTCACAAAAACTCAAGCGTGTCAATTCACCGGCAAAAGAAGCCCTTTCATCTTGGCTCTTAGTCTTTTAACACGGGTGTCTTCAAGTGAAGAGAGAATAGGCTTTTAGTAAGTTAGTGCGCTTTACCACCCATACTTCATTCCCGCTTACCATCAGGTGGCTTTTTAGTCAAGCATTAGCTTATTTCACATAAAAATTCCATTTTTTTTACATAAAATAAGTGCTTGACAACAATCCCACCTGACGGTAAGTGGCTATGGAATCCAAGATGGTGAATGCACTAACTTAATAAATGCCTATTCACTCTTTTCTTGAAGACACCTACATTGTAGTTGGACGGGAACACCCACGCAGGCAAGCTATTCCAGTCCTTCGCGGCACGCAGTATGAAAGAAGACGTGTATCGCACCGTTCGCAGCGGTGGGATGTTCACGACATATGGATGGATGCTTGCCATACGACGGGTTGCTCGATGGAGGAACGGGGATGGGGGAATTAGTTCATGCAATTCCTGAGCACAATCTCCAAAATGCATCCTGTAGAATGCCGAGAGGCTGGCTACTCTGCGCCTGTGTGCGAGGCTTTGCAGGTTGGTTACCACCAAGTCTGGGTCGTTAATGAACCTCATTGCACGCCTCTCCATCGAATCTAAGGCTGAAAGGCGACATTTTGCGGCACCGGCCCAAATGTGACAGCAGTATTCCACACATGGGCGAACCTGAGCTTTATATATTGTTAAAATCTACCTCGGTGAGAAGTACTGGCGCACCCTTGCAATGACCCCAAGTTTTCTTGCAGCCACTTTAGCTTTGGATTCGATGAACCTTTCATAGTTGAGGTTCGAGGAAACTTCGACTTACAATAACTGTAGGTGGTCGGTGCATTCCAGGGATACATTCCGGAAAGTGGGAGCCAAGGTGAACAGGCTCCGTTTTGCGGTGAACAGACACGTCTGCGTTTTAGTAGCATGGCATAATTTTTTTGTGTACCCAAGATACACCATCAGGCTCAAGTTGCTCAATGATGTATATAGGTTTTGCAATTTCAACGTTACTAACAAAAATATTTTTAAATATTGTTCAGATATTCCCATCCGTTCGAGACTCACATATTTAGCCTCCAAGATAAGTACACCAGCAGGCCTTAAGTTGGTCATTAATGTACTGGTTTTGCAATGTCAACGTTACTAAAAACAAATATTTTTTCTATTCTTGTTAAGTAATTTGCACCCGTTCAGGAGTTACCTATTTGTTCTCCAAGACACGTCTTGAGACCCTTAGTTGGTCAATGAAGAGCTGATTTTACAATGTCAACGATAACGAAAACAAAATATCTTTAAACACCGTTCTACCAATTTTTTTCTACCATTGAGGATTTCCTTTATCTCCAGATATTTAGTACTCTTTATCTCCAGATAACATCATCAGCTCCTCACTGAATTTCAATAGGATTTACTTGACAAAACCAATACCCAATACCCAACCAATACCCAATGTTATACAAAAAAGCATAATCCAAATTGCTTCTTAAACAAAGAATTTACTCGTATTAACTAAAATCATGGATATATTACTCTGTCTGGATCATAGACTTTATAGAGGTACCTGAAAATCAATGACGTCATATCGGAATGACCATTCGACCAATCACAGGCCGGATTGAGGTTGTCCTTCATAATTGTAGGGTGTAAACACTTAGAAAAATTATGTCCTATTTTGATACGGTTCTTCAAAATGTTTTCTATATGTAATTCTTCTGGTGGCAAAAAATATAATATTGAAATAATATACATTTTATAAAAATTTCTTCAAAATTACCTAATTTAAATAATTGTATTAAGAGTAAGTTGAAAACTAAGGTACACTATTATGATACATCTATATTCTAATATATTCTAATTTCATCTTAGATGTTTTTAAACCATTATAAAAAATCACAATCGAAAGATAATTATATCCTGGGACTATAGATAACATGGACACAATACAAAAATGGTCATTATTTTATGCCATTATCGATCTTCAGGTACAACTACGAAGTTATGTATCTAGTTAGAGTAATATATCCATGACTAAAATCAGTGATTCAAAAAATTACTGGCCTAAACGCATGCACAGCTATAGAAAAATAAAGTAATTTTGACATTAGGCTAAAACCGCACTAGGATTTTTAAAGACGTACGCACTCATCCGACATTTTAATAATGACTTGCTCAATCGATTCAGGAAAATTAATATTTTTTACTATAAAGTAAATATAAAAAATAGAAAGACATTTACGAATGTTAAAAACCAAATTTGATGATCTTTTGCAATCAATTAAACCTGATACGATATCTTATAATACTTCGATAGCACTTCTTATTGAAAGGTAGGAAAAAACTTGATAAGCTACATTGAAGTATTATTACTGGCGTATAGAACCGATACAGCGAATACTATGTTTGGCCCAAAAAATTGGCTGCAGTGGGCTTCAATTTTCAATGGATTCGTTCGATTTAAAAACAGAATCTACGACGCGACACAAATTTTGTTCGCGCTGTCTGATCTGGTACTTTACTACATTATACTTCAATGATAAGCTACCAGTAATTTTCTTTATCGTAAAATTATTATTTTTTGTAACTCATTGATTGCTCATTGGGTGCATGAAGCGCTTTATAAACGCTAGTATGTAAGCAGCCTTAGCTTTCCACAAAAATTGTTTTATTGATTTATTTGATTTTATATAAGATCGATGGCTACTAAACCTCGCATTGTATGATAAAAATTATCGCAATTTGCATCTCCGCACGATTGGTATAATGTTAGTTATTAAAAACAATTAACCTTATTACAACTTAATCACTTAATCAGCTGATTGAAGTTCGGCCATTTTTATTTCGTTCATCTGTCATGTCAGTGTGACGAAAAACGGCAAACTGTTTTTCTATGACTAAATTGTACCTCTTATCCCTCAGGAACAGGTATATTTTCCGGGATAAAAAGTAGCCTATCCGGTAAGTTAGGATGAAAGCTATCCGTGTGCCAAATTTTATCCACATCCGTTCAGCCGTTTTTGCGTGATTGAGTCACAAACATCCAAACATCCAAACATCCAAACTTTCACATTTATAATATTAGTAGGATTAGTAGGATAGGATAATAAATATCCAACCATAATGAACTCTGTACGCTTAGCTACTTAAAATGGGAGCTGCGCCCGCACTAACTCTCAATAAAAAGTTAAACAAGATATTAAGCGTTTAAATACCAGCATTTTAGCCGCGGTTTTGCGACTCGGATTCGCATGCCGAAATATCTGGCGACGCGTTCCTTTACCCACGGGGTAATTAAAGCGACGCGCGGGTAAAAAGCGGCGGTTGGCGCGCGCGGGCCGCGCTCGACAATCGCGTTTTTGTCGTCAGGAACCCGCGACACGATCGCGACGTAGCAATAAATTAGAACGGCCGACACCGCTCGATACGATTAAATAAAAACATTAAAGACTGGTCGAAAATAATCGACGGGAAAACGCCATATCGGGCCGATTTGGTGGCGATGGCGCGGTGGCGGCTCACGGGTTAACTACAGAGGTTTTATTCGTATTCCCGTACGCTAAATAAGGAATTACTTTCAATGTAATTACTTGAAGTATACTTAGTAGGGCGAAGCTGTATACAGAACGCGTTAGTTTCGTTCTAGTTTAAGAAATAAAATTATTTATCAAATACTTTAGCATAAACTTTTATAAGTAATTTTATTTCAAAAATATTCGCTTTCTAGAATAATTTGTTAATTAAAAGAACTAACCAAGATTCCTACGAAACTCCTACGAAATATTTTTGTACATAAATAGCAAGCCTATAAAAATGAGAAATGAGAAAATTGAAAAACCGACTTATAATTCTGATGCCAATATCAAGGAAGGAATATAATAAAATTAGAGTACCTACAATTAAATTAACTAAAGAGTAGGTAAGTAAAGCAAAAACATAAAATGAAGTAAAAGTATAATAAAAATAAAAAGTGTTAAAACAAAGTTAAAAGTTAAGTAGTCTATCGTATTTCCGCTCTTCAGGGATCATGAAAAGCGCCGAGTTCAGTTTTCATTCCATGGAAATTGACAAAGTTTAAAGCAGAACTTCAGTATTGAGGAAATTTTACAAAAGACTTTGTTTAATGGTATCAGCCGGTAAACGTGCGAACAGGCCACGTATAAATAGTAGGTGTCGTATGTTAGGTGTAAACTGTAGGCGTAGGTTAGTCTTAGTGGTCACCAATGTCCACTTGTACTTTTAACAGCAGGCAGTGCCGTCTTTAAAGCGTTGTACGTAATAATCTAAATTTTACTAACAAAAAATAACCGACTTCAAAGTCTCAAAAACTACTTTTCAGATCTCGTTCAAATTTATGTGGGACCACATGACAAGCACCTGCTTTCGATTAAAAAAAGAATCATCGAAATCGGTTGGCGTGATATTGAGTTATTCGTCAATTTGTCGCGCACATCTTAACACAAATTTACGACTTATGTGGTTTTCTCATGGATTCCATTGTCAGATCTCAATAAAATTTATGCGGGACCACATGACAGCCACCAGCTTTCGATTAAAAAAAACAATCATCAAAATCGGTTCGTCCAGTCCAAAGTTCTGAGTTAACGAACATAAAAAAAAATACAGTCGAATTGAGATACTCCTCCTTTTTTTGAAGTCGGTTAAAAATGACATGGCGAAGTTGTTAAATGAAACTGTTACTAATATTTTTTCCCACCTGAATGTGTATTTTTTGTACCTATATATTATAAGATAATGATTATGTCAATCCCATAATCTCACCTGATGGTAAGTGGCGATACTGGCGATGTACTCTTGGGTGGTAAGATGCATTTACTCAGTAAAAGGCTATTTATTTCTGCTTTTCTCAGCAGAACTCATTGCAAAGATCCGCGGCTAGTATTACGATTTAATATAAAACAGTAACATCCACTTATAAGCTAGGTATGTGCCAATTTCATGAACCTTATATGAATACTTCATGTCTGCATATCCTCGTGAGAATTTCTAATACGACACGAGAATGTTAAAACATACTTTCAATGCAATCTCGTTTCATATCGCAACTGTGAAATTCAATAAATATATTCCATCATTCTTCACAGACGATTCAACGTTTCATATGAATTGCAGCAGATTCTTATGTAGGTAATGTCATGTTTAATAAGCAAAACTATCATGTTGAGATGTAAGGTTGCAAAGCATTCGAATAATTAATACGGTCCTAACAACGAAACCCCACAAAACCCTTTTCAGGTTTTCAAAAAGGGAAATTCTCCTAATAACTAAGGTTCTAAATTCAGTTGTATTTTTTAAATGTTTGTTACCTAAGAACTCCGTCCTTTATGAGCCAATTTGGAAGATTATTTTTTAATTTAAAGGGTGTGCTTACAGATTGGTCCCACATTTTTCAAAATTCTGTTCAGGTGATAGAAACCAAAAATCATAAAAATTAAAAAAAAATATTCATTCATTTAGTACCTACCTACTATAAGCTAACAAAGAAACTGAATGATGACCAATGTACATTGTAACTAGTATTATAAATACATAAACATAAAACCTCAACACTAATAAAACTACACGATAAAAGCTACAGAAAACGAAAAAATCTTAACGTAAATCGTACGAGCACGTGTCGAGTCTAGTCAGGGCGCGGAATTAGTATTCGAAAATGCAATTTCAGTGCTGTATCTCAGACGATCGTATGTGGAGCGGTGGGAAGGGGGCTGAGTACATATTCATCTTGTTAGGTATGCGCCCGGATGCGCCAGCTACGGCAAACACAATAAGAGCCTTGCCTTCTTACCCCCCTCCCCCTCCCACCCTCACTCTTATGGAGAACTTATTAGACCTTGGCCCGCCGGGAATCCTTTTTCCTTCGGTAAATATTTGAGGGAGAAATTAAAATTTGACAGCGGACGTTTTCCAAGTAACGGACGAATATGGAGTCTACATTGTATGCTCGTACGTGATACTTGAGGCGTAAAATGAAATTTAGATTGAGTTTGGACAGTTTAACGTCGCCTTTGTGGATGTTATGTTAAATTTCTTGCCTTGGCTCCAGTGTCCACAACTACGCCACAAATTGATATTGTCCCTTCATTTTTGTTATAGAAAGTCCCTGCCGTAGAGGTCGTTTCCATAAACTATTCTAATGCCATCAACTATCAAGATTTATAAGTCTTAGTATCTATAGAATAGGTAAAAAGGCATTTTAATCGAAAATATTTTGTTGTGGATTAAACTTTTTGTAACATACGACAATGAAATATGACATATTATGACAGAATGAAAACTGAAAAACTACGGTCAATATTACTTATAATAGAATAACTTTCAAGATTGTAAACAAAATTGTGAAACTTTTGAACAAATGAAGACTAAGAAAATTAATATCTGGCTTCAACCCATTAATGGCCCACTACTCTGAGCTCGGGTCTCTCATCTTGAGGAGGCCTAGATCATACTCAACCACGCTGCTCCAGTGCAGATTGGTGGAGGGATTAATTACTGATTATTATCTAAGTACCTAATATTTAACATAATACTTTTTATTGATAAAACAATGGAAGCACCAAGTGTCGTAGTAATCTCTTCACGTGGGCCTCCAAAAATTACTTTATAATGCAGTCGAAGGCCGTATAACACGGTCGGTCGGTACTGGGTATATAAAGAGTTAGGCATGAGACGTACCTGCAAAATTCAATACCCGGCCTCACAGGTACGGGTATCGTCATATACCCGGTACTAAAACCCGGTATCAAAATACCTATAGGTATTTCATAAATGAAGACTGATTGGATCAGTTGATAACGTAGCGGGTGTACTCAGTAGTCAGGTATTAAAATACTTATAGGTATTTCATAGATGACGACTGGTTGCAGAGGTGTTACACCTCTATCTTTATTGTCGTAAAGTACATTCATATTATTTTAGTCGTATTTTATTAAGGTAATTTAAGCACTAAATTCATAATGTCACGGTTCAATTTCGATTGCAACAAATAAACACCTTATGGACTTGGAGCTTCGATTACACTACACACCATTATGCAGCTTCTAGTGAAATAAAACGCGACAATAAAAGTAATAGAGTAGTTTTTGAACTTGAACTTTATGATTAATTGGATTTTATGAAACGAAAAAGAGTAATGAAGAAGAGATAACTATAAGAGAGAGACAGAGATAAATAGAAGTCATATATGGACCCTCGCCCGCTTCGTATATGAAACATCACCAGGTAGATGTAGGGACATTATATACATTACTAGCTGTCCGGACAGACTTCGTTCTGTCAAAAGTTTTTATTTTTATTTTGAGACTTAAGCTATCCTATCTTTCAAGTTGGATCAAACTGCACACGGTGTGCAAAGATTAAAATCGGTTAAGTAGTTTAGGAGTCCATCGCAGACAAACAACGTGACACGTAATTTATATATATTATTAAAATAATATTATTTCAATTTCCTTGTAATAAATTTAATTTATTATATTATGACGTTGTGATTTTTTAAAATCTTTTCATTCAGTTTCATGTGAAAGGTCAGTTATTTTACTATATTGCATGTTGACAGTCGCTCTATTGACATCATCGGTTAACTATAAAATTATAACCGTGATATAAAATTATATAATCCTGATCTCGCGAAAATTGCGTATTCCTTGTATATATAAATCTACAATACTCGATAAAATGTATGAAACATCTGTTTTTTCTTTTCGCCCATATCATAAAGGTGATTTTTTTATGAATTATTGTTACATACAAAAATAAGGTGAAGAGTAAGGTATAAATCAAGAGGTATTTACCAGCAATGTTGGCCCAGCTGTATTATTTATTCTTATGCCTTTGCCAGTTATGTACATGTCATCTTCTTTAAAATGATCCGAGCATACAACGTGGGTTGCATTCGGTATAAAAGATTCTTGCCCTCGCGATGTAGCAATAATACCTACTACTCCATGCTGAACAACATATTGGGTCTCGAGGAAATTTAGAATAAATATATTTTATTGTACTAAAAATCAAATTCAAACTAAACATTTAAATATATATTAAAAAAACAACAAAGCGACTCTATGAAATTTTTGTTCTATAATATTTTGCGATGAGTTTCATTCATTTCATTCATTTCATTCTGTCGTGCAATCGTGCAAAATAATCTAAACAAAAGCAACTGATATATTTGTCTCTTTCTGACTATAGCGCCTGTATAGTGAGAAGACAAAGACATTCGTCATACCTGTTGACCCGTACGCGTTAGTCATACGACAGTGCCGAGTGCCGACCGGCGCCCATACCAATCGGGTACGGACCGGGTATCTGCCGTCGTACCCGGTCTGCGTACTGTCAAGGTCATACCGGGTCTTTATACCTGTACCAGTATATACGCCTCATCCCTATAAAGAGTGTAGAGCGAGGAAGAAACTCTCATTTGTTAGAAGCCGCCCCGCTGAATGCGGCGCACGTTCCCTCCTTCCCATTTTTCACTACATTGGTTTTACGTGTGAATTATAGTTTGTTGGTTTCGCTGTCGTACTGTTTGCTGAACAATTGGAGAATTAGGAAGTTCGAAGTTCTAGACGTATTAAGGAAGTTCTATGGAATCCTTGGATGATTGTCATAGCGATTCGTTATTAGTCATGGATAGATTTTATAGATACGTTTGTTCCGTTTATAAAACGGAAAGGTTGATTGCAGTTTGAATAAGTTAAAGGTGAAGTATAAAATCAATTTAAAAATATGAAAATACCAGCTATAGGTTTGGATATTGTTTCCTTATTAAAGGATGTTGAATTTAGAATAAAATTTAGGATCAGTCTTATTACTATTAAAATCCCTTGTCTGCGCATTACTGAAAATAAGTACCTATATACCCAAACTAAAAAATATATCATAGGTAGATATATAGTGGTCTTAAAACAGATGAAGTCTACGGCACCAAAATTTTAGCACAAAATTTTCCCCGTACAAAAGGCTAATATTACAAAGGGTAGAAACGTTTACATAAGGGCACAAAGGGTAATGTCTTGGCAGTAATTAAGGGAGGGAGGCTGCGAGGCTGGGCGTGGTCCGCGCATGCGTTGTGTTAATTACAGAAACAACGAGTCATTGACGCCTGCCTTCATTAGGGGCCCGCGATGCGATTGGCAAGGCTCACTGTAGGTATTTGCGGGAAAAGCTCGCGTAGGTACAGTCGGCCGTAGAAGTAGCTTAACATTTTAGTACTTTGTAATAGTAACTGTTTCGACGGTTTCCTAGCAACATCTATGACAAATTCAAGAAATGTAATGTGACAAGGTACTAAAATGTTAAGCTACTTCTGCGGCCGACTGTACCAGAGGCTTTATGTAATGATCCGAGTTTTAATTACGTAAGACGCAAGTGAAGCGTTGAAGTTGGACAGGCCTCTCCGGAGAGCTTGGAATGGGGTGCACACCAGCACCAGGACAGCTCCACCTGGTGCTCGTTTTAGGAGGATGGGTATAGGTTAAGTTAGAATATAATTTAGAATAATTACTAACATAAAATAAGTCAAATTGTTACTAACATTTTTGTTAATATAAGTTGTTATTTGTTTTTTGTAATTAGGTAGTTTATGGGCTAAATGGCCTGAAATAAAAATTTATTATTATTATTATTATTTACGTTTACCTCAGTTTAATTATCACTAGTGCTCTGCCCGCGTCTTAACCACGTTTTCCAGGATAATAAGTATCCTATAGTATCCTATTTCAGATGCTCTACCTGTATACAAATTTCATGAAAATCCAGTCAGTAGTTTTTACGTGAAAGAGTAACATAATAATATGTCCTCACAAACTTTTACATTTATAATATTCATAGCAGGATATGATAAATTCATTTTATGTGCTAAGGACAATGATACCTAAAAATATAGATACGTTTTGCCCTTATACATCAATCAAAAAATCTTTTTCGAAAAGAACTACAACACACACACACGTTTGTCTTTTGTTTCACTACACCAGTCACATTATAATACGTGAAGGCATTTTAAAGCTATATGTCAAATGTCAAGCACTTCTGATAACAAAAAAAGCGTGCGTATTGTCTTGTATTGACAGAGCGACTACGAGCAGAACGGTCAATTGTCTGTTCTTACGCTCTTCATCGTCGGCGCGCTAGTGACATGTCTACTTCTTTTTACATTATAATATCATTTGCTAAGGATAGCAAATGAGCTTGCAGTGGCACTATTCTGCCGCTCATGGATATCTATGACAAACGTCGAAAAGGACTGTAGTTAGTATCATAATATCAGTTTAGTATTCAGTTATTAGTTATCAGGTATTCGTTAGTAAACTGGAAGATGACTCAATGTGGGTTAGTACTGTTAATTAAAATTTGTTAATTAATGTAACTCCATAATTTAAATTGATTTATTTACCGTTTATTCACATTATTGTCATGGAGTATCATTTTTTTCCATGCAGACATTTGGCGCATTACAGAGGGCTAGACTGACTTTTGATTGCTTAGTTCATATCAAAAAGGAGTTTGATATTATCTATATATATTATAAAACAGTAACTCGATAATGTCTGTACATTGAAGATATTTAAGAAAATTTGATATCAGGGGACTCAATAGGAGCAATAGATTGCAAATCTGTCATTTTTAAAAATCTTGTCTGTCTGTATGTTTGACACCGCATCACGCCAAAACTACTGAATGAAATTGAATGCGGTTTTCACAGTTGTATTGCTGGTGGTCTAACTTAAAATCTGGTGTACGTTTTATTGTGATACGTTGCTTAAAAGCCGAGATATCAATAAATAGGACTTTTTGATAAACCACATAACAGCAAGAAATTGTGAAAGTACCCGATAGAGGGATAAAAGAGACTGTTTAGTATCGGAAATATTCGTTATTTCTTAAAAAAAAAACAGTGTGTACGTATTTTTTTTTAATTTATGATTTTGCAGTGAATTAGTTCTGCTAATCAACAACAGATGTCAGTTTAGGTAACTGAGTAGGTCTGAAAACAAGACTTAAGCTGAATACCGTGAATAAATGTTTTAACTTAAAATAAATAAATAAATAAATAAAAATAAATAAACGCTTACACACTCATACTCCCCGCAGTAGGTTTTAATCTGTGTCGCAGGTGGCATGGACGACACGTTACAGATCATAGTAACACCCATGACCCGAGTACAAATATTTATCTGTCACATAAATATCTGCCCCAGCCGGGAATCGAACCCGGGACCCCTTGCTTCGCAGGCAGGGTCACTACCAACTAGGCTACAGGGTCGTCAAACATTAGGGTTTTAAGTTTTACTTATTTATTGAGGAAACTAATTAGTTTCCCTACTCAATTAATAACACATAACTAAGATAAATTTTGCTATCGGATTTTGCTTTCGGATTAATATAGATTCACTGTATGATGGTGTGGATCAGAGTTTACAATAATATCTATTATGACACAATTTAGTAAATTTACCAAATAATGTTTGTTTTTTTTGTAAATAAATAAAAATCTTAAATTCCGACAAAGTATTATCAGTATAATTTAGATTTCCTTACTGTAATGTAGAAATAGGTACATACATATAAGATAATAATAAAAATACAAATCCTTTACATATTTAATAATCAAAATGAGTAAGAAATTAAAATATCGTATTTGCGAATAGTCATCTACTGCTGTCACCTACTGGTCAATGAGTACCAAGTCAGCATAGGCAAATTTTATAACCAGACGTAAGTGCAATACAAATAACTAAAATACTTTTGAATTTGCGAATAGCCACGTAAGAGCAGACGAGCCACCTGATTGTAAATGGTCACCGTTTTCCATGGAAGAATGAGTGCGTCGTCCGTGATCAGACTTAAAGACATCATTCATGCGTTGTCATCCAAGAAAGAAAATAAAAGAAAGAAAAAATAATAAATTATCAAGATGATTGAATTTCCATTCTATCAAGTTTAGAGACAGTTGTTTATGATCTAGCAAAGCTTTTAATTAAGATATATCGAGCTATATAAATAGTTATAAAAATAAACTAATAACACGCTGTCTAATCCACAAACTTTGAAGTAGCTGTTAAAAACAATAAGTTTCTTTTGAAACGTTTTCCAGGAATAATATATACTTCTGGCATTTGGACCAGCGAAAAGCTCGGCCTTACGTAGTTGGAAGTTACACTTAAAAACCCCAGAGTTATTCAGGAATAAATTCAAGAGAATAGAGTCTTCCGGTTGAGAGGCGAGCCCTGCTATTGCGTAGAGGATCCTTTCATTACCATAAATCTAGCTGGTGTCGCGGTTGCGAAACTCGCCAGATGATCGGGAGCCTCTTCTGGCTTCTTAATTCCCACAGAAGCATTTAACTCTCAGACAGTCAAGTGTGGAGGGGCGAGAAGTCCCTGAGCGACTCACGTCCCGTGGTCGACGCGATCAAACATTGACCGAAAAACCTAATACTATGGTACATCTCAGGTACCTGCTAAACCACCCGATTTGCGTGATCTGGTGAACAGAATGAGGACCGTCTTACAGACATTATTACTTGGTGAGATAAAAACAAAAAAGTAATCAAAACACTTAAGTAATTCAAACGTAAGAAGAACTCGATTAGGTTAGGTTTGGCTATTTATACTTATGTGGAAAAAATTGTCGATATCTATGAATAAATAGGAGCAGTCCAGTATTCCAGTACTTGGATTATTTTTTCCAATCCAACGATGTATATAACTCATTTTCAACAAAATGGAGCTTTAGTATTATTGCCTTTCCAGTGACGATACTAACATTATAAAACCAGTACATCGTTGACCAATTCAGGCTGTAGTCGTGTATCAAAGACAAAATATTACTCCCAGAATGTTACTCTAGAATGGGAGGGAATAACTGAACGTTTTTAAGAATATTTGTTGTTGGTAACGTTGACATTGCAAAACCAGTACAACGTTAACCAATTTAGGATCTGATGGTGTACGTATATATAAAATCCCACTAATATTTCTTAAATTTATATTTAGATAATTTTTACATAGAAATTTGGCTCCCAGTTATTTTACATCCCGCATTAAAAAATAGAGTGCATGTTCGTCGGGATCGGGTCGTTCGAGTTCGAGGCTCGGGGATGGATCTACTCCTTTAGGAAAAGGGGTATAATAATTTAGTATGGAAGTTGTGTTTTCAGGTTATAATTATAGATTTTTGTACATTTAGAATTTTTGTATATTTTTTAAGGTATTGTTCTTCAATAGAAAAAACATAACCCAGGATCACTTCGCTGTCCGTCTGTTTATCTGTCAACCCAATTATACAAACTTAAATAAGTTTAAGTTTTTGGATAATTGATTGAATAATAGTACTTATTTGGTTAATTGATCGCTATGTCCATGTATGGGAACGACAGTTTTCCACCGGCAAAGTTAAGTGTTACTGAATGATAAATCATTGGAATATAAGAGCAATGTTAAAACATTGCTCTTATATTCCATGCCGTCGAATTTGCCTTCACCTCAGTTAATTCACCCAGGTGTCTTGAGTCTACTTTTAGTAGACTTTATTCACCTATGGAGCCAGGTGATTCGGTTCTGTAAGTTTGGACAGAACCCTCGGTGCGCAACTCTAACTCGCATTCGGCCGGGAACTTTTTTGATTACTAATTCTCAAGTCCACGCAGACGAAGTCGCGGGTAGAAGCTAGTATATGAATAAAAGAATATGAACAACAAGAAGTAATCCAAACTTTAGTCAGATTTCTCCAAAAACGTATGACGTTCGTAGCAGATGCATAACTTTATAACGATCACAGTTATTCTGTACGTGATTGCCAAAACTTTTGAGTACAATGCACCATTAAAACTAAACATTCATCTATATATAAACATGAATAACTAGGAATGGATTCAAAATACTACCTAACTCTTAGCTGTAAGAAATAAGTCGTAGGGTTGGAGTAGGCTTCTTTACAAATAGAAAAGCGTGGAGGCAAATTGGGGTGGCAATAAGTTCTATCGAATTTATTCTACCTTGTCGATTTTAAGTCTTCAATGGAGAGGTAATTCAATATGCAAAAGATTTATGTATATAAAAAGAAAATATAATCTAGATAAATTAAAAGTGTGGTTCTTTCTGAGGTCTGCTTATTTGAAGTTTTATGGATGGTGTTAATTAGTTTGCTAACTTAGTATAAACATATATATCTGTTTAAAGTCTTGATTTAGAAGTTTTAACATTAATATTGTTAACAGCGTGTACCTACCTATATTATTTTTTTTTAAAAATATCGTAAATGCAATACTTTACTGAAAATCTTAGTAGGTATATTTTTTGAAGAGACTTGATTTATATTTAGGCTTAAAATTAAATGTTATGGGGTGCAACACTTCGTATACAAAAAATACTCTGAATGTTTCTCATACACAAAGATACAAGTCACTTGTACCTTACAAGTCATTTCTATTTTTTTAAATATCACAACTAGTACAAAGCTAGTGAAGATGAAACCGAATCGATCTTGTTGCTAAAGCTTGCCAAACGGCAGATGCGTGCCAATATATTCAATTCACGTCTGTCCCCAAACTAAACATAGCCCTTTAAGGCCCTGTTGTCACAGCAAAGGAGAAATGTCTAGCGGAATATCTAAATAGGTGGCATGATTTAAATAAAAAATCGTAGCACGCGACTAGATGGCTGCGTTCATGTAAATCATCTCCTCAAAACCACGTCACGTATGTAGGAAGGAAGGGTGCATATATTTTTGATTTGTTCTTGCCCAAGCAATTTTTTGGTCTATTCTTCATTCACTCCTGTAGCTTGTGGCCTTAATCATGGTGCTTTGGGCATGAAGGGAATGCGGTAATATATACAGAGGTAAATCTAAATATGAATTCGAAATGGCCATTGTTATGCAGAAGTTATAAAGTTTACCGACAGTTTGATAAAAAACATGACAAGCCAAAACTTTAAACTATATTGATTACTTACAGTAGTCTGCTTAAAGGTTCGTCCATAACCAAATCCTCTGACATCAACACATATCAATATTGACATGTAAATTCCAGTAGCCCTCACAATTTCATCCCGAATTCCAAACCTAACCTAAATAAGAAAACATGTAGTTTTTCAAGGCCTACACCCCATTCAGGACCTTCAATCAAGCCAATCCGCCATCTATCTACGTGTCGCACGATCTCCAATCGGAGTTATGCCAACATGTTCCGATCCAAGATATGTATCTGGGTTGTAATTTTTCTTTGCTTAGTATTCAGTGCGTTTTGGTCATTTATCGCCTTTTCCGAGTAGGTTTAGATGGAGAAAAACCAGGAAAATGAATGAAAAGGTGCGTGTATAATGTAGGTAGGTATTAGGTGATTTTTGGTATAAAAGTCACGGAACTAAAATAGGAATCTTTTTGTATTTGCACGTTTTTAAAACAAAATCTCAGAATGTCGTAAAGTTAAATGACGTAAAAATAATAAATTTCAGTGAAAACTTTCCCTAAAATTTCATATTTAGTTAATTATCATAAATGCCATTGTATTTCCATTCATAATATATTAACAGTAATTAATGTAATTCACACAACATTTAAAACACATTCAATAAACTTCAAAACTTAATATAAATAAATAAATAAACACCTATGACTCTATTCACTGTGTATATACGAATACACGAAAAGTCAAATAATAACAAATCAAAATAAAATATTCGGATTCAAAGTAGATTCACGAACTATTTTATACATTCAGTTCATCGCAAACACTTTCCTTGATAACTGTTGAACATTTCAATTTTATTATAATCATTAGCCTACACATTTTTTTGTGAACGGTAACCAACAAAATTTTCCGCTATAAATAATGCACACATTTTGTTAGGAATCAATTCTATTTCAGGGAAATATCGTTTGTTAGGGTTCCGTAGCCGAATGGCAAAAAACGGAACCCTTATAGATTCGTCATGTCTGTCTGTCTGTCTGTCTGTCTGTCTGTCTGTCTGTCTGTCTGTCTGTCCGTCCGTATGTCACAGCCACTTTTTTCCGAAACTATAAGAGCTATACTGTTGAAACTTGGTAAGTAGATGTATTCTGTGAACCGCATTAAGATTTTCACACAAAAATAAAAAAAAAACAATAAATTTTGGGGGTTCCCCATACTTAGAACTGAAACTCAAAAAAATTTTTTTCATCAAACCCATACGTGTGGGTTATTTATGGATAGGTCTTCAAAAATGATATTGAGGTTTCTAATATCATTTTTTTCTAAACTGAATAGTTTGCGCGAGAGACACTTCCAAAGTGGTAAAATGTGTGTCCCCCCCCCTGTAACTTCTAAAATAAGAGAATGATAAAACTAAAAAAAATATATGATGTACATTACCATGCAAACTTCCAACGAAAATTGGTTTGAATGAGATCTAGTAAGTAGTTTTTTTTTAATACGTCATAAATCGTAAACCGCAAAAAACATCGATCAAAGTTACAACAAACTACGAGAACTTTTATATAATGTTACTTGCTGCTACGGAACCCTTCATGGGCAAGTCCGACTCGCACTTGGCCGCTTTTTTTTATAAAAGTTAAATAGCCATATCATTGTCGATTGGCGTATAATTTACTTTGAAAATCAAGGTGAAGAACAAAATTATGTTTATTATACGCATTGTAAAGACGTTTAAATTCATATATTCAATATAAAATTTTCCAAAATTGTACCAAGAAGATTCAATTTGTGTAGATTCAAAAGATTTTACCGTATTGTCCTCAAGCCTTTTAACGTTAGAATTTTTGATTACCTATAGAGAACTTCGAAAATTCTTCACTTTTTTTTTGGAAATAGCCGGCACTTATTGTTATTATAAATATTTGAGGCTTTTAAGCTCATAATATTTATTTTTTATGGAAACAGCCGGCAAACGAGCTGACGATCTACGTGATGGCAAGTGGCCACCGTCGCCCATGTACCTACACCAACAACACCATAGGCATCACTGGTGCGTTACCGGCCAAGAAAGATAGAAGAAAAAGAAAGTAAGATCATATGAGATTAAAAACAATATCATCTCTCAATCTAAACAAACCAAACTGCATAATAAAGTTGTAAGTCGTATCTATATTAAACTGTAATCATTGAATTAATTTGCCTTAGACCAGAAACCGGAGCAACGCAACATATTAAATCAAGGAACTGATTCGTAATCTTCACAATGAAATTAATTTCATGTTTCCATTCGTAATATTTACGAGTCCGTATGAGCAATAAACGTATATCGATAACATGTATTTGCTTACAGTCGTTAAGGACGTGGATTTATCTAAAAAGAGGAACAAAAATGTCCCGGGTTAACCCTGGCCGACGTCGTAAAAGACCCGATCGGGGCTTCGAGCAGAGCGACAACAAAAATACTTTATTTATATGCTAATGTAATTTATATGACGCTTAATGTCTCGTGGCTGGTAACGCACGATTCTGTTCCATTCTTTCAGACGCAGAACCTGTTTTAGTAAAAAGGACTGTACGATGATGAAATTAAGGATGTGTTTACAATAAGGAGTGTCGTGTGTGTCGATACGATTATGAATGCGCGGTAGGAGGTAGCTCCCAACCCAGCTTCCTTGGAGGCGGTGGGAGGAGGGGAGATCGCAGGAGAATCAATAAAAACACGCGAGAAAAGCGTTGATTATACAACGGGAATTTGGTAGGAAACAGTCTTCCAATATTGCTCTAACTTATACAATAATGAAAAATAAAACGTTTACATTTTACGAGGACCACTGAAATAGATAATATTGTTTCTGAAACAAGCAATGATGTTTGACTTAAGACTTAAGAGGGCAAATGGAAACCTTGGGAAGTATATTTACCAGTTGATTGAGATATTGTGTTGTAAAAATAAAGTTATACCTACTTTTGTACTAATAGAATTCGGTGACTAGGATTCCGATCCTTATAATACGAGGAAACTTGTATACAGAAGGTTTTACTACATACTTAATAATGTTTTACTTACAACTTACAATCATAATGTTCAAAAGCGGACACTGTGGTGAATTATTGCCTTAATTTTTTTATAGCCTGATGGGCTGACGAAAAAGCAGATGGTAAATAGTCACCCAAATGTCGTTATACTATAAAGGAACAGTCAGACTTGTAAGTCATCATCATCTCACGTCTGGTACACAAAGGGTATCACCGATGCGTTGTCCGACAGATGATGGTTAGTTATTTTATAACAGTAACGCTTTGTACCCTATATGTTATAATTAGTCCATGGTCTACTTGTGTGCTAAATTTAATGAAAATCTGTTCAGTCATTTTAGCGTGAAATAGTAACAAACATCTACTGGTTACACACAAATTTTCACTTACTTTTTCACATATTAGTAGGAAAATGTTTGAATGGAAAAACAAACCTAATCCAAAAGTTTCCACAAGTCAGCCCAAAAATATGAACTCCGGGGGGTCATGGGAAAGTGGTACAGGTAAGAGAAGAAATCGTAAAATCACAGGATTGTCGCTCAAATTAAATGCAAATATCAACTTGACCGTTTTGTTTTAAATTGAAGTAAAGACCACCAACGTAGGAAGAATCTTTTGTTATTAAAAGTTCCAATACACTGAGTTTCAATTCTTTCTTTGATTTGACATTTTTACGTCCATACCATTGTTGAGCTAACATTTTCTGAACAAAGACCTTCCGTAGTACGTACACAGTGGTAACTGCCATTCTTCGAATCTAATTCCTTACACAAAGAAGGTATGTTTATGTGATTGTGTATATCAAGTATAATGTTAAAAACATTCAAATTAGATGAAACCGAGCTATCGAGGAGTGATGGACATTCAATCTGTGCTGCATGTTATTTGCATAAAAATCTGCAGAATTGAAGCGCTCGCAGCGCTGGAAATGCAGATACGGAGTAGTTTGAGATAAAACCGATATGATATATACGAACGCTAATACGTTTGACTGGGTAAATGCTCTGTTTGATCATGAGAACGTGAGCGATGATATTCCTATGACTAAGGTATCGCTTTCAAAAAAGCATACTGCTTAACGTTATAACTAACCTTCATTGAACCTGCAATTTTATGGAACTGTGGTTTTTAAGGACTGAGAAAGGCAGTCTAATTTATAGATTTCACCCTAATTCAAGGGTGTTCTTATTGAAGGTTCGTTCAAGCAAGTCTTTAACAGAAAAAATCAATGCACAAGTTACATTTGCTAAGTTAATCTTTGTATAGTACAGTTAGGATGATCTCAAAAATGTTGACGATAGTTTGTTAAAAATTAGATATTCCTTAATGTTCAGTAGCAGATCTTCGTGAAAGAAGAACTCTTCGATGAATTACTACAGTAAAAATAAATCATTCATTAGAAATGAATTTAACAATGGGCGTTGCTGGTGAAAGGTAACTTTGTGAATCAAATGAAATCAGTCTTTTGAATCAATTAAATTAGAATATGTCGATTGGTATGGGGAAACCTAGTATATAAAAAATAATTATTTCTGAATTTCACTCTTCTCATTCACAAATTTTATGGCTTTAATTTCATTTAGATTCTCTATTAGTTACTGCAAAGAATATACCTATATTAAGATTATGTTTACTTATTGCTAGTGATATTAAATTATCGCTTGTCTTATATGCATTAATGGATTCTTGTACGGTGTAACAAGTACCGTAAACCATGTACTAATGCTATGTAAATGTCCAGGATAATGCCGCCATGTATTATTCATTGTTCGAGTAAAAGGTAGAAAAATTCTGGAGGTTCGTTTCGTATCGTTGATAGATGGCTATCTCACATTTAAACATTTGAATTGCAGACTTGCTATTGTGAATCGATGTCATTGTATCGTAAGCATTTGACCTAATCAAAGTTTATGATTAGCTAACGTAAAACTTAGTTCCCCTGATAATCGATCATTTGTGTTAATAATAAGTTTAGCTACGCAATAATATGTTTTTTAATCCCACATTGTCTACTTCTTGTAAATAATTAAATTTACCGGATGTTGTAAGTATATTTCTTTTCTGGCAATTACCGGGGTGGCAGACTTAAGAGACTTAAACCTTGTTATTGTGAGAGGAGATCTAAGTTCAGAAGTGGCTTAATACATGGTGACTATGACACGGAATCTGTAAGCGTAACCGCACCCAATATGTTGAATAAATGTGTGACTGTTGTCTTTTCATATTCATGTGATACTCACACATGCTTAAGCATTAGGATTCCCCGTGCCGCGTGACACACACAGTGACAACTCACAAAAAATCATGACTCGAATAGAAATCGAACATGTGATATAAGAGCTCGCATCAGATGGGAATCGAATTCGAAACTCGTATGACAAGTAAAGTTTTGCAAACGAGTCTTGTTCAATTGAATAATGACAAAATTACATTCATAAATTACGCATTGTAAATATATACTTATATTTAAACTATGTAAAAACGCTTTAAACAGATAACAAAACAAAATTGTTAAATAAATACAAATAAAAAAATACCAACATACCGTTTTGAATTTGGTATAAATATAAGGTCTTCGATTCTGCATTACTTACCTGTAAAAAAGAAAAAAAAAACTGTTATTACGTTGTAGAGTTTTATAAACAGATTAGTTAAAAATAATGTTATTGCTATTTGCCCAATACCTGTCGATTATTGTTTACTTTTATCGCTACGGGACAAGGTCCGGAGGTGAGGCTTTCATAAAATGTGACAATACACTCTAAATCGTTTCACATTTCTCTTCGAGAAAAAGGCCTTAATATTTGCAGCACGGCGAATTTAAGGACCTATAAATTTTTGTCATTAGGATAATAATAAGAGTTGAAGTGGTGTCGCGGGAACAGGATGTTAAAACGTCTTTTGTTCGTGAGTCCGTAACGCGCATACGAATGATCTCAGAGCTTTTGTAAAACCTCTAACATTTTTTTTTAAATCTGTTTATTGAGATTCATAATAAGGTGTCCATTTTGTATTGTCTATCATCTCATTAACCGTGCGGTTTTTATTGATTAGGTAACAGTTTGGAAGTTTCCAACACAACCAATTTATTTTCATATTATAGTAGTTTTACCACAGAAGAAGTAATAGTACTAATAGAAAGAAACAGTAGTAATAAGTAGTTTTACTTAATTACCCTATTGTACTTACCATTCAAAAATGGTCACAATCTCACGTCTGTCACTCCAAGAAATTAAAAGTGAAATAAATTTTTGAGTCTCACATAAAAAATACTGAACTAATTTTGATATTGCTGACTTCTTTTTCTTCAGTCCATCATGTAGTGATCTAAACTAGGTATGTAGTTTAGAATGTTTGAGCATTCAACCTGTAGGCTTTTAACCAATTTAATGCTATATAATAAAGAAATCCTAAATTATTTTTAAATTCATACAGACGAAGCCACTACCGAAGTATAGTTTAGAATGAATTTAGAAACCAAAGCGGGTACACGAGAACATTTGTCATTTTATGGCGTCACGGAAGCAATCCGTTCACGCCTATACAACACTCATAAGTCAATCGTTATTTTCTCTAACTGTATAAAGACAAATTACCATACATTGTAAGAACACTCACAATTTACTATATTAACTGAGGAGCACAATATTACCACTGGGAAATAAAGCCGTAACCATCATTACGTATTAGCATAACAGCACCGGGCAAAAAGCTGGCAAACTGTCAGAAAATATGCATCGTAAGCCAGTATGTCGAATCGTAACGACAGTCGGGGGAAAGTCTCACACTGGCTGATTTATAACCACATTTGATCACTTATTTGATCACTTTATGATAGCGAAAAGTGTCAGGAAAGCTCATAAGGCGCGGCGATGCAAATCGCGCGAATGAAGGCGTCAGGCGGACGTAACGGCAGTCATCGCATGTGCGTGACCGGTGTCTCCGCCATCTTCGTAACGGAATAGAAATAACTTAACAACCGTGAGGAGGTGCCACAAAAAAGGGACAGTGGCGAGTTTAGAGTAAACGACATTTTAATTCCCATCAGACGGTACACTTACGTATGCGTAATCGACAGCTAATGGATTGATGAGCGAGGTGTTAGAAAACGATTCGAAATCTCACATGACTCATTTAGACTTAAAAATAGCATTATAAATTTGAACAGCAGTTGGACTATGGTGTCACGTTTATAATAAGAATAAGCTTATTTAAATAAAAATGTCCGAATTAGCATGCAACGCAGCACTCGAATCTTTCCATTGTTTTCGCTAAACGACATCAAAGTTGAGGCGGCGAAATGTACTTATTTAGCATGTGAAATAAAATTGTCCGTTTTCTAAGAATTTTGTTAGCGAGCTTAACAGGTGTACTTCGTCATCGATTGATTGATCAACAACATTCTGCACATTACTCGTTTTGCGCTGATGTATTTATTGCCCGATTCTGATACTAAATTTACATGGGACAAAGAATAAAAATGTTTTTATCGGAAACATATAACATACGACGTTAAATAATTTAACGTTAATGTTTAATATTTACCATTCACGATGAATGCGTTGGACTGAATAAAGTATTACAATTACTAATACTGCTTTTTTAATGAATTATTTGAGTGTAAAATTTGGCCCCCTAATTTGTAAGGTATATTATTAGTAACAAAAATATAATTTTCTACTTCATAGTAAAAATATGTATCTAAATTTAATTTTACAAACTACCATTTTCACTTCATACCTTATTCGACCAACTTTCGTTACACATTTTTCATGACCACTTTAACTTTATTTTAGATTTACACCCAGTGGAAAAAAATATGACTTCAAAAGCGTATCTAACTTGCAAAGGAACCAATTAGAAATTAAGTAATACTTGTTTAGATGAAGATAGACATCGAGAGGAAACCCACTCACTCAAGACACTTCCATAATAATCTCAGAAGTGTGTGAAGTCTGCCAATCTTGGCCAGGTTGGTGGAATATTGGTCTATGGCCCTCGACCCGAAGAAACCCTAGTCTGATTGTTGGGTTTGTGACGATGATGATGATCTTTCAAACCATTTGCCTACTGACTGACTTCGTCCGATATAAGGAAGTTTTGTTATTTCAAATGAGTAAAATAAATTTATCACGTCATTAAATTATTTGCGTACCTCTCCGTTTAAGGGTAAAGTTTAATTGGAATAAAAAACGTAAACTATAAATTTAAGACGTGTAAATGGCAAAGCCTATTAATAATAATGATATGGTTTGTTCGTGTTACGGAATATTTTAAACGTATAAGGTTCTTTAACATGGCGAATTGTAACTTAAAGTAAGTTAAAAACTAGAAGTAGTAAAAAACTAACATAGTTCGTTTTGTACGTTTATATAAAACTTTGGTAATAGAAATTATGGTATTAATACAGGTTAATAGAAAAAAAAATTATAAAATTGTCAATATGTTTTGAGATTTTTCTATAGGCTAAAAGCCGGAAAAAGCAGACTGGTGTGAAAATAAGTGATCACCGTGGCCTTGGACATAAGCACAGGAATCGTCGACTTTGAAGGCTTTCTTTCTATGCCTTTCTTGTAGATCGCTACGGGAAAGCCTTGAAGGAAACTCACACCACAACTTGCATCTACGTGACATATAAAATTATTTAAGATATACATATAACAATTTTCGGCCACACATTTGTGATTTCAACTCTTTCTTGGCCTGCAGCGTAGTAGGTACGCTACGAGGCTGAATAGATCCTCCACCCTCCACCATGCTGCTCCAGTGCGGATCTGTGGTCACGTTAGGAGCCAATCCATAATAGAGAAGTTCTTGTATCACTCAAAGGCCTCCAACAAGGTTCAACGACTGCTATATTACAACCAATATATACTTAACAAACCCTAGTTAAAACATTGTTATATTTATAAATATTTTATATTTAATTTCTAATGCGTCAAAAGACGTTTAAAAGTTCAAATAAGCGTTTAAAAGCTTGTTATTTTTTAATTAGAAATCTCATTATAAATTCGATAAGGTCAGGTATCTAATTTATCCTGTAATAGTGACAGAAATTAGATACAGCATGCGAGCTGGGATTTGATTAGATACATGTGTTAATATGTGCCAATAAATAAGAACTGGGTTGTGTATTTGAAAATCAATTTGAAAGTAAGATTAAAATACACAATATCTATATTATTATAATTGTATCTGATTTGACTTAAAAATATACGTATAGAAAATGTAGGTGACTTTAATATAAATAAGAGACCATTGCATGTGGCAAAAGTTACCACCATAAATACGAAAGCAGCAACTATGCCAAAATACAATATACCTAAGTCAATTGAAAACGCGTGTTTCGCATTTCCATAGAAATGAAGTTGAAGTCAGTCCAAATGAATTTTTATACTAATATTTGTTTGTCCAGGGGAATTTTTACATATTATTATTGATTTACATGTGCAGCGCGATGTTGAATTACCATTATTTCTGTCGACCTCTAGTAAAATTTGTTTAAATATAATAAATCCGTCTTGTGTACACCTATTGCAAATCGCTGAAGTGGAGAAATTCACTCCAAAATTATACTGTACTACCCAGAGATAAGGATCAAAGTTATAAGCTACCCATGTTCCAAATGTGTCGTCCGTACTCAATATATCGGTCCTATTCATCTACACATGTCCATGGACCTCGTAAATGTATTAGACGCAGATTCGATCGCTCGAATAGGACACAATGTTAATTCATTGTTGTATACCTACTCATTTCACATTAATTTAATCCCAGCCCATAAACAGTAGGTTACCCTATATCAATCGTTCTAGCCATATGTGGATTAATCGAATGGAGTAAACGTGCAAATTTAATTATTTATCACTTAGTAGTGGCAGCTTAATTGATAAGGTTGAATTTGATTAGCCTTACCATTCTGAAATGTCTTAAAGCTATAAGTGTTAGAGGGTGAGGCCAAATGAATGTATTTTTTGATCTGTGAGCGCGTAAAATAAATCGTGAAATTGGGTTTCATATTATAAAAGTCGCAACTTATTTTGTGTCGCCTTGTGGTACAAACAGGATTTTAGTATGAAACCGAATGCAACGTAAATTTCGCGACTCAAAGCCCAAAAAAATACTCTAGTTTGGCTTGACCTTTAAAACTGCAACCTAAAACTGAAAATCCCATGATTTTGTCATAAAATAAAATAAATGATGTTATTTTAGTACCTAGTTCTTACTGTACTATAAGTTAATTATTTTGGGATGAGATAACACACAACTAGTTATTTGTTTAATGAAGTTTTTAGCTGGTTTAATACTTTATAATCTTCACTGTAATGTTCCCAACTTAGTGAGAAAGCCGGACATAGATGGATGATAAACCTAAGTAAGATAAATTTTTATACCTACTCATACTATTTATTGGCATCATAGGAGGGTACATGAAACAAAGAAAAATTTAAGCATCAGTAAAAAACCAAGTTTATGGCAGAATATGTAAAAAGCAGCAGAAAACCAAATGAAAAGAATTTATTTATCCTAACCAATATTACTAATTCGGAAGTATGTTTGTTTGTTACGCCTCTATTGGCCTAAAATTTTGCATTCATATCCATTATATTATCAAGTCAATAAATACGTAGAGTATCTTTTATTCAAAAAGTTTTATACGAATGAAGTCACGAGTAGGTTAGTCGTACCTACCTATATGTTAGGTATTCATTATTTTACACTAATTGTAGGTAGATGTTACTGACTCGAGGACTGGATGATGCTAATCCTTAATCATTTATTGCTTACCTAACTGTCTAAACGCTACAAATAAAACTATATCGTCGTTGCGGCTTTAAGACCTTTTATGTGTTATGTCTTATGTGCCAATTTTTAACGTCAAATGATTCTACATTTTAAAGCACTATCGAATTCAAAAACTCTCATGTGTGTACGACATTTCCATCGTAATTTATTCATAAAATTCAAAATCACCTATGTGCTTGCTAAACAAAACTTTATCGATTTTTATCGAGTCCCTCAAAAAGCTGATTTTGTACACATAAGAGGTCTTAAAGTTGCAACGACGATATGTAACTTGAAATTGTTATGAAAATGAGTAGGTATATACGAGTTTTCATATTATGTTAATTTAATGTATGTTAGTGATGTAGATTAAGTTGTTATTCGAACTCTCTAAAATATGTAATAGTCCAGTGCCGATAATTTTTGAAACGAAAAAAAATTATAGTAGAATGAAACCTATTGCAAAAGGAAGAGAATATAACGAAGATTATAGGAAAAATAAATTACGGGCGATCTGAGGTCGGGAAGGGGGGGAGAGGGGGGGTTTAATGGAAAAAAATGGTTTATCTCGATTTCCGGAAAAACTACAAGTCCTATTGAAAAAAGTTGAATGGCAAAGTTGTAGGTAATAAAAAGATCTACAACTTTTGTATTTACACTTTTTTACATAACCTCAAAATTTATGTGAAAAATTCAAAAAACCACGTTTTTGGTTTTTTATTTTTATCTTTTACAAAAAAAAATTTTTGTTTCACAAAATTTGGTGAAAACTTACCTTTGTATGTCCTTGACATACTGTAATTTTTTTGATTCAAAAATATATTTTTTTTCACCTTATTTTGACCTTCTATCGAAAAAGCACCCTTATTTTCAGTCGAAAAATCTCACGTCAAAAAATCAGATTTTTTTTTAAATTTGGTAGTCTTTTTATTCGTTGGAATCTCTACTTTCTAATGGTATATAAAAAACTATACACTACCATGGTAAATGTTCTCAGAAAATGCAATGAAACGACAACTATTTTCGCATATTTTTTGCAATCTCATATGCAATCAATGGAATCCGATTTTTTTTTGCGAAAATAGTTGTCGTTTCATTGCATTATCTGAGAACATTTACCATAGTAGTGTATAGTTTTTATATACCATTAGAAAGTAGAGATTCCAACGAACAAAGAGACCACCGAATTTTTAAAAAAATCAGATTTTTTGACGTGAGATTTTTCGACTGAAAATAAGGGTGCTTTTTCGATAGAAGGTCAAAATAAGGTGAAAAAAAATATATTTTTGAATCAAAAAAATTACAGTATGTCAAGGGCATACAAAGGTAAGTTTTCGCCAAATTTCGTGAAACAATTTTTTTTTTGTAAAAGATAAAAATAAAAAACCAAAAACGTGGTTTTTTTAATTTTTCACATAAATTTTGAGGTTATGTAAAAAAGTGTAAATACAAAAGTTGTAGATCTTTTTATTACCTACAACTTTGCCATTCAACTTTTTTCAATAGGACTTGTAGTTTTTCCGGAAATCGAGATAAACCATTTTTTTCCCTTAAACCCCCCCTCTCCCCCCCTTCCCGACCTCAGATCGCCCGTAATTTATTTTTCCTATAATCTTCGTTATATTCTCTTCCTTTTGCAATAGGTTTCATTCTACTATAATTTTCTTCCACTTTTTACCGTTTTTAGAGCTATCGGCACTGGACTATAAGTTACCAAAACACATACAGATCACAAAGAATATTCATGTAAAAACCAGTGAAAAAATTATAATACTGTATTGTTCATTGAGTTATTCAATCGCAAAAGTTTTCTTATCACCTACGGATTACACGTGTATCATTATGAAAGTTTACAGCTCAATGTATACGCGATACGGATAGACTTTATGCGTGAGTAAATTCAACAAGGTCTTATGATAATCCACGTACATTTGCTTGAAGGTTTCGCGAAATAATGCCCGATTATTATTTATCAGATATCTGAAAAGTCGGGCAAAGGCGTCACGTCGCGGGGCAAAAACTGACCAAAAACATGGAAAAGAGAAACAAATAAAATGGGTCAAGTTAGAATCGGATTGGAGTAGGATAGGGTACCGCATTGTAAGTTCAGAGAGGTATATTTTCGGATTTTCTGATTTATTTGAGGTATCTGTTGAACAGACGATACATAATTTCCAAAGGAGGTGGCCAACATGTGCCCCGGAAATAGTTAAAATACGTTTATTTGTACAAGGTTTTAGTCCTCAGAAAAGACATGTTTTCCGTTTATTATAATATAACTAGAATTTTAATTTTCTTCTGAACTCCGCTATGAGTAGTTATAATAAATTAACAATAATAATAAGTTGTGTTGTATACACTGCCCTGGAAATGGTTAAAATACGTTTATTTGTACAAGGTTTTAGTCCTCTGAAAAGACATGTTTTCCGTTTATAATAACATAACTAGAATTTTAATTTTCTTCTGAACTCTGCAGTGAGTAGTTATAATAAATTAACAATAATAATAAGTTGTGTTGTATACACTTAATCTTCTACTACCTACTACTACTCCATTGCTATCACTGGAGGTTGACAATTGACTGACAGAAATACGAATATATGCTATATTGCCATTTGTCAAATGCCAAAAGAAGATTTTTGAGTTTGATTTCTACAAAATAATAATTGTGTTTGATTTTTTGTCATGAGGTGCATTAATTGTGCGGTTGATATTGAGCGCATGGCACGTCACTCAATATCTTCGCTAGTAAGAAACCTTCAATCCATATTGGTAGAATGGATCACTGCAGTACAGGTAATTATGGCATTTTCATGTGATTACATTAGTTTGGTATTTGGGGGTCATAATTAAAGTAAAATAAATAAATGAATTATCCAAAAGATAAATAGTTTGTATTTAATATAAAAATCTCTCTTTAAAACACTTTTCCACGATTACTTATGTTTATCAAACTGTCAACCTACAAGAGCTAAAACTGCTCGTAAAAGGAGAATCCCGAGTTTTACAGATTTTTATTGATAAAATTATCAAAGTAGATATTGTAAGCTTTAATGTAAGGTAAAAAATAAAATGTGTAAATTATGCTTCACAAGTGGGGCAAACGCCCATACAGATGTTGGCCACCTCCTTTCCTCATTTACATACCAAAGTTAACTTCCAAATGCAACATGAACGACAATTTGTAGTATGGTATTAGTGGATTACTAAAACATGTTTACACTTTAAATACATATCTACATTTGACTTATTTTCCTTGTGTATTCCGCATAGTCGTATGATTCACACAGATACAACGACACAGTCCTCCGAAAAGGTTTCGTTTCGTCATCGGATGGCGGGAACCCTAAAAATCAGGGTGATATTAAAATAAACGAGACATGCGTGGCACCGGCGACCGGCGGCCGGCGACCGACCACTGTTTGGGTTACAGTCACGTTTCGCGGTAATGACAAATCGCGACTATTGTTACTGCTGACTGACGATTTTTTCAACCAACCAACGAAGGTTTTAATTTCAAATAACAATGCGAACGTGTCAATAGCACTTTACAGGTATTAATTATGCAAAAAACACTTTTCTAAGCTGCGGTAAGATACATTTCGAGGTCGGATCTCTTAGTCGAGGAGTTAATTTTCAATTAAATTTCCATCTCGGGTCAGAAGAGAAATCTGTTGTCGCGGTTGCCCTCGAACTACGGATGCGTGTAATTGCGATAAAGACACCAATTAAATGTTTGCAGCGCGACTGTTATTAGCGAGAGGTGTACGAAACACAGGGGTAATTAGCGGCTGCTAGTGTCCTACAAAGCGTACTTGGCTGAATGTATCTGAGACTGTACCTACAGATCCGGCCAACAAAGGGCAATTAGAAGGCTCCACGCTACTTTGACCTCTAATTATAAAACTGTGGGGTTTGTTTTAGGTCGTGCAATTTGGTCTAACAAAATCATAAGTTATATGGCCGTGTGAATGCTAATTCCAACTTGCTGACAATTGTTTCACGACAATTATCTGTACATGGTATTACAATGAACGCGTATTTCTCACAAAGAGTTGTTGTGGTGTACTAAAGTTTCAATGTATTCACGATGTAGTAAAACTTTGAGCTCGCAAATAGTCTAAGTCAGTGCGTATTAATTACAGTGTCACGAAGGGTCCATTAGAGGTCTCATTAAGTGAATAATGGCTGTGTAAACAATGAAGTGATGGGGGAATCACGCGGCGGTGGCCTGCAGTCGAGCGTGGTCTTCGTCTTTTGTCCGTTTGCACATCCGTTTTGGAAAGTGAAACACGTTAAACGTGCAATTAACTGTTCTGTGTAAACACTGCAGTTGTCAGTCAGTATGTCGCAAGCTAGTTGTAAGATAATTATTATAACGTATAAACAACGAGTGTTTTTTCCATCAAACAATTATTCATGGGTAGGTACAGTCACCTGCAGAGAAAAGTAACCCATCTGTTTATAAATATACGAACAGCAACGTTTCCGTTGCCTGTTGAGTTGTAAACAGATGGGTTACTTTTCTCTGCAGGTGACTGTACAAAAGTCTTAATGTATAAGCACAGAAAAAATTTGGTACTCGATAATGCTCATAAAATTACGGTAAAATTCCATCCACTCCGTGCCTATTAAGACAATACAATACAATTACCAAGACATCAGAATTTGTCGTAGATATACGAGTAAACCTGACACTCAATGTTTGCTATGGTTACGTTATATACTTATTAACCTACCATTAAATCACAAAAGCCACGCAAATATACCTTCGTAACGAAAACTTTAATTAATTGGATTTCTATGGAATCATGTTATAGTTACTCTAGGTAAGTTATGGTAGAGACATTATAATCTTTTATCAATAAATACTCGTTCGTTCGTAACCTTATATTCGTACTGTTTCTTAACCATGGCGGTTCAGAGATCTTCATTTAAACCGCTGGTAGATTAAAACTGAGCATACTAAAGGCACATCCTTAGAATAAAATTAACAATAAAAGTAGAACATTTTTAGCTGACATCGCAATACTGAAAACATGTACGAATTCTCTTAATAATAATAGAAAAATACGTTACACGTTGAATTCATTATATCAGTTCATCTTTTCTTAAATAACATCTTTGATATTATTTTAGTAATAACGCAACTTGTTTTATGTGTAGACATCTACTGAAATGAAATCCTAATCTATTATTTATTATAATTGGCTATTTTCTTCAAAAGGTTGACTTACGTTTACCTTTTGGCTTTAGGTAGATTGCGTGAGTAGTCTTATACATTTGTTATCTTTGTTTCCCTTTTAATAACACCTGTTTTCGTCCATAGGGGAGCATAATAAAATTATTTAAGGAATCTTTATTGATAGGCATTGTCCTAAAGTGAATTAAGATGGCGATTAAATCAATTTACGTAATTACTTAAAGAATCATTTCGGGATGTAAGGAGCTTTATTCATCTAGAGCTCACACCAATCTAGCCTACTTGTTGTAGACCCTGCTGAATATGGGAGGGGCTTATGGCGTCCGGTCTCTTCAACAGCAGAACTGAAGGTTGTATTAATGTAGAGGAATATGTAAATTATTTAATAGTAAAAAGCTTTTGTCGATTTAAACAAGATAATCTCATAAACTACCGCACGGATATAACCAAGTACTCAAATAGGAACATGTATAGAGTGTAAAATACATAAACAATCATTATAATGCCACACTTTTTTAACAATTTAACCAAATGTTCGATAAATATTCTATAGCTGAAAATTGGTACCTAAGAGTAAGGCTTCTTCAAACCACTGCTTTGTATATCATACTAGCTGCTCCGACAGACTTCGTTGTGTCAAAAGTTTTTTTATATTATTTTTTTAGTATGCTGTTTCATAAAAAAATAAAAGCAAAAAAAATTGTCAAAAAATAAAAATTAAATTTAGGGGTGGGAGCACCCTTAACATTTAAGTGGATGAAAAATAGATATTGTCCGATTCTCCACCCTAGCCGATATGCATGCTAAGATTCACGAAAATCGGTCGAGCCGTTTCGGAGGAGTTCAACTTCTAACACCGTGACACGAGAATTTTATATTTTTGATTATGCAAGTTTTCCACTACTTAATGCATTGGAGTAAACTCGAGTCATTTTAACTGTGGGAGATTACGCTATATCGGAACACAGCCTCAGGCGTTCGCTATTTCATTTTTAACTGTCTGTAATTTAGATAAACAATAAAAACGGCCAAGTCTGTACTGGACTGGCTGCGATGAGGTTTCCTACTGTTCATTCATTTAATTTATGCTTTATGTTTTGAGAAATATTTGTATACTGTTTTATTAGAAAAATTCTAATTGATGCTTGAAGTAATTTTGTAGTAAAATTTTTTGTTGATTTATTTTCGTCTCAAAATATTGTTTATTATTGTTACTATGTAATAAATCAAGTTACTAGGTAATAACTGTTTTTTATTTCTTTATTTTAGTGAACTAATCGTAAAAGGTCATAACTAACCCTTAAACTCTCAATTGGTATACTTATCAGGTATGGTACAGTCGGCCTCAGAAGCAGCTTAACATTATAGTACTTTGTAATAGTAACTGTTTCGACGGTTTCCTAACAACATCTATGACCAATTCAAGAAATGTAATGTGACAAGGTACTAAAATGTTAAGCTACTTCTGAGGCGGACTGTACCTATATTTACGGTGGTTCACACTTGCGAATGAACCGAACCCTAAAGAGAATATAAATTAATAATCAACCTTGTCAACTGGTTCTCAAAAACAGTGTCTGAGCGACCATGTAAATGTACTATAATTATTTCACACATCTCGAGGATAATTGTTTACTTCTTATGGTGGTGTAAAATATGAGCACAGTGCACTAATTAAATTCGCTAACTCAGAGTTAATGTTATCGAGTAATGATGATAACGGATAATTCTATGAAGAACGATGCCTTCTGGCGATAATGTTATAATTTTGTTAATTTCGTACTAGCTACTGACCGTACGGTTATTTTGTTTATGACTTTATTTAATTTTTAAATACTTACTTTATGCTTTATGTATTGAGTGTTTTTTTTAACTAATTATTTTTCCAAAACATGTATTGTATCCAAAACCATAAATAATTAATAATTGATTTCAAACATATTTTTGTTATGTTACAACAAAAGTAACGCGGATACTTTAATTTATGATAAAATATTTCTTCACTGATTCATGAAAGACAATGAAAATTAGCTTGATAAAAAAGAACTTTCCATTCATGAAGAGGTACCAAAAGTTAACAAAGACGGCAATAGAGTTAACAACCAACAGTAGAAAAGGAAGGAAGAGAAAAAACAGAGAAAGATAGAAAGCTAACATAGCAGTTTTTATAGTTTCTTTTGGAAATTTGGTTAAATTTGAACGCAAAAAATAAAACCTAAAGCAAAAATATATTTCAATAAAATATATTATATATCAATGTAGAAAACACTAACTTGGATATGCCTGTAATAAATCTTATTTCTATACCCATCTTTACTTTAGAATTACTTTTAGACAACCTGAATATAAAAACCGATAATAATACTGACAGTCCAGTATAATTAAAGTTGAAACTCATTCAAGTCAGCTTGATTCTGAAGAGGTCATGAATAAAGAAACTTATCCAGAGGGGGCATTTGATTTGATACACTTATTGAAAGTCCCGTTGCTTTGGCTAAATAAAAGAATTAAAAGAAAACTCGTTCTTAGGACAAAGGGCCCTCATAATGAGACCGGGGTATTGTGTGAAGAGCCCTCAAAATCAACTTGGATCTGCTTCTACAATATGTTTTTTGTAATGGGAGCGATTTTGCAAAAGATTGTTACACTGCGCTTTCTTAGCTCAGCTGTGATTTAGTAAGATCATTAATCACAGGTCGATGCGTTTGGATTCATTGAATTCTTTGTGCAAGTAAATGCATTTTAAAGATACATTTGAGTTTCTTTAAAATGCACTAGTTATTTTGGTCCATATTAAATTTTGAGATTGAAATCTTAGATCTAGATTTAGTTCCGTTTTTGAGAATAATGTGAAGAAAACCACATTAGTAGGTAGGTAACAAGACGATCTTTTTTCACGACCACATTATGTGACCATCAGGCAGGTTTTCTCGCTACATTTTATTTAGTTGAAGCAGATGATAACCTATTAATATTAATGTGTCTTTAAAAATAATCATAAATGCAGGATTTAAGCCCATTCTCACAATGCGGGAGAGAGTATTCAAATCAGCTACTTAAGTATGAGCCTTTACAAGTGGACTTCGTCAGGCAACTTTTCTAGATTGGTCACACGCCCGCCCCTCAAGCTAAGACAAATGGTATCCATCCGTAATTCCCAATATCCTTTGTCGCGTAGACGTGGACTTCCTTATTGCGTTTGACGCTGAAACCGTTCAATCAGATAACAATCTCGCCGACCCAATCTCGACTATTTAGCGCGCGCAATGGGCTCAATTAGGATATGGCGGATATGCGGGCCCCTTCCTACTGGATGCTACGGGCCACTAAAATGTACCGCATGTATCCGAAAATCACCATAAATAAAAATAATGCTGGGAATATTATATACTTTATAGAGATTTTTGTTACAGCCTTTTTTATTTATTTTAAGTTTATTTATTTGTTTATTTTTACCCTTTAATGCAAATTTATACATTCAAAGGGCGGACATAATGCCAGGTGGCATCCTCTACCAGTCAACCCTTGGTTATGATGAGAATGTGCGGTAAGCTTTAACATTAAAAATGCAAGTTAATTAAATATTTTCTATAGAGGTAATAAACTAAAATAATATTCACATATAGCTCTAGATAATACTCTCGAAGAACTTTTTAAAAAGTGCGCTTTATGCGCATTTATGTCACAAATTTAATGCTTGTAAGTTTAAAATGTGCTTTCGGATTCCAATTAGTTATATATGCTAGTATTACTTTTTAAATCATTTCTGTTAAATTCAATTCAACATAAATGTTTTTACGACTACGACTATTTATATAAATTATTCAGTTAATATTTTAAAATTTCAGTGTTGGTATATAAACAGCAGAAATACCCATGAAATAAACCTGAATAACCACACGGCGACATTTTAGGACCTCACACACTTCATTCTGATTCCCGCTGTTATTAGTGTACAAACGATTTGAACTGCGACATTAAACTTAGTGTAAAACATTGTTCGTGATTTTAACAGATTTTGCGTTCATAAAGACATTTTAACAACGATCTTTACAAAGTAAGGATGTTTCAGTGGTTTCGCGAAGTTCTAACTGTTACTGGCGTAGTTAACTGAAAATGTAAGTGTCCTGAAGACAAATTCTGCAAAGAAAAATTGGAATACTTGACGCTAGTCGACTTCTCCCCTGACTTTTATCGTTTCGAGCACGCTACGAATTGTTCCTTCTACGATTTTCCAGACAGCTTTTATACCAACTACGGTCTGTTGTTGAACAAACGAAACGATTATTCCCTAGAGGCTTCCAGGCATTTTGAATGCCTCCGCCTTTCTTTCGAGAGGCAATAAGTATGCGCAAGCGAACCGGAATGTTCCTTGACAATGTACACAGAAATTTTCCACTAACAAATATCAAAGATCGATCTGACCCATCATAAATACATCTCACAGTCAAATCTTAAGGCAATTTGTGACGATTTTGTACCTCATTTAATATGCAAGGAATATAAAGTACAGGCGGAATCGATTATATTGCAGCTGCAAATAAAGACAATCTGACTATCAAAGTGCGGCCAAGTATACGGCCATATTGTAGCGACAACTGGGTAAAGTTTCACTTTGTATTCACTATTATATATGAAATATGGAGGACGACTCCCGTCTGTGTACGTAATATTATGTACGTAACTTTGCGTTATCTATAATATTATCATTGTAAGTGTCGTTCTAACACAGTCTTACAGTTGCCGTCTATGTGATTCAGTCGCGGATGTGTCTGCCAATTGCAAAGTGCCATTGACAATAACCACGGTCTTCTTAATTCCTTCCTTCCATCTTAACTCTCGAACAAACTTACAATAGTACAGCAAATCAGGTTTAAATTCTGTATATCAGTATTGTCATAAAATCTAAGGACGATTGTATGTTAACAAGTTCACTGTATGTTAAATCGTGATTGATTACAGCATTTAACACTATCAATAATCCCCACATGAATCCCTATAAAATTTCGTATTTAATTTCACCATAAATTTTTAATTTTTTTGTTGTCACTTGCTATATCTCTTCATTAAATTTTTTGCTTGCAGTGTTAGCTTCCTCTAAATCTACCTTCTGTTTTCATCCTCTTATACATCATGCTCTATTTGTATTATATTTTGCTTATCTCGTACTTACAATATTGTTACTTTTGTGCTTACTCTAACTCTAAAACGCTTATTGAAGATGAATAAATTCTGCTTTGATTTCGGGCATCGAGGTGTTGATGAAGCCAGAGAGACTTCATATGTTATAACACTTCAGAAAACTGAAAAATTAATTAGAAAAGATGAAAAAATATACGGAGGACGAAGTCGCAGGCCCATATAGCTTGTTTCTAATTTATTTCGGAGATAAACCGACTTTGCAAATAGTTTAAATTACTTGCTTAACCCATAGAGGCCCGGAGTCGGGTGCAAAAATGTTTATTTCATACTGTCATTAAGTCGACCTGTCTTCGTGTCATATTATTTCTGGATGATGAAGTTTGGCGGCCAATGGATTGTATAACTAATCAGAACAGAATATTCTGGAATCTGTAAACTGAACAACATGTGTTGCGTCACATCCAAATTGTATCTATTATGAGTTTGTTGAATTACTTGGTGTGTTATTGGTCACAGCTTGACAAATAGGGGTGTGGTGAAGTGATACCTACGTAATTACTAGATTGAGGTTTATTCAACAGAATTCTGAATTTCGAAAAATGGTGGATAGTGAAGATATTTATGATTCCATAAATTTTAATATTGATACAAAAAAATGAAACAATGAAAAGATAACTTGCAATTTCAGTGAACTAAAGACGCAATTATACCGTTCGTTTATGATAATGAAAATATTGAGGCGGCACGAGACACCGCGAACCGCTAGCTTGAGGTTACTCCGGGCTTTACTGACACTGAAGTTTCTAATGCAAACGATTTTTCAATCACAAGTCAACGTAAATTCAAGGGTTTAACTAGTTAAACGCTACGCCATGGCTTTATTGAGAAGTACGTGTGAATTCTTAAAAGGGGCTCAATAGTTGACTATTTTAGTCAAATTTTGGAACGTAAACCTTAGTTTGAGTAAATGAGAGATTTTCTTTTTAATTATATGTAAGAAAAAAGAAAGACAAGATATTGACTTTAATTTATCGTAGAGTTATATGCGATGTTTTAATAATATATTCAATGCATTTGTGATCTATTGCAAATAAGACTTTTATCGTCTTCTCAATTATTACAGTTCAAGCTTTTTATATTTCTTTTAAGTACACACAGGTGAAATTATTATTTCACCTTTTGAATTACCCATTCACTACATAGACTTTAAATTCTAATAACTGTTATAACCACTCATTAGTTTTAATTACTAACAAGTTACAGTATATTAGATTAGAATAGGAAATTCAAATTTGATTTTAGATCACTATTGTTTTGTAACAATAAACCTGTCACGGGTAGCGTTCACTCAACGTTATGAGCTACGCGGATACAATTAACGATAATCTCACTTATTTCTCTTTGTCAGCGGGACGATTAAAATAATAATCACGACTTTAATACTCTGTAATGAGACGTTCTCTTCCCCGTTCACTGGGGGCTACAGCACACTGTATACTTTTAGCAACATTCGATTTAATTTTACCTGAGAGGATGTTTGTTCGTTAAAGGAATGTCGCCAGCTGGACCGATTTAGGTACGGTTTTCTGTATAGGGTTTGTGATTCATCGGCGATGGTTCTAAGATGAGTATTAAAGTCATAAATTGTAATGTAAATGTCATTTTAGAATTTTCAACAAAACATAAAATAATTTTTAACGTAAACATTATAATAATCAGACACATTGGTTCTAAGTTAACGTGGACACATCTACCTGTATCTGTATTACTTCTCACATTGTGAGAAAAGTCACCAACCCAGTATCGGACAATTATAAGTTGTGATGTTATAATAGAATCAATTATTGTTTTCGTGTTATCTTCGTATTAAAAAAAAATATATATTAGTATTAAATTATTATAGCACGCTCTTTGTTTTGTAATGTAATGGAAAATACATACCTACTGTGATTAAATTTAACAAAAAAGAAAAAAAAAGAAAGACAAAATTAAAATACACTGTGTGCGTACGGTTTTATTCACTAAGTAATCAGGTGTTTGCGGGAGCTAGTTGCTTTGTTGTCAAGCTGTCATTTAACTGTTTAGTTAATCCGCAGTTATGTCGCAATGTAGTAATGGTTTTGAGGTATTTAGGGCACTAGATAATAATGATATGTATAGATAATAATTGTTTAGGAAAAGTATGTAAATGATATTAAACAATAGGTACGTAGAAAAACGTGAAAGCTCAGCTAGTACGCAAATGATATGTAGTATGGCATAAATTAACATATTAATGACAAGGACGCCTGGAAATCAGTGCCGCATCGAGTTTCAACTAGGTTAGAGTCACGGACCTAAAAAAAGACGGACGTAATCCCAACAACAAATTAAGTGAAGCACCCATAGTAATCCCAACTCTCTATTTGTACAAGTACACACACCCACACATTGACACCACACTGCTTCAATCGCGAATCAAAAATTACGCACACATGGTAAGCGGGGGGCGGCCTTTGCTCTGCTTCACTCTCGATTAGACGAGGTTACGTCCGTCTTTTTTTCAGGTCTGTGGTTAGAGTATATTCTGTAATTTTTAATTATTTTAAAAGATGTACGGAGGAGTTTCACTCACCATTTGTTTTCCTCCTTATCAAAGCACCTTTCCTAAATGCCACCATTTCGATAAAAAAAAATATATTTATAAGAATAAATGTTTTGTCTTTGACTTAAGAAAACATAAATGACTTATGAAACTTTTACGAGAAAAAGGAGCTTCTTGTTTGTTGGTAAATAAACGCTTTATTCTAAAGTTGATAAGTAAGCTGTTAAATTCCACATGTACCTACTACAAAATTCTCCACACTATTGTAAGTAGGATATCAATCTCACAAATTGATGACTGAGCTCTGAGTCTAGGCCTTTTTAGATCCAGTCTTTACAAGAGCGGTGATTGAACTGCTAATTGACAACCAGGGTTGTCACTGGCTACAATACTATACACAACCAATCATACAAGTACCTATTATCCTTCGTTCGGTACCTTACTTAATAAGGCCGATGTCCACAGACTTGTCTGATATTATCATAAATATATCTTGTCTGATATTATTCAAGATGAGGATAAAAAAGAAACAGAAAAGAAAAAAATATTATTATCGTCCATTTTTAAATGAGTATTATTTGGTAAACAATCTTGATGCTACTTTTAATTGAAATATTATTTTAAATTCGTTTAAAAAATTATTGATTGTGAATTGACATCTGAGGGCACATTCGTGCCTCCGTCAAGACGAGCCAAACGAAGCGCAAGGGCACTACCTATCATCTCTTCGCGCTTCGTTTTTTTAAACCCTCATATCCCTCATATCATACCCTCACTTGGGTTTGGAAAATTCGCGGGATATGATGTCTATCTCGTCGATTACCGGGAACGTGGATTCACGTTCGAACTCAAAAGTACCGCCGCCGCCGCGATTCTCAGGTATTAAACATATTATTATAAAGTTTCAATTGCATAGTTAGCTGTTATATTGATATCTAAAAATCTCTGATTTTGTCACCAACTGATCATCATTATTTATTTCTACTTCCTGAAGTCTTAGAAAGCTGAAATTTGGTATGTAAGCTACTATTAGAACACAAACAACAGTAAAATTCTAAAACTTGGAACTTTTAGCCCCTAACTTCTTAAACTAGGGGATGGAATTTTTAATGAGACTTCCGAAAATTTTGACGCTAGAGGTCTGAAAATTCACATACAATCTACTTGTTTTAAATAATAAAATACATATTTCAGGATTTGAAGTAAATCACTCTTACTCTTTAAATTAGGGGATGGAAGCTAGTATGGATTTTCAGTATATAGTCATACTTACAAAAAGAAGTGATATCCCACCGAACACATTTTCATGTCAAATGATGCCATAGCAAGACCATACTCTCGGCTCTACCTCAAAAAGTTATCAGATATATAGAACCAACCTTCTAACTCTACAAGCCCTAACTTCACAAAACCTTGTCAAAATATGTGGCTTGGCCGTTACTACAACAATTATTGTACACGTATAACAGAAAAGCAATGAACAGTGAATAAATGTTTTCACCTGACGCCTATATGACGTAAGCAAAACGGCCAAGCCACATATTTTGACTAAGGTGTAGATTTTGTGAAGTTAGAGCGTGTAGAGTTATTGCGTGTAGAGTTAGGAGCTTGGCTCTACATGGGATCTGATAATTTTTAGATGTAGAGCCATATGGTCTCGTCTTGTCATCATTTGACATGAACATTTGTTTGGTAGAATTACTTTTAAATTATTATATACAGGCAGAAGTGCGATCTGTTCTTTGCAGGACGTCGCCATGACAGTTTCAGAAGTTCTGGTTACCTATATCTTACCTATGGATAAGATCTTTAGGCGACCAATTATTTTCTGAATATTTCGACCTTTATTAGTCTTAAACGATCTATTTCGTAAGTTTTTCTTAATTGTAAAAAATATTGATAAAAGGAATTAGGATAAAGGATTTTATATACGAATCAACAAGAGTCAACAAGCAGATGTACTCCATAATATTCAATATTAAAAAATCATTATTAATGGCTTGCTAGAAGGAAGATAAATTCACTTTTTGGAATTTATTGGAGTTTATTACTCGTTAAGAATCGATTTTCATATATCAGCCCGGAATATGAAAATTTAAAAGGAGTAAAATCAAACTTTCTCCATTACGTTACGTTATGCGTTATGTTTGTGCGCAACTTATCATGTTTATGTTTCCATGACTATGTAATATATTTTGATGGATATGAATTATATAATTAACATAAATAAATGTATAAAACATGCTTTCAGTAACATAAAAAAATGCGTTCATTTACCCTCATTTACTAATCAGTATGCTTTATAATCGTTCGTAAGGAGTATACTCCAGTCGTGCGTCGGAACTGACGTAAACAATTTTTTTTTTGAGTAAGATATATTTTTTATGAGTTGCTATACTAAAATTTTAATTTTACTGTAATTTGGGATATAAAAGATTACAGCTATATTGCGTTCAATATAACTCCCCTGTCTCTTCTATTGGAGATCTCTGGGCTCTTTGTCGCCTCGGATACACCACCCAAGGTGTTAGATATTTTTAAACCCCTGGCTAGCCATAATTCTCTTTCTAAAATCGGGCTTTAAGTGTTTTTTCGTGTTTCGATCGGTGGAGGACCTTCACCAATCCGCACTGGAGCAGCGTGGTGGAGTATGGCTCTGGCCTCTGCTAGAGGAGAGACCTGTGCACAGTAGTGGGCCATTAATGGGTTGAAGCTATGTGTTTCGATCGCAGTAACGGAGAGCCAAAAATACCTATACAAATCTCTCGATTGATCCATGGGCGACGGTGACGAAACAGAGTTTAAAATCGTAACTCCACACTAACTGGTTGCCCTCGACATTGCATAATTTGCGTAATCCTTTGTGATTCACATACGCCACGTGCGTTACACGTTTCAATGGACGAATTGTGTCGAATATAACCTATCAATATTTGTCGCGAATGTAATTTGTCGTTTAGCTATGACGGTACTATTAAGGCGACACCCGCATACTCATCGAAAGAAATTATCAATGTTAGCATTGATATACTCATAGTTCTGCGAGGTGTACAATTAAAATATGGGCTCAATTATACCTACATGTAGTAAAAATAATTTAATATAAAGTATTTGATCGACAAAGCTTAAAAGTCTTTGTTGTTGCAGGTCCAGGGTGACAGAGATCAGGTAATATGAGGAATATTGATCAAGAGCCTCAGTTCTTCGGCTAGGAAGATAGACACGCAAGCTTTGTAAAGTTTACTTTTGACCTATTTCTTCGAGTGGCTATGCGTATTGGCATGACCGATGTCCGTCGGTTAGCTTTTTTCGCCCTTTTTGCCATGGTCATAAACCTTTTTGGAATCTGCTTATTAAATGTAGATTCCGCAAACGATAAGTAAGGGGAGACCCCTTCTATGTTTCTTTTATCGACCCTGTTTTGACGACTCTGTAGCCTAGTTGGTAGCGACCCTGCCTGCGAAGCGAGGGGTCCCGGGTTCGATTCCCGGCCGATGCAGATATTTATGTGACAGAAAATATTTGTACTCGGGTCATGGGTGTGATTGTGATGTGCTAGATGTGTCGTCCATGCCACCCACGACACAGGTAATAACCTACTGCGGGGGTATGAGTGTGTTAGCGTTAATTTATTATTTTATAATTTTTTCTCTAGCGTACCTGGAATAAAGTGTTCGCACTGTATAATTGTATCTTAATAAGTTAACATTATACCTACGTGCTAGTTTACACTGTTTTACCTCCTCTGATGCCTCGTATTATCATATTTTATTTGACAGTTTTATCTTTCATAAAATGTACTAGTTAAATAAAAAAAACATTATTAGATATCATTTATCTTACTGATAGTTATTAATTTTCATACAAAGTTAACACACGACTAAGTATGTAGACTATATTTTTTACTCGTTCTCGAACTAGCTATGCTAACATGGTTAAATTAATGATCCTATTTAATACGTCTTACAATAGACCAGTTTTACCTGAAGACCATAATCCGTAGACATTTTTACAACGTGGCTTTACGCAACCGTAGCCTTTTAGTCTAACCTTACTAATTGGTTAACACATTTGTCGAATTAAGCTCGAAGTGGTTACTGTAAATTACCACATTTTAGTAATATTGACACTTGGCCATTACTGGTAGATGACCACGGAGTCATCGGCCTCAAACCATCCGGATCTAATTACATAGTGTCATTAACATTGCGGAGACGGCACGTCCGTCTAGGAAATGGAATCGAATCATTAGTAGTTTGATTACAAAAAAGGCTTAATAGAAATATAATAACAGACGAAGAAGAAATTGTAAAAAGATTGTGGAGCGATCCAATAATTGGCGGTTATTTGTCGATACGGTTTGGAGCGGGTAATGGGTTGGGACGTTTCGACGTGACTTCGTAGCCTCCCTACCTTATATTATTACAATTTAGCTAAATTTGCAGCTCCGAGCTGCGGAATGTGCAAAGAAATGGAACGCAAGATCTCCAGTCGGTAAGCTAACAGAGAAAGGTATATCGCACACAATCGGACCTTTATAATGATGCTCTATTCGTAGCCACACTAATGGGCCGCTGCGCTAGTGTAAGTGTAATGTATGTAATTGGTCTGCATAGATGTGATTGTGGTCAAATCATCATGATCTATCACTACTTAAGGATTTGTTTTCTAAGAACCTTTTGATCAATTTTACAAAGCTTAGTTATTGAATGTGATTTATTATTCATTTGCAGTTTGATTTGTTTTGTTATCGAAGGCTATGTATGTATGTAGGTTAGGTGTGTTCACTTATTTATACAAGTACAAAACAGCAGGTAAGAACTAGTTACGGTATACTATTACTATATGTATTTATTTAACTCCGTATACCTATATCTTTCATTGCGTTTTTTTATCAAACTGTTGCCTTAGATGTACCTGCTAGGTTCATGAAGTTTCTCATGAAATCTTCATAAAACTCATCTGTTCATTGCTTGTTTACGACGAATAACTCATAAAGGTCCATTAATATGAAATTATGTGAATTTATTACAATAAAATCGATTTTGCTTACTTAGATTCGGTAACTACTTCTATTTTGATAGCTTAGTGCAATCAATCTTTGGATGAGTACCATTGATGTTACAGTCTATCATAAAGTACCTACCTGGTCTAAGCGACAAATAAAACTTGTTGTTATCATCAGTGGCGTAGCGTGGGCTCCCGCCGCCCGGGGCCGACCGAAAATTTGCCGCCGCCCCGCAATGAACTTTGCCACCCCCATATTATTTAAAATATTTTTTTATTAATTAAAAATGCACTTTTCTTGTTTTTTTCATAACACAATTTTCATTAAAAAAATTTAAAATAATTAATTTTAATACATATATTTTTTTATTTAAAAATCGAGTGGCTTGCCGCCCTCTCTTAATGTGCCGCCCGGGGCCAGGGCCCCCCCGGCCCCCCCACGCTACGCTACTGGTTATCATATAATCATATCTGGTGGACAATGCCATTAGGCATTAAGTTTTGCCCTTTGTTACTCTTTTTAAGTGGTGACATAAATTTGAATAAATAAATAAATAAATATAATACCTTTCTATCTGTTGAATAAAAGTTCGAGTTTTAGCACAGAAGAAATACCTAATAGTAGGTAGTTATAATAAGTTTTAGTCTAAAACTGTAGGTAAATAAATTCTAATCCTTCTAAAACATTGCTTAACGAAATCTGTTGATTATTTTCAGTGACGACTTCGTGATGTACCTACCTATCTACATGGAGATGATGCGACCACCCGCCCCCTGAGGCTCAATGGTCCTTAGTGTCAACTTAAAAGTTGGCTCAATAGCATAGTGGTGTTAAAATGTACGTATCAGGTAAGTTGCTATAAGTAGTCGGATCAGTCGTCGGTAACAAAAGGATTGTGACGATGAAAATAAGGATATCTAGGTACTTCTAGAATAGTCGTTCGATACTGAAAAAGGTATGTAGGAATTAGTTTGTCAAAAGCCTATGCACTCTAATATGCATATTTTTCCAGGCTATCATCTAAGATAAATGATATATATGCCTCTACATATTTAGAAGCTGTGATCCTACCCGACTAATATCAAGCTCTTTGGCTTAACGCTGATTCGTAGTTAGGTAGGTATAGCGTGATTTTAAAACATTGTTTGAATAAATATAGGATTTAGGTACCTACCTTCTATAGATTCGCTTTACCAGCTCTTATGTAACAATATTTTTCCATTACTATCAACCTATGGACCTGTCAGTGTTAAAATTAATTAATATAGGTAGCTATTGGTTTTGTGCATCGGTGCGTTTTACGCCCCAACTCAGAGTCACTGACGGTTACTTGAATCGCTCCTTAGTACATAATTAGGCGTTAATCTATTAAACATTGTGAATCTAATTAGGTAGTTCACCCACATTGGTAGGTCGATGTAGATATATGGTTCCAACAAGATGGAGTAAAAAACTGTTTTGTCGTTCAACAAAAAGAGTTGTTTTGAGGCAAGCACGTCCTATATCATTGGGTACAATGAAATAATTAGTTGGTTTGGTAACGGGAGATTTTTTCGAACATTAGCCTTATGCCTTTGTGGGAGCGTAATTTAATATTTTTTGTTATGAACTCTCCAATGTAAAGTGGGTGATTTGTAAAGTAATGCGTATTGTCCCTGAATCAAGGAAACCGTTCATTTATCTTTATACCGTTTACTGATCCGTGGCATATCGTTTACTGGAAAAAAAGCGTTTAAAAAACAACGCCTTCTTATAGATGTCGGAGACAGGTGTGAATTCTAGATAAGAGACACCTATTCTGGATATCTTTGCAATTAAGTTAATAGAATATATTCACCTGGTGTTTACTGCTTAGCGAAAGTCATAAACACGTATCGCTTAATGAGAAGTTTTGATAGGAGAAAAATATCTTACATCGTAATCTTATTAAAGAATATATTACACCAATGTTTTATCATTGTTTTGTTTTGGTATAACATAAGATACCTACATAGATTATAGAATCGTTTTGAAAGTAGGGGTTTCTCTCAATCATTGAAAGATTCCGTTATCATCTTTCGTTATTAAGGATTTTAAATGTAATTCAATGAAGAAGGTATATAACTACCTATCAATAATATGTAGAGCTGTGTAAGTCGAGTTGTGAGGAATAATGTCTCTAATTCTGCCATTAGTTAATTGTAATCTTTCGAGGAGCTTCAGTATAACGTCAGTACAATTATGATACCGGTAGGTACTGATGCAACCAATCAATCAAATACTGTGGTATAAATGTTACAATCAAAATCCTGGAGAGTATCTACATACATCCATTTTAACCGATATTCTTCTCTTATTCTGTATAGTTTTAGAAATCGAAACACCTGATTTAAATTTTTATGTTGATTTGCAGGTTGAGATTATAATAATATTTTAAAGGAAATTATAGAGCAGCATGATCGCTAAGAATAACATTTTCAAAGGTTATTTTAAACTCGTTTACTAAGTTATTGTTAAAAACGATATTGATACCAAATCTCAATTAAGAATTTCCGATTCAAATAGGAGATGAAATTGCTTGGGCGCCATCAAGTGTGACGCTATGTGATTGATATTAAAAACACAATGGCCACGTAATCTGTTTTTTGTTCTACAAAAGAACAATACAACGATCTTGGCTAGATAACTACCTACGTGATTTACCCGATACATTGCTGCTTTTAGTTAATTCTTTGCAAATCAATACTTACCTGCGTTGCCTATTGAGATTATTCACAGCTTTGTGGTAAAACCTATTATTATGGTAATGTATTACTTCTTTAAGAGGACATTGTTTTAGTAATACGTGTTTATGTCTCACAGGCAAACTTAACAGCTAATAAAATAGGTTTTGGCCACCACTATTTCTTTATGTAGCTACTTTCAAACCAATCTAATGTTAAATCATTTGTCATAAAGTGGTCACTTGGTAAAGGTCAGGTGTAGAATTATAATTTCTCAAGTACCATAGTTTTAATATCAAAACCATGTACATATATCTGTTTATAAAAATGTAGTTAAATTTCGATCTCACCGTGACCACGTCCGATGTTATTGGGTCGAAATATAGAATACAAAAATCGTGAGTACTTGTCTGCATTTAAAATGTCTAGTGTCCTCGATGTTATAACTTTAAAATTGTTAATTTGTTGTGCATTGTTAAATCTGAATAAAAGTTTGAAACATTGCTATGAAAACACTAACTATAGTAATGCTACAAATTCAGTAAAAAGGTAAAGCTTCGCAGCGTGCCGTCACGATCGCTTTTATACATTTTTTACAATAATAATAGCACAATATCAGACTAGCAATCTGTTTTTATCAATATTTCAATAGAAAAATTGGAAAAAATGTTCAAAAGCCACCTCCTACGTTGCAGTAATGTATGAATCCCAAGAATGTCTCTCAGTACTTTGAGAAACAAAAGTCACAAAAGACCCTTTGTTTTAGTTACAGGTACATACAGTTGAAATAATAGAAAAATCTGCATTTCCTAGTTAATTTAAACACAAAAAAATACTTTCAACTTCACCTGTTCTTAAATTTTATCTACTTATTTGTTCAGGCCTTAGCTGGAGACCACCAAAATGAATTATCTGTTTTAAAACAAAAGGTGTATTCTTTTCTTTTCTCTGTACTAAAAAATTACTATGATTAAAAAACTCAGGACAAAGGAAAAAAAGGAAACAAAAAAGCAAAAAAATAAAATAAAAACATAATTCAATAATATAAATATTGCATTTATTTCAACGAATTCGGCAAATAAAATAACTGTAGATAATAATTATAATAATACTATTCAGTTTACAAGATTTTCATCTTTCTTTAGACATTCGTCTTAAAATAGAAACCAAAGATTTATTCACTGGTTGGCACTGGACTTTAGTTTCAAACAACCATAAGAATCATGTCATCTGAATAACAGTAAATGCAGATCGCATATAATTAGGTAAAATTAAATTATACAAATTAAAATAAAGTTACTGGAAGTCGTATTGGAGGCAAATTCTAAATCAAGGTAATCAGACTTGACCCACTTGAATACACAATTCTTTTAAATGATAAAACAAAATAGAAAAAATAATAATAACTAAAGAACAAAAATAAATACAAACATAACATAAGGCAAAAATAAAAAAAAAACAACAAAAGCGATATGCAAATAAAACTTATGAAATAATGTCTTAACTTCCCTGGTACATAAATAATATCATATTCACTGAGCGAAGTGTAACACCTATTAACATTTTAAAGAAATGCGTAAGGGTTACCCTATTGATAGTGTTTGGTAAGACGGCAGGCACGAGTTTCCGCGTAATAGTAAACAGAAGAATAATAACACCCCAGGCTCGTGCGTCATGTATTCTGTATACTTACCGCACGAGCCCACATTTCTATATACGCAACATTAAAATTTGAACAAAATATTTGCATATCGCCTAATACCCCAATCTGAGACCTCTCTTATGTAAATCCGTAAGAATATTGAAAACTGCAGCCGGCGACCCCACACGATACCGACACATCATTATTATGTAAATATTTCATTTTTTTCTAATGTTATGTCTGTATGTATTTTTATGCCCCTCGGAAAACATAGTCACAGTAAACTAATTAGATACAGTTATATCACAAGTTCTTAAGATGCCTCAACGAAACGAACAAATCATTATTCATTTTAAAATCTATCTATTTATATTTACTATCCTTATACGCACCTATACTACTAACGGCGAACGGAGACAATTATACAGCGTTCTAACGTTTAAATCTAGTAGTATACTTTTACACATTAAACTATTTACAGTGGAGCTGAGAAATAATTTACAAATCACTCGGATTCTACAAGGCACCTTATTTAAATAGTTATAAAGACTTCAGGCTTCGCTATGACTTTACAAAATAATTAAAACGTTTTAAATTCTCTATAATATATAATTTGGTTTTCATTACAATGCTACAACAATTGACAAGTCGCTAATACCTAATAGGAGTTTTAAATATGAACAACTAGGAAGAATAATATTATGCAACAGATTACTAGCGGGTTACGTGTACGGCCATGCAGTGTCGTTCGGGAACGCTGTTTGAAAATACTTGATTGGCATTATTTAAATAATTGATTATTCATGTGGAACGAAACGCATGTGCGCCAGATCGGTTCCATTAGATATACGACGTCCTTCACGCGTCCTAACTCCTACCATTGTTGTGTTCGTTTGCATTTGAATAGCGGCGGCTTAGAGCGATCCGCCCACCGGCCCACCAGCGGACCGGCCCGCCTCGTGCGGCCGATGACAACACTCGTGGCCCATCATACTCATCACACTAATCCATGAAAACGTACTCGAATACGGGCAAGAAAAATAAGCGGAACGGCACATCCGAGATCGACAGGATAAGCGATGCTATCTGGCGCCTTTGATGGGCAATGATGAGTTGGTAATTAACTGGGATATCAACACTGCATAGACGTAACGTAGCTATTCCGTTTCTAAAACTAAATGGATATTTACAAGCGGACTCACTAGTAGGAAAATAGACCAACGACCGTCACGGCACGATACGAGCTTCGCTCGAATCGTGGTTTCATCAAACGGAACAATTAAATCGGACCAAGTAACTCTAGTCCCTCAATAAGCGAAGCTCGCCGCGGCGAGTTTTAGCTGTTTAGGGCCGGGGTCGCGTAGCACTGCGAAGGGCTAGACGACCGCGACGCGGACCGCGGTCAAGTAGTGCACTCACCGTTGCCGGCGAGCTGTGGTCGCAGGAACGCGTTGTGTAGTTCGCTGCCGATCCCTCCCTCCAGGCGCGCAGCCATCTGCATGAGCGCGAGAGTGCTGTCCTCGGCCCCGCCCGCGCCGCTTTCGAGCCGCGCGCGAACCGTCGCTATGTGACCGCGCGTGAACACGTGGTCCTGCACGGAGTACTTGTGACTATACTTGAAGTCACAGACGCGACATTCCTCCGGTGGGGGTGCATCCGACACCTCCGACAGGCCGGCAGCCAGCCGCGCCTTCTTTTCTTTGGCACGTGCGTTTTGGAACCATACTTGTACCACTCGTTTCGGCAGCCCGATTTCTCGCCCGAGCGCCTCACACTCCGCCATGGTCGGCGTTTTGTAATCGGTAAATAACGATTTCATAATCTTTACTTGGAGTGATGACATTTGGGTGCGAAAACGTTTGCCAGGCGGCCTCGGCGTTTGCTGTTGGCCGGCCACAGGCGACGTCGGCTCGTCTTCTTCATAAAATTCCATAGTTTCGGAAGCCGTGTCCGAGCGCTCATCCGCATCAGATCCTGGTCGTGATAAATCGACTGGTTTGCTGAGATCTAAGGGTATTTCCGATTTTCCATGTTCTGGCCGTCTTTCCGTAGGTTCATTACTACTGCCGTTTTGTTGGGAAACAGCGTGTGCTTGCAGCTCGCTCACGTATCTTTTCATAGATTCTTCACTGTACTGCTTGATAAATTTCTCCATGTCTGAGTGAAAAGGCGGAAAAATAGGGGGCAACATGGGAGCCCCCGCTTGGGAAAAATTTTGCTGGCGATCACTTTGTTGGGAACCAAAACTTGGTGTAGATTCTGTGCTTAGTTCTTCATCTGGCAAAGCATCGACATTAATTTCACCTCGTGCACATTGATCGGCGTGTTTAGTACTAAGATGACTTTCTAATGCACTCTTTACCTTAAACAAAGCCGGACAAAAAGGACATCGCTTATTTATGACTTGCGCATGTGCGCGAAATTGCCCCTTTCTTTCACGTGCTCGTGTATTTTGAAACCAAACTTGTACCACTCTTTTTTTTAAACCAACTTCACGTGCAATATTTTCTAGCATTTTTCGTGATGGATTCGATTCTATTTGGTATTTTTGGTAAAGATAATCCAGTTGTTCAGGTAAAATAGTAGTTCTTAGTCTCTTATCCTTAGGCTGTTCACCAGTGTCTACTTCTTCAAATTCATCAAATTTTCTTTTAACTACTTGTTGATTTAACGCCGCAACTAAAGGGTGTCTCGCTTCTTCATTTGTAAGAGACGCGTTTAATTGCTGTAACTGGGCATGTTGTTGCAAGATCCCAAAAGGGGAGTCCGGCGGGTATGTGGGAAATAAATTAGGGTTCATTATGTGAACTAATTGATGTTCCCGCCATAAATCGAACCGTGGGAAGACTAAATTGCATTTATCACATTGAAAGTTGCCATCTTTTTCTTCACGGGGTTGTTGTGATAAAGGGGTTACAGGAGTATGTGGTGTTGGTGGCGCTGGAGACACCGGATAGTTTGGGGCTGCAGGTGTAGGTGTTCTAGGTGGGGCGGGAGAAACTGGCACGTGTGGTGCATGATGCTCTACAATACTTGAATTAGAATCTTCGCTACTTAACGTAGCTGCAACTTGTGCCGCTGCGGCCTGCGCTTGCGCTGATCTCTTAGCATCCTCTTCTTTAAAACAGTGCGTTTTCTGATGCCTTATTAATTCGTAATATCGTTGAAATACTAGTTGACATTTCTTGCATTGGTAATTAAGGCCAGGAGTGCGTTGAAATCTATTGGCATCGTCTGTAGCGCCTGCTGGTGGTTCCGCAGCTGGTTGGTTTTCATACACTTTTCTTGCTTTTTGACGAGCGTTTTGAAACCATACTACTATTACTCTTGGACTCAAACCTAGTAGTTTAGATAGATACTCTAAGTCATCATCTTTTGGATATGCGTTATTCTCAAAAAACTCTTGTAGAACTTTTATTTGATAATCTGTGAATCTAGTTCTGTTGGCGCGTTTGCCAGAAGACCCCGAGCTGTTGGATCCGTTCGAGTTGCCCCCGGAAAGTCCGAAATCGGCCGGTCCCCTGCCAGGACTGAGGCTGCGATTTGGGGTCAAAGGTAGGACGTTCGGGGGCGCGGAGTTTGGGGACGCGAAGTTAGGATTTAGCTTCGGCGGTAACATCGACGGATGTGGTGGTTGAGGTATACTCGTTGCTGGAATCGAGTCAATTTGAGACTGAATTAACGAATTCAGTGACAAATGGGTAGGCGTTTGTGGACGCGATATGCTTTGTTGAAGATCAGGGATATTTAAAGCCGGGCTCTGAGAAGGAGCCTGAGGAAAAATGAAGCTTTTATCTTCTTGATGTCGATCATCATAAGAGTTGTATTTTTCTTCCATCGTTGGTTCATCATTTGGTTCTGCTTTTACTTCTTGATGACCAATGTAAGAAGCATCTTCAATTTTTGCCTTTTTTTCAGGTGGTGGTTTCCCCTCATCCGAACTTGCAGATGAATCCAAAGGCGTGACTTTCGCCTCACCGGTCTTTTCGTATTCTTCGAGATTCAGTGTGGTAGAAGGTGGATTATTGAAATTGTATGGCGAGTCTTTGTTGCGTTGACGTTCTTTGAAAAGGGTATTGCGGAACCAATGTTTGATGACTTTTGTAGCTAGTCCAGACTGTTTAGCCATTTTCGCAATCGCTTCATCACTAGGTGAGTTATTAATATCAAAGTGCGCGCGCAATATCTTCAATTGCTCATCAGTAATGCGAGTTCGCGCTCGTTTTTGACCCGCAGCAGCATTTGCCTGCAAAATAAAAATACGTTCTTTCAAATAAACTAACATGTTACCTGTTCAAACGTTCGTACGTATGGAAATCATTTTTCATTTAACATAAAAGTATTACATTGCTTAACGTCGAACAAAGGGTCTACAAAATTGAAAAGGGCTCATTTATCTGCGGCTGTAGGACACTCAATGATTGCAGGTAACTTTGAATAATAACAGAATTCGTTGTAAATAATAATACTTCGACCCTAGGTGCTCAACAATGGTCCCTCTGTTGCTTTGTGCAAACAGATAGCTAATGCTTATCTCATAATACCTTGTAGATACGTCCTTACGATTGAATTTACACTGTACTTATAGCTGACAGAAATAACCGAATGTAACCAATATATTTTATCTATAAGAGTCATTTTATACGTAAGTACATCTACAATGAGGCGTTTAATGGACCTACAGTTGTTTATCTTCAATGTAACATACACTAAAACTATTTTTTCAGTAATATTTTGATATTTATTAGTAAGTTATTGTTTTGATTTGTTTTTAATTTACATATCGATAAGTTTTAGGCAAAGGGTACAATATTAGTATAAATAAGCGCTTTTAAGACTATAAGTATATTTTATATTTTACTGGGAATAAAAAAAAAACAAATAAACGCGGGAAAAATCTTAATCTTAAAAAGATGTTTGGTATAGATAAAATAATAACATATATTCAGGTTAAGATCTTAGTTTGTATTAACATTGTGATTTGTAAGTTAGTAATTTAACTTTATATTCCGAGGTGGGCGTAAACAGTAGCGACACAGTTTAAACTATAGCCGCTGCTTATGAACATTAACATTTATAAAATTGTTTCTGTTAATAATAAATCTTTTAAATCTTTTTTTCAATACATATTCATAATTAGAATATAAAAACATGCACTAAAAGTAATTTTGATGATATTGCTATGTCATACACATCATTTTAATATTAAAATTTTCTACATTCTAATGGAACATGCTCTCACTGTTATCGTTAGTAAATTTGGGTTGTCGCTAATTAGATGTCTGTTAAATCATATTTGTCAAACAGGTAACATATACTTTTAAGTCAGTGTCGAATCAATTAAGATATTAAGTTAATAAAGATTGCATAATAGTTAATTCACTCACTTGTTGTTGTTGTTGCAAGAGCTGTTGTTGTTTCATTTGAGCGTCGTGCGGGAAGCCCATCGCTTCGAATGGTGGAGGCGGCAGCATTAGCGGCACCAGCGGAGGTTGCAGGTTCATGGCTGCTAGAGCTCCTACGTTCAGGCCCAAAGGCAACCCCAGTGACAGCATCTGAGCAACCATAGGATGTAACTGCCCCAGCTGTTGTTGCAGTTGTAGCATATTCAAAGCCGCTTGCATCTCCTGAACTTGTGCTGCAAGCAACGCACCGGCTTGAGCTTCTCCTTGACCACTTCCATTTTCGTTGAAGGTGCCACCAGTCTCTCCGCGCGGCGAGGGCGATCTCTCACCTTGAGGCGCAGGAGACGCCGCGCGAGGCGAGTTAGGAGCCCCCGATTTCCTTTCATACTCGGATTTGAACTGCTCCGCGAACTGTTCTAAGAACTCCAATGGAACTTTGTCTTTATGCACTTCTTCACAATGAGTCTTTAACACGAAAACACTAGAAAACTCCTTGTTGCAATGCTGACACGTCGATTTCGACTCCCCATCCGGAGGCTTCTCCTCGGGAGGTGGCGGAGGTGGACTTGGAACTCGTGCCATCTCACGTTCTTCTTGAAGTTTGCGCCGCTGGTTTTCATTATATTGCATAACGAGATCGAAGCCGAACGTTTCGAGTAGTTGTTTATACATTTGTGAATTCCTTTTGGGCGGATTGCCCTTTGCGACCATCTCGTCTAATGCGGCGGCTTCTGCGTCACCTAGTGGCGAATGCGCCCGCGCATCGCCGAACGGGCATGAGGTCGCACGATGTGCGTCGAGTAGCTCCCCGGTAGGAAATGACGCGTGGCAACGATCGCACGAGGCGCTACCTGCGCGCGGGGATCGCGGGCTACCTGGGCGTGCGGGGGGTGAGGAACGAGGCCCCCCGCTGCTCGTAGACGAAGGGGATGTATTTTTCGGCGACAAAACGTCTTGTAAAATTTTGGCGGGGTCGTTCCTGTCCGGTTGTTCAACTAGGGGCCGTGTCAAGTCCACGTGGCCGGCCGCGGCGAGCTCTTGCAGCTTGCCCGCTCGAGTTTGATGTAGTACAGATCGCATATGAATGTCGAGCGTACTGCCTTGTGTATAAGCTACTTTACATATATTACACTTATATCGCTTGCGATCGTCTTCTTCACTTGATGTACTTTTGGGTGTTAGAGTCAAATTTGAAGGCGCTGTGCCCGCTCCAGGTGAAACAGGAGGATTGTTATTGTTTTGCTGCTCTTGCATAGCCCGTTTCAGTTTGTGCAAATGGCTAACACTGTTATAATGGACGAGCAAAATGTTCTTTTGTGTGAACGATTCTTTGCATACATCGCACTTGAATGGTCTGTTAGGGTCAAGATACTTTTCCATAGGATATGTTAGTTTTTCTCCTTTTCTATGTAGCAGAGTTTTATTATGAGCTGTTAGATATGATTGTCGAGTAAATGCCACTTTGCACCTGTGGCATTTGTACTTTCTGTTTGGATCGTTATAGGAATCCTCTGCCATGGCTTGTGAGTTCAAATAGTCTTCAAGGAATTGTTGATCTTTGTAAATAATCGAATCATCTGAGTTTTCAGCATCATTATGACCGGATTCGTCAGCAGCAGTAGCGCTCGAATCTCTATCTTCAATCTCACCAAGTTCATCATCGGGGGTTCTTAAAGCTTCTTTGCGCAACAAATCTGCAGTCGCAGCATCAAGAACAGTGCCTTGGCCTGCTTGCAATAAAGGGTTGGATGCCAGGCTTCGCTTAAATGCTGCGAGCTCGTCTTCAGATAACTCAGAGTGAGAAGTTTCAACATGCTTTTGAAGGGCTAATACTGATCTGAAACTTCTTCCACACAATACGCATTTGGTAGCATCGCGTATCACATGATATTGGGAATGCAGTTGTAGTTTTTCGATTGTTTTGAAAGCTAAGCTACATTGATTGCAGCGATATTTGTAAACATGTTTTTCAGACACCGACATGTTTGCAATTGAGTTTCGAGCATGTGCTTCTCTAAAGTGATTCTGTAGAGCGTGTGCAGCATCAAAATAACGGTTACATCCTTTTTTCCAACAAAAGTAACCCGGTCCTTGAGGTGTTTGCTTCAGTTCTAAGTGACCCGATTCATTTTGATGGTGACAAAGTTCGTCAACGTTACGGAATGTTCGATTACACGAAGAGCAACGTTCCGTCTCACCATCAGCACTTCCTTCAGAGCGAGGAGAAGAAATCTCGCGTTCCTCGTCACCTTGGCGCGATTCTCCTTCACGTTGTGCTTGAGGTCCGCCATTCAACCAATGGCTTTGGTCTACTAGGAGCAATAGCCTTTGTAGGCCCTCAGAATTGACTGAATGTATTTGCATCACGTGTCGTTCAAGTGCAGTCCTTTCCTTAAATGCATCTTGACATAAGGGACAAATAAAATGTCTGGTAGGGTCACCATGTACAGACGCAACGTGGTTTTGTAATTTGCCTTCGCTGCCGGAACTAAAGTTGCAATATGGACAATTATGTTGACCCTGAGTTTCCTGGCCATCATCTCTTTCGTTAGATTCATGTTGAGGCGGTAAATGGGATTGTTGTTGCTGCTGCTGTTGCTGTTGTTGCTGGTGTTGTTCCAAAAATCGCATCATTTTTTGTTCTTGCGTTAGTTCTGGTTTCTGGTCAATTGGCTCTTTGATATCTGGTAACAAAGGAAAAACTTATTATAGTCACTTGTTTTAAATTGGTCACAAAATTAGATAAATTATAATATTTATGAAGCGAACCTCCCGTTACAGAATCTGCGCGGCAAATGAATGTGATCGATACAATACGAGTATATGTTCACAATTTCTACCTACGTTAACGTGAGATTTATCTACAAAAAAGATTATTTCTATAAATGAAGCTAGCTTTTGTTCGGTGCAAGCATTTGTTACTTTTCTGAATTGAAGTTAAAAATAAAATCTTCCCTTTTATATTATTAGTAGGACTCGTTTTGTTTGCGACGTCCCGGCAAGACAAAGGTATCGCTCTATCCATCCCGTACGCACACATTCACGTACGTATTAATGCTATCGTAACAAGTATATTGTAATTTTGCACACAAAGGAGATACAGGACGGGCAAACAATCATTGTTCATTATTACAAAAGGTTTCAAATATTTCGTTTCGCATCGGATCAAATGCATTTGGGAGATCAGCGTATGTGACGATGAGTGCGAGCGAGAAGAAGCGTTACGGAAGATGTGTGAGTGCAATTATTATTTGACCAGGGATGTGTCCGCGGCAGCGTGTGAAAGAAGCTGGTCGGCATTGTTTACGCTCAAATAAGGAAGGTGAAAGAAATGATCCAAGCATGGAGACCAAAGATTCGTTAATGGAACGTTACAATTAAATGTGATTACATGTTTAACTGACGTACTTTGCTGGCCTATTGTAATATTAGACCAATTCCGAAACGCATTGGCATTACGAATCAATACTGTTACAAATTTATTACAATGTTTAACAATAACAAGTAGGTACTGAAATTTTTTCAAATATAACTTTGTTCGCTCACGATTAAACTACGAGATGGGGTCTTATATTTCTCACTTAATTAAAACTTAAAAATATTTGACCGTGAGACGCAGCTGAAACCAGTCTGTCCCCTGTCTGTTTCGGAACCCGTTTCATAGTTTTAAGCAGTTAAAACCGTTACATCTAATGAAGGGGAGAGGGATAAGTAAATCTAAATGCATAATAATAATCAACTGACCATTTTGGAGACCGGAGTGACCAGTGTAATTATTTATGATGTAAATTTGCAGACCCACAGTCTGGAAGGCGCATAGAACAATGGCCAGGTAAAGGGACTTTGTCTGCACAAATGCGATCTCCAACACTTTTTGTCAATGACAAAGGGGCCCTTTCTAAGGAAACACCACATCGTTATAGCGTCGTAAAGTAAGTATTGTAGTATTGTGCAGTGTGAGCTTTGTTTTGCGAGATTTAGGTCAGGATTTTTACAGCATGGCGTCAGGATTATTGTAAGCTACTTTGAATATTTACAGCCTTGCGTCCTTGATGGCGCAACTCTCATAATGGAAAAATGTTATCTATTTTTCAATGTTATTTAAAATCGAACTCAATATTTGAATATTAATAATTTATGAATGAAATTTTAAAAGCACGAATAATTAAATATATTGCAAAGGAAGTAAAACAAACTGAAATACAAACAAGCCTCATGTGACCTACATAAACTTCTATATTATGCTATTGAGCTGGAAAAGATTTTATATAAATGTAAACCAATACTCAATAACAATGCAATGCAAGTACAATAAAATTAAAGAAAAAATTGGATTTAGCAGTTGAATTATCATGTCACATTGTTTTTTATATTTTAAATAGTAAATAAATAGTAGGTAAATAATAATACTTTGGATATACATATGTATGTATGTTTGATCTAGAAATCAAAACATAAAAAGGCATTTTAGGCAGACATGAATAATAATTGATAATTTGTTTTTTGCTCAAGCTAAACCATAAAAATAATTATTATTCCTCGTTGGATCGCTTTACATAAAAAAATCAATTGAAAGATAAAAAAATAAAAAGAAGACAATATAACTTTTGTTTCCCCGTTTTAAAATGAAGCGAAATTCATTGGAAGGACAAAATTTATAGGGACATCAATCGTTTAAAGCGGGGACTCAATAAGGTGAAAATAAGTAATAAGCATAAACATGAGGGGCACAATGGTGTAAGCCGGATTTCTTTCGCCTCCACATTTCTCTCGGTTTATCGTATTTCACCGTGGCCATAAACATACGGGAGATGTACCGGCGACATTGTAAGATGATGTAGCTGCCTCATCACAAGGGGCAATCATCCTTAATGCGCGACGGCCACATACGTAATGCGAGTCATTGTCCCGCGTGTGGTACTTATGGAAAATTCGCGTTCTCAATTCAAATCTTCTTTCCGTCTCCCTCGCTCGCGGGGCGGAGTCGCCTCCGACCAATGACCGAGTCCGACTGTGGCGACACCGTGTAAGGCGTACGTTATTAAAGAAACCTGTTCTAATGTTGAGAGCTTTAAATTAAATTTTGTCCGTGTGTAATTATCTTATTATTGTAATTACGAATTCCCCGCTAAATGCTCATCGCCCCAAATGGAGATCGCTTCTCGAATCCGATACGACTGATGGTCACGCTTCGAACGCTGATACGATCTTGGACGACATGTTATTGTCGCTGTTGTCGACACCTTGTCTTCGAACACTTCAAACAAATTAACACAAACCTAATGGTATGTTTATTAGCACGATCCACTGAAAGAAGTCCAGTTCGGAAAAAAACGCAGAATAAAATTGATTAAGGAACGAATCGGTTTAAATTGGAAACCGATAGTGACGTTTCGAAATCACATTCATAAGTCCACTCTGTATTACTTTATCGATACGAACGCCGGTAATGGTTTTGGTTGAATTAATTTTAATGGAATTTTCACGCTTTATAGAATAAAATGTTGCGAAATGTGTTTAGCACGAGAATAATAAATAGTTAATACGTTTTGCTTGTGTTCTTGAAGGTACTTTTATAAAAAGCTTTTCTATAAACGACACCGGCAAACGTCGAGAAAAAAACTTCGTTAGATAAGGAGCGCACGCGCATCTAATTGCGATCGGGCTTAGTTTTTCAGTGTAATGGACAGACTTGTTGTTTTTACAATACTGATTTGTTCCTCGAGTTACGTTTGAGACAATGACTTCAGGAAGTTAATGCAAAATCATAGTAACAATAGAGTAGTCACGGTTGAACTAGTATAGGTAACAAACCTACAATTTCCTCGGTAATATTGTGACTAATATTAAAAACATTATTAAAGAACTAATTACTTCATTAGTCTTTCTATTCAACAATAAAAAATATATAATGATAAAACTAATGATTTATCATTTAGTCGATACAGGGAGGTTCGTTAATTTATCAATGGCTTCAACCCATTAAGGACCCACTGCTGGGCACGGGTCTCTCCTCTTGAAGAGGTTTAGAGAATACTCCACCACGCTGCTCCAGTGCGGATTGGTGGAGGGGTTAGTGGCCAACCCGAGGGCCTCCAACATGGCTTAACGACTGTTATACTATGATAACAACCGGGACCGACGACTTTACGTGCCCTCTGAAGCACGAAAACGCTCAAGAAATTTTTGCCACTAGCGGTCACCCATCCAACTACACTTAACTTTCTTCATCACATAGGATCGACGCAAGCCGCCGGGCTATGAGCGCTTCTATTCTATTTTTAATTTATCTATAGGTCTTACTTATTAATAAAGAACAGACTTTCATAATTACCATTTTCTTGTTGATCATAAGGACTTGGCAGCTCAGTAGGTTGCGGGATGACTTGGAAGAGCTCAGCAACGTCAGGAGTGGGATCTTTGCCTTCAGATCGCCGTTGGAGCTGATGGATTTGTTCCATCTGTAAATGTTTTACTGATCGCACATGTTGCAGAAGAGGCAATCTATGTGGGGAACCGAAGCCACATAGCGCACACCGATACAATCGAGGGCGATCACGCGGTATTCGCGAAGCACAATCCCTGAGGTGTCTCAACAGAAGAGTCGCCGCTTCATGCCTCGCACCGGCAGCATGCAGCTGAAGTTTGTGTGCCGAATTAGTGTAGTAATCACACGCACAACATCTCACTTGAACGCCACCAACCCCAGCACTACCAGTTCCTACTCCTCCACAAAACTTCAATTTCCACTCGTTCCTTGGGCCACCCTCCTTCACGTGGTTAACATGTTGTAGCCTTTGTAGATGCTTATCAGTTTTGCAATGCAATTGGAAGTTTGCTTTTAAATTCGTCTTGTATGTGCATAGCTTGCACACGTAATGGCCAGCAACTAGTGCTAGTATTTCTTGCTCTCTAATCTTAGTACGGTCTTGCGCTAGATGGTGTCCTAAGGCTTCCAGTGAATCTGTTGAGAAGCAATTGCATATGCAGCAATGGAACGTCCTTTCCGGCTCTGGATCTGCTGGTTCAGGGGGTGGTTCCATGGCCTCAGGATTTAAACCGACATCTAAATGCGCACCTAGCTCAGGTGGAGACGGTCCTGGACCTCCAGTCATCAACTGAATCATAAGAGCTTGGTTGTAAGCCATGTCAGCTAAAGCTGCTTCAGGGTTCGGAGGAGGAGCATCTGCACCATGAAAGTGTAGTAAACTTTCTAGTTGTTGTTGACTTTGCTGTCGATGATGTAATGCTGAGAGGGTTTGCATATGTTTCACATTTTGTTGTAAGACAAGCATGTTATGAGTGTGTTTTTCAGATGTCATATGTATTCTTAGGTTTCTTGCAACGTTTGTCTCATAATTACAAACATCACACCTAAATGTAGGTTTTGGTTTCTGACCTAATGGCGAATGATGTGGTAGAGGTGGCTTATGAACTCCAGGAGGAGTATGCTGAGGAGCGGGGGGTAAGTTACTTTCACCAGGATTACCACCATTCTGCAGTTCTTGCATATTATTAAGATGCTTGTCAGATTGCATATGTATGCTTAAATTGCCTTTTGTAGTGGTAGAATAGTTGCAAACTTCACATCGGTAGGGCTTATACCCACAAGTATACGTTTCACCTCGTGCTAACCGAGGGTGGGGCTGTCCAGCTATACAATAAATACAGCTCGTTTCAGCTTCCGGATGTTTTTCTTTCATATGTATTTCCAACGTTTCTTGGTATTTGTAGTGCCAGTTACATTTAGGGCACTTCAAAGTTTTACACGAATTTCGACTATGCATTCCAGCAAGGGGGCCACCTAGTCTTCCTGAATTCAGTATTAATTCGCATTTCGGGCATTCTGCGCCAGATGGGCGCCCTCCTAGATGATCTGGACAAACACCTATCGTTGTTCCCGAAAGGAAGGCTGGAGGTGCTGATTGGAACGGTGGGGATGAATTCGGACTTGCTCTAGGTTGTACCGAAGCATTTATAGTATGAGGATGTGCCACAGAGATCAAAGAATGTTGAGGAACTAAAGATTCAGCCATTGATCGAGGCGGTCTCCATGCAGGTGGACTCGGCCTCCTATCGTCACATGTACCATTAGGTAACATCGAATCATTTTCTCTATCTGGAGTCATCGTCATATCGGGCCGTTTTTCAACGGAGGGGCTTGATAATTCTGACATATTAGGACTACCTGATACGGAAGCACGGGGCGGCGCAGCAGCACCAACTGGTTCCAGGAATGAGACTAGTGGTTCCTTGTCTTTTCCAACACACTGGATTATAGCCGAGGCATTTTCTCTCGATAAGGCGTCTCTTTCAGAGTCAAGCAATGATAAACTATGGTCCGATTGTGCATGCGCAACAAATGATTTTGCGTAACCAAAACTCAATTTACATATAAAACACATAAGAATAGGTTTCACTGGTACGCTGACAGGACATTCCGAAGTTGGAGATGGTGGCCTTTGAGTGTCCTTTCCACCACGGAAACTGAACACTCTATAACTGTGCATCACAGGTGCATCGGGCCTCGTACGCACTCGTTCAGCAGCTAGTCTTCCGTAGAGGGCACCGTATAACGAAGGGTTTCTTGAAACGTAGAACGCACTCGCTATCTGAGGAAAGTCCAACTGCCTTTCGACAACATTGCTATCTCGGCTGTCAACAATGCATCCTGGCTCTATCTTAGGTAGATCAGGTAGACTAGTTTCGCCTTCTGATAATTCGGGGTCTTCGATGATGTAGGCAGAACCATCAGGATTGTAGACGATCTTGCCATCGAAGCGTTCGACATCAGAGGAGAGAGGCGGGGAGTCACGTCTTGAGGTGAGATCAACGGCATCAGGTGCGGCGGGAGGCGAGGTGGGCGCGGGCGCAGATGATGGCGCAGGAGTGGGCGCCGCGGGGGCCGCGGGTACGTTTCGCGGCTCCTCCTCGGGGCTCATGTCGCCGTCGTCTTCGTCGGGCTCGAGAGCGGCTGAACTCTGAGGGTCGTCGCGCTTGCGGCGCCGCTTGCGCTCCGGAGGCGGGCCGCTAGCGGGGCCGCCGGGCTGCAGCGGCGTGGGCATGGCGCCGGGCGTCAAGGGCCGGCATCACATGCTCTCCTGGAACAAGAAAAAAATGACGTTAACATCTCTCTCAAAGAATAACTTAAACTGATTGTCAGTTCAAAGTATATTATTATGTATATTATAGCGTACCATTTGGCTAAATGTCTTATGATGTCTACTGACCTCAATCAATGGACAAAATTTTGTAGCTGTTTGTATATTTGGTACCTAACATAAAATATGTAGCAACATGTAGCAGCGTCAGTAAATACTGATAATTGAAAATAGCTTATAGTATTAAAATAAATCTCACTGTTCTCACGGATCTATTTAACTCAGTGGAGCGAAGGTGACTGTTGAATGTATTTGTTCGGCTCGCTACCGGAAGTGGGTTGGGACGAGCGTTTGTGTACTGTATGCGAAGTTTTTGTTTTTTGAGGTTAATCTCATCGGTCTCGCAGGTATTTTATATCGTAAAAGTTATACCTAATTCAAATAAATTTTAGTTGTTATTGAAATTAAAAAGTAGATATACATATGTATATCTAGTCATCGTCGCTTATCAACGAAGCATTTGAGTAATCAAATATCTAACTGACAAGCTGTCAACGCTGTCAATATTGACATTTTCACAATTAAGCAACCAACAAATTCGGATCTCACCGAATTCAGAATTATTGTAAACACATAAATTATCATTGAAAAGTCCTCCTTAAACATGAACGCATTAGGTATACGAAAATTGTCTCAGTTTGATAAAATAGTACGATAATCTAGAATAAAAATTCGTTAAAAACCGAGATTAAGCCGTCATCTCTGTTATCTTGAGCGTTATCAAAGATACGTATGTGGCTCACAAATACCTAACGAACCAAATAAATAAAGTGTAGACACTTATTTATTTAGCTGACAGCATGTAGATAGCTAATCGCTGAAAACTGACGGATGACATGGTGAATAATTGATTGCTACAAAATTTGAAACTTTATAAGAATATTTTAGATTAAATGTAGGAAACATCCATATAATTGTAATGCTATAAGTATCTACATTCACAATCGTTGGTTCTGTTTCTTCTATAAAGCTGGAAAGATGCCAGAATCTACATTCTGGTATAATACTCCACTTCAGAGGATACTAGGTATGGCCCATTATTTTAATTTGAATTTATTATAGTTAGTATGCAATACTCCTATAAGAGTTAATGCATCTAAGTTTACCAGAAAATAGGTTCATTTCATTCGTGATTAATGAAGTTAAAAAATCTTTAGAAATAAATTATCTGATAATATCGTATCTTTTTAGAGATGTTTTGAATTTGTTTATTTAAATAAACCTGAATTTATTTGGTGTAACTAAATCTTTTCAGAAGGAAATGAATAACTACAGTGAATACATTTTACGACGAAACTGATAAACTACTATATACAAATGAACTGACTAATTCTCATTACACAATTTACTAATCACTGATTAATGAGTACTAACAGGATGTGCGAAAGATAATGTATAAAATTAACGCAAATATGATTCCCAACCCTAGACCGGATGTTGAATTAACGATAAAGTTTAGTCGAGTAATTAACAACACATTATATTTTTTTAAATTGATAACCAAATGTTTCAAACACGTATCGAAGTAAGTAAAATAAATGTTATGATAGGTACGAGTAGATATAAGTTTAGTATAAAAAACATTTGTGAATGAAGTCTAGTCATAAAACAAAATAAAAATCATGTATTATTGTAATGTAAATTATGAAAAAGGTATTTAGACATAATTAATTTCAGTGAACTTAAGGTTAGGTACAGTATAGGTTTTACAGAGAATCAACAACACCTCCGAGAATTGTTACGATTTTCCCGGTTTGTCTGCGTAAAATAAACTAAAAAGAAAAAAAAAACAAGCCCAGTAGTTTGGAATGTTGTTAAAAGTAATAGGTAGGTACTTAATGAACAACTACACCATAGAAGGATTAACAGTCGGGGCCAATTCTTCAATCAATCAAATCTTGTTTGGTTTTTCCCAAGCAGCCCTGTAAAATTTAAATGGGTCCCGACTGTTAATCCTTTGATTGGCAGTCGGGTTAAAATTTCAATTGACTCCTGTAAATAATCAAAAATAACATGCACTTGGACTCTTTTTATAAGAGCACTTAGTTTGTGTCAAAAATATTGGTGTTTAGATAAAAGAACATTTTATATTTCATAATAATATTTTTGGTTTCTTACGTAAATGACGCGACGTTAACGATGACCTTACTGAAGAAAATCTTAGGTATATTATGAACGCAAATAATTTTTGTTACTTGTTTAACACTTACATCACTAAGATAAGTAAGATATTACATAATAGTTTTACAAAACTTAAAATTTTTAAGCAAAAACCTTGAGTTTTGACTAGCATGTACGCCGCGCCCATCTATTTGCTTAGTTAACGGTCGAGAGCGGCCCTTGAATATGTTACGATAAATTATATTGCACGAGGATTTGATAATCATCGTAATACCAATATTTGAACATGCGACAGTTACTTTGTATGAAAGAATCGCCTTGTTGAAGCAACGACGTTTTCCTTAACCTTTCTGGAAACAATTTTGTTTATTAAAGGCTTAGCTTTGTTACTATGAAACAAACTACAAATTAGGTTTGTAACTTTTTTCTAATCAAAGTTGTTGATTTGAAAACCAGCAAGTTTCTCTAGTTTTGGTAATGTTTTCAATATGACCCACAAATGTAGTCTGCCTAAATCCCACGTGGATGCAAAATCCTAATGAGGAAAAAGATATTATAACACAGCTTACACAGCACACGAAATTTTACTTTAGTTAATTTTACTTCAGTTAATTTTACTTAAGTTAGGTATATATTTATAAGAAACATGCAAGCTTAGCATGGCACCTGAACATAAACGAAGAAAAATGTATAAAAAATTATACAAAAATAAAAGGCTCCGAAGTCATTAGATGACGCTGTAAAAAGGCATTAATTACAACAGTATTTATTGTGGTTTTTCTCTGCAAAAGCAATTTGTAGATCATTTCGCAGTGCTAATGTGTATGGAAATTATGCAAAGAGCCGGTAATTAGAGTGGAGGTGAATGGTCTATAATGCTTATAATTTTCTCATAACGTCATTTTTCTTTTCCCAGCATGATTCAGAGTCGTGTCCACTGCTAAATTTATAGACCGATTCCAGTTGGAATTACACAGCAATTGGAAATATTTGTTTACTTCCAACTAATTTTCATACCACTGTCATTATTTTGACACGGTATCGACGGTAAACTGTATCATTAAAATGTTGGGAATGCAAAATCAAAAGGTCCATGTTCAACTGTAATTTTTGTTTTACTTGTAGTTCAAAGCCGCGCAGTAAATTAATGTTTAATGCAGAGTGCAGACACATGTAGGTATTCCCATCGTTACATTCAATGGTGTTGTCAATTTCCACCGATACCCTGATGCTCGATGCAGAACTAATTTCCGATAAATGCACACCAACAAACGCATCGGCCACATTCGAGTGCAAATTACGTATACACAAACATGAGTATGTGTGAGCGTGAGAAAATTACAACGGAAGTGTGTGACGTGTATTCGCGACACACAGGCGTAAATCATGTATATGTGTGTGTCGCCATTTTGCTAGGGATGTCGATCGTATAGGTAGTACATTACTGCACTAAATTTTATAGCGAGCGATTTGTTGCGTATTATTGTAACAATTTACAATACCTTTGTAAAATTTAAAATCGTTTTTGTACATTCCATAAAATTTGATGTTTACCTTTTATATTAAAAAAACACTGTTAGTCTCTACTTCTCAAAGTTTCTGTAAAGAATTCGTAACATTAATCAGACAAAGTATAGAGAATACACTTCATAATTCAGACATTTTCTTGGTATCAGTTTGAAGCAAACAACGGTAGTAACCCTAACCACGCACACTAGAGCAAGTTGCGTACCCACACACACGAATTGCCCGCATCGGATTAATGTCCTACAATAGTTATCAAGTTCGTCATAATGAAGATGTGCGCTTTTCAAATCATTAATGAGGCTCCCACAACGTTATTGATAGGCTGGGAACCAATGCCATTGTCGATATTCAATGTATGATCAACAATCTGTATGATTGGCTAATCTTGCTTAATTAGAGAAAGTCAAACTTTATAGAGGAGGCTAAAATTGCATAAGACAGCTCGAGACGATAAATTGTTTAATTAGCAACAAAACTTTAAATCAGTCTGGTGCTCATTACAGTTTACCTGAAGAGGTCGATCGTGCGTCGTGGATCACTTTCGAATAAGAATTTACTATTAGAAACTGTGACATTCACGGGCCCAGCTCTCCTGGCAATGAGCGAAATGAGAATTAAATAAACATCGTTTATTTAGCACGACCAGGTCGGCGGGAGAAATTATTAGGTAAGTTTAAATTGGCAGTCCTCGTGGTTGAGTAAGAGCAAACGAAATGAGATAACAAGCTATAGATGTGAAACTTTCGTAAGCGCAAATGATTAGTGCAAACAGTTTAATGGCGTTTATATTGAAACTAGCGAACGAATGGATACTTCATATAGAAGGACTTTCTGTCAAGACAAGAATTCTCAAATTTCATTTCACCGATTAACAAATACAAAAATACAACTAGCAAATGGACACAAAGTCAATATCCTGTTACAATGCCATTACAACTTATTGGAAATCAGCAAAAAATCGTTCTGATGTATATTTATGGTACTGTTCTAAGACGATCACAGATGTATATGCTACTTTAGAGGAACAACATGATGAAACTCTGCACTTGTAAGTGATGCGTAAGTGTGCACTATCTGCCTACTTGTAGTTCCTACTATCTTAGCTTCAAACTGTACCTTTCTCCGTAGCGCAGGATGGGTTGGTAACAAGAAATGTGGCAAAGTACATCCATATTAATAATCGTCGGTTATTACGCAGGCCCTTATTAGTTCGCCGCTCACCGCACGAAACCGCAAAGCATTGCTAAATAATTACTCCCGACTTGCTTTCTTCACGAAATCATCGTAAAAGTGCATTAAACGGCTTCGACTAAGACTGAGAGGCATTACAATAAATAAGGTATTAAATATTAAACCAGGCGTTGTGAGGACGGGCCGAAAACTTCGAAAAGCGATTAATGAAAATAAAATTGAGCGAAGTCGGAGGGAACGATTTACTTAATATATTGATAATAAGCGTAGGGAATGTATGTAAAATGTTGGCCGTAATGGAGGTAGTCTTGTTAGACGTGGGAAAGGATGGGTAGTGGAGGCTACATGGTAAGGATCGGGCGGACAATGTCCACCGTTAGGGTTTAACTTACCTTCATTAATGGTAATATTGGTAATGGATCTGAACTCGATGGGAATATCTCTTTTTGCGTACGCCTCTACCTAGTCTGTAATAGCCGTGTTAAACTAGAAGCCAGCAACCCTATTTTACAAAACGATAAGTTTGCTCTAAAATATGTATTTAATGTTATCATATTTTGAAGTAGTAAGTAAAAATACAAAATTTTAATGGGTATTAACAGCAAATTACTTTGTAATTACGTCGCCCTAAGAGAAAATAGACAAGAATAATTCCTTAATTACGAATTCACATATGCTTAGATTTCACAAGAAGTAATAATAAGCCAGCACAAAGCCCTTAATTGTTTAATTACCAAAATTAAATGTAAACACAAAGGTATTCTGCTTTGAAGCTTTAGATCTTAACGTATTAAAAGGATCTTGTAATTTCCATTAATTTGTTTAATTAGCCTCTAAACATGCTATTAAATTGTAAGGCGGAGAGGTTTGAAGAAATAACAAGACTTAAATGAGTTCAGTGGTTGGAGTATTCTTAAAATGGTGGGCTATAAAGATGATTTTATGATTTATTTACTTTCGAAGATAGATAATTTTGTTAGTCGGCGGCCATGATTAGCAAGAGTGCTTTTATTGCTCCATTTTTTTATGTAATCGACAAAGGAGCATGCTAACCACCTGATGCTAAGTGGTCTCCGTCGCCCAAGAACATCAGCAAAGCCAAAGGCATCACCAGGAACTTTGAAACGACTAGATTTATTCTAGGAGACCCACATGAAATAGTTTTACGCAACTACGAGTATGTCTAAAATAGGTAACTAGAGATAGAATTAGATGAGGTTACCAAAAAATGGGTAAGGTACTTATTTCAATTAATTTTGCTTTACCTTTTTGATTTTATGTAGGTAAATAGTTGGCAAACAAGCAGAGAAGATAACAGGTAAATGGTAACCGTCAGTCAATGATATCAGTAACTTACGGATCTGTCGCCGTCCTAAAACGAAAGGAGAGACGAAGTTTTATAATCAGACAGATTTTGGCGTACTTTACATGACCGAGGCAGAGGGCAGGTAACCTGGAGGCGCCAGTCGTTCGCTGCTTAGGAACCGTCAATTTGCACCTGTAATTATTGCGGACCCTTCGATACTTATTTCTATTTTTTCTCCGCTTAATTGTTGCAACAGATGACTTTTTTGTCGAACCACCTCAAAGAGAGCGGAAAGGCATCAAACGGAGCGTCGAATTTGGAAATAATTATACATAAATAGTCCCTTGAGCGGCCGATTAAGACAATTTCCGAGGCAAATTGCCGCAGACGAGCATAATAGCACACGCGCTCCTCCGTCATAAATAAATCTGGATTACGTTTCGTACGAGATTAAGATTGATTCGATCTCGATGCTTTCTGCTATTAATGCCTGCGCGGGATAATGCCTCGATCGTGTTAAATTTTTAAATCATTATACAGTTTTTGTAGAGTGTGATTTGTGGGATAATTACGATCGACAAATTGCGGCGCGTCATTAAAAGATAACGGGTGTACTGTATCGGTCGGACGGCCGGGCGTAATTAATGATCGATACATGTGAAATAATTAATTAGCGGCTGGATCGGGGTCGGATCGGATGCTGGGCGCCTAAGGCCTACAAAAAACAATGACGTGCGGTTTTCGGCTGCGCCGGCGCCGCTCCTACACCGGCGACATCCGTTGCGCTGTACCTATAATTTGGAACCTCGAATTAGTTTTAATCCCCAGATGAGCGTGACGCCGACGACGCTAGAATGTGTCATTAATGATAATTTGAATGATTATTACATTTTTCGTGGCGGTAATTATGTTACGTTCCACAGATTATACAAACAAAACGACCTCTGAGCACGAAGTTGTTTGATCCTTTGTCTAAGTGACCGATGAAATTGGTGCTGTAGCATTTTTCAGATGTCCGTTAATCATCGAAGACAATGCCATGCTAATCTTAGAACAGTTAGGTACGCGTACATCTACAGTCATAGATACACAAGTAACGTCTTTACTCATAAAAAACCGGATGGATAAGTAGGTACGCGTTACTGCATCAACATATTACGAAGGTATTATATCATTCTCACACGTAGCTTCATACATGATTATGAATGAAATTAGAATTAATAAAATGTATTCTTCATTCACTAATATTTATTTATTTTAATTAAAACAGTTAAGTAATGTAATGAGATGAATTATTGAGGCCATCATGCCTGTACCAACTACAAGTAGGTATGTACAGTAGGTACTAAAAGTTAATTAATTTTTGCCAGGTTTTTTTTTATCTGGTTATTCTATTTGAAAAACCTCCGTTATACTATTAGATCTAAAGAAAAATAAATTTTCGTCTACGTAAATCAACGATTCGCTTTACCATGTAATTAAATCATTACTATCTAATCCAAGAAATTATCTCCAAAAATCAATACTGATAGAAATTCTCACGATTCCACAATGTTCGAATCAGCCATTGGGATGCGCGTGCGCAATTAAAACCAAACCAGCAATCATCCGCCATGTTTGTACACGGACGATGTTAATAGCCTCCTGTAATTACATACCAGTATCATGCTATCGTTGCTTCTCGGAAGGCTGATCGAATTAATAGAACTTATTTCGGGTAACCCATTGTGCCCACTTATCTGCTTTGCTTTGTATCGCAGTCAACTAGCCGGGTACCTACGGTCTTATTGTGCGATGGTCAGTGTTAATTATGTCCTTAGTAAGCTATCACTAGTAGCTAGTTTTCTAGCTAGCTCAAATTTATTGGCCAGGAAAATTCAAGGAAATATTCATAGTGCGCAATGTGATTAGAATTTTAGAGATATAGAATACAGTACTCTTTATTGTAAATGAGTTAAATGAGTTCATACATTAGAATACATTAGAACATAATATAAATAACATGTAGTACAAAAGGCGATCTTATCGCTATAGATAGAGCGATCTCTTCCAGACAAACTTTGGGCAGAGGACATAGAAATCAGTGTGAAAAGGGTAGGGTGCACAGACAATATAATAAACAATATAAACTACTTAAATAATAATATATTTTATCGATTGATATTTTCGGGCTCTTTAAAGCAAGACAGGTACAATTTCTCATCCTTGAGGTTTCATCAAATAAAACATTTTGATGCTGTTGTTACGTCAAATGAAGAATTAAGTGCACTAAACACTTTAACATTAATATTGATTTTATTTAATTATGTTTAAATTAATTGTTTACTTTAACATTAATTGAAATTTATAAGATATTTATATTTTCTTTTCATTTTGATCTTTCTTAAACCCTTAATAGAGTAGGTAGATATTGTTATATTTTTATAAACTGACCTAAAACAGTAACTTTCCGAATTTCCGAAAATTTTTCAATTTCAAACACCGTCAGCAATATAATAACGCACGACATTGTCACAGCGGCTCGAGAATTTCATATCGCCATTTACATGTATTCCATTCGCGGAACTAGCGGGCCCGACCTCCCCGTCGTTATATCCGGGGAAAGAATATCTAAATTCAATTACAAAAAGGCTTCTCCGCGAGGTGTGCTACTGCACCCGCGCCTCCTCCGAAAAGGGTGTACAACAACTCAATTTCTCCATATTATTAAGACGGCGCGCGGGGTGCGCAGAGGAGGTTGGGGTGGCTTGGAACACAAAAAGAATGCTAATTTAAAATTCTTATTACTGTGTTTGTATGCGCGCGCGTATGTATCATTCGCGTAACAAAGGCGCGGAGAGAGCCGCCCGAGCGCGTAATTTCAATCTAATATTCAATTTGAGAAGTATCGCGAGCTTTGCCCGCCATCTTTTATTTATTTACTCGTCTCTAAACGTTTTTCTTGGATTCTCACATCATAGAGTCAAGACAGATGCTTTATTAGCGGCTTGAGCGATCCGCAATTGTCCCACGGCTTTTTGCTTTTAGTGTTTTTGTGCCCAGATATATTTACGAGTAAGTAAATGTTTACTATAGCTGTAGCTCTACCTTTTATTACACACGCATCACGATATTATTGTCAATTTAACAAGAGGTTATAAACTGTCAAATAAATAATAATCTGCGATTAACTTTGCACTTTTCGTCTAATGTTGAGACCGTGATAGATATTATTATACCTACATATATTATCTCAGGAACCAAACTTAACCCTTTCATGATATACATTATTAACTATATCGTTTCACTTTTAAGAAGTCATCTATAGTGGTATAGGTACACATTTTAACAAATGTCGATCTAAACAGGCATTGTTCAAAAATCTGAATAAGTCAAGGATGCCGATAAATCTTCAATTTCCATTTGTTACGGTCACGATTTGGTGAACAGGTATCGTGATAACCAAAATAAGTGCTAAGGTCTGTCTTAGGGAATTCTGTCAAGGTGAGTCGAATCGAACGTCTAGATTTCAGATTCTAGAATCAAGATACTGGGCTATTTAATTTTAGTGAATAAAATAGTGATAAAAAGGCGAACAAGTCGAGGGCATGTGGGCTTTATCGCTGCACCACCATGCACCAACCTCCAATCTACTTAGTCCGCTGATAGTTACTAAATGCTGGTTATTAGGTAACTTGCCCTGGATTTGTATCGTAAAATGCATGGGCTACTTATGTATTTCGAAACAACGCCCGTGTAAGAGCTGTAAAAATGTAATGATCATTCAAATCTATTGCGAACCTATTTTTCGTTTAACGTTCGGTAATATAATGTCAGTTCTGAAATAATATGAAGCAGCTCAGTCATTAAATCTCTTATTGCCATATAGGTTATGTGTACAAAAATACTTTCTGGTAGAATCAGCAAATCGAAGCTTAGTAACAGTGTGGCTTTCATACTGTTCTAAACATTATTTAATTATTAATATGTGAATATTTATGCACCTTTTATTTTCAACTAGCTGACCCGGCGAACTTCGTATCGCCTAACAAACTTTTTTTTTTAAATAAAAGTAGCCTAAGTTACTCCTTGTTACATCAGCAATCTGCCAGTGAAAGTCCCGTCAAAATCGGTCCAGCCATTTCAGAGATTAGCCGGAACAAACACACAGACAGACAGACAGAAAAAAATTGTAAACAATGTTGTTTTGGTATACATATGTACCGTGTGTTGTATCTGACTAATATACTTGGATTTATTGTGATTGCAATTAAAACGCAAATTAATTAATTGCAGTTTTATTTTCTTTTCTTGACACATCTAATACTTAGTGACAGCCCGATCCAATCTCTATGACACACGACAATGACACTAGTACAGATAATACATAAACATAGGTTAATGTTACAACACTCTCCCCCCACCAAGTTGAAAAAAAATTAAATTTAAACTAAATGAAATTAAAAATAGGCTTCACCTTATTTTTAATTCTGCCTGTCCGGCAGTTGAATAAAAAAAAATCAAAAATATACTCCCACTTATTCTAAATCCTGCCCACATTCCAGCAGTTGGTTAGCATGTCGTTTCCATTGAAGTCCATCCACTTCTACCATGTAGGTCACACCCGGTACCAGAATCTCAATAATTTTACCTAAGGACCAATTTTTCTTATTTTTTCTTAAATCTTTAACCATAACTTTTTCCCCGATTATAAAAGTCTTATACAGATTTTTACTGTTGTTTGTTAATTTTATTTGTTCATCATCAATTTTATCATGAACTGGGTTTGGCCGCAACAATGAGAAACGACATCTCAACTCTCTTCCATACATAATTTTGGCAGGGCTTTGGCCAGTAGTTTTATGCATAGTACAGCGATAATCAAACAAAAACAAATTACAAGCATATTCCACGGTTTTCCCACTTTCAACTATTTTTATCACATGTGACTTAAATGACTCAACAAATCGTTCAGCCAAACCATTTGTAGCAGGATAGTATGGAGGAGTAAAAGACTGTTTGACTCCTACTATTTTACAAAACTGTTTAAATTCTTCACTGGTCCATGTTGGACCATTATCAGTCACCAAATGTAAAGGATACCCATAACGTACAAAAATGCTTTTAAATGTGTCAATTGTTTTTTTGGCAGTTATATTACTCATGACAAATGCTTCAGGCCATTTGGAATATGCATCTATCACAATTAAAAACATTTTTGAATAAAGGGGACCCAAAAAATCTGCATGTAATCTATGCCAAACTGTTGGTGGTTGTGGCCATACTGACAATTTGGTTTTTTCTGGATTTTTATGATTTTGTAAACATATTAAACAGTTTTTTGTTAAATTTTCAATGTCTCCATCCATGTTTGGCCACCAAAAATATGATCTTGCTATCTCCTTCATTCTACTTGTTCCTAAATGACTTGCATGAAGCTCTGCCATGACATCACCTTGTATGTTTTTAGGTATAATTACTCTGTAACCCCATAATACACATTCTTTCTCTATAGTAATTTCATTTTTTCTTTTAAAGTAAGGTTCATAATTTTCATTAATATCATTTTTTAGTGGCCAACCATCTCTACTAAATCTAAGTATATCACACAGAATTTTATCTTTTTGTGTCTCCCTTTGTACAGTTTTCCAATCCAATATATTTAAATTAGACTTATTTATATAATTAACAGTATTTACTTCAAAATTCCTTTCAATAATTTCAGGATATTTCCAATTATAATATTGAGAAACTGATCCTACACGTGACAAGTAGTCTGCTGGATTATTTTTTGACTTAATGTGCTGGATCTCATAATCAAAAGCACTTAAGAATATTGCCCAATATTGTAACCGCCTAGCTGCCATTTTTGGTATACCATATTTTGGGCCTAGTATTTTTGATAGTGCCTCATTATCAGTTTGCAAGATAAATTTTCGCCCATATAGGAACTTATAGAACTTACTTACTCCAAAAATGATAGCATAGGCTTCTTTTTCTAATATAGGATATTTAATTTGCGCATCATTTAGTTTCTTACTTGCAAAGGCTACAGGTTTTATGATATTACTACTATCCTTTATTGATAAAACAGCAGCTACACCATCATCTGCCGAGTCACATGTTAATATGACCATTAAATTTGGGTCAAAATGTGATAATGTTGATGTGTTTGAAAGGGCCTTTTTTATTTGGTGAAAGGATTTATTACATTCCTCAGTCCACTCAAATTTACCTTTTTTTAAACAATCATACAATGATTTCAATATTATTGCCATATTTTGTAAAAATCTATTGTAATAGTTCACTTTTCCTAGAAACGATTTTAGCATTTTCATGTTTTCTGGTGCTGGCAAAGATAATATAGGTTCTATTTTACTTTCTAAAATTTTAATGCCCGTTTTATTTACTTCAAATCCAAAAATAATTAATTTATTTTCAAAAAATTTACATTTATTTAATTTTAATCTAAGGCCGATATCCTTAATTCTATTCAAAACTAATTTTAACCTATCATATGTTTGCAATAATGTTTTACCATATATGTATATATTGTCAATGTAGGCTATTACCTCTAATCCTTTAAGTTTTTGTGTTATTAACCTCTGAAATGACCCTGGCCCTGTACTTACACCAAAAGGTAAGTATAAATATTTGTAAATACCATGTTCAGTGACAATACTAACTAAATTTTGTGACTCCTTATCTAACGGTGCTTGTAAGTATGCCTCACGTAAATCCAGTTCACAAAAATAGGTATTGCCTTGTATTTTCATTAGGATATCATTAATTGTTGGTAATGGGTAATGATCAATCTGTAAATATTTGTTTATTGTTATACGAAAATCACCACACAATCGAACCGTTCCATCTGGTTTTACCACTGGGACCACTGGAGTACCCCACTCTGAGTACTCCACTGGCTCAATACGCTTTTCATCCACCAATCGTTTAATTTCATTGTTTACTTTATCCTTTAGTGCAAATGGAACAGTTCTCACAGGCAAAAATATGGGCTTGACACCAGGTTTAATTGACAATCGGATTGGTTCCCTTTTATAATTTCCCATACCTGGTTTAAATACTTCAGCAAAATCATTTTTTATCTTTTTAATTAAGTTTTCTTTAGGTGCTTCTATATACACTTTTTGTTGAAACATGGGAGGCCATAACTGTAATAAGGAGAGCCAATCCTTTCCTATTATCTTTGGTAATCCATCTTTTACAACAAATAGTCTTTGGTTGCTTACATCTACAGATTTATATTTGATATTTAGATTTTCAATGACCCCTAGTGGTGTTGAAGTTGATAGATCAAAGTTGGTAAATATGACATTACATTCTTTTATTTCTAAATCAGGGAAATATTGTAATTTTTCACGTAAAGTAATAGTACTCACGTCTGCACCTGTGTCTACTTCAAATTCCAATACCTTTCCATTTACTGTGATTTTCAATCTGGCAGCTGGAACTTTTCCTTTATCGTTAAAATAAAATAGATCAAAAACTTCAGGGTCCTGTGACATACAAGGTTTTTCTTCATTTATTTCATTATTTTCTATGACATTATTTTCCACTACACTTACATTATTCACTTTCACATTCCTATTTTTACCGCACTGCTTGTAGATATGACCTTTGGTACCACACTCACTGCAAAATTTGTTACACAGCGAACATTGTGCTTTTAAGTGTCCGCTTTTCCCACAGCAAAAACAAGTAAAATTCTGTTTATTATTTGATCCTGAGTTCTTGCGAATTTCTCTATTTTTGTTTCTTGAAAAATTTATTCCTTGTAATTTAAACATCTGTGTTTGTTCCTGTCCTCTCTCCTGGTTGAATGCTAATTTATATGCTGTCTCCGCTGTTTTCCCAATAACAGTTAAATTTTCCAATGATTTATCAGCTGACTTTAACAATTCAAATTTTACTGCATCACAGTAAGTCCCATTTAACAACCTTTCTTTTATTTCGGAGTCAACATTTTTAAAATCGCAATTTCTTGACAATTTCTTTAGTTCAATAATGAATTCTTCTATGGTTTCATTAGGTTTTTGACACCTTTTTCGAAATTCTGCTTGGTGTAATGCGTAGTTTTGAACTGGGTGATAATATTTCTGTAATTTGTCACAAATAGTTTCATATTTCTCATTTACGGGGGAACTCGGTGTACACAACGTAGTTAGTAGTTCGTATACTTTAGTACTTAGTTTTGTGATAAGTAATGGTACTTTTTTTGATTCCGGGATATCATTTAGCAGCACAAAACACTCAAATTGTTGTTTATAAGCGTTCCAATTTTCACCACTGAATATTTCTAATGTAGCAATGGAGGCCATGTTGGTTGTGACTGAAGTTGTGACTTTAATTGTTGATTTTAGTCTATCGACGTAATTACGCAAATATACCCTTATTTCTTGGATAGTATGCGAATCCGAAAATATGTTTCTGTTCGCGCATTTATTTGCAATTTCAATGAGTTCCGCTTTTGTTTTTCCTGAATCCAATTTTTCCTTCCTTTTTTTATTAAGTCTTCAACGAGGTCCATTTGCGTCCATTCATTTCTGAGGTAATTTTCGTAATTTCGTTTCAAAATATTAATGTCTATACATTTACACACTTTTAGGGCTCGTTTCTCGCTCGTCGCCAATGTTGTATCTGACTAATATACTTGGATTTATTGTGATTGCAATTAAAACGCAAATTAATTAATTGCAGTTTTATTTTCTTTTCTTGACACATCTAATACTTAGTGACAGCCCGATCCAATCTCTATGACACACGACAATGACACTAGTACAGATAATACATAAACATAGGTTAATGTTACAACACCGTGTATACATCCAAATGCATTTAGTAAAAAGCGGTTATTTTAATATTACATACAGACACTCCATTTTTATTTATTTGTATAGATATATGTAGATAAACTAACAAGCTAATAACTACAAACCAATGCCAAACCAGCATTTCGTTTCATTACATTATAAAAAAAATATAACCCAAAATCATACCCAGTTAGAGATTCCACGCAATAAATCCTTACTAAACAACAAACGTACAAAACAAGCATTGAGACGAACGAGGTGTTGCGGTGAGTGCGCCGGCGCCGACCGCGTCGCTGGCGAATTATCAGGAAACGCCCGCGCACGCTTTCTGAACGCACTAACCGACTAAGAATAATACTTAGCGGCAACTAGCCGGACAACCACTATGCACATTACACTACGTAATTGTAAAGAGAAAAGAGCAATGCACAGCGTAACATCAAAACACTTATGATCCATACGCACAGGCATGCCCGTCTAATCGAAGCCAAGGAATGCCTGCGAATTGATAAATAAAGAAAGATTGTGTTTGCTTTCTGCATTTTAATTCACTGCGGTTAGGCGCCAGGATGCATATAATTTACATACGCTTCGTATATTCAGCTTAAATGCAACACGATTCACCTAAATTACTATTTATCCATAAGTTTATGAGGTCGCATATTAACTCGCACCGTAACATCGCACTCAGTGGATTCCATAGAATGATCTATAAGTAGTTATCTATTATGATACAAGTGCGGTTACCTAATCAGCTACGGTAGTAATTCAACGGGCACCCACTCCATTTCAGAGTTAGGCTTCGATACCAACAATAAATTATACAAAAAAACAATCCGAGATAAAAACGATATTGTCGCATGATAAATGATCAGATTTAAATTTAGAATCAAAACCAAAGGATCCAACGCCAACAACGAACGCGACGAACCCCGTTTATAATTATAATTAATACTCTTACTGTATTAAAGTGGTCGGTGAAAAAAAAAACAAGATTCGACGCGAGAATTAATAACAAACAAATGGGCTACCTGCGGTGTTTTTTGTGAACTCCCACAGGTAAGCCGTGATGATGAAAGAAACTCATATGCGTCTGTCTTAGGTTTTTAAACAATATTGTCTGATTTTGACACGGTTGCACCTTTTTTATGTGAAACGGCGGCTCCATTCATCGGAAGTTAGTTCTAAAGTAAACATGTAAAAAGTCGCACCTTCAACTACTGCTCAACAGATGGCGCTTAGAGACCGATCGTACGCCGCTTCAGTGCGCAAAACTTTAGTAGCGAAATAAAACTTATCGCCTATACTCGAAAGGTCTCATATTTCTTAAAACTGTGAGTGATCAAAGAAAAAAACAAAAACCAACGCTGCATTGGAAACAAGAAACCAGCGATTCGAAATACAGGACAAAGGAGAGGAACTCTCTAAACGTGATACCATAATGACAAAACAGAAATATGATTTCGATTAAATGGTGTAAGGGGGAAGGACTATTGTATGTTTTCGTGCTTGCGAGCAGGACAGAGAGCTAGTTAATAATAAAAATATTTTATTTGTACAGTGGGGTAAAACACCCCCGCTGCGTGCTGTTTGGTCGGGACGGCATCCATCATCATTATATTAACCGATTTAACACTTTTGAACAGATTCCAGTGACGGTTGGTGGTAGATTCATTTCGGGGACAAATGCGCAAAGATGTAATCTCAGTTTAGTGTGGGTATAATCATTATACCACAAAGCCTCGAGGGCCCGAAGAAACTTTTGATAATGTACTTTTGTAATTGGCTCCACCATCAATAATACGGTATTCCCAGTAGGTTTTCTCTACCTCTAATCGATGATAAATAACTTTGTCTCTTATGCTATTGGTTTAATTAAATCTTGATTTTAGCTACCATGTTAGGTAAAACATTTGGATCCAGCCTCTACATTCCTAGTTTGGTCATAAGGGTTATTAAATGCGCCAGAAGGCGTTGAATCTGGGCCAAGACAATTTTATCATCATAATATAATCAAGTCATCTCTCATGCTCTGACTCCTTAGTTGATTTTTTAATGATATTTCAATAGTTACTTACAAATTGGCGCTTGCCGGGTTGCTGTCGCTAGAGCCGCCTTGGCTGATCGATGCATATAAGGCAATCTTCGCCACTATTTTGATAAATGATTGACAAATTTTTTACTCCAATTATTTTGCAGTACACATTAATTGACATGTAACTAACGTCGCCGTGATTATAAATATGTAACAGTTGCTTACATTAGTTTATTTAAATGAATGGACAAAAGGAAAAGTTAGTAAACATGGCATTCAGGAAGTGCAATTAAATGAAATGATGCATGACTATATTAAAATGTGTATTGATATGCAAAGTTGATTATTTTAGAAGGCGAGCCCCGCCGGTCCCATGCTCTGTTTGTTCACCAATTTTTGTTCGCTAATCAATAAAATTTGACCCCAATTCCAATTATTATTCAACGGCTACAAAAGTTACATTCAACCATAAGCTATTTGTTTTCACTACAATTGTTGAACTGGATCTATTTTACATGGTAGGTACAACTACTTATGTATTTCTATTTCCTTTGACGGAAAATTATATTGAATATTGAACAACTTTTAAAGTTGTAATTATAGTAAATCTACATATGGGGTTTGCTAAAACTAAAGTGATCTGAAACTTAACGGAGATTCGTGTGGTCCGAAGCTGACCCAATAATTAAAGTCGCCGATTTAATCTCAGCTAAACCTCATTCTGTTAATTACTCCCTTGAGCTAAACGTACGCTTTGCCATCGATAATTTAATAAGCATATTAACCAGGTCGATGTTATAGATAAGTCTTTGGCCTGAGGCAGTTCTTGCTAATACCCTTTTGTAATAAAGTCTGTGATACTTCAAGGCGCATGTACAATTTACGCGAAAGGTTTAAAGAATGTTACGTTTTCGCTTGCAAATAATTTTATCTACTGTGCACCTTGAAGATTGTGAAAAGGCGATGATAGGATGGACTATTTAATAGACTATATTGTTGTTAAGTTTAACGTTCAAAAAGATCCAAGTAACAGTATTATTTACGAACTTGGATGCTCTCTCTCACAATCTTTTGATACAACCTTATGATGTCGTTAATATAGTAGTGTAAGTAAATTGTGTGAGCGGACACATTCTCATTGCGAGGTCAAAGAGGAATGACCATGTGAACTAATGAAAGCCAGAAGAGGTTCCTGACTCGAATCACAGTTGTTCAAAACACATTCACATTACAATCAATTTAAAACGCTCGCATCGTTCGCTCTCTACGACATTGCGTCTGGGCAAGTTTTCATCGCGTGTGGCGACTGCTCATCGGCTATTCAATAAGAGGCGATAGTACTTTGTATTAATTTGCAAGTATATGCCCGCGAAACGACGCAAACGTTTAATAATTCCCACATCGTATCATATTGCAACCGTATCAGTATCAACCGATTTCTCGGGAACGTTTAACATAACAGCTTTAGGACATTAGAACACAGAAATGATTATTGAAATGGTAGTACAGAACTAGTTACTCCAAGATTCGATTATCACAAATTAAACGTTATCTACGCGTTTCTTTCGATAATCAGTTGTAAATTACATATTAAGGATAGGTGGAATAATTAAGATAATGGAAGGCGTTTAAGATGAAGAAATAGCACCGGACAAAGTAGGAGTCATTAAGATGATAAAAAATAAAGGCGACATGACCCCAATGCGATGAGCGACCTCCATTAGCATCTTATAGGTTTAATTAGATATCAACGTATCGGCCGAGCGCTCGAGCGCCCACGTCAAGTGGTGACTGCGGCAATCGAATTAGCCGCTAGCTCCCAAACAAAGCTGCCGATCGGACCCACCCCACGACAAAACGTTTTCTCGCAATCTTCGATCACCGGATTAAGCGAGTCTCGTCTCGCACGTTTTATCTCCGATTGTCCGCACTTAACGCGCACTTTACGCCGAGTGCCCCTCGAGAGGAAATTGAAAGCGATCGCTTTCCCCGCTATCTTATCTGTAGTGTTACACTAATTAATCGATGTAGTGCGACGATCGTTAGAGGTAAATAATGCTCGCACCGGCCGGAGGAGGTGATTTATCGGTGAATAGACAAAAGTGTCGCGGGCGGAGCGGGTCGGGACAATGCGATGGAATGTCGTCGCGAGCCGGTCGCTCGCTCGTGCGGCCCGTGAATGCGGATTATTAATAACTCGCCCGATGTTCGACACGACCGACGCGGCTTCGAACGCGCGCCGCGGTCTGAGCGACTCCCATCCCACTACGCCCGGAGCGACCGCTTCACCTGTACTGTATGACCGCGCCTTAATTTATTCACGGTGCGTTTTAATGACTGCATTGATGCTCGCGCATTTCACGAGCCGTCCCGTCCGAGCGATCGATATGAAATTCCCTGATGTTTGCGAATATTTAAGATCAATCAATGTTTTCGAAAATCTGAAAATTATTATATTCGTATTGATGCGTCCGATTTCGCACCCCTCAGTTCTATCATCCCCGCTCTCGGTATTACAATGCATGACAATGGAGTTGGCGTGGATTATAACAATTTCCCCAAATTCTGTGGGTTCATATTTGTGCGCAACAATAAGACAAAATAGTGATAATGTCACATGTGTGTACGTTTTGCCGCATTTGGAACTAATTGGGATATTTCATAAATCTGCGCACATTGTTCGAAGTAACATCTGCTCGGAACCAACGGACATCATTAAACTAGAAGAATGATGAAGATCGATTGCGAGTCAATTCATAATCTTTGGACTGTTCGTTCAAATATAACCTGAGAGCCGAAACGGAATCACCAATAGCTAGTGTAAGAAGAATAACAAGAGAACCTATAAAATGAGTTATATGAGATTCTTCAAGAGTCTGTAGATGGTGCAACAAAAAACAATATTAGTGGAAAGGGCAAAGTGTTTGTTAGGCGTGTCAAACAGAAAATGCAGTATGAAATTACCTTTCACGTTCTCTTGATACCGGTGAAACTAAATGAGATCGGTTTTTGTCGCGTACACGAATAGGTACTGAAAGGTTGGCCCTACGATGTCACGTCGACACCAACTTGAAATCGTCCCAAATTGTTTCGGATCGACACAAGATAAAAAAATATTTATGGGCACTGTACTTTATTTTGGCAACCAAAAAATTATACCCTCGTTGTTGCTCCAACACAAAGATAACTTTATAAAGTTTAAGCTTCCCATTATGCTTCACTTTAAAATGTTTTTAGTTGCTGACAAAAAATGAAAACGAATAAGAACTCTGAATTTAATTTACTTTAGATTCCTAAAATTCTGAAGGGAAATAAATTAAGGATTTGTTAATAAATGGTTAATCTTTAAAGCTTCTTTCATAAAGGTTTCTATCCACATAGTTACGTAAGTAGGTACCTACCTAACTACATGTGTTTCCATGTTTTCGAAAATAAATTACTTAAGATGTAAATTACCATGCTGTTGAAAAAACAGGATTCCTGCTCTTTATCATTTTGAACTCTGAACTTTAATTGATACTTTATCTGTATTTCTATTTTTTTTTCTTACGAATATTTCACAACGGTCGTTTTTGTTCTCTTTACCGCTAAAGATGTTGAATATGTTAACTTCACGACTCGTTTTTTGTGTATTCTTAAAAACGACGTCGTGATAGTTTCGATTCGATATCGCTACTGTAGTACTACATATAATTACCCACTCCATGTACTTCATATTTATCATCCAAAGGGTTTCTGTTACGTTTATAGTTCATAGTTTTAAATTCATGAAGAGTCAGATCTCTGATCAGAAGATCAGTATCTAATTCAAAATTATTAATCTACTTTTTATTTAATTTAAGTAACAAATAAATCAAATTGTCTGTCAATAAACAAAGTAATGTAATGCAAAATCAGTTTTAAGTAGTAGCAATTTTACAGTTACACTTTACCAAAATAAGCATGCACGTACAAGACTTACTAACGTGTGTACCTAGATTGAATTTTAAGTGGTCGAAAAGAAGACAAATTGAACAGGTACCACATTTTAATTGGAAAAAGTCAGCTCCGAACACATTAAATCATGGACAATGTCTCTCTGGTTAGTGATGTAAAGCCAGAGGAGGAAAATAAAATCCTCGTCAAATTGGGGGTACTCACGAAAATAATTTCTTTTGCTGACAACACACAAGGTTTTGTGAATGACCTGTCAAAGTGTTAAGTGAATTTATATTCTATAATACCTTTATGAATATGTGAATATATCATCGTCTGAAATTAAATAGCTAATGGGATGGTTAACAGCAATAAAAACATACAGTTTAGTTTAACGCCCCAACTCAGAGTCACTAACGGTTACTTTAATCGCTCCTTAGTAAAGAATCACCGTACCAATTCTGTACTAAGGAGCGATTTAAGTAACCATTAGTTATTCTGAGTTGGGGCGTAAGAGTAACAACCTCAAATTGGACTCTTAAGGAGTTCTGTTTAAGGTCATTGGAGATGGATATGGTTTTGCAATTGACACATATTTAACAAAATACAAATTAAACTACAGCATAATAATTTTCTATGTCTACATTTAAATGTATGTTATAAATAACAAAATTTGATATAGATCATCGCTTTTTATCTGTGTATCCCGTATCTGTAACTATTACGTTTAAAGTCTGTTGATATTTTTATATTGTGTTGTGGTATGACTGTCTCAAAAGTGGCGCAAGTTAGGGGAGGCCTATGTCCAGCAGTGGACCTATAAAGGCTGGATGGATGGATGATGACTGTCTCACGCGTTTTATGATCAAATTCTGTCCTCTAATTCATAAATTCTATGTTTGTATTAAACCTACACTTACAACATAAATATTATTTTGTATCTATTAATATAATAAACAATACGTACAAATGAGGTGAGCGCTCTCAATTCGTGCTTTTAGTTTCTGGTCAAACACATCACTTGTTACAAACGTCACAAGAGTCTATTATAACCTGAACACGTTTCGATGCTAATTGTTCGATGTCTCGCGTCCAAGTCTCCGTGCCATACCTGTTTGGAGAAAACAGCTATTTATAATTTTGAAAATTTAATTATCGACATTAGGTTGACACCAAAACGACGCAGCGACAAATTAGGTGGCTACGTGTACCGAGACGTATGCTATTGTTTGCGAAAGTGTTTAGCGAACAGCTAAAATTACATTTCAATTTACTAATAGAAAGTTTATTATAAGTCTGTCTGTACTTACAAATGATGGAATGGAAACGGAGACATGACAATTTTATTCGTTATTAGATAAACGAAATAAGCAGGTAACTGTAGACGCTGTTTAAAATTGATAAATTTATGCGAACGTAATAGGCATTACACGTGTATGAATAGAAGACATTATATCTGAACATTTTGATGTCAAATAATTCAAATATGAAGGATGGTTGCCGCTATTCGCTTTCAATAGATCATAAAACAGTCTATAGTTATTTGCTTTTGATATTCTATGAGTAGGACATAACACGAACTAAATAATTTGCTCAAATACGTATTTACAACACCCACCTCGCGCCAACGTGATATTAAGGCACATGATGAAACTGTTAAATCCTAAAAAATAAATTAGCGAACGCGTACCAAGACAAATAGTATAAGTTAATTTACAAGTCAGAAGCTACGTAAAGACTATCAAATTATGGCAACAACTATTTGAAAATGTATTCGTGATTGTTGCGTTAACACTCCGTCGACCAATAGGATCGGGCTGAAAACTTTACTCATCTTCATAAAACGCCTGAACAACTTAACAATTGCTAATTTACACCTTAATCTAACTGAATAAAGCATAATAATATAATCGTCAGCCATTTAGTTGAGTAGCTTTTACCAGGTGTACGAGAAATGGGAAACTACTAATTAAATCGGTTTACTACGAAGGTTCTTAAAATGGAAGAATACACGGTACTCTCGTAAGATGTTTAATTAATCTGTGCGCTGATAAATGCCCAATAAATGATTCGTTTCTTTCTGTTGGTGGCACAGAGTACTTTTGTTATGTTGGTGTACGCAAGCATTTTGTTGAATTGATTCGTCGTATAGCAATAAATGGCCTAGTCTCCGGTGTTTGTGTTAAGAATTTGAAGCTAACGTTTCTTAAGATCAAAGCGACTGACGATTAGCATTTCACTTATTGACATTGTTATGTAAGCAAGCTCTATTGCAATATTGTAATTGTGATGTACGATTTAGCACTTATCAACAAAGAACAAATACGAGCCACGTCGTAAACATTTCATATCGAATGGTCTCTGAATGAGCACAATTTACGTAATTACATCAAATCGTCGTAATAAAATTTTAAAGGTAACGCCTTTAGAATCTGGTCCAATACGACGTGCCCCTAATTAACCTGGGGACGGGGAAATTATTTACGCCACACACTACGCCAGAACGTTTCTACAAATGCGGCTGCACATAAAGACGTAGGAGTTCGTGTAATGATGTAAAGTGAATGGACAACAATAATTACGGCGGGCACTGGAGCTGTAGTGCGTATCGTCCCAACACTAATTCTCGAACTCTTCCGAAACGACCGGTAATTTATATCATTTTATGGCATAACGTCCATCACTATTGTCGTGACATATCCGTTTTATACCCATTTTAGATCATCGAATTCCTCCGGAGTCGGCCATTAATCGTTCGAAACAAAATTTGTTGTGATACAAATAATAGTTCGGATGGATCCAGTTTAGATTGTATTGTAATAAAGAAGGCGACATTTTGAAGACATTAAAGTTCCCTGGATCGTAATAATTACGAACGACACATTCGAACATTAGACGCCCACGCGCACTATGTTGTGGCTCTAAACTTGTATAATTTGTGTTAATGCTGTAATATATGAGAGTTTAGGGAACCCTCGCACTCGGCGTGCCATGCATTCGATCGTTAATAAAATTATCAAAATCCAAACAGGTTTTATAAGCATCGCTCGGGAGGTAGGAGACCGTACTTCGTTTAAACTTATGAATGGAAATGGATTTTTGTATTTCTAAGCATTTTTTAAGGTCGTAAATAATTTATCGCTGCGTGATATTTCCGTCGGACGAATTTAAATGTTTGAATGGACGTTCGCCGCGGCATCAATCGCTACTGGATTTTAAATCCGCATCTACATAATAAATAGCAGTTGTTTTAATAATTTGATTCTGACACACATGTATTGATGGAAATAATTTGATGTGAAATATGTGAATTTATTACGTCATTAGTAATATTTTATGACATCGATCAGAGATTTTTGCAAGTTACTTATTGGTATTTTAATTTTACATAATTTTGAATTTGCGCTGTAATAAATTTTTATAATGTTCGAATAATAAAAAAAGTTGTTTTGGGCAAAGTTGTTAACAAAAAAAAATCTTTATCACCTATTTCTTATACAAGTGTTATTTAAAAATTATGTTATCAATCATTCGGCTTTAAGCAATATTTGTTTTGTAATACATAATTAATGTAAATGTTAATGTAAATGTATAAATTCCATAAAATGCACAAATAAGGAACTATTTAAGATGAAAAAAAAAACAATGATCCTTATGTTATGAATAATTCATGGACCACTTTTATCTAGGAGCAATTTACAATTATAATTAGCAAATTAATTTTTTAGATGTTTTGATTTTGAAAGTATTTTTCTGAATAATAGAATTGAACCACCACCAAAGCTGATCTATAAAAAGCTATCAAACTACGAGTAGTTGCTTGAAGCAACTGCGTAGGAACAGTGTTGGAACAAGAGACATTCCCTTATCGGAGTACGTACGTACCATCTAAAACCTCAGAAACAGTAATATCATTATCTGAGAGAAACATGTCTGTAAAGTTGTCTTATTAATGGAGGAAGTCTTTAAAGTTGTCTTATTAGAGATTGATTACTAATATCCATTAAACTCTTCACCTCGTTTCAATAAAAGTGAGCTTTAGAGTTAACGCACATTTATTCGGCGCCATTCGCGTTTCGCCGAATGATTTTGGTTACACTTATAAGAATGCGAACGGCTGCGTACGGCGCTGAATACAATATATATAATTAGTAGGTATAGTAGTTTAGTAGGGTAAGGTTTCCAATGTCGTACCCCCTAAGGGAAAATAGCTGTAGATTTTAGGGTATTTGAAATTAAATAAAATCTTATACGTCCACTTAATGTTTATTTATTAAGCTATCATAGAGTTGGCAAAAACATAAAAAAAAAAATATTTTAAAGAAATAGAAATTTCAACACTTCAAAAAAGTTCCATCGGTAAGGCTTAGGCGCCTGGTTGCCTAAGTTGTACCGCCTATAGACTACGTCGTACTTAGAATATCTGAGAAGATTAACATTACAGATTACAATTTATATTTTTTGTTATATATCTTTTGACTCCAAGTATTATAATTTTCATGGCCATATAAATGATTTAAAGTAATAACTGGAGTTATTTAAAACATTACATAAATACTATTTATTTAAGTATATTCTGACCAGTAAGTACGACTTAGGAAACTTTAACAGGTAAGTACGACTTGGGCGACAAAGTTTTTAAAGTTACAAATCAAATTTACTCACAAAATAAAAAAACTATTTTAAGGTTTATCTAAGCTTAAATAATTTGATAAACACTATAAAAAAGAAAGGATTAAAAAAATATTATAATATTTCAATTTTCTCTTTAGAAATTGTTTACGAATGAGTAACAAAAAATAATGAAAACATTACAAAAACCTACTTTATCTTTTTTTTTCTGTGGCGATAGCCGGTTATCCAACCAATTGCTGTTTTTACTCGCATGCCTACATAGTTCAATTTGACATCACTAGATTTCATTTAATGTTTAAAGCGAGCGACCATATATTAGTGAGGTACGATTTAGGCGCTGGTATGACTTGGGCAACCTTATCCTACCTAGGCTACCTATATAATAGTTATAACAAGTTGAAATAAAGGTGAGAAAAACGTAAGTAGGTACATATTATTGTTTATAAAATATCTACTAATTCTTCTTATGAAAGTAGGTATAGTATGTATGTACTATGTACCAACATACTTATATAAAATTTGATGTAGATATTTTAAGTTCATATTATACATAAATAAATAAAAAAGTACTTACCGCTACAGGACCTTATTTTTGAGATTTCTTCCCAAGCATTATTTTTTCTTTGTTGATCGCTATAATGTGACGAACTAATATCGTTTATGCAAGCATATTTTTGAACTAGCAATATAAGTTTTTATTCCTCCATCATTAATTTATTTCGTAAAAATAAAATAATTTTAATTATTTTAAAACACATCCGAACTTTCTCAATCTTCCCAATGATTACGTAAATAAATCGAATCTATACGGTTTAATCTATACGGGAACTATGAAGGTCGCAACCTGTCGACAAGGCCAAGGAGTCAAAAATCTTCCATGTACCCTACCTACAGCGGCGTACGCGGCCGAACGCGGCCGAACAGCGGCGCACGCGGCCGAACGCGGCGGAACAGCGGCGTACGCGACCGAACGATAAAACACATTTGTCGTCGTTTTCTACTTGTTTACCGCAAAAGCGGAATCGACGCCGAAAAGCCGAAAGGACGCGTCCGCGTTTTTATACAAAATCGTTGTTTACTATGGACAAAAGCCGAATGGAGCTGAATAAATGTGTTTTGACCCTTAGGGCCAGAATGATTAAGAATGGAAGACTGATATAAACATAAATAAACACCAATTGGCAACATATACCTAATAATGAGCGCTATTTAAATCTATACTGCCGTCGTAAGGAAAAAGGTCACAACAAAATTTTTTTGCAAAATTTAGTTTATACATATTCGGAATCAGGAAAAATGCCTATCTGCCTAATTTTTCGTACATTTTTAGGGTCACGCTAAACAGGAAATACCTTAAGATTAAAGGGCACAACTGAACTGTGACAAATGTGCTCTTTTATTTAATGTGTAGATACCAATACTAAACCTTAACATGTAATGTAAAACAAAAGGCACAACTGACAACTGCCAGTTATAACTATACCTTCATTATATAATGCAGTATATACTCCTTTATATAATGCAGGTATAACTATACCTTCATGTATAATATTACATGTACTATTATGATCACTTTTTACTACAATGAAAAGGCACAGGTAAAAAAAAGAATTTTATTACATAAAATATTACATTGAGAAGTCATATGTGGATTTGTGCCTTTTATGACTTTTGTGACTTGATATTACTGATTTTACTTGGATTTTTAAACTCGATTTTCTCGCAATTTACAAAATGTTACATGTGCCCTTTTTCCTTATGACGGCAGTATAGCTCTCAACCCTATTAAATTACTTCTTGACTAACAAACCTACCGAAAATAACTAAGCCAGACATTAATTTCTCATCAGTCATAGAAAACCATGAGCATGTGCAGGTGTAGCAACTGAGCAAGTCGTTAGAAATATCAATATTCATAAGTACGTCGGTATGACATTCCGCTTAGGCCTCTCGCACAAGAACGAGTGGTTTTTGCGCCAAAATCACGTGCGTTTTGCAGTAAGTACCTAGCGGTTGCGGTAAGTTGCGTCAGTGTCGTGAATCAGACCCGTCAATGCACTTACACTACGTACAATACACATACAATATCACATAGTAGTTAAATTCCATATAAAATATCACTATAAGGAAGGTAACTTTGTGTAAGTTTTAAGTTAATAATAGTCACATTTTTTATCCCTAATTTATGTTCAAGTGAAAACTGGTTATCAAAAAAGATTATTTTTAATGCATGTATCTTCATATAAAAATAATTACTTATATAGGTTTGTATACTATATAATTATTTCTAACATCAGAATGTATTTTTAACATCACAAACAGTCCATAGTTACCTAATTTATTGTGAATAACTTATGAAATAGTCGAATAAATTTTAAGTTTATATTAAATGGTTAACGCTGCGCTATAATATACCTAATTAAATTTAAATTAAAAATGTCTAATATCGTTTAATCTATCAGCTATTGTGAATTATACTTAGTATTACGAATCGAATACCTTAAAGTGACAAAGACAAATTAAATATAGATAGTAGAATCGAGGTAAACTAGTGCTTTGTTTTATGAATGCTATGTCTGAGGCTGTATCGGTAATTATTCTGATCACACGTGGACACGGCCAGCCTTACGTTATTGACTAGTTTAATGGGTTAACGACTTGCACCGCTTGCACGGTGAGTCGGTGAAGTCAATTGATCACGCTCGAAAATTAGTCCGTTTGAATGTTACTAGAAACACTAATGAGCTTCGAAGATTACGTGAAAATTTTGGAGTTGTAAATAGACGTCATGTCTTGAGCTCTGGCGACAGTACTCGGCTTTATTTTCCTCTTATTATTTCAATGAATTTTGAGGGAAAAAGGATTTTTTGTCAGAAAGGCCTTTCTCAAAACGTGGCTATTCAAGGCCAAAGTTTGTTATGCTGCTAATTTCCCAACTCAGAGTCACTAACGGTACATTTTTAATAATAGATAAAAAATATATACATAAGGATGGGATGTTGGTAGGATTATAATATTGCGAAAATGCGGCTTCAGATTTGATAGTTAACGCAAAATATGCAAACATTTTGCGGATGTTTTATGTGCTTAACGTGTACGAATATATTAAGCACCTGGATATGAAAATAACAAAGGATTTCTTATTCGTTTAAAAATAAATAGCATTGGTCTCTGGGCAAACAAATATGTACCTAATATTAATCGTTTTAGGTATATCGGAATGCGAAACTGTGGAAGTAAATTTGTAGTATTTTTTTGGTTCGGAATTAAAAGTGTTTTGACACCCAGGCCTTTAGATAGTGATGCGACGATCGTAAAACCGGTAGCTAAGCCACCAACGTTGGAAGATTATCTATATCACTCTACCTGTGCTCGATGGTACCAAAAAATAAAAGTTACGTCTTAATTTTGGACCAGGATATTACTGATTAAATTTTTTGTGGACAGTAATAGTTTGGACTATTTTTTACGGTTTGCGGATGTGAACAGCCAAGCCAATTTGGCTTTGCTGATCAATTTCACTATTAAGATGAAATGCTCTATAATAATAATAAACTTATAATGTTCGAGTCCTAGAAGCTAACTACTTAGTTAAAAAAATTCCTTTAAATTTTTTTTTGTGACAAAATATTTTTTGGAACATTACTAGGTGTCTTGTTATGAGAAATCTGTATGGAATTAAAATCAAATTCCTTACTGCAAAAAATTACTGCTCCTAACTAATCGGAATATGTTGAACTTATTTAATTTAATGTACAAAATTACCTACGTTGAATTTATTGTATTAATTAACATGAACGAAGTCGCGCCTTAATCTGGACAAAAAGTCTTAAGAAACTACAGGTATAAATCGCGTAGCAATGAGACGCATAATAGATAAATAGGAACGAAGCCAGTAATATTATTAGGAACGCAAGTTACGTTTTTAGGGTTCCGTACTCAAAACGGAGCCTTTATAGTTTCCTAATAGTCGATGAACTTACAACTACAGAACTCTACATTGCGCGTGGCCTGACACGCACTTGTCCGATTTTTTCAATCTGCTTATGTTACAACCTTCTAGGTACTTGCTACTATTGCGATACTCGTATCCTCTAGCCTTGAAACCATACCTACTTTATCAATGAAATAGTAGGTGCTGAATGAATGGACAACGTACGATGCTCACGGTAGAATTCCTAAATAAAGCTCCAACTATGCCCTTTGTACCGTATCCAGGCCAAATTCGCCTCTCTGACTCACGAAATTGAGTCGTATTTACAATGTTACGTAAGATACTATACAATATTTACAAATAGGATGCGTGTTTACATTGTGTACTAGTGATATTACTATCGTTTGTATCGCACTTATTACGACATCTATGTTACATTTGGTAGTCATGTGCCTTAAAACGGACAAGCTCAGACGAATTACCTAATCTTTATTAAGTACTTACGAAGATCGTTGTGCACGTTACGTGCTCTATTTTCATTTCCCAATTTAATTTTACAATTAGTGGAAAATGACATTTTCCGCAAATATTAAAAAGCTTTCATGCGACTTTTTTAAATATTTTTGGCTGTGCCATAGTTCTGCAATCCTTCTAATTTTTGTAATGTCGAATGTTTTTGGGACCTGTAGATAATACTTACATTTGATAATTCTGATGAAATAGTTTTGAAATGTGACATAATGTAGGTTTATAATCTTTCGACCAACTAACTCTCTTCGACCAACTTTCTCCAACCAAGAACAATTCCAAGAAATAAAGCGGTAACTCCCAAGAAAAATGCCACATTATTTTAGCTATCAGGAGAGTACTGGATTATCATCACTCCTACTTTCATATAAACAACAGAATATTTTAACAACATAATCAGAATTTAGTTACTATTGATTTAATACAGCAACATTTAACTCATATTCATCCTTATTATGTAGCTTAAAGCTTAAACATTTAACACACGAATACACAAACAATCTGAACTTACTCATGCAATACAAAATACAATACAAACAGGTACGTTCCACATACTGACTAGAGTTGACCCGACATAAGCGCGCATTCACACTGACCCAGAACCAAGCAGGATCCGCATAGCATCGTCGGATTATCGCGAACAATTAGACTAAATGTCGCGGTGGCATTTGCTGATCATTGAGTCGTGCGATCTGATTAGATTATTAATTAACTAAGACTCGTCACGAGGGCTAAAAGAGCACTTTAGTTTTGCTGCTTAAATTGATGTGACGTTGAAATGTTAAAAAAAATTATGATGAAAAAATAAAAGATTATGATTACGGAAATAATTTTGAAACATAATCTAAAATAATTTTGACTAATTTAAATGGCAAGATTTCACAATCTTAGTTTAGAAGGAAAAACAATAGTGCAATCAAATACTCCAGCCCGACCAGTAACGTGTTTACTGACACGGGTTTTGAAATTGCAAATGTACCTACTTAATTACGTATGAAGAAACATTCGCGAAGTCACAGACCGTGTATGTTCGTATATCTGTGTAATTATTGTGTAAGAATTTTCAAATTTAGCCATGTATAGCGGTATACTTTGCCATATTAAATCAATCCTCTTTGAGAAGGCATGGTGAGCTCGTTTTAGATATCAAATTCGACGAGGAAGTTTGCCTGAAGAAACCTGCGTTCAATTCTCGACAAATTCTAGAAGATTTTGATCTAGTGTTGTTATGGTTATGGTCAATTAAAAGGTGGCCATCTCACTTTTTAACAGTTTTGAGATAATGATGCAAAAAAAAATTGAAATATTGACTGCCACTGCTTTTTTTGATATATTATTACCAAATACGGTCCATACTCCGTCTAAAATCAACATAAAATCACAGTAATGTTTCTTCTTCCGTGCTACATAAAACGTTTTTCTCGCTTTACCTAAAAGTGAGATGGCCACCTTTGATTCTATACAACTCTATATGTTGATAACCGACCACACGAGGATCACACATCTTAGTGTAAGAAAATGAGCTTTTATTATTTGTTCCATATCATTAAACCTGTTCAATATTTTGTTCAGGTTGAATGTTAAATCATACGAAAAAAAGATAGATAAAATAAATACATTTTTTTTCTTATTACTTAACCGTATAAAATGTCAATAGCTACTTAGACCTCACACCGACAAACTAAGAACAAATTTTAAGTTGTAAAGATCCGTAAACATTGTACGTTACACAGCAAACGAATGTCCATAGAGTAGAGATTTTATAGAATAGATCGACTAGTTTGGACAAATGAGACGGTCGGTAAGTTAGTAATGAGACTACATCGTGTAAAACCGGTAGGAAGCCCATCTCAGACCGTTACTCGGCACATTCTAGCTTAAGGTGCGGTCATAGGACACAATCTTTCGATGCGATTACAAATCTCATCATTGATAATAAAGAGCTTTTTAATATATGATCTAACCTTGTGACATACTCCTTCTATGGTCCCTTATTTATATTCAAATTACTTAAGAAGCTACGATTAACTTGTTGTTCTTGTATTTTTACAACCTGACAGAAATTTAAAGAAAAAAAAAGTATTAACATTTTCGAATTTTTGACTCAATATTGACATTGAAAACAAAAGTCAAGACTTACTTACCATTGATAATATCAAGACGATTTGCGACTGAGCGATTATAAAACGCAATGAATGCGATCGCAAGTGTGACTGACTTCTTATAATCGACGCGGTTATACTGATTTCAATCGGAACGACTTTTAATTAATTTTCTACTAGATTATGGTTGTATATCACTTATTATATTTGGTTATTCTTCTCGATGGAGGTTTTAATTAGAAAACGGTACGCTCGCTTGACATGTAGGCGAGTTATCTAATTTAAGGTTTGGCTTAATAATATGAGTTTAATGAAAATATCTTTCCGACGCAATAAATCATGTTTTCTGTCGATGGTAGCGTTAATTATTGTTATCACCATCTTAAGTAGGTATCTAGAGTTCCGTTCCATTTTATTAATCTCCTTGATTATTTATTCTTCGACTGCAGAACAAGGATTTTAATTATAAGTATACTATATGCATTGGGATTTCCCAGTATTGAAGTAAGCAATTATTTCGATTAAACACAAGAATAAAATTAACCAGTTTTTGTATTCAAAAAACGTATCAATTGTTACAAATTCGTAAAAATAAAGACGTAAATTGCGTGTACAAAACATATTAATTTTGTTATCTAGCCAAATTCGTTTAAAAGGTAAATCCGTGACCATATTTAAATAAATAATGAATTAAATAAATTCGAGTCACGTTCTTTGTTATCACAATGGTAATTCTGTAGGAATTAAGTCTGGTTATTTCTACATAACTAATTAATAAACATCTTATTTTGGGGCCTTGAACTTTTGATTGCTCAGAAGTGGACAATGGAGTTCGTTATTTATATCTAACTCAAATACTCGAGCTACATTCAGACAGACGAGCGTATCTAAGTAATTAATCGTGCCTTTATGATTGATTAAACACATTAAAGGCAAACACGACTCCGATTTGAATATTAAATCTATTAGGCAAGTGACATAATACTTTGTACAATTTTTATTCTGTAAACATAAACCATAATTTTGGTAACAATATTCTGCTTATAATGTAACCTTTAAAATGTAATTTTTGAATTAATGTGGATAATAAGCGTAATAAGGACTTAATTGCATTGGCAAGGCTGGCTTGCTTGCATGGACACAGATTATCTAAATGTCTTAACCAAATGATACGATACTATTGTTTTGCGAAGAAGTTATATGGGATTTACTTACACTGTTATCTGCTTATGTATCTAATAAGTACATAATGTAGATATAGTACATAATAAGTAGCTATATGGATCTCTTGTAGCTTTGATAGTACTGTATCTCAAAAACTTATTGAAATGAAATTTTTTTATTGCACTTTTGATACATAATAATGTCTATGGTAAGGCAATTTGAATAGTTGAAAAAGACAGACATTACCGTACTTGATATTATATTTATTTATTTAATGATCTGCATAAGATTAAAGGATGTAAGATTTTTGATACATTTTTAATTCGTGAATATTTCAATAGCTAAATCTGGCTTGTAACTAATAGATAAGATTTTTGCGAGTTCTAGGTTAATAAAGTTTAATAGGTACCTATTGGATTTAGTCAGTGGCAGTGTGAATAACTTAATAGAGCTTCAAGTCCTATTTTTTATTATTTAAATTTAATAATCGCAACACTGTAACCGAATTTTTCTCGTAAGTTATCCTTGACAACTAACGTGCAAGTTATTTGAACTTCATGATATCCCCTTTTTACTTTTTTCCGAGTTGTCCTCCGGACCTTCAAGTACAAATAAGTGGTAGGAATAAATTAAACAGCTACCGCAGAAAGGCTGCAGTGAGATGCAAATGACCTCAATATTTGTCATATAACAAGACAAACACTAAACTATCGAGGTGTTCGAGTGGCAACCCTTTCGCGTCACTCGCTTCGGGCGCCGCGACACACGCTCTAGTGATGCGTAACGCAAACTTTGTTGTCGATGTTTGCGTTGTGACTGCAAATACTCGATATTTGTCCAACTCGCGAGCTAATGGCGTGAGGTGTTCGACGATATTTAACGACAGATTCACATGAACGCTACTGTAATTAACGGAGAAAAATTCTATTTACACAATTCTGTTGTTGGTTGTGATGTTGGAACTTGGAAGTGTCTTGGAAATAATTCATAGTGTGGAATTTGACGATACACGCAATTGGAATTTTTTAGTAATTATTCAGATACATATTGGTAGTGTGTGTGTGTGTGTGGTAGTATAAATATAAATTACAATTACCAGTAGGTATGACGTAGGAATGTGGGCAATAACCATGTGTATAAAAACAAAGCCAAGACTCATTAAAATTTAGCAACTATGTAAAGCGCAGAATGTAAATAACAAAACGAAAATAAGACGAAAACTTAAACTTTAAGATTAAATTTTAATTTTCTTTCTTAAGATTCTTCCAAATTCGTTACGTACGTGGTTACTACTACAAAGATAAGAGAAGATCGTTACTATACCATACGTAGGTAGGTATGTGTGACGTTATAAGGGATCAGAGAAAAAACAAGCGTCAAAAAGGCTTCTAAAAGAAAAAAGGTAAAGTAAGACCATAACTTAGTCTTGAATTCTCTGGTTTGTGCCGTCTCGCTCCTAACAGCAGGGGGCGCCATCGTTCTCACCTCGACGCGAGTGGTAGCCGGTCTTTAATAAGTATCGATAAAATATGAATATGTATATAAATATTTTCGATACTTATCCTTATCCTCATTATGTTGTTCCGCTAGGTAAGGAAAGGGATACTGAACTGAACAACCTTCGAGAAGCCGTGTTCGATATTCAAACCATGTACATGTTGTACATCGTTTCTTTTTTCGTCTTTGGGTTCAATGAAATGAATAGAGTCGTTTCTGACTTACTTACTTTATAAAAGGTATAATCTGTGCTTATTGTTTTAAATTCTTATAAAGTCAAGGTACAAAACATTATATTCCCAAAATCGAATAATCACGGTCATTTTTATTTTCCGCTGACCTCATAACATTATTTACCAGTGTAAGTGTTACTTAATATAAATAAACAATGTCGTAACCTTATTCAAAAACCTAAACGATAAGCCATTCATTTTCATTAAACTGAATATTTTCACTTCAAATTTAATTTGCAATATAAATCTAGCACTCGTAATATTATGATCAATTTGTCATTTTGAAACCATTTGAATTAAAATATCTATAAATCTATATTGCATAATAGTAGCAAGGAACGACGTCAAATCTCGGATTCAAAACTGGTTTTAATTTCAATTTGTATGGTTATTTTTATTAGATTAATAGCAGGGAATGTGTCACAGGGATGGTACTTACTAATTAATCTCTTCGAATTTCTATTCACGATAATTAAGAGGATTATTTCTACGTATTCGAAAACAGATTTTCACTGATTGATATTAGGGTTATATTAGTTTGTAACGATAAAATAATCGTGCTTTTGTTGAAGATTCCGTGACTTATCCATGTGTGGTCTGCTTCATAGTTCAGATAGAAGTAAATTCAAATCCATTATTATTTTCTTGAATGTTTCTGTCTAATTGTAAACGCTTTTGAATACCTATTTTTGAAACTACTAGACTAATACGAATGTTATAATTTTTACATTTACAATTTTCTGAGGAAAATTTTCGGGTCTCTCTTTGAAATAATGTAACTTAGACATATTGGAACAAAATTATATAAATAGTTATAATAAATTTTGAACTTAAAGCTTTTAGTAGGTTAGGTACCTTGAAAATAAATCGAACAATCCAGGAGATAGAATTATAGTGAGTAGTTTGTACAATTTGTCTAGGGTAGCGATAGCTCATCTAGAATTAGAAAAAATACACAATAGTGTGGATATAATTATTGTACAGCATTAGGTAAATTATTATTATCTTGTCTCAAAAAAAACAGGACAAAAATAAGGAAATTTTCACAATAAAGTATAATGGTTCTAAAAGGAACAAAGATTATCTACGCTCTGTAGGTAAAAGATAGTTTGATGACGAAATCTCGTAGTAATCAAAACGAAAAACCTTGTCAGTGGGAGAGTTCCCGAATATTAAATGTCATTCTACAACAATGGTTTCGGTCACAATTAAAGTAAAGAGCGGTTACACGATATGATCTCGAGGTGAGCTGAGCCTGCCGTGAGACGTGGAATTATATTTTTTCGACACCAATTACTAAACAACTAAATGTGACGGAAGACAAAATCGTCGTACAGTAACAACGTTGGCAGTATGTAGATATGACTTTAATGTGTGAGAATTTTAAATGATGAGTCCGTGGAACTTGGTTGAAATATTGGTATTATAAAATAATAATCGTGAGTACTCGTTGTATTTCAAATTTTCAGTGTCCGCGATGATATAAGTTTAAAATCAAAGGCTTGAAAAAATATAAGCACAGAAACCTAATAATTGAAAGGGTTAGTAAAAGCTTAGTAACTTAGATAATTAACTTATGTGAATTGGACCCTAAGTAATGGCTACCAATTGGACAGGACTGGAAGTAGTTCATGAACGTTTTTAAGATTTGCTCTGTGACTGAAGTCGACAAAATTCGTATGAAATTAAAAAGAGTAAGAATACCTTTATACAATTATGTCATGAGCTTGTACGTGAAACTACCAATGAAATGCATAAGCTACTAAAAATTCCAATAATATTTTGGCAAATATGACATTCGTCTTCCATCTGGTTAAAACTACATTAATCATCAATGAATTAAAATAAAATAAATATTACCCGTATCAAAATCTAGTCAAATCTAATTACACAGTTTTTTGCCTTGTACCTATATGCAATTCGCAGTGATTTAAACCCTTACCCAAATGAAGAAGTAAATTTAAAAGATGACATCGGTTAATCTTTATTTCACAGTGGGGACGTTTTTACAGCAGCAATCAAAACATGATTGTCGCGTTCCCAAAAAAGTTATTTAATTGTGCCGGGCGAGTGTTGATGATATAAACAGTAATTACGTAGGTACGGTGCCATCAAAAATGTTATTAAAATACGCTTAGCGACACGCTCTGGTGAGACCGGGCTTAGGTCGAATTGGACAATTTTTTAAGGTATTAAAACGATGCTCACTTGTTGATGTGACGATGGGAAAATAGCTGCGCTGTCAGTTATTTGACGGACTGTAAAGGTTCCAACAAGGAAACATTTTCATCATTCAAGAAGTTTAAAGAAGTCAGCCTTTCGTAGGTTAACTGAAAATAATCAGTGTTAGTGTTTTCGTTGCGTATATTATTGGTTGTATTAGTTACGTATTTGCATTCCGTCGTCAATATAACCTGAAGGCATGGCCATGGGATGAGATAAGTTAGATCCAAGCAACCGTCTGGGTCTTCCAAAACAAAATCCAAAATCGCCTCGGCTATTAAAACCACACCTGTCCGGTTGGCGGATGCTTTCCAAATAATTATCATGCAAATATCTCAGCTTCAGGGTGCTATTGTTTAAAGATAATTTTTATTGGTCGTCGCATATAACAATGGATGCCTGGGGGCAGTTGACTGCGCTTAGCGCAGAGGACATTCCTTTTCGTTTTAGCAAACACGCGAGGGTATTTCGAAATTTGTTTTCTAGTTGTTTTAAGGTCGATGCATACGTAACGTGGACGGGACGGGGACGAGACGGGACGTAAAGTTTTGGAAACATAGTTTCATAGAAAATGTAAACGATAGCGCATACGCTACGGAGGCACGGACGGGACGGGAACGGGGCGAGCACGTATATTTATGCCACGTCCACGTCCCGTCCACGTTACGTACCTATGCATCGACCTTTAGTGTGGTTCTGGTATTTTATAGGGCGTAGTTAGTTATTGTAACGAGTTGATAGGTATTGTTGAGTCTGTATTCCTCGGTAGATAATTCAATTAGTATTTAGCGTAACCATATCTACTTATAAACCTAAATGGTACTATAATGTGGTTACGTCTGAAAAATTTGATGGGCTTAATTGTAAGCGGAATTATTCACGAATGTGGAATTAGGTAGTACGTATTAATTAGTAGATTTCTTATGTTGTAGCATACAAAAAACAATTTCAGCCGGATATTTACACAAAACTGTCGTTTATCTGTCAAACGCCCCAACTCAGAGTCACTAACGGTTACTTAAATCGCTCCATAGTACAGAATTTGTATGGTGATACTTTAGTACCTATACAGCTTACACAGTAGGTACTAGGTACACAGAATTGGCAAGAGTAATTACTAATTAGATACCGGTATGTCTAAACTAAAATGAAAGAACATAAACTATAATAATGTTTCAGATATCATTACAAGACAAGAGAACACAAGAAAACAGAAAATTGCCTTTACCTTCCGCAGCGTCCTGGGGCGCTGTTTACACTAATAAGCTGTCTGTATCTTATTGGCTCCGTTATGATACTAGCTAATCTTTATTTAAATTGTTTAACAGGACTAGTTACTTAAATATTATTCTTAAAGTTTTGTTTATGTACATCATTCTGATAAGCTTCTCTACTATTGCAGAATATTAAACGTATGACGTAAAAGCTGTTTTCGAGTTCAGCACATTTATTACTACAAGATATTTTTTATAAAGCATTTACACCTCTGATACCAAATAACGAGCCCCAATATTAACATGTAATTAAATCATAAACTAAGATAAAGATAACATGTAAAACGCCGCTGCGAAAGGTAATCCAATGTGATTTACAATTAGGTGTAATTACAGGCCTAAGCCCGTTAATTGCCCGCCATATTAATTATCAATAAAAAGCAAAAATTCCGAAGCGAATCGATTTATTAGTTTCATGTCACAAATTAGAGTTGATTACGTCGTGGTCTAAATAAATAATTCGAACGAATGTTACAACCCAATCGACGTTTATTGCGCCGATAGTAATTATAGAATGATATCCGTGTACAATGATGACGCTATTAATTACACAGTAAACAAACTTAAGCAACTAGTCGACGTGATTTAACGTCAAGTGATTTTTGTACTCACACTGGAGCTACAAAGCAAATAGAACAACGTCATAGTTATTTCCGAGAGCTACAATAACTCGGTGCGTGTGTAATGAGCCACTATAAACACGGCCACATCTGCTGCGAACGAAACTTAATTAAAGTGACACTTCGCATGCATAATAAAATTATTCACGCATAATCCAGAGATAACATTCGTACCTATTCACAATGCAGGCGTACGAGAAATTAATGTGCATACACCCTGGCAGGTTTTAAGGTGGTCTCGACCGCTTTGCTACGAAAAAAGTAACGAAAAACTCTTGTATTTGTACGATAAAATTTGCATTGTAGGTATTGCAAGTACATAAACAGTCGATATACGGCCTCTTTAGATAAACAAATGTGCCGTATTCGGAGTGTTATTAATAGTAACAGAGCTAAATTAAATACGTTTATAAAAAGGAATTTTTTATTTTAAAATGTCATTTCAATGTTGTAAAATATTGTGTATTTTCAAATGTATCTCTACGTATTATGTTGCTACATAAAACAGCTACTTAAAAAGTGTAGGCTCGGCCGTTCGTTTTGTAAACAGACAGATGTATGTGCATATGATGTATGTGTATTACAATCGACTTTGTAAGTCAACCACACTGGCTAGACCTAATGAACATGAACCTGGGTTTCCACTTGTGGCTCGGGAATGAAGTGAGACATAAATACAGTTGGACATTTATGATGTTGTAGTGTATATTATGTCCATTCCAGAATATACAAATTATCTTTGCGCTTGTTCCAAAGTTGTTTTAAACTCGTTCCAAAGTCAAATTTCTTATAGAAGATTGACACGTTTTAGCAGTATGGACAGTTTTATTAACGATATCGTATCTATATTATTATCGCAGTAATTAAACATTTATTGCTTTAAGTCGTCAGACGATAATTTAGTTTTAATCTGTGTTTATAGCCGGGTATTATGCTCCTTTTTAATTATTATGTAGGTGTGTGTGTGTGATGGATGCAATTAAAATGTAAAAAAATTGGAATTTTACGATCGATTTCTTATAGGTTCTTCAGCATTAAAAGTGGATGGCAATAAATATCACAAGAATTTAATAAATTTGGCAAATTGAGTTTCTTGATAAAGGTCAAAAGTAAGAAAACGTTGATAAATTTTGTTAACTGGTTATGCTTATATTGTGCATTTGTAATTGTTTATTGCCCTCTTTAATTTTTCAGGAAAGACAGCGAGACTTCCAAAATTTACCCAAATTTAAAATTTTGGAACTCCAACATTTTGCAGACATAGTCGTGGGTGTCAGCTAATTAATTGAATTGGTACCTATTTATCCCAACATGTGATGCTGGCTTACGAATCAACCCTCTGCTGCTCATTTAGCTTTTCAGTTTTTCATCTTGAGACACTGTTAATAAGGATAAATTCATTTATTTATTTAACCTTTATTGACCACAATAAAATATTACGGTACAAATGGCGAGCTTAATGCTGAAAGCATTCTCTGCCAGCTAACCATTGGCCAAAGTAGAAATGCACGAAAGGCGGTTTGGGAAGGTATTTACATTGTTACACATATACATACATATTAATACCTACGCAAAAATACACAAAATACATATATGAATAAATACATAAATAGCTATAAATACATAAGTTTATATAAACCTACATATACATACATATTACATAACGTCTGAGATCATATCCTTGGTTACGTTGATGACAATTAAGCCTGTAGATGAGACCTGAGGGCCTTTTTAAAAGTAAATTTACCAGCGGGTCTTCTGATCCTGTCTGGAAGCGCGTTCCAAAGACGGGCCGCTTGGACAGTGAAAGAATTAGAGATAAAACCAGATCGGTGCAGTGGGATAGAGAGATGATAGGATTCGGTCGAGCGAAGCTGCCGATCATGGGAAGAACAAAGAAATTGGAATTTAGATTTTAAATATGCTGGAGAATGGGGATCAAATAAAATAGAAGAAAGTAAACAAAGTAACCTGACGTGCCGTCGCTCACGGATGCGGAGCCAGTTAAGCTTGGAAAGATAGGAAGAAACATGGTCATACTTACGTAAACAAAATATAAAGCGAACGGCATTATTGAGGAGACGCTCCAGTTTGTCCAGTTGAGACTCACTCAAGTCCAGGTAGCACACATCACCATAATCTAAGATAGGGAAAATAAGTGCTTGAACTAACTTAGCCTTAGTTTCGATCGGAAGAAAGTTTCTAAGCCGGTTGAGAGAACTTAACGAAGCGGTTACCGAGCGACTGACTTCACTTACCTGCTTATTCCAGCTAAGGGTTTTATCAATGAAGATACCGAGGTCTTTAACGCTATCCTGGTAAGAAATAGTGCAGTCTTCAAATTTGACGAGATCAACCGACTCCATGTCGACTTTGACTATCTGGCGAGGACTACCTATCAAAATAGCTTGGCACTTGCTAGGATTGATTTTAATACCAAACTTACTCGACCAGATGCTGACATTGAGTAGATCTTCGTTAATTTTGCTGATGGCACTATTTATATCAGCGATTTCAGCCTGGGAGTAAATCTGTAAGTCATCCGCATATAAATGGTAAGAGCAGCCAAGAAGAGGTGTAAGGGAGTTAATAAAAATGGAAAACAGTAGAGGAGATAAAATACCACCCTGAGGCACGCCAGAGGTAAGGTCACACCAGTTAGACTGAGTGCCATCCACCTTGACGGCCTGCTGGCGTCCGCAGAGATAGGAAGAAAACCAATCCAGGGCTAAGGAAGAGAACCGCAATCTCGCCAAGAGAGCAAGGAGAACATCATGATCGACCATATTAAAAGCGTTGGAGAAATCTACTAGTACAAGAATGGTGACCATTTTGCTCTCCATGCCCCCGCGAATATCTTCGGTAACTTTGAGGAGGGCCGTTGTGGTGCTGTGACCAGGTCTAAAACCAGACTGATGTGCGCAAAGCAGGTTATATTTATGAACGAACGAGGAGAGCTGTTTGTGCACAACAGCCTCTAAGAGTTTAGACATAAACGGGAGGAGCGAAATAGGCCTGTACTCTTTCAATCCACAGGGGTTAGCTGTTTTTGGAATAGGTATAACCAAAGCTTTTAGCCAGAATGTTGGAAAAACACCTGATGTTAAAGAGAAGTTGATTATATGCGTAATAACAGGAAGAAGGAACTTGAGTACAGGCATAATCATTGCTCTGTTTATACCATCGTACCCTACCGCACCCGACTTAATAGAGGAAATAATTTTGCGGATCTCTTCCAAAGAAACAAGAGAAAAAGAAAAGATATCTGTAGAGGGTAAAGCCATGGAATTGATTTCAGAAATGGTAGCAGATTTAACAGAAGCATCCATAATAGGAACAGAGGTGAAGTGGAAATTGAAATCATCTGGTGAGAAAGCAGATTTCTTTACTTGGTTAGGGATTTTCCCAATGCCAAGAGAATGAAGAAACTTCCATATGTCGGCTGAAGATGAATTAGAGATATTATTAAGGATATAGGAACGTTTGGCAGCTCTCACCATTTTATTGCACCTATTCCGAGCAATTTTGTATGCTGACCAATTCTCGGCACACCTATCTCGCTTGAACTTCCTAAAAGCTCTGTCGCGCCGCGTCATCGCCATCCGGACGCCCTCAGTTATCCAGGGAGATGGTTGTTTTTTAATTTTTACAGCCTTTAGAGGAGCATGCTTGTCAAACAGAGTGAGTAATAAGTTACTTAGACGTGACACTTTTTCGTTAACATCGGCAGCAGCATACACCTGAGTAAAGTCCACATTTGCAGTGTCCTCCAACAGGGCGCTAGTGTCGATGTTAGCAAAAAGACGCATCATTACAATCTCAGGTTTTAATTTGGGGGGTCTCAGCTTATACGATAAGTAAATGGCGTCATGTCGAGAAAAGCCTGGCGCCGCGAGTTGACCATGTCGAATAACGTGATCGGGTGAAGAAATCATGATCAGATCAAGCAAGGTGCCAGGAGTGTCAATGTTATGGTGAGTAGGTCCCAAAGGAAGAATAGATAAGTTGACTGACTTAATAATATCAATAAGCTTACTAGAATGGACTGTGTTCTTTAAAAGGTCAGTATTCAAATCACCCATTATGATGTTATGCGCATAATCTGAGCAGTGAGTCTCTAGAACTGATTCAAAACTGACGAAGTAATCGATGGAAGGAGGGCAGTAAACTACTCCCAGCAAAGCTTTGGCTCGTTTAATCTGCACTTCAAGAAACAAGTACTCTGGCGACGCCGTATATGCAGAAGGAGATGAAGCAATCACCTTATACGTAATATCACTACGAAGATAGATTGCGACACCCCCACCACCCTTACCTGTGCGATCGTTTCTTATTAAAACAAAACCTGGTATACTGTAAGAAGTTGAGGAGAGAGAGGGTTTGAGCCAGCTTTCCGAGACAAGAATAGCGTGGACTGAAGGTGTTGGAAATGAAGCGAAAGAATCAAGAAAATCCGCATGGTGAGCCGGTATACTCTGAGCATTAAGGTGACACACATTTAAAGCCAAAGGTGAGTTGCTTATAGCATCTCGAAGTAAGTCACCAAAAGTCTCAGGATCTTTAAATGAATCATCACTAGAATAATGATAGTCAGAACAGACAGAGTAATAAGAATCATCATCAGACATAATTAAATAATAATAATATTAATAGAAATAGCTAATATATATATAGTTATATACTTAATAAAAGTTTAAAGACTAGCTTTACTACACAACAAAACAAAAATAAAAAAAAAAAAACACATTTTTGGTCCTGCCGGTTGTATGCTGGTAAGGAATGTTACATTTAGGTGACTATCTTTACACTTAATTAAGATTAAAATACATTTATAAAAATAATTAAAACATAAGACATTGTACAAACTAAAAGTTATGCTATCTAGGCTGAATGGCACGAGAAACATTTGCCTCCACAGACTAAAAACGTTTCTGTCATTACACTACAAAATCATAAGCATGGGTCTGTGGCATGGGTCGAGTCAATGCTGTCATTGTCATTTTAAATTCATCTACTGATCTTAAAGTTAGAATAACATTATATGTAGCCAAGTCAGTCGGACCTACCTAGTAATTATCATACCAATGACCGCTTATCAATGGGAGTATTATCAATGGTATCGATTATTTAATAGCAAATATAACAGATAAAGTTTTGGGAAGTTATCGTCTATCACTAATTATTGGAAGATAACACCAGTTATTACGGGCTAGGACTGGAGTGCCTTGACAATATAGGCACTTAGGTAATCTAACGATAGATAGCCTGTCTTTGAATAAACGCGCCGCGAACATTTTTGGTAGTTCATCATCATATCATTCTTCACTTCTTATCCTATCGTGAATATTACCTTTACAATCTTTAGTTTAGTTTGGGTCATACGTACGAGATTTTTCAAGATTTTAACTTTCATTAGTACCTACAATAACAATGCTACGTATAGCAATAAAGAGTTCTTGTTTTAATTGATCATATCATTAACCGACTTCTTGTCTAGAATGTCGAATATTGACTAAGGGAATAATGCATTTCGCCTCATCTGTAACAAACGTCGAATATTCAAAAGTTTAATTGAGATCTTCGGATTGGTCCGGCTACCAAACAGCAACTCTCTTTTTTGTTGATGCTTGACAACAAAAATTTGTTGAAGATTAGTTGTTGCTTCTAAAGAGGAAGTACCTACCTACGCCACTTACAGTAAACAATCCAAATACAAAAAAGGTAGCTTAAATATATATAACCCCACACGAAAATTACAATTTTTAACAGAGTTCAAAAAAGGAGGAGGTATTCAATGCGATTGTATTTTTTATGTTTGTTACCTCAGAACTTTCGAGTGGATGAACCGATTTTGATGATCCTTTTTTAATCGAAAGCTGGTGCTCGTCATGTGGTCACACTTAAATTTGAGCGAGATCTAACGAGTACTTTTTGAGTTATATCCCTAATTTTGAAGTCGGTTATTTTTTGTCAAGAATTATATTGCTTGTGTAATAAGCTTAGGTACTTACATTTTTGGGTATTAAGAAAAAAATACAGCTTATATACTGTAATTAAGTGCATATCGGTAGAGATAGTCGGGCAATATACAAGGGATTATGGCATCTTATCAAGTAACATAACACCAATACGTGGGTATATTAAAGATAAGGAATTTATTCCAGCTATGTTCGCTTATTATTTCAATATGACATGTGTCAAATAAATAAGTCCTAATCGAAAGTCTGGTCAAAGTTCAAGTGATCAAACTGCAACTTTATTCAAAAGCAATATTTGTATCTATGGATTCTCAATTTAACTTATAGGTACCTAGCTAACCTTCGCTTCACTAAAATTAAAATCTGGATTTATCTACTAATTATTTAAAAAATCAAAAATATGAATTGTCGAAAAGCTAAATAAAAAAAAAATACAGAGAGATTTAAGTAGCAACTATAGTTTATGAAATGCCTAAAAGGGAATTTAAAAATAAAAATCTTCTAGATTCAGGAAAATAAGCTAATAAAAAAGAACGTGAAAAAATCCTGTGCAATTTTTTTTGCTTACCTACAAGTAAGTACCTAAGTCTACGTTACGCTTTCGATTACGCTTCGAACTCAGTCGAACTAGTGTTGTAAATCGTGTTATATAAATAAATGATTATCAGAATTAATACTCCCACGGTCAATCGGACATCCAAAACTTATCTCCAATTCCCATACCCGCTTATCTGTTATTCAGGTCGTTAAAGAAATTGCGACGCGCCCATTAACTCGCAGGTGAAATTCGCTAATTAGGCGAAATTAATCTGAGCCGCATTTCGCTTGTGACGTAAACGCGAGATGCTTTTGTTTTATTGAATAATTGCCGAGAGGTGTTTCGAGACGGACTGGTTCTACCAAGGCCAGCCGTCGAACGTGCCCGATCGACACATGAGCGATGCTGATATGTCCGCGAAACTATCACATGCTAGCACTCACGTGAAAAAAAAATACTACGGAGAGGATATCGATAACGGGTTTGGCCGTTTACTAAACAGAGCCGTGCCCGTGTCTCTGCCCATGTCTTTCGGGATAATAAGTAGGTATAACTTACACTATGTCTTAGTCCAGATCATGGTCTATCGATGTGCTAAATTTCATTATAATCCGTTTAGTTGTTTTTGCGTGAAAGAGGACCAAACATCCGTACAAACTTTCACATTTATAATATTAGTAGAATAATAGGATATTGTTATTGTAATTTTTTATTATTAAAATACACACATAATTTTATTTATCTAAGGTATTCCCGTCGAAAACCGCTGGAAAACATTTCGGGTTATTAAAGGGTCAACTTAGCCAACTGGTAGTTAAAACACGCTTAGGAACAAATTAAATTATAACATACAGGTTTGAAAGTAATAGATTTATTACATAAACGACTAACTTCAAAGAGCGCTACAGAGATAATAAATTTATGTAGTCTATATATCAGTTTTCGATTTATCGCCCGTCTTGATTTACGCGGGGGATTTAGATTTTTGAATCAGAACCGTTTGGGAATTGTTGACGCAGTTGAGTTTGGGTAATTGAACTATGCCGTATGTGCTGACTGAAGGTGTCGGAAAGACGGCACCGCCAGACCCATCCATCCATTTTTATTTTTGTTAATCTCATCCACTTGACGCCTTACATTCGTTGTCTTATTTTGGACAGTCATGTTAATAATTATAATTATAAACACTTGTAATTAGAATAGAACAGAATATCTTTATTGCCATGGCTATATGCCTAAACACACGAACATAAATTACAAAAAAGATAAAAAATCGTATTATGTTAAGGAAATATTCGAACGGTCGTACAGAACGTTAGTCATTTATTTTTAATTTTGATGAAAATAAAAAGATAAAGAAGGATGAAAAGTGTGCACAAGCAAATTGTTTAAAGGGTGCTACATTAATTAAACCAGATGTTATAAGTTATCTAGCATTTAAGTCTTCGCAGTTGAACAAATGCTTAGGAAAATTGCTGATGATGTTCATGGACGACGATAGCCACCAGGTGGATCGTCAGCTCGTTTGCCAGCTATTTCCATAAAAAAAGATTATAGTAGCCACAGATATAGATCTGTGATAGTACCTAGCGATTCTTAGAGTAGTTGTTACGATTGATTAGTTATTATAAGCCTACTTAACATTTGATCACAATTTGAAAATAATAGCTTAAAAATATATAGATATGAATCTTAAACATTTAGGTATAGGTAATATCTACTCAATATTTATAGTAATAGGAACCAGTTAATAAAATGTAACTAATAGTCTACTACGTGTCCACGAGGAAACATACCTATGTATAGCTTTAGGCTGAATGTTAGAATGCATAAATGCACCGATTAATTTGCATAGTGCATAAATTGCATTACAATTACCATTAACAAATCAGTGGACACTCTAGGTAGAGACGGTTCTGAACTAGGCTTTACAATTTTATTTGACTCGTGTAAAAATACAATTAAATAAAAATTTAATACGAAAAGTAATATAGGTAAAGGCTTTTCAGATTCAGAAAGCCTGTGACTGACTATGACTATAACTATGAGGCTATGACTGAAACATTTAGTTGGATTTTAGTGAAAAGAATATTATAAGTAGCTCAATACATAATCTAGAAATCGGGACATAATCGGTTAGATGTCACCGAGCACTAAATTGCCGGTAAGTATCCATTCTCCACGCACGTGCGTCACGGAATATGGCCTATTATCACATTAACAAAGAAACCTTCGAGGCACGAGCCGCTGAAAAATATACCACGAAATTCGATACCGAGGCATTAAAACCGCGCCATCTTTCAACCGAGCACAATACTAACAAATCCTAGAGGCGCGACTCGAACAAAATATTTCAAATGCAAATCGTGCTAACGCCATGAATGTAATAGTTCGTCGTGCTATGCGCACGCGCCGCATACACCGGAAACAAATTATCATAGCCATATAAGCGCGTACGAAAATGAAAAACTTTTTAGTGTCAACGGTTTTTATAAATTGCGCCAAAATATAATGGATCAAGAAAGCGGACGCAACTGTACTGTTGCTTTGGATTCGTCTATAATGTAATGAATTCATGACTTTCATAAAAAGGTTTGTAAAGGCTATAAGTGCCGTTGACTGGTTTCATATGTCAATCCAACAAAGATAAATTTTAACGTTAGCATCCGCTTTTTTTGTGACAATTTGTACTACAAAAATTGTCCGGCTCCGGAATGCAAATATTCGTCCGAAAAAATGTTTCCGTTAAATTGAGACATATTTTTTCCGTTGACAAATGTTAACGAGCGCAAAACCATTGACATTTCGTTCGGTAACGTTTTGCAACGTAAAGGAGTAGCGTTAAATTTCGGTAATCGATTGGTTCAACACCATGTTTGTTGACATTTTGTAACCCGCGGGATTTGAACTCACGGATTCTGAATCCACGTGGTTCTAGATTTAGATGCTCTTTGTCCTAGCTTAGTTATTAGAAACAATGACAACTATATCGCAATCGCCGCCAACATAATAATAACATAGTTAATAACCTAATTAAGTTTAAAATCTAACGATAACAATCACGGGAGAAAAATAGTTACTTAATGCCTTATCCTGTAAGGATTTAATTCTCCATTCTTATAATGTACCTACATACTTGTATAATGCTTAACAAAAATAGTACCAGCTTACCTAGTAGTAAATTACTATTTACTAAACCTATTGATACATTAATGTCTGGTTCACCAAAGCCGCTTGTCACTTGGCAAATCATGATTTCATTTATCAAATCTAAACTTTATAATTAACCAGAAAAACTAGTTTTGCAGTGTGCAGGCATATTCGCAACAAAAAGCGTGTCTTATGTTCCAAATGTGTTCGTTAACTACCAAGTCTTATCAACACCTTTCCAAAGATAGAAATAGTTATTTCTAGATATTCGGTTAAAAGCTTAAGAATTAAAGAAAATGAACAATCAATTAGAGTAAAAAAATATTCGAAACAAACGCCGATCATCCCATTTCGAATCACCAATCACACTTTGAATCGCCAATCACACTTTGAATCGGCATCCGGCTCGCTATCGGCCTCATCTTGTTATGTAAATACTTGGTCTATTATGTTAGCTTTCAGAGGTTCGTCTATCAGAAATCGCCTGAATGTTAATCCGCGAAGCTATTGTCATACTGTAATGCAATGTATCTAGGCGAAAAGCCGACGTCCGCGGTTACTGGCATGACAACATTATCACCGAGATGTATTAAGGCGTTGCTACATTAGCCGCGAGGAGAGTTAAACGAGTTACTGTAATCTTGTTTTTTTTTCTAGCCTTAAGAGCAGACGAAGAAGCATACAGGCCACTGGATGGTAAGTGGTTACTGTCACCTATGGACATGAGCAACGCCAGAGGAACCGCCAATGCAGCGCCAATGCTACGTTTCGCAAGGAGAACTATTTCTACACCTTGTTATGTCCATCTGTATCCTACTTACAGAAGAATAAGAGCGCTGCAAATATGAATTACTTGAAAAACTTCATGCCTATGTTGTTGCTCATACCCATAGGATGACTTATCATCAGGTATGTTCGTTTGACGGCTGTTCACATCGAAAAATTCGTCCTAAAGTCAGACAAGATAGGTGTTATTAGAGATCACTGTTTTATAATTTGAACCGTTTGCATGTTTCTTAGGGACCATGACAGACTTAAGGAAGAACACAGAGACTTGCTTGAGTCAAATCACTCGAAATTATTTTCGCGTCCACAAAATATCAGTCAAGAATAGAATTGTTCGGGCTTAAACAAGTGTATTTAGACGCTGGATGGAGTGGTAGAGATTTACTGCTTCATTGTAAATTGCGTTAAAGTCGCAGAGTAGCCGCAGTGTTAAAACTAAACAACGTTAAAACATTATTATTATTAGTCTATAAACATTATAAATATTTATAGAATGCCATTTTGCTGTTTGCGCGAGTTCGTGGTCACCGGTAAACCTATAATATCCGATTTATGAGTACGAACCACAAAATTGTAATCCTAATACTTATTTAATGTCATAACACCCAATTTTGTAAACGATAACACGTCGTCCATTTATCAGAATATACGAGGTTATGATACAAGATATTATAATGCCCGTTTATTTATTACAACTTTAATTCCACATTTTAAAAAATCATAACAGCATATTTTTACTTTTTTATTAAAATGTGATCCTATAAATTCTACATATTTTGTGGTTCTAATTGGACAATTAATAAATATAAATACCTGCTCAAAAGGGCTGTAACAAAGTAAAATCTCTCCATAGAGAACATCCCATGAAATTTCTAATAAAACGTATAAAAAACTTTAATTGAAATCTTTTACGATTGGATAATACCTACTTATGTACCATTTACTCGTTGACCAATCTTAGATCGGCTAAAAAACTCGTAGGTACAACGTTATCATGTTATCACGAGTCCATCTCAACGAGCCGTCATTGTCCTTATCGAGTGCTCGAGACGTGCGCCTCTTTCCCATGCCGATAACGGGGTTCTTCTATCGCCCGGTAGATGGCGTTAGTTGTCGCATATTTCGTTTAAGTTTGAGAATCGTGAAAATCTAATCACTGAAATACTAAAATTATCATTATTCTAATAAGTTCATTACTTGAAGAAGAGAAAATATATTTTGGTAATCGGATTGAATAAACAAGTAGGTACTCCAGACCTATCTGCAAAATATATTTTTGTAGGAGATCGTAAAGATAGTGCATGTGAAATGAAAATCATTTTCTTTTTCATTTAAAGCGTCTAGACAGACAATTGAAGTATGAATTCGTTTATTTATTTTAATTATATTCATAGACCTAATTAGAAACGAAGAGCTCTTTGGAAATAGGTACCTACCTACTTTTTATTTTAGGTAGATATAATCTGAGAGCACGGGAATGCCTCAGCCAAGACGAACGGAATATTATTTTTTATTTTATAAATAGAAAATTACAACCTTTAAAGGTCAAAACATTACTTGATCTGACCTTATCAGTGCTATTTTATTTAGTCCAATAATAAAAGTAGATTTTTAGGGTTCCGTAGCCGAATGGCAAAAAACGGAACCCTTATGGATTCGTCATGTCTGTCTGTCTGTCTGTCTGTCTGTCCGTCCGTATGTCACAGCCACTTTTCTCCGAAACTATAAGAGCTATACTGTTGAAACTTGGTGAGTAGATGTATTCTGTAAACCGCATTAAGATTTTTACACAAAAATAGAAAAAAAACAATAAATTTTGGGGGTTCCCCATACTTAGAACTGAAACTCAAAAATGTTTTTTTCATCAAACCCATACGTGTGGGGTATCTATGGATAGGTCTTCAAAAATGATATTGAGGTTTCTAATATCATTTTTTTCTAAACTGAATAGTTTGCGCGAGAGACACTTCCAAAGTGGTAAAATGTGTGTCCCCCCCCCCTGTAACTTCTAAAATAAGGGAATGATAAAACTAAAAAAAATATATGATGTACATTACCAAGCAAACTTCCAACGAAAATTGGTTTGAATGAGATCTAGTAAGTAGTTTTTTTTTTAATACGTCATAAATCGTAAACCGCAAAAAACATTGATCTATGTACCTATTTAAACATAAGATCTATTTGTAAAGAGCTATACGTTACTAATTACAACTATTAAGTTATCTATGCGCGTACCTATAATTGCAGTTATGACACCTAATTAATTGTACCTATTGCTTACATTATAATAATAAGTATATTATTACGTAGGTAATAAATAGGTATATAATAAATCTTGTCCACAGAAATAGGTAAATGTTCTTCATAGAAATGATGCTGCAATAAGATAAATTCAAATCAGAATAATACTTAAAAAAATAAAAAGTGTTTCTTCTGTTTCACCTTCTGTTCACCTTTTATTACTTACGCTGTAGTAGGTACGTACCAGTTAAATTTAATTATAAAAGATAAAAATGAAATGGAATTGCAAAATATTCCGTAGGTAAATCTAACTAAGGTTAGGTAAATTCAAACAATAGTTTGTTATCTCGAGTTCCGCTCTATATTCGTTAGTGACTAGGTACAGTCAGTATGCAAAGTGAATTGATTTCCATACGCCAGTGGCGCCATTGTCGTATTTTCGCGCGTCTGCCTGCGCCTACGCACCGATATCAATTATCAGTTGCTGTTGTCTGAAGTTGTAATAAATTAAACACTGTTTGCGATCGATACCGATCTAAGGTCGTTTTGATTAATGACTCCATCTGTCCCGAATCAAGCGAGATAGGGAAAACGATCTCGGGCAAGATGGCCGCCCGTTGAGAAGGAATGCGCGCGCGCCTATTGTTTTACTTGTTTGACTTTCGAATTGAGGGAAATATAAAAATCGTCTTATTAATCATTTTATTAAAAGTATAGCTGATCTATTTACATGGCCAGTTAAGGAGAGTCAAAGAGGTGTCTTGATTCCATAGATTTAAGTAAGAAATAGAGCTGAGCAAGTCCTGGATACAGAGAATAGTGTAAGTGTAAGCAATTGGCTTCAGCTCGTGAAAATTTCATTTCTTAGGAGAGTTTAATGTAACTTTTACAAAAATAATAGTAATAATACAATACAATAAAAATAAATACTTTTATAATAAGGTGTTAGGTAGGTAGGTATAATTATTATAATATAATATTTTAATGACTATTTTATTATACCTATCAATTATTAAACGATAATACTAATAATAATAAATGCACACACTCACATACTACAAACATAATTAGGTAGGTATGTGTTGTGCAAGACTCTAACTCATTAAAAATAATAAATAACAGGTGACCCACTACAGTTCTGAAAATAGAATACCTAAGTCTAGAATAACAGTTTACATTCTTGTCTGGCTTATTAAAAAGTATCATTTTATTCATAATTAGTAACACGTTTCCTAGCCGAGGTCTGAAAGTAGAACAAGAAATTCTAGAACAATTTTATTTCACACTTGCCTTGTTAGTCATTAAAAAAGTATTCATAAAAAATAAGCAATCGGTTGTCTGCTCTGAAATAAGAAATTATTTCTAAGACAATATTAGTTTTTTACACCCTTACCGATGTAGGTACGACTAATCAAGAATAAAATGTATCACAACTATATACCCATTAAGTATTATTTTATATTGCACTTTACCTAATAATAGGTAGTACATAGGTAATAGGTATGTAATATGCTTAACATTTTATCCAATGAATAGTTACGCTCATATCTATTATTTTCATCCTTATCCTATATCCAAGTTATTGTTGTCCTTTAAACAATTGCGTATTTTATCCGATCAAAGATGTGACGATCTGGGATTTCCCCAATAGCGCAACGCCTTTAAAATAAGCAGTGTTTAAGCCTATCTATTTTAAGCACGTTTTTTATTGTAACAACTTAATGATTTTTACGAATAGAATAGTTGTTACAACCAGTAGTTAAGATTTGGTGTAGGTTATTTTCATAAGGCCTATTTTCTAATATAGCTGATTAGTCATTTAAAATAGGTAAGTACCTACTGTAGCAATGTCATTATTAAACCAATTACCTACCAATTAAAAAAAAATTGTTTTAACTTCCATTTTTACTTAAACTAAGATTTTAGGTACAGCGACTCTTAGAAATAATACATGACATGACATTCACATAAATTGAAATGACATGACAATATCAGGGCAGACACAAGTCAAACTCGACACTAATAAGACTTGTGAACTTTACTCTTCAAAAACAAACAATAAAATACGAACGAATGAATCGTACGATTTATAACTGATTAATAAAATCAGAACAAAAGAGAACAGCGCGGCTTAGAAATTGCCATTTCTGTAACTTATTATCGCACCCAATGATATTATAATGTAAAAAGAGGTAGATATGTCACTAGCGCGCCGACGATGAAGAGCGTAAGAACAGGCAATTGACCGTTCTGCTCGTAGTCGCTCTGTCAATACAAGACGATACGCACACTTTTGTTGTTGTCAGAAGTGCTTGACATTTGACATACAGCGTTAAAATGTCTTCGTGTACTAGGTATACCAATCTGATTGGTGTAGTAAAACAAAAGATAAACGTGTGTGTGTTGTAGCTCTTTTCGGAATAGATTTTTGGGTTGGTTTGTAAGGGCATAACGTATCTATATTTTTTTAAATATCATTGATCGCACCTTCAGAATAGTTTGGACTTAACTCAAAAATAATAAAAAATATGCAACATTTAAATTTTTTTTCTCTTACGTCACAAAAGATAAACTTAATACAGAAATCAAATAACTGATATGATTTCATACAAAATGAATTAACTAATTAAATCAGTTCAAAATTGAAGGTTTGTAGTTTCAAAATTTCGTTTTCGTTTTCCCAAAATAAATGGTTTTTCGAGATACGTTACTACTATTCTGAAGGTGCGTTATGTTGTTTAATTGGCAATAAGCTGGTATTCTATTGTGAGTAATAAATAACCTTACAGTAAAAAGGACTTAAAATAATTGTTAACTTATTCTTGACGTGAACAGTCAAAACAACCGACTCTCACTTAGACTAGTAATGGCAAAGTCATAGCTGCTACCTACTAATTATTCTTAAAATAAATTCAGTTTAAGAAACATTGTTGAACACATTGTTTAAAAAAGTAAATAGATTTTAAAGTGGACACAAGAAAAGCATTAGATATATTATGTCAGGTTATTCTGAGGAATCTAGGTCCAATTATTTGAAGGGTTCTTGACTAAGAACTCGATCTTAGAGTATCTTATAAAAAGAATACAATCATTAATAAGAACAAATAATTACAACAAAAAGATGCTGACTGTAAAACAAGTTTCTGATTATCGATTTCTCCTTTACCTTGTGGTTCTTAGTCAAACTTAATGACCTAACAAGATTGAAATGATCAATAATTTTAATAAGAATCGCTGCTTCGGGCTCAATTTTTAGTTAAAATTTCGGGTTACATACCTATTTGTCTACGTATTTGTATAAACTCTATCTTAATAAAGATTTTAAGCAACAATTTAAACCTACCTTTCACAAAGTGCATGATTTTTATTTTCTAATTTCTATAAGAACTCAATAATTCTCATAAGTTTTGAAATTAGTTCGCGGCGAAAAAGAGCTCATTGTAAAATACAGACTAAGAAAATCTATTTTACTAATAAGAAATTATGAACCAAAAATCTAAAATTTTCTAAAGCGAGATTTTAATTAATTATTAGTGGGACCTAGGTACCTATTGTAACAATTTATTCTACGTACATAAGTAGAAATGTAAATATTTACCAAATTTACTTATGTACATTTTCTTAATGATTTCTATCAAAATTTAAAATTACCAAAAATTTGCATTTAATATTTTGAAATCAACAGAAAAGACTGACTATGAAGGTAACTAAAGTAAGTTTAAAAATCAACAAACTAATGTGAATATATATTTTACATTAAAAATCTGATTGTGTAAGACGAAAGATCTCAATAACACAACATCGTCGTCTCATAAAGTGGAATTAAAAAAATTGTATTTTGCTGTAAGTGATGAATATTTCCCGTTAAATCAAGAATGCTGTTGTCCTCGGTAATCCATTCCCCTAATTTCTTATTTAATACGGAACTTTCCTCAAAGGAAACTCTTTGATTATTGTAATCCGGTGCGTAATCGTTTTATAAATACGACATCGTCAATTAAAGCCACTTCGCGAGTAAAAATGAAAACACACTTAACCGAAGAAGGAAGTCTTCCAGAAGCTTAGCTTACCAATTAGCGAGGATCTGATTGGAAAATTTAAAAACAAATAACCTGTGAGCATCGCCCGTCGAGCGGCCTATACCGGCGTCAGGGACATCACTCAGTCACAAGCACTTTCAGTATCCGAAACAACAACACTTCAGTCAGAATAAGAACCAAAAACACAACGGGTCACCGGTAACACTAAACTTGAGGAACTGCGGTGTAGTGGAAACGCACGCACGACGTTGTACGGTCGACGGTCGCCGGCATACTGCGCGGCCTGCGCGGTCGGGTCGGAGCGGCCCCCTCGCCCCGCAGGGGGCGGGGCCGAGCGAGGCGAGGCGAGCTTAATTACGCTCGCGAGAACGAGACGGGGATAGCGAGTGGGCGCTAGCTATTAGCACTGAGAGCAGGACGACGCGTCTTAAGTATTTTGTATAAGTAATGAGGGGGGGTGGAGGGGTGCGGGGGAGCGCATCTCCCGCCAATCTTTAATGTTGATTGCGTCCGCCGACGCCTCTATTCCCTCATTAACGGGCCCCGCCTAGCGTTAATTGCGCCGGTTTAATTGCGCCGCAAGTGCGTTTTTTCCCGCATTATGCGATTGGCGATTTATTTCGGGACGCGTTTGGTTTACGGGTTGTATCTGTACGGGTACTGTCTTTTTACGTTAATTGGCGCAGAGCGTCACGTAGGTAGGTACGGAAGAAAATAGATTATTTACAGAATACATATATTATTTTAAGGGCACATCGTAATGTTAATTTTATTGTTAGATTTAATTAGGTATTGATTTTACTTACCTATTTACTCATTTGTTTATTGGTTTTTTGCACATAGGTAAGATATTAATTCACGTCCATAGAAAAAAAAATAATCGAAAATAGTAATTTACTTACCTAATAAAAATAAAGCTGTATTTTTAACGGTGTTAGCTGTCTTAGCTACATCTTATTTTAGCAATACGTAGGTTATAATTTTTCTTTTTTTCATAAAAATTCTAATAAGATAGGTATCTACCTACCTAACCTACCTAAACCTAGCAAATCTGGTCAAATAGGGTTATTTATAATTTTTTATACAGATAGATCTTCACAAATTGGTCGTAAATATAAAAAAAAACAGAGTTACCTACCTATAGTATAAAAATACTAAGGTCCTAACTCAGACTCACTAACGATTACTTAAATAATTCCTTAGTAAAGAATCGCCATACAAATTCTCTACTGAGGAGTGATTTAAGTAACCGTTGGTGACTCTGAGTTGGGAAGAAAATAACATTAAATAGAAAAAAAATCCAAAATAACAACAGGTAGAGTCGACTCTACATGGCGTTACCTACCTAATAGCTACTTACGCTGGAGTCGACTCTACCTCTACTTATTTCGGATTTTATTTCTAATTACCTAATGCAATTTAACTACTAGGTATTGTCTAAATTAAATTAAGGCTATTAACTACTTAAATTAAACTAGGTAGGAAGTACATTCATTTTAATATTAATTTAAATTAAAGTCAAATCTTTCTCTAAATTGATGGACTAATGATGAAATGAAGTTGATGTGGTAATCAGAGAATGCTTAGTACCTAGGTGTAACTCGAAAGATATAAAATTTAAAGTGGACTTCAAAATGCTGATTGATAGAGCGCACCTACCTACCTACTAAGTACATTATGTTACACGAGTTTTATTAGAGAAACAATTTTGGCATAAAATTTTATTGAAATACTAATTTAAATTACCTAGTTTAAGAAAAGAGTTAGAAGAGGTTAATAATACCAGAAATCAATTTTGGCATTAAAAATGATTATTTGCCTTTAATTAATTTAAACTTTGTGCTAGGGTTATTTTTAAATTACAAGTTACGATGAAAGTACCTCACATCGTTTACATAATGTATAGCCCTATGTAGCATAGCACTCGTCTAATAAAACGTAGTAGGGTACCATAATATCTTATCTCGATTACAAAAATTCCTACCCGAAGGTTGTCTGGTAGAGATCGCTGTGCAGCGATAAGACCGCCTTTTGTGTTAGGTACATACCTATACATAATATACTTTCAAGAATTGTTTATCTTAGTTTACTAGTAAATAAAGAGTACCTAATTAGGTACCTAACTACCTATTAGGTGTGGTTTAGTGGAAGAGTAAATAATACATAGTTACAATCACTATCTAATTAGGATCTGATAATTCACAATGCCGGTTGAAATCATAACTGTTTTTGGCTTCGCTGTTACTTAGGTCCCATAGGGTCTAAATTTAATTGAAACCTAACATGTAAGTAGATAAGTACCTATTGCACAGGCAAACGTGATGTAAAAATGTAAGTGTAGGTATAAATATGTAAGTATACTTATATTATATCACAGGCATTGGCATATTTGGCAATACTTGTCTATTTAATGAGACATGTTACATTCAACACATGTCGGTATTAACAACTAAACAAAATTTAATGTTTAACTTGTCACGTTACTCGAATACAAAATTACTTAGTAAACAGGTTAACTAAAGTAAAGACTTAATTAAATGGACGAAAAACACCTGGCCAGTGATAGGTATTCGAATGGTTCAACGTTTCTCTGCACAAAATGTTCCGACTTCAACAATGCCTTATTCAAAACTAACTTCTGCGCTCGATTTTGCCCATGTTTTCCAGAATAATAAGTAGGTACCCTATGTCTTTTAAGAGCTCTACCTGTGTGTTAAATTGCATTAAGATACTATTACCTTAATTAAGAAAGAAGAAAGAAAGAAAGAAACATTTACTATTTTTACCTTCTTTCTACTTTTATGACATTCTGTATTATATCTGTAGGTATTCATTCATTAAGCACTCGTACCTACATCACTTTCGCCCCAACTCAGAGACACTAACGGTTACTTAAATCGCTCCTTAGTACAGAATTTATATGGTGATTATTTAGTAAGGAGCGATTAAAGTACCTAACCGTTAGTGTCTCTGAGTTGGGACGTTTGTCTCTTTTTTAAATTGTCCTCTTCCCTAAGGTTGCCTGCAAGAAATCGCTTCTTTAGCGATAAGGCCGCCTGTGGTACCTACCATTCTAGCTATACCTAAAATTAAGTTATTACTGTATACTTATTGGTGTACAATAAAGAGTTTTGTTGTTGTTGTTAAGTTTTGTAGTTTTTGCGTAAAAGAGTAACAAAAACAAGAAACTCGTACAACTTTCACATTTATAATAATAGTAGGATTCAAAAGGACATGCCTTTACCTTATAATTAATATATAAGGCACCTTATAATAAAGATTTATCACTCGCTTAATGAAGGAAAACATCGTGAGGAAACCTAGAGTTCTCTACAATGTTCTGAAAAGTGTGTGAAGTTTGCCAACACCAGTGTGGTGGCTTGTGTCTACTCCTTATGTTGTGGGAGATGTGGCCCAGATGTGGGACACTTATGCGTTGTAATGACAATGTCTATTTGCCATAATTATCTGGATTTGTTCGGATTCTACTAAAGTATAAAGCAAACTGGCTGGGTTTGCTGAAAGGTAGAGTAGAGTCATTTTTCATTGAGCGATAGGGACACAAAAAAATTACACACGTATCTAAATAGTACAATTATTTCATAAGTAACTAATTACTAAGAAACACAAAAACAAAAAAGACAACGTTAAGCTGCAAACTAGCATAGATATTCGAATCCATCATTAGCATGTCGAACGAGCAAGAACGCAAGTATTGCCACAGTGCGAAGTGACGTTAGCAATAAATAAATAAATGACCATTTTCCCGCCTTGGCCCACCCACGGCGCACGCGCAAAAAGTAGCCCAGTGACACAGAATAGATAATACTACTACTAGCGACGCTTGTACTTCAATGCGATGTTTGGATACACGCTGCAAACAGTATGCTAATATCAAAGAATACTTAATACGAGTAGTACCTATTGGTACAGAAGAGTCACTCCGCAAAATCATTTAAATAAATAGCGATTCTTGCTTCGACACAATAAAGTGTAATTCAGGTCACACAGCGCTAATCGTCGACAGACGTTGACATCTAGACGTTGCCTCTTTTTCTAATCATAAACCTTATCCTTTCTGACAGCATCAGAGTTGTCTTTTTGAAGTTATAATTCTTATGCGACTTGCATTGCAAAAAGGTTGCCTTAAACGTTTGCGCTACCATAGAGAGGGTATGAATGCCCTGGATAGATGGCCCTAGCTTCTTATTATTTTTACCTCTTTTAAAATTAAATGTTACTTATACAAATTTCACAGTCTCAACAGCGTGATTCAGGTTCCTGAACAACGCCATCTAGTTTGTACTTGTGTAAACATATGTAGTACACAAGTAATATTTTATTATTTTTATTTAGTACAAAAATAGTTTTTGAAAGATAATTAAAACTGATACACGTTATTAAATTAAATTTTTATTTAATTATGTCAAAGAAGTATAACTTCTCACGTGCGTACAAAAGTACACGCACCTTTTTTTTGTGAGGACATGTGTGATAGATTACGAATGTATGTCACGGCTCGGCCCACGGCGTGGCCGCGGCGCGGCGGCGCGTGGCAGCCCTTCTGAAATTGGCCCGACACGTCGAACGCGGCACGTACTCGTAACATCATACAACGTAGTAGGATTTAAGTACTCTGTAACACCATACCAAAACTCAAAAGTGCGGAGTGCGCCAGGCCTGCTACTACTAAGTATCTAGTTACTACGAGTTGCTACGATCATAATTTGTTTAGGTATATAACCTACACTATTTTGCAAAAAAGTATAAAAGTTCGAAAATTCAGCATTCGTTTAGATAGCAAATCTACAAAATATACTTACATATTTTGTAGATTTGCTATAGGTACATACCGAAATTAACAACATAAACAATAACAATTTGCAAAAAATTAAAAAGATTGAGTAGGTACCTAAGTAGGACACTCAAAATACAAAATTTACTATCAGGTAAATTTAAGTTCTAGAATTCATTTTGTTTATCTAAATTGTGTTGGGTTTTAAATACCTATTATGTCGACGTCCATGATTAATATTTGGTAAATTTTGCTATTTCAAATATTTTATTTGTTATCGAGCTACCTATTGAGTTGTAATCATCTATTCGACATACAGCACTTTATTGCATAATTCATTCATTCATTCATTCATTCATTCATTCATTTATTCATTCATCTATTCGAATGAACCTCTATCTTCGATTAAGTCCCACTGTAATATAATATTTTTATTGTTATCGGTGACAGCTCACAACTATGTTTAGACCAGAAATATGGCGTTGAAGAAAAAACCAAAAAGTTCTCTACATTGAAAGCAAATAAAATAAGACTACGTTTTACACTACATAATTATTTTTAGTAAACTTTACTGTAATCATTTTAATAACAATTTAATTAAGTTGGTATTATGAATTATAATTTGTGGCATATAGATTATTATTTAGGGGAGACGAGCCCAATACGTGTACGCTAAGGTTAGGTAAAATAACAGGTTTTTAATATATTTTTTAACCTTTAACTATCGATAATTCCCTACTTATTGAATTTTAACAAAACAGTCTCACACTCAAAAAAAGTTAAGGCTTTTGAGCGAAGCGGGTAATAAATAGTAAAAATAATGTGATCAATCAACTTAAATATCTAATACTTTATTTAAAATTGTCGCCCAAGGACATCAGCGACACCGAAGGCATCACTAATGCGTTGCCGACCAAGCAAAAGAAAAGGTAAGAAAGAAAGAATTGGCTCCCAAGCCCCCAGCCCAAACCCGACGAGTCATATTTTTTTATCTTCCTATCCAGGCATTCAGGCAGACCTCACGGAGATATAATAGCACTAATAATGGTAAAAAATCAATATTACCATAGTACACGATTTGCCCAAAGGAATATTTTCACTTCGCATCTTCATTTACTCAAAACCAAAACCTTCAAATTTTATACAACAATATAATGTCACCATACGAGCAAATAAATCAAGCAAACCAAAATCGACTAAGTATTATCAAATCAATATTCTTTAATAATTTTATTTAAAACAGCAAATTTTTTTGGTTATGAACCTTGAAACCGTATGATCAGTGCGTACGAGGCGATTGCCTGTGATTGGACGACTCACACAGAGATACACAGATTAAAACTAATGCAAAAAAAAACACGAAATTTAAAGCGCTTAGGTAGTTGTTTTAGGCGGGCTACCCGTTTAGGGCTCATCTCCCCTAGACTCTACAATTTTTCAAAGCCGAATGTATTTATTATTATTATTATGCATTTAGTTAATTATTAACCACTTAATAAATCTGTAAGGGATTACCTACTGTTGATAGGTATACCTAACTTTATTAACTTTAGCTATAAGTACTTATAAGTCTTACAGGTACATTAAATTATCTTTCAATATTAATAATATTACACAATAAACACATTTTATTAGTTACGTAGTTTAGTTTACCACAGCGACTTTCAATCAAAGTTTATTTTGTCAACAAATTGTTTTGACTACTTCATTCGCATTAGTTCAGGAGTGGTACCTAATTTATTTTTTGAGACCTATACCAGAATCTTAGACTTTCACATTTTAAACCTACCTAGTTATCCATAAACTGGAACAGTTACCAAATACTTACAATATCATAACAGATTTTTTGTTATGATACTTCAACTTTTCCTTATTATGGAACTGGATGGTTCATTACAATTCATTTTCCTACTCTTCATTGTACACAAGAATATTATTATACCTGTTATTATTATGCTACAATAGGCTTCATAGATACAAGGTAAAAACTAACTGTCAGTCGCATTCCTGAACTCGTGAAAAAGGGTTCAGTAGTTTAATCTTTCTATAAAGAAGTGGTACAACTCTATTTTGGCTGTACTGTATTATAATAGGTATGTAGTTTAAAAAAATTGTTTGTGTCAGCTCCGACGCTGGAGTTTAGGTACCTACTCCGTATGAACGATTACAAAATATATATGTATATTAGTAAATGAGGGCAAATGAACGGATTTTTTATATTACTGAAAGCATGCTCGATACATTTATTTACATTAATTATTTAATTTAACATGACGTTATCGTCAAATCAGTAACAACACCATCTAGATTCTTGGTTGAGAACATAACGCATAACGTAACGTAACGGAGAAAGTTTGATTTTAATCCCCATAAATTTTCATAAACCGAGCTTATAATTATTATGAAAATCTATTCTTAACGAGTTAAACTCCAATATTTATTGGGTCCTAATCAATAATAAATAAATATTTATGGATTTGTCAAATATTATGAATTCTTATTTCGACTTTTTATCTTTTAGTCCAAATTACTTGTCACGATCTGGATGGCTACGCCAGGACTCAATAGGGTGCCTGTGTTAATAGGTCCCTACTGATAGATGTCGCTAGTGCACAGCTAAATAGTGACTAATTTATAAAATTAATTTTTCTTCTTCTGTCAGTGTTGTCAATGTCCTTTGTTGCCAGGAAAAACATGGTTTTACGAAGTTCACTGTTTGCTTAAGTAGTTAAGTACGTATTGACGATTGAAAGGCAAAAATTACCAAGCGACATGTTGATAACTTTAGACTAAGTAGAGCATTTTAAAGTTTTTAATTTTTGAAAAAAAAAAATCGTAAAAATCGTTTTAAGTATAGCTTTAAGTATAAGCTATTAAGTAGCTATGACTTATAGGCGATTTTTTACGATTTTTTTTCTAAAATTAAAAACTTTAAAATGCTCTACTTAGTCTAAAGTTATCAACATGTCGCTTGGTAATTTTTGCCTTTCAAGCATCGATAAATGCTAGGGCATTAAGTAGGTCGTCCTCTGGTACTGTGAATTATTTTTTTTCATAACAGAAGTATACCAAATAAAATCGTGCATATTCGAGTCTATTCATAAAATAGAGCCTTGCAAAATAACATTTAATTAGGTTTTTTCCTAAACGAGGATTGCAGGTAGGTATTTATACTTATTACAGTAAAATCTTGTATAGGTACCTTGCTATGAAGTGAACTAACTTTCTTAACCGACGTAGTTCAGAATTAATTTGAGTATATTCGTCAGCTTTACTTGAATAAATCTTGAATACCTACTTACTCATCAAATAAAAACTAATATAACAAACAAAACAAAACAAGAAAAAAATTGTACAAAAACAATATAATGTTTTTGTGGATACATTGATGTACCTAATCTATTTTAGTAAGCAATTTCATAACTTTCAACCAAATTCGGTTAGATTAAAAAATAAGTGAATGGTTTTCGGTTCCATTGAAAGTTTTTGCGCTCGACTGAAATTTTAATAAGAAAAAAAGACAAAAATAAACTGGTCCAGTGTGAATCTAACTTGCGTGGTATCGATTTCCGTATTCTTACTGTAGGGAAATCTGTTCAGGTTATCACATAGGTTTTTCCTTTAATTCAACATGTGCCTAAAAGTTTACTTATCTATTATAATCTTTTAATGTAAAATTAAATACCCATTTATCTCTTTTCTTCTTTCAAACATCTTGGATAGGTACTCCTAGATTTGATATATGGGTAGGTACTTACATTAATTTTTTTTCTTATTGAGGTAGGTAAGTATCTCTAAAATAAAAATTCAAAACGAAATTATCGTCGCAATACACGCGAAATATCGGAGAATATCATGTAAGAATAGAAAAACAGACGACAGACTTCAGTTACGCTTACGCGGAACCTTAAAAGAGTATGGTAAAACATTACATTTTTTTGCACATTAATTCATCTAACAATGACCTCTCCTCAATTCACAGTCAAATTTGCTTAGAATCAAAAATAAGTCTTAAATAAGCCTTAAATAAGTGTTATTCAAAGTTTTTGCTCGCCCGACCTGTAAGCCTATTCAGGCGATGCGGGCATTGACCCGCGCGTGACCAACGGCCAACCCCTGACCTTGAGTATCGTAAACTGTTCCGAATGATGTAACAGTGACTACGTGTGTCGTTCACGTGAGCAGACATTCGCGGATATTATTTCGCGTTACCTATTAGAAAGTCGGAGAGTAACCTTTCTTATCTAACGTAAATAGGTATGAATTCCAATCGTAATATACCTAATTCCCATGTTGTCAATTGTCATTATTATGCAAATGAATTTGTCATAATTGATTACTACGTACTTAGAAAATATATTCCTACTACCTAGACAAAATTATAAAGGCACTGAATTATCACTTGCGTCAGGGAAGAACAATAACGTGAAAATTTTTGATCACAATATTATTATTATTTTGATCACACTATACCTTACTTGACTAATTTAATTACCAAAAGTGTAAGGGCATATCTTGGGTTTGCAATTTATTTGTGTTTCGAAATGAAAATGAATTACACAAAAATCGTTTATGAAAACTATAAAAGTGTAGTTGACAACCCTAATTGAAAGCAAATAAGTAAGATACTAGCGACAGATTACATAGTATAAACATTTAACGTTCCAGGAAAATATTGATAGAAATTGTTTTTATGAAAGATTAAGAGAATCTATCAATAGAAAGCGACTTGGTTAATGAAATAGGTATCTAGATCTAGTTATTCCGCTTATATGCTTACAAAACAATCAGTTTTTAGTCGACTTATTTATTTTACCGAATCGAAAGAAACGGTTGTATCGAAATTGTTTTTATTGGCTATAGTTTATTTATAAATTTTTACTACTTTTTAATGTTTTTGTTATCTTTGTAACGTGTAAACATAAAAATAGTGGACAATGAGTAGTAAAGTTAATTTTGCTATGAACCTTAGAGACTGTAGCCACCGTGATATTTACAATGAGTACATTATGAACACGATAGTAATAACATGAAACAAAACATTAAAGAATTATATTTAATCTCTTTAATTTAAAATAACATTTATTTCTACGAACAGTAGATCGAAACAAATTTATTTATGTAACAATAATAAAACGATTCGACAGGCAATAAATAGGTATTATAACAATTTAAAAATTTTAATTTCATGCTGGTTGATGAAGCGTTAGAGCTAACGTTAAATAAAGGTGAATAACAGAAATCAGAATCATTCAGATGTAAAACAAAGTCAAAATTTGGTACCTACTAAACGTTTCGAACAAATTAAAACGAGGGTAAAATAAGTTGTCCACCAAAAAAAATATATTTAACCTAATTAACAAAACAATTAGTTTCACATTTAATCTAAACTTAAACAAATAATTTGATTTAAATATACCTATCTCTTATTTAGTTAAGAAAGTAAACGGCTGACATGAATTTAATACTGTGAAACTTCTTGGAAATAAATTCTCACTAGGTGATACTTTGCAAGAGGAGACCCCTAGCCCAGCAGTGGGATATGGGTTGGGTTGTGATGATGAACGAAAAACATCTTTCAAATAATTTACTCATTGTCACCTAACAAACATTCAACTTTATATACCTTTGATACATCATATCTTTCTCCTTTAATTTTGTCATAACGACTGTAATATTCGTAGGTACCTATCTTGTGTGAATTACACATTACATCAACATCTAAATTAATGATGTACTAACACCGCCCCCTATTCGATAATTGTGAAACTATAACCTCACAAGAAACACCACCCTTTCTAACAAGGAAAACTTGAGAAAATTCCTCCTCCCTTCACGTATGTGGGAGCGCTAGAATCGTATGAGGCCGCTCCTTCAACCTGTTTGATACGTACACTGCCATCTGTTGACGGATAGACGAGTTACATTTATAGTTATTTTTATAGTGTCAGTAAAATGCTATCCATGTTTTATGCTGCTGTAAAGATTTTCGAGTGGATTTGTTCGAACGTAGTTTTGAGTCTTTTACCTGAAGATTTTATTTAATGTAGCGTATATTTTCGCGAAAAATTCGGTGCACAAATACGGAAGGAAGTACCTGAAACAACAGATTAAATTCATTAATAAAACGAAGTGTGTACAAAATATACATTAAGTACCTAACATTACACCAATTTTATTTTAACGAAATAAAATATAATTTCAAACAACAATAGTAACTTCCCATTTAAATGTCGATCATTAAAAATTTAATTGACTTAAAGCTAAGCTCTAATTTTTTGCTTTGGTGCTTTATAATTCATTTTCTTAGGAACAATTTTAATATCACTGGGTAATTTTTTACCCTTATAATTGCACTGCACGTCGTATGCTTGCGTCACGCGAGTTCTAAACTGTCGAGGGTGAAGTGTATTCGCGGGCGATATTCGATATCGGGTGACATTTTCGCAAAATCGATCGCACCCCTTATTGGTACCGAAATGATTGAACATCCTTATCGAGACGTTTTCTAATGGCGCTCGCTTTGGAACCCCTTTTTACTGCTCCAGGGTACGTTCACACGGAATGCAAAGTGACGTGAGACACTTTCAAAGAATGAAATAATGTGTTTCATTGGAAAATGGGACGATGAACTACCTTTTTCTGGATTCTATACTATGTTTACAAAACAGCTGTTTTAACATTTGATACTTTGCTACTTAATTTCTTTAATTATGTTCTTGTCTTTCTTCTTCGACTATGTTGCATGCGAATCATTAACATAGGTAAGCTAAGTTTCCCCTGTAAATTGGATGTAAATGCAATATAATGATGTTAATGAGCTTATTTGATGATGAAGCTGTAAGGTGTAAGGCCACAGGGCTCTTTTGATTTTGTTTAAGAAGTTATCTGGTAGGTATTAAGCATTTATTTTAAGCGAGCTAAGGAGTAACTTTTTTATGGAAATAGCCTGCAAACGAGCTGACGATCCATCTGATGGTACCTAAGTGGCTATCGTCGCCCATGGACATCAGAAACATCAAAGTCATCACTGATGCGTTGCCGGCCAAGAAAGAGAGAAGAAAAAGGAAGAAAGAACTGGCTCCAAGCCCTCAGCCGGAACACGACGAGTCGTTTGGCAGCTGACTCAACACTGACAACAACTGACTGACATGCTCAAGGGTGGTAGCTATCCAGGCGAACCCCATGGAGAAATAATAATAGTAAAAATGGTATTAATAAGCAATTAAAATCAGTATTGCCATTATAATTCCTCGAGGGGCCCTACGACCAGCGGGCCGACAGTTCGAACAACAACACATGTATCTGTGTTTAACATTATACAAACACAGTTCAGCTTTTGCCTTGTACGCCCCAACTTAGAGTCACTAACGGTTACTTAAATTGCTCCTTAGTACAGAATTTGTTTCTGTACTAAGGAGCGACAGAATTTGTTTCTGTACTAAGGAGCGACAGAATTTGTTTCTGTACTAAGGAGCGACAGAATTTGTTTCTGTACTAAGAAGCGACAGAATTTGTTTCTGTACTAAGGAGCGACAGAATTTGTGTCTGTACTAAGGAGCGACAGAATTTGTTTCTGTACTAAGGAGCGACAGAATTTGTTTCTGTACTAAGGAGCGACAGAATTTGTTTCTGTACTAAGGAGCGACAGAATTTGTTTCTGTACTAAGGAGCGACAGAATTTGTTTCTGTACTAAGGAGCGACAGAATTTGTTTCTGTACTAAGGAGCGACAGAATTTGTTTCTGTACTAAGGAGCGACAGAATTTGTTTCTGTACTAAGGAGCGACAGAATTTGTGTCTGTACTAAGGAGCGACAGAATTTGTTTCTGTACTAAGGAGCGACAGAATTTGTTTCTGTACTAAGGAGCGACAGAATTTGTTTCTGTACTAAGGAGCGACAGAATTTGTTTCTGTACTAAGGAGCGACAGAATTTGTGTCTGTACTAAGGAGCGACAGAATTTGTTTCTGTACTAAGGAGCGACAGAATTTGTTTCTGTACTAAGGAGCGACAGAATTTGTGTCTGTACTAAGGAGCGACAGAATTTGTTTCTGTACTAAGGAGCGACAGAATTTGTTTCTGTACTAAGGAGCGACAGAATTTGTTTCTGTACTAAGGAGCGACAGAATTTGTTTCTGTACTAAGGAGCGACAGAATTTGTTTCTGTACTAAGGAGCGACAGAATTTGTGTCTGTACTAAGGAGCGACAGAATTTGTTTCTGTACTAAGGAGCGACAGAATTTGTTTCTGTACTAAGGAGCGACAGAATTTGTTTCTGTACTAAGGAGCGACAGAATTTGTTTCTGTACTAAGGAGCGACAGAATTTGTTTCTGTACTAAGGAGCGACAGAATTTGTTTCTGTACTAAGGAGCGACAGAATTTGTTTCTGTACTAAGGAGCGACAGAATTTGTTTCTGTACTAAGGAGCGACAGAATTTGTTTCTGTACTAAGGAGCGACAGAATTTGTTTCTGTACTAAGGAGCGACAGAATTTGTTTCTGTACTAAGGAGCGACAGAATTTGTGTCTGTACTAAGGAGTGACTCTGAGTTGGGGCATTACTAGTTTTAGTATTATGGAATTTTGGTGACGACCCTTAACCCAACTACAGCTGAATATAACCTTCACCTTACACAACCAGACAACCAAATCCATCAACCAACAATTAAAGTTTAGCAATTTTGATTGTTGGTTACATCGATAACAGTTAAACAGATAAAACGTCATAACCTGTTTTCTTTAAATAGCTTAAAAACTAACTTACAATGTCGGTGCTACTAATTCCATTCTAACACCTACAGAGTTTACACACTGTAGGGACTAATTTAATAATATGGGATTATGTGCTGTTTTAAACATTCATGAGGTTTCAATATCTGAAGGTTCTAACTTCCAACTGACCGAAACTAATGGATGTATGTAAGTATTCTTTTATTTATGTCCGTAGTGACAAACGAGCAAAATACTACAATGTTAGAAAGAAAGAAAGAAATGTTTATTCAGTCATAAGTGTAGCAACAACGCTAAAATTTAATTGTAAGATATATCTATACTAATATTATAAAGAGGAATGATTTGATTTTTGTTTGCATTGAATAGGCTTGAACCGATTAGAAAAATTCTTTCACTATTGGGAAGCTACACTATCCCCGGGTGAAACAAGCTATGTTATATTTTGAAAAAAAAGGGGATCCTTAATAAAACGACAATAATGTAACCCAAGGTGTAAAAAAGCGGCCAAGTGCGAGTCGGACTCGCTCATGTAGGGTTCCGTAGCAGCAAGTAACATAATATAAAAGTTTTTGTAGTTCGTTGTAACTTTGATCAATGTTTTTTGCGGTTTACGATTTATGACGTATTAAAAAAAACTACTTACTAAATATCATTCAAACTAATTTTTGTTGGAAGTTTTCATGGTAATGTACATCATATATTTTTTTTAGTTTTATCATTCTCTTATTTTAGAAGTTACAGGGGGGGGACACACATTTTACCACTTTGGAAGTGTCTCTCGCGCAAACTATTCAGTTTAGAAAAAAATGATATTAGAAACCTCAATATCATTTTTGAAGACCTATCCATAGATACCCCACACGTATGGGTTTGATGAAAAAAACATTTTTGAGTTTCAGTTCTAAGTATGGGGAACCCCCGAAATTTAGTGTTTTTTTTTCTATTTTTGTGTAGAAATCTTAATGCGGTTCACAGAATACATCTACTCACCAAGTTTCAACAGTATAGCTCTTATAGTTTCGGAAAAAAGTGGCTGTGACATACGGACGGACAGACAGACAGACAGACAGACAGACAGACAGACAGACATGACGAATCTATAAGGGTTCCGTTTTTTGCCATTCGGCTACGGAACCCTAAAAATAAGAAAACCGAAGCAAAGCGAGCGCAGTTACTCGTTATAAATAAAATTTGTTCGATTGAGTTCGGGGTTGCAGCTACTTCATCACTGAAAAGGGTCGCACTCAGAATATGGAAGTGTATGTAAAGTATGGTAAGTGATAGGTATTAATTAAAGTGGTAGGCGTTAGATACTAATATCCTAATAATATTATAAATGAAAACTTTGTTTGTGAGGAAGGGTGTTTGTTACACTTTCACGGAAAAAGCACTGCACAGATTTTCATGAAATTTAGCATATTGGTAAACTATGCTCTGGGATAAGGTATAGGGTAGGTACTCGTTATCCCGGAAAACGCAGAGCCGCGGGATCAGCGCTACCTAGCGCTAGTTAGAAACATAAAAGTTTGTGACGTCTTTGGATAAAATTAGCATATACGGATTCTGTATAAAGTTTATAGTCTTGATTAATGTACGTTGGTAGAATTAAGATTTAAGTATCCCGGAAATTCTGTTCCTGCTAAAAGTCATAATTTAAATGAGTTTCTTTTATACACAAAAAATTTAACGTCTTTGATACCTTTTGTGTTATCCACTGATAACCATGTCCATGGGTGTATGTAGGTGACAATTTACACTGAGGTAGCCCATACGAAAAAACGTATTCCGGCTAACGTCTACATTTGTCTATGAGATCGTGAAGTCATTCATTATGATTACTTTATAAATTATATACATCTTTAAACACATTTAACTTTTTTGTTTTTACCAATTTTAAAACAATAATTCGTGTGGTAACATTCGCGTCCAATCTCACACCCTTTCTTTTACATGTCGCGACAAACGACAATACGAAATCAATACAACACCATCGATGCGAAAATCGTGAATAGCGATGTACGCACACATTAAACAGTGTGGATGTGTGGGTTTAAATAATATGCAAGCTTCGTTCGTGTGGCGCGAAGACTTCTTGTAGGGTGGCCATACTGTGGGATGAGATGAGTCGGAATGAGAATAAGGAGGTACTTACGACTAAATGGAATGTTAAAGTATTTTAAAACATTTTGTTTTTACATTAGTTAGGAGACTAAATTTGACTATTGTCAATTAAACTTAGTTACGGTTTAAGTACCTAATATTTTAATAAATGGGAGAATTTATTTTAGAGCGTCAGTTAATTAATTCGAAAGATTGTCATAAAAAATATAACCACTAGTAGGTACCACATATATACCTAAAACTAAATTAATTAAATGTTATCTACATTAAAATATTTTTTAATAGTTGCCAAGTGTTATCAAATTGTTTTATTTTACAAACCCCTATATAATAATACGTAAATGTATTGAGTTATTTTTCCCCGCGCGAAGACGTTAAAAGCATTCTAACAAGTATTTTCTTTTCTTTAATTCATTCTTTACACAATAATTTATGCGTCCTGCTTTCGCGCCCCAACATCGACACACAGGAAAAATTGGTAAAAAGAAACGCATTAACACATATAGATGAGTCGCAACACATACACAGCGATCTCACACACGCGCAAGTCCCACCCCCGTCCTTTAAAAAGCCCCTTACTTCTTTTGATAAGGAAATGCAGATATTCAAGAAAAGCTAAGTATCGAATAAGCATTCAGACGCCGAGCGCCGTTATTTACGAAAGGACGTCATAATCTATGCGTAGGCTGTGTTATAGAGCTATTCCAGCTATTCAATTGAACGGTTTATCTGCGCGTGTTATTTGAATAAAGTGAGATTTTAACACAATATAAACTCGCTGCGTGAATGCCAGCAATGATTTCTTTACGATTTTGTCACATTTGCTCCTTATCATGGAGTACAATTATTTTACAATGTGAATAATAGGTATGATTGTTAGATCTGGTGGGATAAGACTTATTCTTGATTGATTGTTGTCATTTGTGGCACTTCAAAAAATAATATAATCCAAAATGTCGGTGTGTAGAAGCGCGAAAATATTAAAATTTAGTCTTTTATTTATTCACATACTTAAGTATTTCATCAATACATTTGTATGTGTAATTTTTAGCTTTTATTCTTATTTTTGACTCGAATATGACGGGTTAAGATTTTGCAGCATACAAATAACTTCTGTGACGACTCTGCAGCCTATTTATTTATAGTGCCTGCTAGCTTGTCAAGCGGAATTGCCATTAAATGTTTTTACGTTTAAATAGTTATAAATTAGTATTAATGTTGCATTTCGTAGCACTAGCACGTATCTTAGAGCGAGGAGTAAGTGTATGAGCGACTTGAGTGTATGTTTGATAATAATTAGTTTATGTGCCCTGGAAGAGACAGTCCAAGTTCATCACCTTGTGCAGAATTGAAGCGAAGCGTCTCGACTACTAGGTATATTGAGTACTATCTCCATTACCTAACGTCTAAATTTGTATACCCTGGTGACCGAATATGTTCGGCTCTACGCGAGAAAGCGCGCGTACGATTCTAAGTATAATTTTGTTTTCCTATTCAAATTTCAACGTTAGTTGATGGAGATAGATGTCAATATTCGCTTCGACTGTGCGTAGTCGTAGTTGAACCAAAGGAGTGTTCTAGGTGATATCATTACTATAGTCACTTAGTACGAGTAGTTCATTAACATATCCGGCAACTATTGAGTATAAAGTTATGCCATAATTTTTTTTTTTACACAAGTAAGTTAAAAAAAAAAATTATAAAAAATAATTCAAATAGCCATCATTATTTTGATTCAGTCAAATATCATTTTTAAGGAGTCTGCCCACTACAGCGTACTATATCATGATCGGGCATTGAACGTATCAGGAACGGAAGGTGACACAATATGCTCTGCAATATCCACTGAAATGTATCGACGGCGTTCTGTGCTCCGTGCATGATATGCGACGGTATTGGTCGGTGCCGGAACGATCTAGTGTCATGATAATATACGCTAAAATTGGCTAACTACTTTAAGCTATATTGAATCGTTATAATAACTGATTCTTTATATTTTCATATTTCATCTCATATCATCTCAAAAACCATCCTATAAATGAAAAGCATAAAATTGTAAACTCATCAATGGCTAATAAAAGCAACGCAGGACTAACTCAACGCCGAAGCGGTTTACATTCCTCTGTGAGCCCTAAACGCGATATTCGCTAATAATCGAGTTCCCCTACTAATTAAAACCCGCTTTTAATTGCTCGAAAAGACCACCTGTTGCATCTTGCTCTCTCTGTCACTCTATCGCTGTCTCGCTCGGAGGCTGTAGACCGGCCCGTATCCGGATGCGGTAGGAACCCGGGTATAATTGTCACAAAATCCAATTTTCAAAGAACCTAATTGGGGCCAAATGTAATTTTCAGTATCGCCCCGTCGCCTTTGTTCACAAGCCCCGACCCGTGTTTAATTGCTTAACGAAATAATGAGTTAATTGTTTTTATTTTATTCAGCGTTTTATTTGTTGGTGAATTGAAATTTGATTATGTTTTCAGGCGTTATTTTTAGTCTTTTTTACGTGATACAAATAGTACAAATACATTAGGAATTAGGATACGATACGTTTATTTATTTCTTTCAGTTATGTAAAGACAATATTGTAATAAATGTGTCGTAGGATCGTAGTAGGTATAATATTTTAGTAGATAATACAATATTTTTTTTTAATTTTTATTTGAAGACAAATTTTACTAATATTGTTTTTCATCGCTGTGATAATTTGTAAGGAATATAAATTATAGCAATCAATCACAAACTATGCCGGTTCATCTAAACGCAATCAAACGCCACTTATGGTCATAATTTCACAAAATTGCCTCCACGTAGCGAGCGCTATTATCGGATGATTATCAAATGAACCCTTTTCTTTAATTACCGCACATAATTTTTGTTTGTTTGTACGTCCCATCCAAGTCATTACTTTAATAAGACGAAAGCCTCAATTTGATACAGCTAGAAATGATTAAAGTTGATTAGCAGTAATTTAGGCTTGTAAGGCACTTGTTAGGTAATATTACAACACTTTTGTTGCTATTAGACGCAACATATCATTTTCTTGTTGCTGTATGTATTGTTTATGGACAGGCAATTGAGTTGTTCATTTTAAAAAATATATATTTTTTTTTAATGTATTTTAAATCTTTAACACAAATTATATTAATTGGCATTGTTAAAAACGCTTAAAAACTATTTTTAATATTAATAATAATGAATTCAAAATTGATAAAAGTTCAAAAAGAATCACGTGACTACAAACGCGCCAGATTTGGTCGCCATGTTAGTGACGTCATTTTGTTAAAGCAATTACACAGTGTTAGAAGCTTCTACGTGAATTGAGTAAAAATAACCGGAATTTAGTGCAAAACGATATTCATAACACGTAATTTTATTGTAAATTTAAATGTTAAATGATTTATTCTTCATTAAATATTATAATAAAACTCTCTATTGATTGTACACACTAAATAAATTTAGATACCTAAGGTTACACTGTTTACTGGTAAATCGTGTCTGGGAGAAATCAGGGCCGGGTGTTAAGGGTATAAATCAAAATCAGGGTTGTATGATAAAATTATATTTCATTTATCATACAACTAGCTTCTACCCGCGACTTCGTCTACCTAAATTTCACATAATAATATGGATCCTGAGAGAAGTGAAGAATGTGATTAATAAAAAAATGCACAATACAATACTACAGAAATTCTATGCTAGTAGTAGGTACATACATATGATGACCCTATAGCCTAGTTGATAGCGATTCGATCCAGCCTGCGAAGTGAGGGTCCCAGGTTCAATTCCCGGCCATATCTAATAAAATGTGACAAATAATTATTTGTACTCGGGTCTTGGGTGTTATAGTGACGTGTTATTTGTGTTGACCATGCCACCTGTGACACAGGGAAACCTACTGCGGTGGTATGGGTCTGTACGCGCTTTGTACATTAAACTGGTACAATATATAATTTTTTTTGTCTCCGAAATACGCCAAGTTGGTCAATGATCACGACTCGTGTGGCGAATCGTTACCACTCCAGATCGCTAAGTCAAGGGTCCTGGGTTCGATTCGATGCGAGGTGGATGGTGCGAGATGGTTTAAATGATTAGTTTGTATTTCTGTTCTTGGTCTGAGTGTGTGTCCTTGTGTTGTCTATGGCACCCACGACACTGGGTATCCTAGTATGGGGCTATGAGTGTGAAGCGTTTATTTATTTATTTATGTACCTACTGGTTTTACAATGTTAACGATAATATTATCTAATATCTTCAAACACGGTTCCGTTTTACTCTACCTACCATTGTTCTACCACGTGTTCCACTTTGTAGCCCCAGGACCCATCATCAGATCCTCATTGAATTTGAGCAGGATCAACGTTGCAAAATTCCTAACCTAATAAAATAAAACCATGAGTTGTTTCATAAAAAAACGGACATGTGCGTGTCAGGCCACGGGCAATGTAAGGTTCCGAAGTAAATAGTAAGTTTATCGACTATGACTCATACTTATGTTATACATAGCCGTGATAGTTTTCCTTGTAAATTCATCATATACCCTATTTTTGAGAATTTTTTCACTTGTCTAACTCCAACCGTTTAGTCAACAGTTGGGGGGGACACTTGACTGTAATCAAAATTAGCACTTTAAAGCCAAACATTTTGCAAACGGACCCCTAATTCCAAAAATGGTCCATGCCAAATTACAGCTTTCTAGCACTAAGGGTCTGGGCGCTTTGCTTCGGACAGACGGACAGACGGACGGACAGACGGACGGACAGACGGACGGACAGACGGACATGACGAAACTATAAGGATTCCGATTTTACTTTGGAACCCTAAAAACGAATCTATGAACGAAAACTAAAATTTTACCTCTTACTCCTCGGGAAAACCGAAAAGGTCACAGGTACACATTTAACACTATCTTTGGGGTGTTTTTTTTGTAGTATTCACACGTAATTGTACAAAACAAGCACGATAACTTTTAAGGTTTAGCATTTTTGATATATTTATCAATATATTGACGATAATATCAAGATTTTATCAGTTGAAAGTCAAATCACAGTATCAGCTGTATGCTGCAATGAATAGCAATTAACAAAGTGACGTCACACGCGCGCTCGGGTCTATTCGGGAATTGTCGGCGTGTTTTCGGTACTGGATTCAAAAACGTATTTTTGATTTGATGTAACTTATAAATTATAGCGAATAAAAAAAAACTAAAATAACTTTGTTATAAAACTTATATATGAACTTTCCATTTAAAACAAAAAAAAATTTTAGGAAACAACTCAATTATTTTAACTCACTGTATTGAGTTTACTTCATCGTCTTTTTTCATAACTTGGGGCATGGTCTTCTTGGAAATGAATGGAAATAGGGCCAAAGAGTATACCTTGCCAAAGACGACCCTGTAGCCCAGTTGGTAGCGACTCTGCCTGTGAAGCCAGGGTCGCAGGTTCGATTCCCGGCCGGGGCCGATGTTTATGTGTGTGCCACCCGAAACACAGTATAAAACCTACTGCGGGGGTATGAGTGTGTAAGCGTTTATTATTATTATTTATTAAAAGGGGAGGTATAGTACTTGTACTTGGGATAACGTTAGAGTTTATGTTAACTGTTTGTCAATTTAGGTCAAGGCATCTTGAAACAATCGGGTCCACAAAAAAGTCATAGCCTTATTGATTTTGCATTTTCTCCTTCCAAAAGAAATAATCAGAAACTTAATTTTAAAACATTCTATAAACGTACATTTCGCGGATTCTTCCACTTTACCTGCTATTTTTAAACAAATAAAAATGCCATCTTAGTCAACATTCCACTAGTCTGATAATAATTAACTAATCACTTTGGCATACATAATTTTATAATTAATTTATATATTTATTATCTTATTGACAATCCTGTATATATGAATCCCATCAAAAACCACTTAGTTTTGTCTTGGTTAATTAATTATTGGTATGGTTATAAAAATTCACGATTAACCGGTCTTCTGAGACAGTCAGTTTTGTCTTCGTATTAACATAAAAATTTTAATTGCCTGCTAAGAGACTTCATTAATATAATATATATTAATTGATGTCTACATCACACTGGTTTTTAATCGTACCTTCTGGTCATCATTGGATTAGGTGCGAATCTGGTAAGAGTAATAATTATAATTATCTACAATTTTTCTTTTTAACCAACTAATAAATAAAAAAATTGCTATCGCAAAAAAATATTAAAATTTTGGAAATTGCTACTTTTCAAATAACAACCCTTATATGAGTTTTTTTTAATTTGATGGTTATTACTAATGTATTATCATCTTACATGAAAAAGAAAATAAATAAATTAAGTAAAATTGGTACCTACGAGTATATTAGGAATTTTTACCACATAATTTGTATTTTTTTTAAGTTGGTTAAAAAAGGAGGAGGTACTCAATTCGACTGTTTTTTATGTTTGTTACCTTAGAACTTTCAAATGGGTGAAGCGATTTTGAAGATTGTTATTTTAATCAAAAGCTGATGCTTGTCATGTGGTCCTACTTAAATTTGAGCGACATCTGAAGAGTAGTTTTTGAATTATCCCTAATTTTGAAGTCGGTTATTTTTTATCAAAAATTATTTTTTTTTACGCATGTGTTTAAGATCCCTGTGAAATCTAATACTTGTGTATTCTAATATTTGTTATGTCAATTGTCAGGTATTAAAACAGGTTATTCACAGGACGCTGTTACCACATTATCATTTCACGTTATTATATTTCTACATACTTACTCTATTTTCTTTACTACATTTGCGTATAGCATAAGCGTTTAGCGCGCTAATTAACGCGCTGAAGTAACTTTTGTAATAAATAATGTAGGTAATAACTTGTGCAATAAGACAGGTGTTAGCACTTACATAAATAAAAAATAAATTAAAAATTTGCCGTAAACATCAAGATTTTCCATAAAAAAATATTTGCGTAGTAGGACACGCCGGGTATTTATTTATTCATTAATAATTGACTATTTTGATGTTCTACACTATAGTCACCGCGAACTAAGAAGCCCAATTTGTCGTTTGCCATCACAGTGACATTAGAGATGTACAAAAAAATCGGTTCACGAAAGAAACCAATTTTTACAACAAATCGATTCAAAATTATAAGACCTTCTAATCGATTCGAAAATTAAATTTTAAACTAAAAACCGTAATATTTAGGTACCTAGTTACCTACCTACTACCTCGATTGAGCTATCTCGTACCGCGTAGGTATTCTTAATATGTACCTATTTACGACTTCAATAAAATATTCTTTTATCCATTCGCCCATGAACATTAATAACACCAAAAGCATCACTGGTGCGTTGCCGGCCAAAAAAGAGAAGAAAAAGAAAGAAAGATAGATCATGATGGAAGTCCCGCTCAGTTTCATAACAATATTTTGACATAATATTATATTATGAGCGTCAGGAAAAAACTACAGTGAATAAATTCTTGCTTATTTCGTAAGACACATAATTATTATTTTTTTGAAAAAAAATGTTTACCGCAACCTTAAATACATAATTACATATAACATATTATCTGCAGTTACTATCCATGGATGGCGAAGTGCCCATACATGATGGAAAATGTCCTTTGTTAGCATCCAATTCGTCGTGGTATTATTGGGTACCTAATTTTAAATTAAAATGCAAGCAAATCATTTTTAACAATTTAATTAAATTAATCAATTTTCATTTTTAAATTTCGATTGTACTAATGTATCGATTATGATTGGTTTTATAAACGGTTTCAAGCCGTCACATCACCCTACGTCAGATTAGATTTAGGCTTCTTCGTATAAGATTGTTTCGACGTCATATATTTTTATTAAATTTTGCATAAATTATGATGTGATGGGATTTTTACTAGATTTTAACGTATAATATGATTTATAATCAACGGCAATGAAAATGAGTAAGGATATTTAACAAATTATGGCAAAATCCTTTGTCCGTAAGTATTCAACTATTCATGTCAAGTAAAAGAATATTCCATTTCGCTCAAAGACACCCATACAAGGTTAGTTCATATTAATAAATAGCAGCTATCATTAAGGCCATCTTAGATAATTTTGACTATAGGCGACAGCTATGAAATATTTTTATCTATTGTCATTAATTGTCAAATGACGTCTAGAATTACATGAATATACAAAAAATAGATCAATTTACAACCATACATAGCAGCGTGATTAAATGAAGCGTGAACAATTTGTTCATTCAATTGATTTTCGTACAAGTGTTGCTTTACTACCATAAAAACACTGCGCGCATCCCACAATATAATGACATGCTCGAATAATCGCGACTACTTTAACATGTATGTGGGATTCTTGAATAAAAATTTCTTGAAAATTGGTTTCACTGTTTATTTTCGTCTTCCTAATTGCTATCGTCTTAATTTTCTAATTAAAAAAACTTCTTCCTCGCATTCGCAATTTCGCACCGTTCATAACCCCGTCACCCTCCACACTTCACTCGTCTCTCGCTCTCCTGTCAAACGTCCTGTCATCTGTCCTGTCATCCGTCACTCACTCATAACGTTCCGTTCCTACATTCGGCCAATCCTGCATCCATGCCTGTCCTCGGGCATTCCCACACTTACACGTCATGCATCCTTACACACATACAACACATCTTTAGATTAATATACAACAATTACACTTACATCATATACTTATCTATGCAACATAGAACACATCTTTAAGAAAACAATATTACACTTTATATATTTACTTGTACCAGATATGACACATCTTTAGATAAACACAACAATTACACCTTACATAATATGTAATGCTAAATAATTGTAACACAACATCCTTATAGTATACCAAAATAAATTTTTATTTACTTTTAATCTCTTGCACAAGTTATATTTAATTTCTTTAGCAAACTTCAAAAATACAGATACTAATACTCCAATTTTTTACTCCAATATCGTTAGGTTACAACAAAATATTTAATTAAGCTAGTGAATGTCTAGGGGTTCTCTACACAAATGTAAATTATTGTAGGAAAGTTTAGTCATAACAAACAATATCATACAATATTGAATATCAGATCTCTTACACTATTTTACAATATAACATTGTTAGATAAATACAACTTATCAATAACAAATTGCATTATCCTACAGGACAAGTTCAGATGATAATGAACGACCTTTTCATAACACAAAAACATTCTCAAAACAATAAGACATGACACATTATATCAAAACATAACATATCGAACACTCATACCTCTCTTTCATACTTCATCTTTAATGCATCAACCATACATACCTGATCAGTCTGAGGAGTCGCTTTCCTGCCTTGGCCATCTCTTCATCTGATCAGCTGAACTACCAGTTCTCATAGGACCTTCCGCAGAACTGTCTACTTTCTCTAGGTCATAACGGTCATTTCTTTTCACTTTGGTGACTCTATATGGTCCTAGGTATTTAGCCTTCAACTTAAGACCTACGCCAAACTGGGTTCTTTTAATTGCTACTAAATCTCCAATATTATACTTAGAACTCTCCTTTCTAGTCTTATTAAAAGTTTTCCTATTTTCTTCTTGAATTTTAAATATTTGCTCCTTAGCTTCTTTCCTTTTCTCCTCTCTATTTTCATTATATTGCTGTATAATTTCCTGTTCTAGTAATTCAAATAAACGAACGTCTTCTTTGCACCTCATTTTGATACCAACCAACAACTCAAAGGGAGTAGTATTAATACTTCTCTGGTATGTACTGTTCAGACACCTTTGCAATTTACTCACATGCCTGTACCACATAGATGGGTTCTCCAAACACAATTTAGTCAATGTAGGTATCATAATGCGATGAATTCTTTCAACTTGCCCGTTTCCTCTGGGAACACCAGTAGTGATTGTGACATGTTGGATGTCTTCCTCTTTGCAATAATTTTCAAACTCATGACTAGTAAATGCAGTGCCTCTATCAGTAATTATTCGGCGGGGATTCCCAAAAGCCTGTTGGTGTATCTGTAACTTATTCAGGGTTTCGCTGCTTGAAGTAGTCTTAGTTGGAAATAACCACACAAACTTTGTGAATGCATCTACAATAGTAAGTATATAATTATACTGTTTTCTCGTTTCAGTAAGTGGTCCTATATGATCTAAGTGAATTGTATCCAACGGGACTCCACCCTTGTCAATGGGGTTCAAGTATCCTTCCTGTTTCCCTGTTTTTCTCGTTGCTAGGAGGCAAGGAATACAACCAATTATAAAGTCTTCTATTTTTCTATCTAAATTTTTAATATAATAGTCCCTGCTCACCAACTCTTTCATCTTTTTCTTCGAAAAATGTCCATTTCCATGAACTCTTTTTATTATCTCATTCTCTAACGTCTTCGGAATAACTAATTTCTTTTCATCTCCTTTGTATAATATATTATTCTCCAACCAATAATCTTCATATGATTTCTCCTTCAAAATCTCCTTAATGGCATGTAACCCGCTGTCCTGATCTTGAGCAACTCGTATATTATCTTGTAGATTGCATACTACTGCCACGTAGGGATATCTGCTAAGCGCGTCTACATGGGCCATCTTTGAAGCAGCTCGGTGCTCAATCTGAAAATCAAATTCATTTAGAAACATAACCCATCTCGCTATCTTGGGTGTTATATCCCTTTTTCTAAGAGTCAGCTCAAAAGCTTTACAATCAGTTATAATTTTAAACTTTATGCCAAAAAGATAATGTCTAAATTTTCTAAGTGCCTCAATAATAGCTAACGCCTCTAATTCATAGCTAGAATATCTGCTTTGCACTTCACTAGTCTTGCGACTCATATAGTGCACTGGGTGCAGCCCTGTCTCATGTTGCTGCATGAGAACTGCTGACAACGCCTCTGCCGATGCATCTGTGTGAAGCTCCGTTTCAAGTCGAGGATTAAATAGCTTTAACACCGGAGGAGTGGCTAACTTCTGCTTCAAAGTTTCAAATGCTTGCCGCTGAACATCGTCAAATGAAAATATAACATTTTCTTTAAGTAAGTCTGTCAAAGGTTTTGCTATCAAAGCATAATCCTGTATGTACTTACGAAAATATGAGGTTAGGCCAACAAAACTGTGTAACTGCTTAACATTCTTTGGTTCTGGAAACCTTACCACTGCATCGGTTTTATCAAAACTTGGTCTCACTTCCCCATTTGAAATTCTATGACCCAAATATTCTATTTCCCGACAAATAAGATTAGCCTTTTTCCAATTTATCTGGAGACCATAATCTGAAGCTATTGCTAACACCTGCTTTAGCCGATCTAAGGCCTGGACCTCGTCTTCAGCTGGAATTAATATATCGTCAATAAACACAACTATAATGCCTTGGGCGATGAGATCCCTGAAAATGATGCTTATGAATCTCATAAAATACTTTGGACAGACTGAAATACCAAAAGGTGCTCGTAAAAACTCAAATTGCCCATGATGGGTTACAAATGATGTATATGGTATAGACTCCTCGCTGACCTTGAGATGGAAGAATCCATTCTTAAGATCTAACACACTGTACACCTTAGCATTGACCAACTTATCAATCAAGTCCTCCATCACTGGTAAAGGAAATTCATCCTTGACCATCTTGCGATTAAGCAACCTATAGTCTACACAGACACGGGTTGATCCATCTTTCTTTTTAACTAGCACCAAAGGACTAGAATACTCTGAGTAACTTACGCGAATTATCTTGTTATCCAACCATTCTTGCACTTGGTCTTCTACAACTTTTTGTTCCGCTAGTGACAAACGTCGAGGTCGTTGAGTGACAGGTACGTCATCCTTCAGGACGATCTTGAGCTGGATGGGTGCTTCTTTGACCTGAACAGGCTTGTAGGCACGAATACATCTTAAAACTTCTTTCTTCACCTCTGGACACCTCACCTGATCTAAAACACACACATCCTCACTACATACAAAACAATTCACATTAGCCATCCATTCGTCGCTATCACGCATCAACACAACCGAACCTTCGTTCATTATCATCGTTACATTTTTCAAAAAATCTTGTCCTATAATTATATCGTAGGGCATAACAACCTTATCCACTAAATGAAATGATACACTATCGAAACACTGTCCGTCCAACGTAATAGACATCGACACTACACCACTCGACCGCACTTGGGACTGACCGAGTCCCGTTAACACTATATTATCGTCGCGCACTATGACGTCTGACAGCTGCTCTTTTAAATCCTTGCTCATTAAATTCACGTCGCTTCCCGAATCTATTAATGCTTTCGTTGTAATGGCTCCAATACAGATATTTTTCACCGGCACACAATCTTTGTTTACTTTAGTGACATTCACTCGCATGACATTGACATCTTTCCTTGGCGTTGACGTTTCTGTCTGGTTTACGTCAGTGACATTTACTCGCATGGCATCTTTCCTTGTCGTTGACGTTTCTGTCATAGATCCAATCGCCGCTTGCGTCGTATTTTCTATGGACCAATGAGAATCCTTGTCGTCGGGTGCTTGACTTTTTAACGCTCTGTCATTGGTCGCGATCGCTCCGAACATAGCCTTGCGAACCGGTCCGGTACTAGTACTCGGCGTCGCCGCAGGTGTCGCCACTGCGCTTGCTGTACAATTCCGACCAATATGACCGCTCCGATTGCACCTGAAGCACTTAATGCCCTTCTTACATGCACTCGACAAATGTCCAAGTTCTCCACAGTTGTAACAGCGCCTGATGCCCGTGCTATCACTCCGCTTCTCTTCTTGATGCTTCGTTTTGGACATCTTAATATGCATTTTTTCATAGATTAGTAGCTTTTCTTTGAATGCCGAGTAGGTCGTCACGCCATATAAAATTGCTTTGTTGACTTCGCTGTCCACTATGCCGTCAATTATGTACTGTATCGACACGTAATCCGGAAATTTTGCCCTTTTACCTAATTCCTTCATCGTGAGCATGTACTGGTAACACGTTTCATCTTTTCTTTTCTTGCGGGCCACCATCAATTCGTGCATTTCTTTCGCGTTAATTTGGTCCGGGAATTCCTTTTGTAGTGCCGCTTTTAGTTCATTGTATGTTTTGAATACTTTTTCGGATTTAAGCCATAAAGCCGCCGTCCCCGTCAAAGTCCTTCGTGCGAGGATTAGGGTTTGCTGCGCCGTGAGATTGAAGATTTCGGCATTATCTTCAATGTCCTCACAATACTTCGTGGATGAATATGTTTTATCGTCTCCGCTGAACTTCGTTATGCCATGTAGCGCCATTATATCAAAACTCGGCGTCCCCGACGTCGAACCGCTCGGTGCCGCCGTGTCTTCCGTCTTGGTTTTATTATCTCCCGGCATCTTGTAATTCGTCGTATAATTTCGTCGTAACACAATCAATTGAATTGTATCTTGTGCAACTTTGTGCCCGTGCGCACACCGCACACCACGCCGTTGCCGTCGTCGTCAGTGGTCCAACTTCCCGAAATCTCGCGAATCCCGGACGAGTCCCCAAAATACTTGTGGGATTCTTGAATAAAAATTTCTTGAAAATTGGTTTCACTGTTTATTTTCGTCTTCCTAATTGCTATCGTCTTAATTTTCTAATTAAAAAAACTTCTTCCTCGCATTCGCAATTTCGCACCGTTCATAACCCCGTCACCCTCCACACTTCACTCGTCTCTCGCTCTCCTGTCAAACGTCCTGTCATCTGTCCTGTCATCCGTCACTCACTCATAACGTTCCGTTCCTACATGTATGACAACAAGCGTTTTTTTACACCAGTAAGTAATAGTTATTGAGCGGCAATTGTATGTAATTGTGAGCTGTAATTCATGCTTACATACCTCATGAAAGTTGATGACAGATTCTAAGAACGTAGGTTTGAGCGGTTACTCGATTTTAATGAAAGCTAAAGTGAGACTACCCGCCAATCAGCAGAAAATGTATGCGGTTAAAAGTTTATAGGAGAGTTATATAATTGATAACTTGTTGAAACCGAAGATTATTGGATACGGAATGTTATTAAAGTTATGTGCGGTGTATAATTTGGGCTCTCATCCTTGACTGCAGTAAAGAGTTTGTTGTTAAAGTGTGCATCGTATAAGAAATATTTAAGTATATCTTTAGGTACTATTAAATAGCTTACTTGTTATAATTATTTCTAAAAGTTATAATATTATAATGGTTTCAACACAAAGTTTCGTAATACACATTTATTAAAATTTGAACAGAATCGTCGTATACTTTGTACAAGGGTATTAATAATAAATAGTAATTTGGTAATTAATTATATTGAAAGCATATTAATTCACCACAATTTTAATTTTACTAGAATTTTGAATTTTAGTATGTATTTGTCTATTTTTTACACTTTATTTTACTTTCTTCTCATCTCCTCTTTTTATGAGGCTACCTCAATAAGTGGTGACCCCGCGAAACCTTCGATCTTAGGAGCATTTGGCCATTTGTCAAGGAACGTGGAAAGTAAATACAAACAATCCTTTCAAAATATTCAAATGTAATTTCCCATATTATACCCACTAATGTATACCCAGCAATCACCACACAATACAATGTTCCATTGCCACTATATCACAAAAACGAGCCCATGACAAGAACTGGAGAAAGAATTGTCGAGCATGGGAATGACTTCGAAAAGAGAAAGGACCGGTCGCGATAATCCCGAATCTAAGGCGATGTCGATATTTATTATCGAGTCTGGTACAAATAAAATAAAGCGTTTATTAGGATTCGCGTGGTTCGGTTTGGGAGCGAGTAGCCATTGTTTCAGTACCGCCATCAATCAGCCATAGTTCCAGTGAACCACCACTGGTCGGTGCGGTACGACGCGGCGCGACGCGGCGCGGCGCGGGGCGGGGACGGTACCGAATAACGGTTATTGAAATGAGACGAGGCCCCCGCTTTTTTACAAATTTAAATTTTGATAAGGCAAGACCCTGTTTTGCGCTCTAACTCCGTCTTCGTTTGGTAAGGGTGGCTGCTTTTTGTTTCGATTTTCTGTCTGTTCTTGGTGCTAACATTAAATTTATTATTTAAGTAGGAGGGCATTTTCTGAGCGTGGGGCTGCACTTTTTATAGTCTGTACAGGGCTATCCGTGTAACGATCTTGTTTTAAAAAGTAATCAATACTTAAATTTTAAATGAGTCTTTTTTGTGTTAAGTAATTATCAGCTATTTGGATTGCAGATGTTTATTGATGGCGACGGTCACTTGTCGGCATATTTACACATTTCACCTGTTATTATTAAAAACAACGTATATACCACTAGCATTGTAACACTAGCGCCATAGCCTGCGGATTTTTCTTCGTTTTCCGGGAAAATAAGTAACTATATCCTATTCCAGATTATGGTTTATCTGTTTGCGAAATTTTATGTAAATCCGTTCTGTAGTTTTTGCGTGAGAGAGAAAGAAATATCCTCAAAAACTTTCACATTAATTATATTAGTAGGATTCTAATGGAAGCTTTTACCCTTCACTATATACACATATAGTCATACTATTATGTACACACGTCACATTATTGTAACATTTTCATTAATTTAAAATGTATTTGTCTAAATTGAACGAGTTCTAAAATATTCCTACGCCGCGCGACGTCGGTCGGGGACGTGCGTACGGTCGGTCGAGCGTACCAATAGCGAACAACGCGTGCGACCGGCGACGCTTATAATATCAGCAGCGCAGCGCCGGCTTCATATCGTCTATTTTTTTCATGTATGAAGTATCAAAAAAAAAAAATTAAACGAGTTCTGTATTCTAAACAATCTTACAGTAGATACTGTTTTATTTTAATTTATATTTAAACAAGTGCGTATCAGGCCACGCGCAATGAAGGGTTCCGAAGTAGTAAGTTTATCGACTGTTACTCATTAACTACTTATGCTAACATAGGGGTGATAGTTTTCCTTGTAAATTAATCATATAAACTATTTTTTTGTCCAATTCCAACCGTTTAGGGAGTGGGGACACTTGACTCTAACCAATATTAGCACTTTAAAGCCAAATGTTTAGAAAACGGACCCCTAAATCCTGAAATGGTCCTAGTAGACCCATAATATTTTTGAAAGACGTTTTTAACGATACTCCACACTATAGGGTACGCGATCAATCCTGAAAAAATTGATTTTCAATATTTTATTCTACAATATTGGAGTTTTAATAAATATGTACATATACCTATCCATGCCAAATCACAGCTTTCTAGCACTGAGGGTCTCGGTGGGACAGACAGACGGATCTATAAGGGTTCCGATTAATTTATACTTCGGCAACCTAAAAAATAAAGCTGACACGAAATGAAAAGAATTTATTAAGATTAAGATAAAATCAATTATTGCCTAAAGACATTTTTGTTTAGTATTAGTTCTTTTTTATAATTGAGTAATATTTTAATAAAAGATAGTGCTAAGATTTTGTACCAAATAAGTGTCTTCTAAAAAATGGTCTATAGCTCACAATGTATACTGATACGTGCAGGGGATGTACGCGACCGACGTCAGCGTTAGAATTTAGTCCTAACTAATACTTTGTAAATATTTTAAGGGATTATTTTAAAGCGTTAGTCAAAATACTGATCTAATATCGCTGAAGGCCACACGTGACTTGAGAAATATAGTAATAAAAAATGAAATTTATTCGCGGATGTAAGTTTTATATTGCGCTCTTTTATTTCGTTATGTGATGAGAATTTTTTCGCATTTAGTTTTTACGACCTTATATTTTTTCACCATCACATCATATAACTGCCCACTTCAGTACCTACTCAGATTTCCTTTTACAATAAGACCAAGTGTGATCACGGTGACCTTACTGTCACGATATTGCCACTTTTTGTTCTATAACAATAATTACCCTGTATGAATGTTTCATCAAAATTTATTTTCTGAATTGGCTTGGGAAAGAGATAACCTTGTCTACACATACCTTTAAGACATTTGAAATTCATGCAGGATTCGAATTCGGGTCCTCGTAAGTTCTATAGACCTAAATAGTAATCCAACTATTAACAGCACATTGCTGATAGTAATTGAACTATATTATATATCCGCCTTTTGTTCCATTACTTGTGTAAGGTTCAATTTATTATTGAAATTGAATAAATATTGATTTGAATAAATAAATAAATAAATAAATAAATAAATAAATAAATAAATAAATAAATAAATAAATAAATAAATAAATGAATAAATAAATAAATAAATAAATAAATAGATAAATAAATAAATAAATAAATAAATAAATAAATAGATAAATAAATATTATATACGTACATAGGTGCCTTTAATGTTTCTATACCTAGTCCTAACTTCATTATTTACGGCTTAGACCTAATCACAACCAGCACAGTAAGATCTATTTATGATTCTATAATCATAGGAACTTGTCTTAAAATATTGACCATATACGGATTACCGGTACGTATCGCTCAACCTACAAACATTAAAACGTCTTCCACATTTATCACATCATTATTATCACAGACTCGAATCATCTCAAACATGTTTTCAAAAACGTATCGGAATGGCAAAACCAGGCGATACTTATATTTGTTGTCTTTGTTTTAACTCGTTTTATGCAGTTATAGCATCCCGACACGATTCCAAATACTCGGTTATTCGGTTTTTGTTCCAGTCGGAACGGAGCTGAATATATTACTTGAACTTTAATGAACTTGAAGATTAAATTAGTATTTTTGTGCGAAACGCTTGTGTCAATCGGCAGTTGGATAAATGAATGATGGTGCTAAAAAATTGGATTGGTGCTTCCGTTGTTATATTGTTTAACGGTATCTGTTGCTATTATTAGTAGGTAGATATTTATGTACAGCCGACAAGTAGAAGAGCAACCTGATAGTTCGTGGTCACCATCACGGCATCACCGATGTGTTGCTGGGCAAGAAAGAAAAGGACATAAGAAATTAAAAAAACAACATGACGAGCCTTTCAAAAGTTAAAAGTCAAATATTTTTATTCGAATTAGGTTTGTTTCAAACTCTTTTTGAAAGTCACTATGCCACCGTTTCATCATATTCCTACCGTGAGTGGTCCTGGGATAAGGAGTGGCAAGAAACTACCGAACGAGAATTTCGGCGGCCGATTCAAGTAATAAGGGTAGCTACTAGCTATTATCTCGGGGGCTGTTGATTGGTGAAAACTATGTTGACTCTACGTGTCTTCTATCACGTATCTTCGTATCACACCTGAGGTATCTACATACTATTCAAGTGCTATTATGCCATAAATTCTGTGCATTATGTGAATGGTCAATGGTTCTATAGACAACATGACAGAACTGAACGCTGATATGATTTTAAACTGAATATGCATATCCCAGTATGGAAGATTATTAATAATTTACGTAAAAATTGCGAAATAATTTAAAACACAAACATTTTTGGAGAATCTACAAACTGGTAAATTAATTCCTTTTTCAGCAAATTTCAAATGAAATAACTTTATCCTAGAATAATTGTAAGAAAACTAATTATTTAAAAGTCAAATATTCCTAATATGGTATATGGTTAAATAAATAGAGTTAAAGATATAATTATGCAGATGAGATGATAAAGAATCTATAGATAATAATTATATACAGTTGCGCAGTCTTTGACCCTATTATTTTGTCTCCACTTACCATCAGGAGCGATTGTAGTCAAGCATTAACGTAAAAACCTATTTCGAATCGTTTATTGAGATACTGCAGTCGCCATGTAATACCAATTTCCATCCGAAATAGATATGATCATTATAATCTCTACTATAAAAAAATGGTGAATCCCGCTCACATTCTTACCGTCAATAAAGTCTCCACACAATATTTTTTGTTATGTAAAATTTTAAAGTCACCGTCCTTAAATTGGTGGTAGGAATGGACCAGACTCATTGACACCTACGCGTGTACATCTCGCTTTTTCGTCCCCAAAAGCCCTATTATCCGATACGTCTCATCGATATTCATGGGTCGAGAGAGTTGTAAAAAGTAATAAAACACCATTTTTATATCTTGTGTTTAGACAGCGTCCGAGAGATGATAAGGAAACCTGTACGGTCGATACTGTATGCTATAGGACCGGATATCGCCGGCCATTCACAAAAATCCAACGCACACACGCATGACCCTATCTGTACACGAGTAGTATGGAGCACACACGCAACGCCGGTCACCTCGGTTCATTCATGAGAAATAGTGCCTTTTACAACAGTATCAAAATACTCGTGAACTGCTTGTGAGATACCTACTTTACGTTGGTCCTGTCACTAAAATAACGTCGATAACTCGATACGGTAACAATGAACCAATGTCAATAACAATAGGCAAGATATTCAACGACGTAGATTGACTGTTATGTAGTACTGACGTAGGTACGTATAACTCAGCTAGAACTTGGAGCTTGAATATAAATGAATGAAACAAAACTGCATTTTTGTAGACCTGCATTAACAATGACTCGGAATACTAAAAAAACTTTGGCACAGTTACCCTTTAAATTAAGGGGATCAGGTTCGATTTTCAATTGAGATAATCTTGTTTTCGGTTTATGGCTGTACGACATGGGAAGACAGTTACATCAAGAAATGGGTTTCAGTTTATTCGATTTTAAGCGCTCTTCCGTTTTCATAAAGGCTGTTGTGCAGTACGCCATTCGGACTTTGGCGAGGTGAACAATATGGCTTGTGTGCGAAATTATTTGATGTCAAAATGATGTCATTTTAAGTCCGCCGTAAAATTCCGCTATAAAACGTTATGTGCTCCGAATGAGTTTACACACATCGATGTAACTGTAAACTTGTTTCATTCATCTAAATGCGTTGCATATGCGTTGTTATTGTAATGTAAAAATATAATTATGTAAAATGTACCAGCTCATTTACCTTCCTTAAAACAAATTTTAATTTCTGATCGAAAAGTATTTGAGACAATAATAATTTTACTTTTAGTATATTTTTACAATTTATTTTGGGAGTGGTTTAAGGTATTTGGTTTAAAATAGTATTAGGATGAGTCACATAACACTAATCTAGTAAAATAAAGTCATTGATGAGTGGCGACTCCATAATTTCGTGTTATTTCACCAGACTATCAAGAACTCGTTTCCGTTTAGCTTTAAATGTTTTATGTTTAATTAATTTTATTCATATGTAGGCGTTATGCCATTATTATCTATAACATTAATCACGTATATTAACTGTTAGTGGAATCCCACCTGGCATTATACAGTGACATAAATTCTATGTAGAATATATTCGACCAAGTATTTTGTACAAAAATCTTGCGTAATAAGAGAAATATTTTTTGATATTTTTTATAGAGTGGAGGGTTGACGAAAAAGCAGACTGCCTACGTAGTAATAAGTGGTCACCGTCGTCTATGGACATGAGCAATACCAGAGGAATTACCAATGCAAAACCGACCCTGAAGGAGAACTCTTTTTACACCTTTTTTGAAGAACCCCATGTTACAGCGTTCTGATTCATTTCTTGATTACCTCAGAAAAGACCTCGTGCTCATCCTATGATCAAAGGTTAGATGCAGCTCTAATTAAAACAAGAAAATCGTAGGATTTTTTAGGATATGAATAGACATATACTAAGCTTTTAGACAGTAGACACGAAGGCGTATAAAGAATCCACTCATGACTAGGATGGTAGATTATGGTATATTTACTGATGATAATTTAGCAATGACCTGACATAGGGTCAGGTTGAGAATTGAGAATTGAGAAAGATGCGGAACGTTAATAGATTGAAGAAGGTGCTATACCTTAACATCCATCCGACATACATACGTACATTCATCTGATATGAAAAACTGTTGTTGGCACAATCACGTCAAAATGTACGAGTACACGCTCTATAAGCAATTACAAGTTATGTGAAGCAACCTTCTTCTCTAGTTATCATGCGTTAGCTTAAAATTTCAGTAGCAGCTTATAATCCAGTTAAATTACATGTTTATTTCCACATAGTTGGCAAATGTGCTAACGATCGACCTCAATCTATGATTATCGCGTAATGCGATTGCCAAACTCGGCTGGCAATAAATATGATCCTACGGGATATCCACGCCGTTATATTAGGAAAGTTTGTACATAAATTAAGATTTTAAGTGGTCATTTGCTTCCTTTATTTTTAGGGTTCCGAAGTAAAATTGGAACCCTTATAGTTTCGTCATGTCCGTCAGTCTGTCCGTCCATCTGTCTGTCCGTCTGTATGAAGCAAAGCGCAGAGACCCTTAGTATTAGAAAGCTATAATTTGGTATAGAGATACATATTTATTAACACTCCACAATCGTAGAATGAAATATTGAAAAACATTTTTTTTCAGGGTACCTCCCCTACAGGTAACGTGAGGATGAATTTTTTATTCGTCGCGTATCCTATAATGTGGGGTAACGTTGAAAAGGTCTTTCAAAAATATTATTTTGGGAATTAGGGGTCCGTTTGCAAAATATTTGGCTTTAAGGCATTGAAGTATTATTACTAGTGTATAGAACAGACACCGCGAACACAATGTATGTTCCAATGAATTGGCGCCGCGCGGCTTCAATGTCCAATGGATTCGTTCGATTTTGAAAGGAGAACAGGGGCTCAATTTTGAAAATAGAACCTCCCGGCGGGGACACACATTTTGTTTGAGATGTCTTCTCTATGTATACTTATAACTCAATGCTTTAAGGTGCTAATTTTGGTTAGAGTCAAGTGGGGGGACCCCTTCTGCTGGCTAAATGGTTGGAGTTGGATAAGTGAAAAAATTCTCAAAAATAGGTTATATGATGAATTTACATGGAAAACTATCACGGCTAGGTTAACATAAGTAGTTAAAGAGTTATAGTTGATAAATTTACTACCTTGGAACCCTACGCGCGTGGCCTGACACGCACTTGTTATCTATTAGTTCATTAAATTACAATTTTGTCAAATAGGTGGGTACAATACAATACAAGTATTCTGTATTTGTACAACAAATGAAATCATATAATCCTACTCATATTATATAATATTATGTCATTTGTGAGGATGTTTGCTACTTTTTAAGAGACTTCAAAAAAGGAGGAGGTATTCAATTCGACTGTTTTTTTATGTTTGTTATCTCAAAACTTTCGACTGGGTCAACCGATTTTAATGATTCTTTTTTAATCGAAAGCTGGTGCTTGTCGTATAATCCCACTTAAATTTGAGCTAGATCTGACGAGTAGTTTTCGAGTTATTTTGAAGTCGGTTATTTTTTTCTTCGTAAAATTCAGATTACTCATGCAAAAATTACTGAACGGATTTTCATGTTGAGCGCACAGGTAGAAAATGATGTGGAATAGGTTATAGGGATATCCCCTAATATTCCGGAAAACGCGGATATTTATAAATTTCATTGATTCAACATACCTAGTACGTTGGCAACATGAAATCTACAAACAAAACTAATGAAATATCTTTTTCAAGCCTTAGGTAATGGTAAGGTGTAATTTTAAATGAAAACAAAAATGTTTGTCATAATAAATCTCGATTACTGAGGTCTTATTACTCATTAATTTTGTTCGCGTGTTCAAATTAAGTAGTGCAATAATTTGCAGCATTACTCTCAGTTCAGCTTCGGAGAGATGGTCTAATCCGCGCCCATTTCTTTAATATTTTTTCGAATAATTTTATACTTAAAATTTATGTTATACCTAATCTGTTTTATATTTCTTTCGTATATTGACCATGAAAATGTTGTTAAATACGATGAAAAGTTTTGTTGATTTTTTCAAAAAAATATTTTCACTTTCTTTCTTGCCTAATAAACGATTAAATAAATAAATTAAAATAAATAAATCTATTCTTTACTTGCTAGTAAAGGTGGGTTGTCATTTGCCGGCTAAGTAGATCCTTGAATTAAAATAAAATATTATGAAAATCCATTAAAATAAAATAAAAAAATTGCAGCATAGATTTTAATGCAATGAAAAGTATTGAAAAGTCAATACTTTTCTTTTAATACGATTTTTGAAATCATTTCAATAAATGATAGAAAAATCTAATATCCCACTGGACGATTATTCTGCTAAACAATCTTTTAACAGTCATACAAACACTGAAAATATCATATTCAATTCCCATCAACACAACATTGAATCAAACCGAGACAGGCTTAGAAAACAGTAGGCGCAATAAAGTTTTCAGCGGATCTAAGATCGTACTTAGATTAGAGGACATGTTTTACGGCCTACTGGTCAGAATAAAATAATAATATAGCTGCGGAGAATATCCCTCGTACATGCGCTCGCGCACTACAAATTACAATCAACACGACCGACATGTTCGCACGTGGCGTCCCCACTATCAATTTACAACAACTGTACGTACAACCTGTACCTGTATACCTCTGTGTATGTTTATTTTATGCCCAAGTAATTTCTCTATTAAGACGCCTACTCCACTCTTGTTTATTCATTTATCTCCCGTAAAAGGGATGAGAATTTTATAATTTTCGAAGAACTTGTTCTTACTGCGAATAGCTTTCTGATAAAATGCTTTGCAAGGAATCCCTGTCGATAAATAGAGTTTTAGTCTTTTTCTCTATTTACTTCATGACACGGTCTTGAAGATCATTAAGGGAAGATTTCCGTTTCGAAACTAAGCTTTATGTATTATCATGAGGAACAATTAACTTTGAGAACTTTAATTTTCTATATACTGTAAGTAAAAAAAGTACCTACCTACGCACTATTGAATCAAATGCTGAATCAAATCAAACATTTAAAACAATCTCGTTTCTAAAACCCCTTAGTTACAACGCACGTCAATTTAAACGCTTTCTGTAGTAAACGTGAATTCATTCCATTTGCTACAATTTTGTCGAGTCGCCGCGTCGATATCTGTAAAGTGATAGCGTTGACTAAATGACATTAGAGAAAACATTACGAAACGAATACAATGCATGAATCAGAGGTGTTTATTCGAACACAGGCTGGCCGTGTCCAAACATCAGTCAGACGGCAATACTGGTAATAGTTTTCCAGCCCTGATTTACAATCGGGATAGGCCTGTCGATCTGAGCGCCTACGCACAACTGCTATTATAGTTAGCAGACTACACGCATTATTTATGGTAAGAAGCTTTCTATGGATTATGGAGATGCAGTGTCAACAATAGACGCTTTTTAATCGGAATATACTAAGTACCTGCCTCTTAAATCGTATATTTAAATACACAATTTAGTTTATACTAAATAGAAGAGTTTGGGAGATGGGAGCCGATTCGCTAAGTCACGTTGCCTTGACTTGTGCTACAAAATAAGCTCATGATTATGAGTCAACGTTTGCGTTTCAGCTATGTGTAAGTTCGGCTATGGTAATGTAAATCCTTGCGCGGCAACGACGTCGTCATCAGCGAAATGCGGCGTGTCTACCATAAAAAGCCACTGCAATTTCTCCGCCAACGAAGTCGAAGATCTGCATGTATTTACAAACAGATGGCAAAACCTTTGATTGCTTTAGAATTACGAGTGCCATACCGTACTTGATTATAATTGTGCGGACAGCCCGCATCTAACTCGCGTGACCAATCCGCGAAGTAATGACGCGCCTACCACCGTCGCGCATGATTCCGATCGACGAACGCACTCACTTTCGCACTTAATCGAGAAATATGGCCGTGATTTTATACCTTTATTTATTAGCTCGCAGCCGGGGATTAAGAGCGCAATTCATATCGCCCTCATTAGCGTTAAACTGATTAAGAACTGATTTTTAAGCCGATCTATTGTGTGAGCGAAATATGACATCCTTGGAGATGATGCGGTAAAGGTGGTTGAACTCGTGTGGTCGTTGCTCTTTATACTGCCATGCTGCATTTATATTATGTTTGGAGTAACTTGTAGTTTATAGACACTTAATTTTTTACGGAAATTAAAATAGATATAAAACACAAGTTTTACTTAATTACTGGCGTAAAATATTTAGTAGCTGCAAGGTTTTTCCGTGCAACTTTAGTAAGCTAACATCATGTGAGCGGCTTCCACAAATTTGTACGTCCGAAAGTCGGGTCGGACGATGGAAGCGCCCGCCGGTTACACGCGATCAAAAAACTTCGCGTGTTTCGCAATGACGCTTCATTAAATTAATTACTGCATGTTAGTTTTAGATTCTACAATGACACCACCTTACAACAATACAGGTATATTTAACAGATAAGCGGGCCGAGATTTATTGCGTGCATTTCTTTTGTCAGCTTTGAAATTGTACTCGCATAAGTTAACCGAGATTAAAGTAATCGAACTTATAAATTTTGTCGCCTCACCTTTATAAGGCGAACGGCGGTGTGTCGACGCGAACTTTGTTCAAATTAATGGGCCACATTATCAGATCGAGCCTCGTACATGGCGTTTATGCGGAGATAATTTTGTGTGCGGAATTTTTTAATTCTTTCATGCTTGTTCTCTGGACTCGTGATGTAAGCTCGCGCCGCGAGAGCGTAGGCGCTAATATAATGTTTGTCAAGACGTGCTCTTTAATCTGAATCAATTCGCTTTCGCTAATTGGCATTTGTTATCTTTTTTGACTGTCACAAAGTCAATTTCAATGTACAAAAATTATTTCGTCTAAAACAATAAAGCACTGTAAAATATCCCTTAACGGGATTATTACTTATGTATTTGTACTTAACTACGTAATTTTGATGAGAAACTCGTACTACTGTAGTAATTAAAAAGCTAAATAAACTCCAAAAACTATAAAACTTCTTATGGAATTGGTAGATAAACCGATTTCGAGGAACTTAAAGTGAGGCATGCGCGTTGTTCAAGACTAATTTGTCGACAAATAAAGACCGCTTCTTACGTAGTAGCCGACGATTTACAATACAGACTTTAAAATGCTTCGAGAGTTCCCCAATAAAGAACGAGACAAGTCACAAACGATAAATTTTCATTTAAATAAGATGGTGATTACATAATTACAAATTGTGATTCCATAAAATCTCAATGTAAACGAAATGAGTCGACTCGACGAATAATTAGGCGAGTTATCGCCGAAACAACAGACTTTGTCTTAATTATTACACCATTATAAAGTGCTGCCACTCCCCTCGACCCTTGGAGTGATATCAAATGTTGGGGGCAAAAAACTTGCAAGACAAGGCAAAGTATTAATTAATTCGGGCCAACACCGGTCGGTTTATTAAACGCTTAATTTTCATTTAGAAGATTTTTGCAAGGAAAATCTTGAGTGACTTGGATTTCCTTTAAAAAGAAATGGGGGACGAATGCAAATGTTTTTCTTGCGGTTTCATTTGAATTAATTACCGACTTTAATGACGTAAAACTTCTTCATTGCTTCTCAACTACGTTTTCGTAACAATGTTTATGGTAAATAAAACTTGTCAAGGGAATGTTTTTTTTTCTCCGTCTGTCAACGTTTTTTCTTTTTAATTCCTTTTTGTTACCGGCCAGAGTTTGCGGGAATTTGTTTGGATTTATTCGTGTAATTAGTGAAGTTTGTTCGCTTCAGATTAGTTATCCGGTTTTGTATTTGTGATACAAATTAAGGATACTAAATTAGGAGGCAGTTTACCGTTGTTGCGGGTTGTTAGACTGGTCGGAATGCTGTAGGTACATAAGTGTATCAGTGATACCTATATGAATAAAATATTTTGACTTTGTCTTTGAAACTAATCTGGTATTGCCTATTATGTAAAAGACCATAGAAATCTCCTTAGAATATGCACACATAATAATACTTTGAAACAAGAAGGGAAATTGGCTCGCTAATAATTTTAAAATAAGTTCACACAGATACAAACAAAAAAGTATTTATATTACACCATAGTATCTATAAAATTCAGGAAGTATAAAAGGAAATCATATCAAAAGATCGAATTGTCTCACTTATATCACCTAGTTAGTAATTAATTAATCTGTCTTGATTCTTCAATACTTGAATTCCTAAAAAAGTATAATTAGATCTACCTTACTCCCAATTCAATACGACTTAGAATTAAATATTAATTTCTTCTAATGTAAAAAGACATTAATCACAACATTAATTATAGACTAAATTTCAAAGTGAATCTCCCCAGACATCAATAAATTACATCAGCAAAGGGTTAAGAAATAAAAAATGAGATAGCGCTTGTCCTATAATATTTTAACCCGTTTAGCGCAGTCGTCGAGTAATAAAGATTAAAAAGTTTATTTTTAACACTTTCCGTGTTAATGACGGGGCGTTGGAAACAATTTGAAGGATTACCTTCTAAAAGCTTCCGTGGGGCTTTTAATTGAGACTTTTTTGTGGACTTGGAGGCTTTTAGCCCCTTTGACGGGCTCGCGCCTTGCCTTTTGTGATCGCGAGCCGGTGATCTATTAATGAATGAAAATATTGTTTCTTTTTTCTCACAAATTATGAAGCTGACACCGTAAAACCGCTTTCGAACATCCGCTTCAATTTAGACCGGGTCTTAATTATCAACTTTGTTTCTGAAGATATAATTAAGTATTATTCTTTATATCTGTATTTGCAGTATGAAATAGTCACAGTAGTACACACTAGAGGCAAACACAAATTACGAATTTAATGTTATTAAATGAAATTAATATTAAATTAGCATTTTGCTATAGCCAGGTTTCAGGTCATACGCCCCAACTCAGAGTCACTAACGGTTACTTAAATCGCTCCTTAGTACAGAATTTGTATGATTCTTTACTAAGTACAGATTAAAGTAACCGTTGGGGCGATAGTCTCTTTTAAAAACTTTCACACATCTACAACACAATGTATTTATAAAAATCTAAATGTGTGCTGGGACACAGTAGAAGTGAAACTTCAAAAAAAAATATTTCATTAAAAAATATAAAAAAAATTGCAAAGAGTTTTTAAAAACAAATATTAAAAAAATATATAATTATCTAAAAAAAATATTCACTTATAATACCACAAGAGCTTCAAAATTATCGGGTATTTTTCCCGATAGGTTCGTTGCAAACAAATGAAGGAGTCAAGTTTTTCAGGTTAAAAAATCACGAGCGCGAAGCGCTCGTGATTTTTCCTGAAAAACTTGACGATTTTATTTGTTTGCAGGGAACCTTGAGGGAAATGCCAGATAATTTTGAAGCTCGTGTGGTATTCGGGGGATTATTTTTCCGTCCCAAATGTCGGCCAATAGAATTGCACCATGAGACGAAATGTACAATGGGAACATTTCCTTTGACTTTTTTATCGATGGTGGACAGAGAACAAACTCCAAATCGACTCATTTTCATGCAAAATCTCCAATTTTCACAATTGAATTCAACCTGTCAGTTTGACGTGTGGTTAATTTGACTGGATCATGATTTGTTTTTTATATATAGCAACGACCAGAGAAAATTTTCAAAAAATTATCAGTATAATACCATGTAGGTTGTACCACGTGACGTCGAATGGTGCAGTTCTATTGGTCGATATTTGGGTCGGAAAAATAATCAATAAAATTTATTAAAAAAAAATTTCAAAAAATTATTAAAAAAAATCCAAGATTTAATAATATATAAATTATAATATATTTTCTCTCTCCACCGCTGCCACCTCTCACCATGTGATATATCGCCTACCCCCTCCTAAAAAATCCTAATACCCCGTATAATATAATATTGCAGGAGCTTTCTAAATCTCACGACCTCAATATAAACATAACAATTATACTTCATGTCAAATGTCAATATATTTACACCGGCCAAAACTTAAAAAAGGCTACTTAAAAGTTTTTAATGAAATTTAAACTAACCTAACCTAACCAAGAAGAGAAATTTAAAGTCATCAATTAAATTTCTGCCTCGCTGGAAACCGAATCCAGTACCTACCCTGCACGCCATAGTCCGGCATGGTAACTATGGCCGCTATACTTGACGACTAATATCTACTTACTTATCACTATTACAAAATCTGCCTTAAAGCATTAATTGACATGTTATAATAATATTATCGCTAATAAAAGTACTGATACCTTCAAATTTGTAATCCCACGAATATTAAACCTTCACTAAAACATCACTTTTTGTATAGTTTTTACAAAAAGAAATTAACAACAACAAAAGTTTTGCACAACAGCATAACGACACTAAAAATTTGCGATAATAAATAGTATCAGAATACTTAATATTAGATAGGGAGTTTTAGATACGTCAAATTCCCAACTTCCTGATTTGTTCACCTCGCTCAAAAACATAATTCTAATCTCGAGTAAGACATTACGAGAATACCAATGCATACGCGAAAAATCGATCGTACACCGTCTTAAATTCCTCACCCTTTTTGAGGGGGCTCCCCCAAAAAAACGAAAGAATAGAAGAGGGAAAAAATCTAAATCGTCTCATATCTCCCCCGCCCTCCCCCGGACACCTCCAACGTCAAGCGCCCTCCTTATTTCGTATGCGAGCTCCTTCGGCAATCATTATAAGGATATCGATTAGGCCCACGTCTAACCTGCCCATATCTTTGTGGAACTTTCGTGTGTACATATGATTGCTTGACAAACTTCATATTTTTGCACGTGATCTTTATCGAACTTTTAATATGACTCAAATGGAAAAAGGATGTACCTATTCGTTCAATTCTCATAATTAACTACCGAAATGCATAGTAGCCGAAAAAAAGATATGTTGCAGCCTGATAAACGACTAAAGTTCTATTGGGTTGCTGATCATAGTACTACGTAGCACATCTGAGAAATATGCACCTGATGTTATAGTTGTTGTTATAGGTAAAATTGTTATAGGTAAGCCTGAATAAATATCCATGATTTATGGGAGAAATTTGAATACTGAAATTACTTCATGTTTAAAAGGATTTATTTATTCTACAGTAACAAACGGTTTTCATGAATTATCATCAGCTGATTGTAACAATCATGAGTTCATTTCAAGGTGAAATTATGTACACACTTGTAAAATATCTTGAGAATTGTGTAGAATTCGAAGCATCAACATGATTCACAGTATCAGACACAAATAAAATATACCACATGAAAATAAAGTTATAATCGTTAGAATTGGAACCTAAAATCGGATTAGATTATAAACGCAATTTGCGAAATAACCCAATAAATAAATATGACTGTACGGCTGGCTATGGAGATAACGATTGCTTGGGCAAAAACGAAAAGACGGAAAAGGGCATAGTTAACAACCGAGGACGGACCGTGCATAAGTAGATGCAAATTGTTACCGTTAAACTATTTCGGAAGGTAAACATAGAGGGGTTGGGGGCTCACGTGTTCCCAAAGATCCAAGAAACGAGATTAAAAATGCTGGATGGCAGTCCGTGAGTCGGGTCGAGTATGAAGCCAAGAAATATAGGAGTTTACGAAGAAAACCGCTTTGGGGATATGGAAATAGGGAAGTACAAAAGTAATGTTTGACTTGGGACGCGTGTGAGTGGTCGCGGGATTATTACTTCACCCCGTGTGGGTACAGTTCGACAATAATTGAGGACAACGATGAGCAAACAAAAAGTGTCCGATGTTGTTTTAACTTTGTTGTCGAGGCAATATTGATGCCTGGTTTAAATGGTAAAGCCACATCAATGTTAAAGATGTTTTACTGCTACATAATAAGATAATCGTCATTAATAGACTTATTTAATCTTGAGTAGAAGTTACTTACAATATTTTATTTTATTACTGATTAGAAGTGTAGGTATTATTTCTCTACGACTATAATGAAAAAATGTAGTGTTGCAAATTTTAAATGTTTTTTATTAATATCTACTAAATAGGAATATTTACTTCTTTATGTAATAAGATTCATATGTAATATTGAACTGTTTTAATTCATCAGATTTTTTTAAACAAGCAAACCTCCATGAAGAAACATTCATAAACATTGGGTCAAATAAAATCAGTAATTTTACAAGCGATATTTTTATGGCAGATAGTTTTGTCGAATTGGCTAATTCCGTTAGGGCAAATCTAATAAATCCGGAGCGAGCGATTCTGCGGGAACGTCTCAAAGCTGTTTCATTATTCGGCATTAGCCGACGGTCGGCTACGCAAATCTTGCGTCCCTCCGTACAACCCAAGAACCCCCAATTTCCTTCATTACTTACCTCCAGTTCGAGACAATGGCAAGACGACGACAAGAAAAAAATAATAATAATTTCAAGTGGAGTAACGCTGAAAATCTTTTCACGGGAACAAGAATTATTGTTGTTTTGCAAGCGAGCTCTCAGAGACAAAATGCACCATCCTTATTACGCTATTGTTCGGTGTTACGAGCTTTATTCATTTTTACTTGGCTCAACTTGAATGCTTATTAATTTAAGACCGTGATAAGCTCGAATTCTTTTGAATGAAAGAAGGAAATGTCTGGCCATTGTGAGCTATTTTACATGCTATTGAGTTGGACGATGTACACATTTACTCTGAAAATCTTAAGCTTACTCAACCTGCTTTAATGAGCGCATTGTCTAACATTAAAAGTATGAGTAAAATATTTTTAATGGGAGTTTTGGTCCTTTCAAGTGTAATTGCCTTCACTACTCTTCACAATACTGCATTGTATCGTTTGCAATATCTAAAAATAAATAGCAATACGATATAAACGTATGCAGACTGAACGTGTGGCATCGAAACAATGACTGCACCTTCTATAGATCATGTAAACGCTTTATGGTAATCGAAATATGCCCAAATATGTTGTTAAGAGAACTCGAAACTACCATCAAGCATGCAAGGATGAGTTGAGCTTTCATATTTTTGGGTAACCCGTAACGAAGCGAGGAAGTTTGGAACTAGCATGCTTGTGGAATCTTTAAGGCGTCTATAAAGATTTCGACAAGCCTGCGGAGAAGGTTTAAGGAATATAATATTTGTAATGTAAAAGTAACACAATTTCGTTGAAACGTTGAAAGAACGTCGGGATCGGTCTGCGTAAACCACGATATTATTTCTCAAAGCGTCGTCTCAAGACGGAACTGCAGTCCCCCTAGGGGGCGAGTCAAGAGTGATTACGAATTTTAATTATTTTTTTAAGCCGGTTGCGAAGAGGTGATGTTTCCCCAGTGTCGAGGCTTATGCAAACAATCGACTCGCACTTGGAATTAATCTGACTTGGGGTTTTTCCTTCGCGACAAGGAATTAACAAGCAAAGAAGTCATTAAGTCGGAAGATATTCGAGGATTCCTTTTAATTGCGGCTTCCTTGGCGTCCAGTTTTCTAATTGGTTCGTGTCGACGAATAACTTGAACGAATCGAATTTGTCGCGAAACATTTTTAGACGATCCCTAAATTATGTTTTCTTTTAAATGGATACTTGATTCTGACTATATTTTCTTCGTGTATTATTTACAGTCTCAATCTTGTCTCATTTGTAATTTAAGTAATTATTATTTAGTGAATATTCAATATGAGTTATTAGATTTTCTATTAAAATAAATATCATTAAGATATTCAATATTATTAGTAAATAAATTATAATGATACCACAACTATTAAATACTTTCGCCAGTTAAATATAAGGCATTGGTCACGTCTACGTAATTCAGATATGTTACGGTAGAACATACATAATTATATCTGGCTCCAATTACATTCAATGATACACGGAACAAATACGCAGAACTGTCAAATGTCAAATCCGTTTCAGTCGTGGAACTAAATTACATACTGCATGATTAATTTATTTAATTATTAATATTATTATGTTATTTTTATTAATCTGTATTGTACAAAAACTAATAAAGAAATACTTATTGATTAAATAAAACGTAAAATAATGTATAAAACTCAGAAACAAAGTTGAATGAAGTCAAGTAGCAATGTCTAAAATGAACGACGTAAAAAAAGAAGGTTGAGATCATTGAAGTATAATGTCACAGAACAGACATATCGTACAAAATGTGTGTTGCGCCGGGAGGTTCTCCTTTCAAAATCGAACGAATCCATTGCGCTTACGCTTGACTTAGAATAAGCTTAAAGAAATATTAAAACATCTTTTTTTCCTGCCTGTCTTTTAACATTGTAATAAGTGTAAATTAATATACAATTCAGTTAGTTGAATTTTAAGATTATTTCATTTCTATACATTGTCACGTAAAAAATGACCATTGTTCTTTTGTCTGAAACGTTGGTTGTCGTGGAACTGTTAGAATTGAATTGTATTTAATGTACGTGATAATACATCATATTAACAAACACAAAAAGGTTTTACATAAATATTTTTTTTTATCATAATTCATAGATGATATGCTAAAAAGGTTACACATTTTTGTTTATATTTAAATGATACACAACTATTATGTATGTATGTATTTTTTGGTGCGTCTTTAAAGGTAGGTAGCATTCGTATAACTATAGAATAACCTACTGAATAACCGTTAATGTATTATAAATCAACAATAATATATTTTAGTAATATTTTACTAACTTACAAAATAGTTTTCACAGCATAATGATGATTGTAAAATAAAATATGTAAATATTGAAATATTATTACTAGCATATAGAACCGACACCGCGAACACAATGTACGTTCCAATGGATTGGCGCCGCACGGCTTCAATTTTCAATGGATTCGTTCGATTTTGAAAGGAGAACGGGGGCACAATTTTGAAAATAGAACCTCCCTGCGGGACACACATTTTGTTCGAGATGTCTGTTCTATGACATTATACTTCAATGTATGTAAATAGCCTTCTTGTCCACCATCACGTCCACTCCACCATGAATATCAAATAACTTTAAAATACACATAACTGCGCATTTATTTCTGAACTTTAGCCATTTCAGCGAAATCGTTGCCTTTAATAATTTTTAACGTCATACTGACAGCGTAAGTGATTTTACGTGGTAAATGGGGTTAGTTAATGAATTATTTGTGGCTCGCGTGCACAACTTCTAATTGTCGAACGCACTATAAAGTCCGGTTTACATGTATTAAGTAGTTAAGTAGATAACTAAATTTTAACCAAACTTTAAGTAAATTAATGCGTGTAAACAGACAAATTAGTAACTTTTTAGTTAAAATTTAGTTAACTACTTAATACGTGTAAATCGAACATAACGGACTTGATAGAACTTGTACCGATATTATTACTGGCGTATAGAACCAACACCGCGAACCCGATGTTTGCGCAATGAACTGTAGCCAACTGGCTACAGTTGTCATTGGATTCAGTCGATTTTGAAAAGAGAACGGGGGCTCGATTTTGAAAATAGAACCTCCCAGCGCGACACAAATTTTGTTCGCGATGTCTGTTCTAGTACTTTAGTACATTATATTTCAATGGCATCAGTCGATGCAGTTACCTAATAACGAATCGATGGCTCTAATTGATTCTTTTTAAATAGTCAGTCGAGTTGGCGTGGCGGTAATAACACGTCGCCGCGTCGCGTCGGCCTGCCTAGACTGATTGAAAATGTTAATTGAGATATGAATAAAGTAGCGATGAGGGTTTGAATGTGATCTGTAACATAATATTAGGTATTATTTAAAAAAGCTGTTTTATATGGTACAACAATATTATAAAATATTTTTTATGCGGGAAATTTTTAAGTCATAGAAAATATTTTTCAATTGATTTTTTAGGTATTTATCGTAAGTACCAAAAATGTGTTTGCGGTGATGTAAATTTTTAAACAAAGAATGAATATATTGTCTTCAAATTTCTTAAGATTATAATTTCTACTTCAACCACAGAAGAAATAATAGTACTTACTTCAACTTAAGTTTTCCCAGGATGTGTAGCAAGTTATAGTCGAATCGATCAATCGACTAATTGATTCGACTCTAATTTGCTAGATTTGATTTCGCTTATTTATTACGGTAAAATAAAATAAATACATTTCATTAATCAAATCTAACTAAGAGTAGACAGTAGACAACATAGCGCTAATTTATAAATTGCTAGAGGAAATTAGGGTAATTTGTCCAAAACAAACCAATAATAATAGACGTAGTCTGATTGAGCAGCTCCGTTCAAATGACTCATTTATATCAAGGAACAAACTCATCAATACTCATTCACTTGATTTGGATCATTCCACGAAGATCCTTCGCTAATTGAAATTGAAATCTGATTTCATTCCTCCCTCACCTAAGTGTCTTACCGTGAAGGGGTAAACGTTAAAATGTGGTCACAAATTTCGTTTTTCAGGGTCCCGTTGTTAAAACAGAACCCTTATAGTTTCGTCATGTCTGCCCGTCCGTCCACAGCATTGTGCAGAGATGTTCATTGTACAGATTTGTTAAAACTACAAAGTCCTAAAATAAAATCACAAATTTTTTTTCAAGGTATCTACAGGTAAAGTGGGGATATTTTTTTACTTGTAAATTACTACGCGGTAGCTTAAAAGCTTGTAGAAATCTGCTTTTTATTGAGTTTAATAAAAAAATACCTACCACCATGTATGTACCACCATTATCGCATACCCATCGACAATGAAACTCCATCCTACCCATCGGATAACCCGGTGATTAAAAGTATTCGTGAAAAATACTTGCAAATAATAAAATTACAATATCGCTAACGACGTCGTCTCCCCAGAATCCTTTTATATTTTCGGAGAATAAATTAATGCCTAGGAAGGGGAAAAGAAAGCCACCGGTCCGCAAACAACGACTAACGATTTCACGTTGTTAAACCCCGCTTTCACTAACCTTATGGCTATTATTATGAGTTGTAAAAATTTCCTTGAGTTTTCAGCGAAACGACCAAAACCGCTATTGTTAAATACTTAGGAATACAGCATCAAAGACTGCTGTAATTAAATATGATTACAAGGGAAAAGTTTTTTAGAATTTGTTAGACCTGAGCTTTAAAAATATATTTTTAGCGCTGATCGCTATATTTTATGGTATAAGTGCATAGCGTGCATGTTTTAGTTAATAAAGTTAACACAAAACCCATAAACAGTGCTATAAATTAAGCCATTGGACTCTAACATTAGAGGGTTAAAGGCCATAGTCCAACGTGTTATGGATTTGCAGTCTAATCTTTGAGAAAATTATGGAGAACTGTCAGGTTTTTAACATCTTCATGATGTTTTCCATCTCCGAAGCAAAGGATACATCTTACATATTATTATATCTTACATATTATATACATATCATTATATATTACATATAATATATTCATGTGAAGGGTTGTATGGATGTTTGTAACTCTTTCTCTCTCGCTGTGGAATGCTTTGGATTAACAAACAGCCATACTTCCTGATAAACAAATTTTCACATCTATACCTACAAACAAATAAAATTGGAGTGTCTGTTTGTAATATTAAAATAACTGCTTTTTACTAAATGCATTTGAATGTATACCTACACGGTACATATAACAAAACAACATTTTTAAAATTTTTGTCTGTCTGTCTGTCTGTTTGTTTCGGCTAATCTCTGAAATGGCTGGGCCGATTTTGTTTTAGAAAAAAAAAACACTTTTAGATAAAAAATAGGATCAATGAAAATTTAATAATATTCGATTACATTCTTAGGCGATACGAAGTTCGCCGGGTCAGCTAGTTTATAATATTAGTAGAACTGACAATGGGCAAACAGCCTAAAGGATGTATGTAAGTATAACCGGCGCCGCCCATGAAAATCCGTAACCATCAACATTATCAAACGAGATTAGGTACTCTACTGGTGACTTTAACACGCTTTAAAATGCTAGACGGTGAATCTTAGATCTAAAAGATACTTCTAAACGAGCAGTTTCATAAGTCTTCAGTTTTATTGCGATTGGGAGCTTTATAATATATTTCCTTGAGATGTAGTGACCTAGTATCACCAAATGGACTGCGTTCCCGTTCCCTACTTCCATATCAATGTCTCAAAGACTACATTATGAAATAAGCGAATTACCTTATAGTATCAACATTAGGGTGACCACAATATATCCTATCGACATTTTTATTGCCATCGATTGTAAATCTCATTACGTATTTCCATAGCCCTTAATTCCACACAAGTGCTGTGTAGTCAAAAGAAAAATTGCCCTATTTTGAGGATGGATGACGCGAATTAAGAAAGCAATTACTCATCGGAAAACGCACGGGGGCGGAATGCTAATAAGATGAGACTATGACTAAGAGCTATTTTTCATTTGGTTTCTAGAACCATCAATGAATTCGTAATTAAGATGGAAATATCTTGCTCGATATTGTGCCCGTAATTTATCTCAAACGCACCCCATATATCATGGGAAAACCCGGTACGGTAGAAGAATTGGTTTGGACAAAAAAGCTTCACATTTTTATTTTATTTTATACAAATTGGTGATTTCTGTATGGTTTTTGGCCCTTAAAATGATATACTATTTTCGGTTGAAGTTTCACGTGTAGGGGCATTAAAATATACAACACAAATCGGGCTAATATAAGATACATATACAAAAGGAACATGAACATCTAAAACCTAAGAGCAAAGATTTTCCCGTCACGTGTATGCTCCGATCGGGAATCAAACTTAGGACTTCTTGGCAATAGAGCCAAAACCAACTGAGCTATAACAAGTTCACATGAAGCTAAAATTGGGAAATGAGGTCACATTAATATAGTTATAGCAAAAATACATATGTTAATAAATCAAGGCCTTCGTTTCCTTTAAAAGGACAATTCTAAAGCAAAGCTCATGTGATTCCTTACATGTTCAAACTTTATATATTCTGATGTGTACCGTCAGTCTAGGCCTGTGAAAGTTTCGCTTCAATAGCGAAGCTTTATGTTCATAAACTTTGTACTGTAGAATCACTGTTTATGCCCTTCGAATACTTTGTAACTATCGATAGTGTATTCTTCCCTTTTTAAAACTGATGTTTAAGTTCGATATTTAAAGATGTTGTATTTTTCTCTTTTATAAAGTTTCATTGAATTTTGATTTTTAAACATATTGCATTTGATTTTATTACCTAGTAGGTAGGTATAGGATATGTTTACGGAAAAATATTCTAACGTTATATCTCAAAAATAGTTGCAAGACTGAATGTAATAAAATTATTGAAGTTATACCTACTTCTTACGCGACTTGCAAAAAGGTTGCGTTAAGCGTTTGCGCTACCATGGAGGGGGTATGAAAGCACTGGATAAATGGCCCTTGCTTCTTATTATCTTTACTTCTTTTAAAATTTAATGTTATTACTTATACAAATCTCACAGAGTCTCAACAGCGTGATTCAGGTTCCTGAACAACGCCATCTAGTTTGTACTTGTTTATTTTTCATACAAAACAGTTTAAAACAATATTTTGCATTGTTATGAAAATTCCGGAAATTTGATTTTTCTGGATACATGTTGCGTTGGTTTACCTATTAATATAGGTAAACCAACGCAACATGTAGTGTTTATTTTAACGAAAAAAGTCCGTTATAGATACATACGATACATATTGGCATCCAAGGCATAGTATGGCAATCGTGCCGTTTATATTTCCAAATAACAATTACTATTTCTTTCAAGGTCACTGGAACATTTAAGTCCATCAGACGAGACGTACATCAGCGCCGCACGTTTTTCCGTAAGCCCTCGAATTTTCCCAACTTTTTCCGCTCCGGCCACTTATCACCCCTCCCCCTCCCCTCCTCTCCTTCCAACCGCTAATTGCGTCCGTTAATTAGGAAACGTCGTGAGTGTTTACCGAGCGAGCTAAGTGTGAAGTTCTGCCCCTCTAAGAAAAGTGACTTACAGCTTACTGTGAGCGATAAGCGAGCTTGAAGCGAAGTAAAAGGCACTTTTAATAATATTTGGTGTATATTTCGTTTAATTGTTAAGAACTATGCATATAGATAGAAATATGCTGTTCGTTTGTTTCGCTAAAACTTGAGAATGGCTGGACGAATTTGACTAATTTTGATCTTGAAATATTTGTGGAAATTCAGGAAAAGTTTAAACGGTGAGAAACATAAATAAATGGAAAATACTAAAAACGAGTCACTAAATTATCTTTGCCTAATTATTTTGTTTTAAAGAAAATTAGAGATTTTCTATTAGATTAGATTAAATTAGAGGTATAACTTTAAATTAAAATATATACGGTAAGTAACAAATAAGGCCTATCTAATTTCAAACACTCATATCTTCATCAATATTCGAAAAAAGTGATAAATAATAGCAAGGTATTATTCTTAGCTTCGTTAATTTCAAATATCTGAGAAATAACATTACTTAAAACATAACATCACTTAAAAATGAGTTATTCTGAAAACATTAGCTTTAGGCCTTTTTATAATACAAACAAAAATAAACAAATTATCATAACATAATCTCAAAGATGTCACAAAAAATATATTTTGATAGGCCTTAATTAAACAAGGCAATTAAGTAAGCCTGTAAGTCGACATTCGGCTGCAACGTACATCGTTAACTACCGCTCCCAAGCTTTCTTAGTCCTGGTGGAGACATAATAAGATACAAATTACTAAAAGTACAAATTTAACAGACTCCTAGGGTCACAAATAAGGTCTAGTATAAAAGTTAGGTTTTATTTAGTACACCGTACTATATAGATGTTATTAGCTGTTTTTAATACGCATATTCTAAGTAATCCAATTTAAAGTCATAGTTAGGCTTTTTTTAATTACTTATACTGTGATTCGCATTTATTGCTTAAAACAAAATTTCAAAATACTACGGACTAAGACTCGATCGAACGACCGGCCTCCACGGTCGCTGTGAAGGCGAGCACAGACCGCTTGCGCATTGCTTATCGCGCCGTGGTGCTGTCGTCTATGCGTGTGCGAAGTATTTTTGACGTAACTATATTTTAAACGACTTTTCGGCACAATAGGCCTCAATTGAGCATAGGCCTTATTTGTATCATATACCTTATAATATATTTTTTTTTATATGCAAAGCACAGAGGGCGTCTATTGAACATAAAAAAAATTTAAATACATTTTTGCGATTTTAACGGACAAGTCAGTGGAGTTGAGTTTGTATTCAGTGTCCAGCGATGGGGCAAGTACCCCAAGATGGCGTGAAATTACTTCCGGCCAAGTTGAAACTTAGAAAATAAACTTGGTGGGATTAATTAGCTGATGGGATGAGGATTAGACGTTGCGTCTGCCACTAATAAGATTATGGGAGTTTGTTTCTGCAACTTCTCAGCTTTACTTACCTTAATTTCGTCAGCGTGTTTAAGGTATCATTATCTTTTTTGCGTTGATGAGATTCGCTTGCAACAATGACAGTTTAAACTCAGAATTTAGTTTAAACTGCTATTGATATTACGGGCCTAAAGAATTGATGTCTTTAATCTAATATGAGTTTATTTTAAGTTAAGTGCACCATTTGTGTAGCTTAATACATGAACGCATTTAGAAGCATCTAGTTAAGAAGCGAAAAGAGTTGCCAGACATAAACGGTTTAATTTATCCTTTATATTCATGGCGAACAAACATTTTATGATGAATTTGACATTTTGGATGCATGGACGGTGGTAATAATTTGTATCACGTGGCCCGTCAGTTTTTAACCTCCGACGAAAAAAGAGTGATGTTATAAGTTGGACGTATCTGTGTATCTGTATGTCTGTCTGTGGCAGTAGCTTCTGGTTTTGATTTTTTTTGTACGAAATGTGACTTAATCGACAGTGTTTTTAGTTGTGTTTAGTGTAAATCAAACTGTCGCGGGTATGTTAAATTTAAATTTAAGGTTATTTTAACGGGTGATAGGTAAAAATATACAGCACATAAAAAAGTAATAGATTTATCTGTCACTTAATTGCCTGTATCTACCGGGATTCGAACCCGGGATATGTTGGCACGGTGTCTATCTCAACTTGGCAGTTATAGCTTAGGGTATATATTATTAAGTATATTATCTCTTAGAAGAACTATTTATATTGCAGTTCATTCTTAAACTTGTTGCAATCAACCTAGCATACAGCAGGGAGCTAAAACATTATATTTCAGATAAGATGTCGTTAAAATATTTTCATGCGTCACAACTTTATTTACGATATATCACACAATTATTACCCCCTGCAATAAATTATTCAACTGTAACTTATAAATGAACATTCCACTGTAAACCGTGTACTCAATTAATTGCTATAACAAAAATAACTTTCAGTCCGTATTATTGTATTTACCTCTCAGGTGGTACAAGTTATGGCGATATACACAGCGAAGGTAAACAGTAAAGGAAAACAAAGTCAGAGCCCACGTCAAAGAAAATTAATCGGAGCGAGGTGTGTCAGCGGCCTGTAATTAAGCCAGCTACGCGTTAATTACAGGCCGTATTGAGGCTAAGTGAAATGTGTCATCCATGGCAGCCTTTATTGGACGTGGTCGGTTAAACGGTTACGTTACCCTGTTTATTAACACTTTTCACAGTTCCTTAAGGACTTCAGTTGCTTATTTTGCTGTTGACTTTTTCAAATTTTTTTTTCGTCGATGTAAATTTTACTCCATTTTTGACGTGATAACGTCTTATAAATCGATGAACACGGGCTGCATGCACGAAAAATTGTCCCGTTCCGCGAGCGAGAGAGCGGCAAAAGCGAGAGAGAGAGAGAGAGAGAGGCACGATTGGCGTATCGTAGCCGATGCCGTAGGCGATCGTAGTTGAGTGGAGCGGAGCGGGGCTGAGCGGAGCTTTGTCATGACGTTGTCACGTTAAACTACCGTCCGTAAACCGACTTTACAGACAACCATTTTTTTAGACAAGTCCTATTTGCTAAACAATCTTACAGTGTTTTTTAATCATAATTTGTTATTAAGAATTAGGCTGTCACCACAGAAAAAATAACAGCACTTATGTTGTCACAAAGTGAAAACGATCTAGAGACAAATAAAACATTTAATGGCAAAACTGATTTCTGTTTACTATTTTTTTTAATAAAATTAATATTTCAATAAACTGTTTTAGTATTTAATGAACACAGATTTTTGCCTTTCATTGGTGTATAGATATATCTATATAGTGAGTGTTTCCTGTACAGTTTTATCACGAATACGTATCGTAATATGTTACAATTTTGTATACCGTTCGCAAAAAATTTGTGACAAAACAAATCTTACGTGTAGAGCGTAAGATTAGGAAAAAAAACTGCAGTACTCATAACGATGATAATTGGAAGATAGGTTAAAACTATGAATGATCCGTGGTGGTAATAAAACTCAGAATGTGAGTGAAGTAGTGAAATATTCATTTCTATTTAGGGCGGTAAATATAGTAGGTATAGCAAAAACAAAAACCGCTTGTTATTAGATATAGACTATTATACATAACGAAGTTAACAAGGTAAGATCGGATTGAAGAAAATGCGACGTTGCTACCATAAACACGCGGTTCCGTATGATTGTGTTTTGTTATGACAGCGAGTTGGCAACACCGAGTTCGGCGACCCCACTCCCAGTTTTAATGATAAAAAAATGCGTACAAGAAGGGGAGTAAGTGCCAGAGGGAAAAACTACGGAGAAAAATATTTGGCGCGACAGGTTGGTCGCCTCCTCCGAGGGTGGTTGATAAAAATTAAATCTTAACGACGGAAATTTAAAGATGACGCTTGAACGATCAAGAAGAGTGCACATCTGAGCCCCGGGACCTTAATTGGGCAGAGTGGGCTAAGGATGTCGCAAAGAACGCGTTTTATATGAGTTGGCGTTGATTGATTGTAGATAGATATATGTATACTGTATATTATTATTGTATGTAGTGCAGAATTCAAGGTACAAGCGTTTGTACTGTCTTTGGACAAGGTTCATTTTTAAAACGTTGGATTTTGTCGTGATGTTGAATGTTTTGTTTTAATGGTTTTAAGTAACTATAGATCTGCCTGTAGCGAAAAATACATAACTATAATGAAATTTTAAATATCAAATTTATTGAAATATCGAGACGTGGAGCTCCTTTTCCATTTTAAAAACGTGGAAAAACAACGATGGTATTAAATTATAATTCAAAAGAAATCACCAATTTTGGATGTGCTGATATAATATGAATCAAAGCTTGTAAACATTTCGCGTGCATCTAACAATCCAATGCTATTCAATTTTCCGAACGCAAGACACAGTGTTTATAAGAAAACATCAGTCTGAAGAATAACGATAAATAAAACGACGTCTCAAATTCACTGAGAATTGAAATTCAAATGTAGATGCAGAAGATTTGCATCGGGCGGCATCGGCTATTGATTTTCCTACGTCTTGGGGCTACCATTGCAATCCGCCTTGTTTAAACTTTTTATTTCACTCTTCACTCGGGTTTTTTGTTTCAGCTGTGCGCCCCACGGCTCGCTCCCCTAAAGCATTCCCTCTTGCATAAAAAACGCTTCTAATCGATAATTTGTGTGGGGGTGCATTAAGCATATCGCCAGAAATGTGCCCGAGTGTTTTTCTCAATGCTTTGAGATTTCACCCCACGGCTATTTTTTGTTTTGCTGGCCATCTTGAAAGCGGAAAGGAGAAAATCTTTCGCTTCCTGATCCAATAATATAAGTAAATATAATACTTGTATACTGTATTGAATAATTTAATTTGTATTACTTAGAAACATGCTTCGTATGAGCTGAGGTTAATAAGTTGGCTTATTTCGCTTAGTGCGTTTCCTTTATGTTTGTATTTCGTTTGATGTTGTCTTACACTTTCATCTATCTATCAGCCTTTTGTGGTACACTGTTGGACCTACTCGTATGCCTCCCAAAGTTTGCATCACTACGACCTTAAGAATAAGTCCTAAAAATAAATAATTTGACCAAAGTTGTAGGTACAATCAATAACTACAACACTTCAATATAGATATTTATTTAAAAGTTATAAGGGGAACCTTCAATTTCTTTAGTTGATAAAATACATTAGTTTTATCAATACTGCAATAGTGGCTATAAAAATGAGATTAAAAGAGAAATGGAATTTTTACGAGTTTTCAATTGAAAGTACCTTTCTACGTATTGTCGTTCAACACATTCATCTAATTACATTCATCTTTGTTTTTAAAATAATGTAAAGTTTTTTTTAAACATATGACTTAAAAAGTATTTCAGTTATAAAATTCTGAACTAGATTTCTATGGAAGGCTATGGATATTTCAATGAATTCGTACTCGAAACCATACATTGACCTGCATAAGGTAGGTATAGAAATCTGGCTCAACCAGCCTCGAACCTTGAGTTGTTTTCAGCATACTCGCTACTTTCAACTACTGTCGTATTTGACTGGTAGGTATGTATTATTCGCCTCTCTCTCTCTCTGTCTCTCTTTTCAGTCGGGCCTCATTACTGAGGATCGTGACTCTGACGCGAAGCTTTTTGTATTGCTTGTCTCCACTTATGGCGATCAGCAGCTAGGTGAAGTGCCGTGCTGACTGGTATCTCCAGATGTTTGGATACCTGATCCGACCATCTCTTAGGACTGCGGCCCCGAGGTCTCTTGCCCTCAATTTTGCGTCTCACCATCGATTTCTCTATATTATTATAGTATTATTCGTCAATGAATTTTTATTCACTTACAAGAACTACATAGAAAACTGAACACAGAACCTTCCCACCTGCTAATTTCATCGCGTCGCGATACCAATTACTAACTATACTTCAGAGGGTGAGAGGGTCAGTGACATTTACAAATAAGGCATTTCAACTCAATAATCTGGTACAAATATGGTAGGTACGTAAGTGTAAGGTATCTTGTCTCATATTTCTATTCTCATTTAACTTCAATTGAAGCCAACCTCCCCTAATCATGTGTTGGCCCCTGTCTCCTGATGAACAATGGACATGAGGATCTATGGTGCCAAGTCCGTCCTTGGAGGTCACTGGCCTCTGTACCACTAAGTGTACTCTCGACGGCACTCATGCATGATTGAAGGCCGGGTTACTTCTAACATCAAACTTGAACAATATTACTTTTTGACTGAAATACATGTGTTATTCTGGTCCATGGTCCATCCTGTGTCCAAGGGTAATTTAACTATATCCTATTTAGTATTGGTTTTTACAATCCTGTATCGGTTATTTCCTTGGTGTTTCGTCCATACCTAACAAAAACAATTTACCACCAGGTTCTCGTCTGCTCGTTCGTCAACTTTTACCTAAGGTACTAGCCAACACCCTAACATTTCTGGAAATCCCTGGAACATTTCTGGAAGAACCAGCAATCGTACGAAAAAAGTAACCAAAAAGGCTATCCAGTCGTAGAATGTATTTACAATTGAAAACAATGTCTGTAGGTAGATACCATTGTGTAGGATGTAATCGGGTGAGATCCGTGGCGCAACTCCCAACACCATGGGATGCGGCTAACTGCCAATATCTAATGCATCTGATCGGGCTGTCCCATTGTGTTTGCTCTTTATGTTTTTTATTCGGAGGGACGCGGCGATAATGTTTTTATGGCCGCGAGGGTCGTTGCCTTAATCAGGGTACGTTTTGATTAAACACGTTTGTTTTTGCGCCTTAGTCACAACTATGTTACAATGTTACAGTGTGTATCTTGATACAGTGTTAAACTTGTTACAAGGTGTCACTTAATACAATTTGTAACGTCTTGAAGCTAAAGGGATTTATAAGTCGGCGAGAATGTACAAACTTATAAAGTACGCGGCCTATGAAGTAACGTTATAGACGTCATGGATGACGTCAGCAAGAAACGGTGTTCCAGTATTTTCCAAGCCTCCTCATGTGGAGGGGGTTCCTTAATCAGAACTATCCAAATACATTCATTTATGTTTTGAGTAGTAAGATATTAATAGATTGTGGTAAAATTAACATTAGATCACGGACCTAAAAAAAGACGGACGTAATCCCAAGAACAAATTCAGTGAAGCACCCATAATAATACCAACTCTCTATTCGTACAAGTACACACACCCACGCATTGACACTTCACTGCTTCAATCGCGAATCAAAAATTACGCACAGATGGTAAGCGGGCGGCCATTGCTATGCTTCACTCTCGATTAGACGAGGTTACGTCCGTCTTTTTTTCAGGTCCGTGCATTAGATATTATGTTAATCAGATAAAAGAAGACCTGTGTCGCGGGTGGTATGGACGACACATACGAGTATAACACATCACAATAACACCCATGACCCGAGTACAAATATTTATCTGCCACATAAATATTTGCCCCGGCCGGGAATCGAACCCGAGACCCCTCGCTTCGCAGGCAGGGTCGCTGCCAAGAAGGCTACAGGGTCATCGATTCTTAGGAAAATCGACCATGGAGCTGGATGCTTAATGATTCTCATTGAGAATGTCATTGACTTTACGTATATCTCTTAAAATAATAGCAACGTCACGTTTCTTACGCTAATCTACTGAGTTAAAAATATCTATTTACGTCAGCGCATTCAGTAATGCATCATCAAGCGCTTTTACTACGATTAGCTGAGCGCATATGAACGTAGTCACAAACTTATGACAAACGCGTAAACATTCCACCTGGAGTTAAGTAGGCACTGTATAATATTTACGTTATACATATAACAGACTTTTTCTACTTCAATAAAGATATAAACACAGTACAAAGTAAAAAAAGTTGCTTGTTTCCTTGTTACTATCAACTTTTTTTATGAAAAAAAAGTTTCTTGAAAGACTTGCTGATTTCAGATTGAAAAGGCGTGAAGTAACTTACTACATAGTGTATCATTTTAAAATTGTACCTATGTTGGGACATTTGTTGCTACATTTTTTGCAAGTTACGTAGTACGCCCACATTTAATAGTAAGTACGCCCACATTCATAGTAAACTTAGTTACATCGTTAAATCGATATCTAAAAACATTAACGATATGCCTCTTACATAACATGAACTTACGCTAATAATCTCCAGCAACAGAAACACATAAAAAGCTAACTAATTTAACTGTAACACAAAGTAACGTTATGAACATGAATGCTCGAAATCGACATCCACGCATGAATCCCACCGACATGAATCCGACACACGATAATGATTCAAAACGGCAGTTCAAGTCTGAGTTTTTCATAAAACAAGGTATATGAGTCAAGAACATCGGAGTTATAAACAAGAACCACCCCACGCTTTCACCCCTTGCTCGAAAAAGTCACCCCGCACGGATGAACAGAAAAAAGGGCACCAGAGGGACGATACGAATCCCAAGTAAGCGAAGCTCATTGCTGGGGTCTGCAGATGTCTTTAATGGCTTTAAATTATATGTAGAGAGAGCTAACTGCTCTCTGGTAGGTGATAGATCGTTGTGGATATTGCTCTGAATGCGTGTGCGTGGATCTTTATAGAGCTCCAAATGGGAATGTTATGGTGTGGTCAGGGTAATTAACGGTGAGATGATTCTGCTGAAAGTGGCTTTGTTTTTCGTGGTACCCGTTAAGAGTTTTATTTTAATCTTCAGGAGAAGCATTATAATATTATGTGATTTATCTTAAATATATCTTTATGATAAAGACGTGAATAGAAACACTATGACAACTAATTAAAGAGAAAAAAGTTAACTAAGACGGATTATTTTAATATTTAGGATTAATTTATACGCATATTTATACAACATTTTTCTGTTTAGGTATCATTAGTGGAAATTTAGTAAGCCTAAATAAAATATTGGGGCAATATTAAATTAATATGCATCTTTTAACGATTAAATATTTAAAAAAATAAACGCCAGCTTATTTCTAATTCAATAAATACGTCATAACGCTAATTTCAGCGCAAATCAGTCCTCACTCATGGCTGGGCACGATTTCGTGCGATTTCGTTACCAAGGAAAAAATCCGCGGAGAAATTGTAAAATAATGTCAATTACCGTGCAAGCGAGTCGCAGTTACTAACGATCGTCATTACGCATTGTGATTACATAAATAGAGACGGTTGAGGGAAGCGGAGGGAGCTTGCAGTTTTCCGCTTCGCTCGTCGCGCGCCGGTGCCGCTCGTTAATGTAATCACGGCTTTGTCTTCTACTCGTAGTAAATAGGCAGCGTTCTAACGATAGATAATTTATTTAATATTGCATGGCTAGTGGTCTACTTACGATGGCATATTAGTCGCGATATTACGGCAACAAATTCAATAAGTAAAGTGGTTTTCATTCAACCGGACTCGTCCGACCTGATTCGCTGAACGTAATATGGATTTGTGTTTTACGTCGCGTTGCTCAGACATACGTCGACAAGGTAATATCTAAGTGTACCGTTGGTCTTGTGAATTTTCTTTTACGTTAAATTAATTCATAATGCTTGGTCAATTTATTCTTATTGTTAGTAAAGGAGTTCATATAATATTAGATGTTAAAAACAATTTGATATAAATGTCAGATCTATGAGATAATATTAAATTGTCAATATTAAAGTTCGTTTTAGTAATATGACAGATAAATTTTGTTTTTCGTCTACAGTATGAAAATCGTCATCGTTCAAAAGAAAGTAAGGGCTGCTGTCTTGGAAGGCGGATCACGATTTTAACTTATAATATGAGTTTACTTGTTATGCTACATTTAATATTTATTTATCTCTCTTGATTAAGTACTTCTTTGAACATTTTAATTTGAGTAGGTACTCACGTAGTACAAATAGGTACCTACTTAAATCTTTGTCGATTACCAAGTCACTTCGAAATATACAGAATTTATAGTAAATGTTTGTACGAATACGCGAGCATTTTTGTTTAGATACACTAGAATCACACATTGTTTTCGTATCATTAAACTGATGAATCGAAACAAAGCGTTTCCTGTATCGCAGGTTGAATGACTTCCGTTTGAGGTTGACGTTAGCGTTTTGTTTGTTGTTATACCATAGTTCATTAGACACAGCAGGGCGTAACTGATTAGTTGTGTGAGTGCAATGATATTATAATGAAAAAGAGAGGTAGATATGTCACTAGCGCGCTGACACGATGAAGAGCGTAAGAACAGGCAATTGACAGTTCTACTCGTAGTCGCTCTGTCAACACAAGACTCTGCATTACGCACGCTGTTGTCAGAAGTGCTTGACATTTGACATACAGCGTTAAAATGCCTTCGTGTATTGTAACAATGTGATTGGTGTAGTGAAACAAAAGATAAACGTGTGTAAGTTGTAGCTCTTTTTGGAACAGATTTTTTGGTTGATTTGTAAGGATAATATAACTTATCTATATTTTTTAAATAACATGTGTGAGTGTTCATTTGTATTGATTTCAAATATTGAGCGAGTTTTTTTGCAAGGATGTTTTAAGATGCACACTTACAGAAAGGAAGAATATGGAAAGAACGTACGATGGAAGTTACTAGAGTAGATACTTGGAAGACGCAAATATAAGGAGAAAAAATTGATCTGATGGGTATCACTTAATTACATCTATATTTTATTAATAATCAGAGGAATTTTAATCCATAATATTCACATTTAAAGTGATTATATGTCCCTACTGGGATTGAGACATTTTTATTCCCAGAAAAACGCAAAAAATATAAGGTACAGTTTAAAAAAATGGATGAATGATAATAAAGTATCCGTTAAATTTAATTAAGGTTACTTACTCATAGGACTTTGGCCTTTAACGCAGCTAAAAGATGTATTGTATTCTTCACTCACCTTCTGTAACAAAGAAGACATACGATTATTAAAAATACAATTGAACCATAAACTGATTCAGATTCCAAAAAATACGGAATTCTCCAAATATGCACTATTGTTACGAAAAATAACAATTCTAGTTTCATATAAATTCACGCGAAATACAAAGCTCGATGTCTACTGAGGGAGAAATTTTAAAATATGTGTGACAATTATCGGTACAAGCGCTTAATAGTATCCTTACATTGTACAAGACAGTAGCAAAAAAGTCCCCCTTAGATATGAAGATTTATTCGCAAATTACTAATAAATTTCGCCCGAAGTCTACATCGGGTTTGAGTATAAAAATGTATTTAAAACGTCGCAGTGAAAAATGATTTATTAGGTAAGGAGTGTCGTAAATTTGTCCACTAGGACTTAGACTATAGGGGCTATAAATATTGGGACATTGTCCGCATTTCATATGATATGGTTATTACTTCGGCCACTAAAATTCATGACGTGACTGTTGTTTAGGCAATTTGTGTAGGTACTAGGCAGGTTTCGTTAGTGTCCAACTATTTGTGAAGTAATTCATTATTTCTGGAAGTTGGAGAATTGTGTCTACATCATAATTTACAATTGCAAGTAATATTGTACTAAAGGCATCACTAACGAACTTATGTCATTGGAAACGTAACACATTTAAACATGTTTTTTCCCCGATGATTCTAGAACAAGGGCTTTCTAGTCAAGCTACAGGTTTCCTTATACTAAAAACCATAAGAAAAAAATCCTAAAATTACAATCGAAAGAAAACAAAGTAGCTTCCCATGCGAAAGCTGTCCGTCAAAGCTCACAAAAAATGACACACGGGAATATTCATGTTCTGATTGTGTTAATTTATGCAAGACGATCCTATGGGTTTTATTTAGAGCAAAAAACTACAAAGGCTCCGTCAAATCACGATCAGTACTGTCACCTAACACTTTCTTAGGGGAGGAAGTTCACCCTAACTTGATGTCATTGTATTTTTGTCACTTAAGTTTTTTTTAAATCTAAGGCATGGAACAAAAACTATCTAATTGTAACAGTTTTTTCGCGACGAATTTTAAGCTCGATTATTATTTCTATTGTTGCACCTTTAAAAGCTTTAAGCTTTGAACTGCACCGTTGGAATGATTGACATCTTATGATTAAAAGTTTCGCAATAGTAAATTGTGTTTTTCAAATTAAATAAAAACACATTCGTATTGTTGGTGGATGTCTTCAAGAAAAGAGTGAATAGGCTTTTTCTAAGTTAATGTGCTCACCATCTTGGACCACATGTACACTTACCACCAGGTGGGATTGTGGTCAAGCATTAACTTATTCGTGTAAAAAAAAGGTATATTTTTTATTAATATTTTTAATTGACTAAATATCTTTGTCTTTTCAGTAATCATACTGAAAATGAACCGCAATAATAATGTAGACTATACTTTCTATGCTTATTGTAATATAATTATGATGTTAATTACCATAATTATTATTAAAAAATATAAATAATGTACCTATGCTAAACAAGGAATATGAAATCTCAGTACAAATGAACACACCTGTGACTTCGTAAACTCCGAACTAGTTATTAAACCAATCCGATCGATCGGAAAGGGTGGCATTCAACAAGAAACTTATAATAAATCCATACAAAGGAGATCCGGTTCAATCCGGATTTCTATTATTTATAATTTCCGATCGAAGTCTGAATACGCCTTAATTATCGGCTTCAATGTGTCGCACCTTTATATTTTCTTTACTTTCACGCTTGTTCAAAACTTTCACGTGAGTTAATTTTTAACCGATTTTGTCAACTGGGTCATGATTTAAACTAGGTTAGGTATGATTAGTGCTGCCTCTCATTTCGGATTTCCCAGAATGTCCTACTTCATACAAAGCGCTAGGGCTGTCCAGAAGGGGTTTTCAAAGTGATCGGTTGAAACTACCAATAAACAATAAGCCAAAATCTATAGCGATGCTTATGGTCAGATGTCAAATTGAATAAATACTTGGGAACTTACTTAGTTTTTCCTATTTTTTAGGTAATTCAACGAAAAAATCTCCTTAACATCCTGATTTCCAGTCATTTTTAAAACTGTCCGACGCGGAGATGGCTATGCTAGCTTTAGGATTGACTAAAGCTGCAATGCCGTCCTAAATTGAGAATTTAATCCTTATGTTGTATTCAGCTGCAGTTAAAATATTTCAATAATACTTCTTCCATTTTATCATATCAATATCATTAGTAATAACACAACATAACTCATCGTGGATTACGCATAAAAATATTATTCTATAACACCGGTAGATACTCACGCAAATATGTTCATCGATATTTGAGCTCCATTGTGTGAACGATAGCTAAGCTTTAGCCATAATATCCTCAAACTGTTTTCGGTTTTTTTAATTAATTTTGCAACTACTGAAGTTGCTATTTAAAATTCATACCTGGTTCATACAATTGCAGTGTAACGAAATTTCCACTGGAGCGTAAAGCCGATCTTGATTGAGCCTGCACCTATTGATTGAGGGTTACCATAAAGCACCGTAAAGTACCGGTAAAGCCATGGCCAACCCTTGTGTGATCTGAGACAACATGACAGACAGGAGACGGTTTTAATAAGTATGAAATTGTTTTGAACTGTGCTCGGAAAGCGTGAAGGTTTAGTGAGGATTAGGAGCGAGCGATCGTTAAGACATTTCTAGTGGCTCTCAAAGTTAGGTGACTTATGGCACTTTTGTTACTATACAGATCTATGTCAAAAATTCTATGTCAGTCAAGTTTTGGAAAAAAATAAACAATAATTATTTAGAAATATAAAATAATGATTATAAGAATATTTTTTGGATCATAAAACAAGTAAAAATTATATTACAGACCAATAAAAAAAGATAACAAAATTATCGTATCCATGATAAAGCAAAGAAATAAAAATAAAATTATGACAAGTTGTTATTAAGGATTGTACCTATTATGGTCAGAATGCCTAAAAATACGTTCTTCAACGTACTGCAACCATTGAATGTTACCACAAAGAGTAACAAACTTTGCTTTCTTATTGTAAAGTGATATATTTATATTATTCTTGCAGCCCCTGCTGCATTAAACCCTTTGGTATATAATCTTGGTTCGTAAGGGTACAAAATGCACATAAAAAAGTAAATAAACTTCGCGTGTTTGAAAAATTACAGTTTGGTTAACTCTGAGATTATTTCTGTTGAAATTTCAATGGTGTTATTAATGATATTTGTTTTGTAGATTAAGTTTATGAAGTCTATACTTGATTTAATGCGATGAAGTGTGAAATGGTTATGGAAGTGTGAAGCAACACGCAGCTATTAAATATATTTAAAACCAGATTCAACGTCTTTTTATGTAACTACTAGCTTCTACCCGCGTCTTCGTCTGCGTCATGCGTGGACTTCAGAATTGGTTCCTTAGAGAAATGAAGAGTGTGATTGATAAATTATTACAAGATTTTACCGATTGACATGAGTATTTTAAAACGGGTCGGCCACCTGATGGTAAGTGATCCTCTTCATCCATGGTCATGACCAAATACCAGAGTTGTCAATAAAATGTCGGTCGAAAAGAGAACTTCTTAAAAAAAAAATAACGAGTTCCTTGAAGGCTGACATGGGCTTAAGTGACATCTACAAAGTTGATCACATGCGAGTAAGCCGACTTCACGTTGTGTGGGAAGGATCTGCGTTTGATTTCCAGAAACATAGATTTTAGTGTCATAAAAATAGTTGTATTCAATTGATATTTTGTCATATTATTTGTGCGTATCCGTAAAACCATAAGTACTACACGCAAGTTTTAGTGAAAATGTATGCGAATGTTATAGCCTAGTCTAGTCAAGGCGTAACCTAACTTTAACTATTTATTAAGCACAGACACATAAAAACCGTATCACAGTTTATAGCGAAGTTATCACATTACAGCGAGATGACGTATCGGAACCTAAATGTTATGACAGCAGAATCTGAGCGCACCCTAACCGAATGTACCATAAAATAACCATTGCTTACATTATATGGCACCGTAAAAAGGTACATCCGACATAGTTGATATACGGGTTAAATGGCTATCTGAACGTGTATTAAAATCTCACCAATACAAACTACTCGAGTGGAAACCGTAAAAAATGTACCCCAGGTTGTAGAGTTAGGAATGACGCGACAGGACTGGTTGTAATTTTAAGAGGCATAGTGTTAGATACCTATTAATAGTTGTATTGTGCCTATAACTTTTTGACTACTATTTTATGAGAAGGGAAAAATTGCATTATATTAAATGAACATGCATAAAAATAGCTAATAAAAAGTAATATGTTTTAAATTTCATCAGGCTTGAATTATTTATAGAACTATGGATTTTAGCGTTACAATCTATACATAAATAATAAATTTAATACAGATTTACTGCAGATATCTGTTTTATTCGTTATCGTTAAAATGGAAGTAATTTCTTTTTTTCGTTTTTATTCTAAGCATGACTACTCTAGTCTTTCCAAATTCTATGGCAGTCTATAAAGTACCGCAAATCAGTAGCAGACCAGGTAGTTCAAGGGATAAGCATGTGAAAATGTTGTGTTCGACATACAAATACCCATAAATAAGACATTAGCAGCTCGTATAGGGCACTTTGCAAATGCTGTTACAATAGCTTAGGACATATTTACGACTTTGTGAGTTGTGACGCTATCTTAAATATTTGTATGACGTTATTAAATAAAGTACGGTACTTTATTTATTGATTTATATTGGTTTATAAGGGCTCTTTTTAGCAAATATTTTTTCAGATTTTTTTATTCTCGTTGTATAAAATCCTTAAAACCGTGATAGCAAGATATTACCAATAACTTTGTCTAGGCAATCAATAATCATGTAGGTACCAAAACAATCATGAGATCATAAGAAATTATGCATAAGCGTAACATTTGACTTGCGTAGGTAGGAATGCGTATGATGTCTATATTAAATATAGGTAAAGAAAAAGATTACTATAAATATTTTTTTCAGTGAATTTGATTGCAAAGTTACACGTTTACTTAGGTTTAATGCAATTATAATGGGAGGCTTCCGCTCCAATAATTAGCTTAAAATATTAGGTAAATTAAGTTCTAAAATAAAATGTAGTAAACAAATCAACGAATTACCGAGTTATAATACTCGATCCTTAACGAGTGGGTAAGTTAAAACATAATAAAAAACATTAAGTTACGCTTCACGGTGATCTATCAAAATTAACAACCCACAATCGCGTAGATAAAATGTTCATTATAATAAAACACATGTATTTTTATCAGTGCGTCAGTGTGAAGCATGCCTACTCTGGAGGGGTGTCGGTCAAGTGTCAAAAAGGTGCGTGAAGTGGTCAAGATCGTACGATAGCGCCCCACCTGACGCCGGCCCTTTTAAGGAACAAGCCGGTATTTAGAATAGTCCGTGGAGTAAGGGTGGTAAACAAGGATAATTGTCGTTAAGAATATCAAGTGCCATGACAAATAAGAAATGTATTCGATTACACGATACTTACAAAAATAACAGTAATTGGACATTGAAATAAATTAAGGAGAAAGAAATTGGTACCTAGTAGGAAGGTGATATAGTTCTTTCTTTGTTTGTAAGATTTTTTGTTTATCCGTTGTTACTTAAGCCCAATGCATACGTAATGGGGTTTTTTCCCATACGGGACGGGGCGTGAAGTTTTGGAAACATCGTTTCATAGAAAATGTATACGATAGTGCATACGCAGCGGAATCCCGTACGGAACATGGCCTGTACGGGACGGGAAAAACATCGTCGCCGACGATACGTACCGTACGGGAAAAACCCCTTACGTATGCTTTGGGCTTTAATTAATAAAACTAACACAATATTTTTATATTTTCAATTCTAAATAAAGTGAACTACGACGTATTGAAAACCTTGCAATATTCAATCGATGTCCCGAAAGTAGGGAATGAGCTCTGACTGAGTTTCCGGTGGCCGACGCCGCTTTAAACCTGACCCATGTCAATATCCCATTGCTTTGTGGTCTTAAATATACCCTCAACTGTAGGTAGTTGTTGTAAATGAGTCAGAGTAACTTGGATAGTCATTTGTATTTGTCTTAACTGTCACATTTTGCCCTGACCTCTACTTCAGATAAGTTTTAAATTTTACATTATTCAAAATCAGACGCACTATACACTACGCCCATGTAATTTGTACTTTAAACCATGATATTCATACATGCATCTCCAACACCATTATGAGGACAGTCTAAATGAGGTCTCTAAATATCACGAAAATTGCCTAACGTCGTAGTAGTGATGTTTACACACTACACATACGTTCGATCTATAGTAGTCCGGCGACCACCGGACGTGCCGGACCGGACGCAACCCACGTCCGTCAATGCTTTCAGGGTATTTCAATGTTCTCAACTGGCATTGTTATGAAAATTCAGGGACAAGGCTAGAATGCCTTGGTCTTTCGTGTGCTTCTATAGAGTTACTATTTATTATTACTATACTAATCTCGTGTAGCTAATAAATAATTATTAATTTTAATTTAGTTATTTATTAAGAAATGAAATGTAACTAATGAAAAATATTTTTTTATTGTTCAAATAAATCTTAATATAATATTAACCACCCAATATTTTAAGGTGATAATCAGTTTGACATTCATCAAGTGAAAAAAATAATTACCTATAATTTATTTCATGAGTGTTTATTTTAGGTAGGTACGCCGATTTTTTTAATTAAATAGAATGCAAAATAGAATAAATCCTTTTGTTTTTTCTCTATGACCATTATAGATAAACACAATATCAAATAATGTCAGCCAGAAGAGATTATTCACTTATCTCAATAGAGTTTTCATTTTCGCCAGTATTTGAGGCGGAACTGCATTGCGACTGTGCCGGTAATATAGTATCTGCCCACGTTTTGACACCGGCGTGGGTGTGTGTACACGCTCCTTTATTGAAAATAATTTATTTAGTGCGTTTTCAAACTTACAACCGACACATTCTTTTATCGATGTTAATAATAATTGATGCTATGATAAAACTATGTCATTTTAAATTATTACACTTAAACATAAAATACAATATTTTAATCGGCTATAATTTCCATCTTGGACGAACTGCGCATACATTTTTTTTTTGGTTTCCTTAATTTAATTTACTAAATTGTTTTTGCTTCACTGTTGTATAGTGACGTAAAAACCGTATGTACATTATTTGTTATAGACATTCTTCTAATAACTCATCTTCAATATCATTTCACTATTCGCGTGTAAATGAGACCAACGGTCAGTTCTATAACGAAACTTAAATAAAATACTTGCATAAAACCTATTGCCTGATTGCATTAAAATTCACAATGTATTTAATTACTGGGCTAGTTAATTTCCGAAGCCGTAGTGTGGCGCTGCAGTAGGGTTTCACCTCACTCATTTACACTTGCAACTTGCCTGCAGTACTATAATTACAAGGCTTATGTGTTACGTAGAAGTCGCTGACACTCGATGTGTTAAAAGGTTTATTTTAACGCAGAATGAACTGTTTATACTTAGGTGCTAGTTGCTTAGTAGGTGTGTGATGCTATTCACACTGTGTTTAAATAATATAAAGCAACAAAATTGGTGTTAAAGCAACAAAGTTGTGGACAGCAAATGAATACATGCATTAATTGAAAAATGTCGAGTTTAAAACTAAACTTCACCCGATTCGACAGCGGTAGTTAATTCGTTCCTTGCATTTGGCACGAAATTTTATGCCAGCATTTAATTAAGTTCTATGAAAAATACTGCAATGAAATGAAAACTTTTTGTTTGACTTTAATTACTACCTTTTCCTTAGAATAAAGAGTTATTACGAAAGTTAATTACGAAAAATTTGCATTCAGGTAAATTATGGTTTAGGTAAAGGACCGATAAATTTATTTAATTACATTACATTAAATTTCCTATTAATATTAAAACTGAATATTCATGCAATTATTTAGATTGAAATAAGTTGTTTGAAAATTGGATTTTTATATCAACTCATATATGCAATATCATAAGGAACCTTGGAGATCTGCAAAGTTCTCCATAACATGTAGAGTAGTCTCTGTAATAGCTTGGTAGTTTAGAGTTATTTCTTGCCGTCGTTTATTTATTTACACATGAATTAAAACTCCTGCCTCGGTAAAATAAAAAATTGTGATTAAATATCCATACTTATGTACTTGTAGTTTAATCCATGTTAGTCAAAAGACTTGTCTTTATTTTTAACAGACTTCAAAAAAGGAGGTGGTATTAAATTCAACTGTATTTTTTATGTTTGTTACCTCAGAACTTTCGACTGGGAGAACCGATTTTGATGATTATTTTTAATCGACAGCTGATGCTTGTCATGTAGTTCCACTTAAATTTGAGGGAGATCTGACAAGTAGTTTTTGAGTTATTTTGAAGTCGGTTATTTTTTGATGAAATATTCATGTTTATTCTAATTCTGATCAGATTTAAACCCGGTACATATCTACTTACATTTAGGCATACGTAGCGAATATCATACTAGAGTTTATCTGACCTTGAAATCTCCGCATGAAGTTTGTCATAAATTGGTCAAATTACAGGTAAGTAAGACCAAAACCATATATGGGACCCATGTAACCAATCCATGCTATAACTAGTAGGGTGCACATGTAAATCGTGACATTATAACGCGGCATGTCTACCAAAGCACCGATGCTATGTTTTGCATATTCCGCACGAGCCAATATCACATTTGTTGCGTGACAAGCTTACAAGCACAATTTCTTCTTCCTTGCTGACTTTGAAGCCGCATGCGTCTTGTGTCTGCGACCATTGCGGCTTACTAGTTTGTTGACTTCGTATTCTTGGTTTGTTACTGTTTCTTACATGTTATTGTTACATGATTTTGGACAAATATAAAGTGTTTAAAGTATTTTGAAATTTGCTTCTAATAAGTATAGCTGTTGTATCTTTTTCATGCAAAATACATCATTCATTCATAATTTTGTCAAAGACATATCCACGGTTAAGGTAAGCCACGGTAAGGTTATTCACGTTATCTTTTGTTTCAAATTTATCTACAACCAATATAAATATATCTTAAATTGTACAATGTGCTAGTGTCAATGACGCATGACGCATGCCGCAGAGGCATACCGCATCGCATCGAAATCAGCCATTAGAGTGAATTTACATAACAGCAGACCATCCTTTTTTGGGCATGCAAATGATTATCTAAGAATATGTCGCACGCACTGAGGGAGATTTCCAGTCATATGCAAAGCGATTTCTCTTGATGCGTCAAATCGTTATGTGAAATTGCAAATTAGTGGGTTGGCTCTGTAGTCTTCTTGAACGGAAGGTTGTAATGATGTGCTGTTGGATTATGCTAGCGATTGAGTTCATATTGAGTGAAATATCTATCCGTTCTGAAATTGGTGATTGTTGTTTATTGTTACATTATAGTTGATAGCTGTAAGTCAATATGTAAATGGTTTTATGTCACTGCAGAAGTTACGTATGTCATTATGCTTAGGTTTTGAAGAGCGCGTATTTAGCACAGGTGTGTATCTATAACCACCAGGTTCATGATTTGTCATCATTAAAACATTCACACGCATCGGTTCCTACATAAAAACAGTTCAACAAAAATGTAACACATTACATAAACAGTTAACTGGAGCGAGTTTAAGATAAAACTTTCTTAAATCTATTGGTATCTTTTGTTTCCATTATTCCCAGTAATTTCTATTGCTATAAACAACGTAAACACTCTTTCCAGTACATTAAGAGACTGTTACCACGTAATATATCTGGGGTTCCGGCGTTCCCGATATCGGTATGCAAATCCGAACATTCTTCAGCACGCGTCTTTCGAACTATTTAAATGCAAAGCACTTAGAACCTGGAAGATGGTGCAAAAGAAATTATTAATTGTCTGATTCGTATGGTAATGATTGTACCTATCTAGCACGCGCCGTCTACGCAAAATTGTCGCGTGTTTAATTTACATGTTTTTGAAGATGATTTTTCTTTGAATATTTTAGAGTGTGCCATGAATTTTATAGGATATTATAGTATTAGTGTCCACAATGGTTTACAAGACACAATACTACCGATGTGTTTTTTTCAATAAAGGGAAAGGTGGTGGAGATATCTAGATTTAATTCACTATGCATTGTTCTTTAATGCTAAGAATTGAAGCTCATTTCTTTAATATTATGTGGTATAGATTAAGAGCGTAAATTAAGAGCGTAATTTCTGGAGAAGTGATTAATAAGTGGATTAACGGGTGCTTATCCAGCACTGCGTCAGAGATGTAATATCGCATACATGCCGCGTACATCTCTTACAATACAATTTTAATGGAGTATAAAATATTTATTTTATTGCAAAAAAAACAATTGTTAAACCAAGTAGGTATGAACTTTCGATGTACTTTGCATGCTATGCATCCAACCACATGCGATGTCGCGGTTTTTGGATATTAGTAACACGTACTTATCGTTCTACTTGCAGAATTTCCTACTTTAGCAGCGAATACGAACTTTCTATATTAAAATATAAAAATAGCTTTTGTACGTTTAACAATAAAATGAGTAGGTATATTTTCGGTCCGATAATGATCGTGAATTATAATTTAACTTATAATTAAACAAGTAACCAAGGTAAATCGTACTGTAGGCACTTTTATTTCCCTTTAATTTCAGTGCTACGTTCATGTATCTAAACATCATTGTACATGCAAGAACAAAAGGCATTCAGAAATATGCAACGCCGAGAAACTATGACGTATTCAAGCAATGTTTTCAACGTTCATATCGCCACAATTAGGTTTTCAGTCCACACAGAGATAGGTAGTTTCACGGCGAGCGCTCCGACAATAAACGTGTATTGTCTACGATACGAAAACTTACTATTGAATCTGCTACTGGATATGAATACACGTGTATGAGTGTAACGTATATTTATAAACATAAATGTGACTTAATCGTCGATACAAATTACGCATTCTACCACCCAAATCATAAGAACCGTAACGGATTGATCGAATGACTGGCAATAAACAGCTGAAATTTGAATATTTTTTCAATCAATAACCGATATATGCAAATGTTCCAAAGACATTATTCGTTCGTGCAACAATGCTTCGACCGTTATCGCAACTAAATTTTCATCAAAGGAGCCCAAATAATAATTGATCGGGACGTATTGTTGCGAATGATACACGGTCGGTCCCCTTGGAGTATCGAGAGGTTAGGAGAATCCAAAAATTAACCAACGATAGGTCGAAATTTAATTTCACGATCCAATACCTGCCCTCGACAAAAGTTCCTTAATCAAATTATGCAGCCGATGCCACTATTGTTAGTTAGGTACATGCATAAATTCGAGGCATTGCATTGTAGACACTTCGAAGGGTTAAGAGTCTCGCTATCATAGAAGAAACGTTCGATGTAGCTTTTGAATTAGATATTCGTGTGGGAAGAAGGGTTACCTTGATGATACTTATCAGGTAATTGTAACGAATTGCAGATGGCGATAAAGTCTCACCAGATAGAAGCAAAATACTTTGAAGGAATTTATCGAATTTGTTTTAGAATAATGATTGAGTTTCAAAGTCAGAGAGTTCCAATCAGCTGTAGTGACAGATCGCACCCTTTAGGGAAACAAGCCGAATATCGCATTACAGAAAGTTCGTTATAAAAAGAAACCGTTACGATTACCAAAGGGTATGACAACAGGAGGGTGATCCAATTTAGCAAAGCTCTCTCAGTAGTAATGACTCCGCGCACGGGCGTTGCATACTTTAGCGAGTGAAAAGAAATTTTAGACAGAGTTGAACATTGATATGTAGATGTGATGGCACAGGTAGCGAAGGGTGATATTGAAATTAAAGATACAGATATGAAATTCGAGAATATCGAAGTATTATCGACGTGGAGATGTTAGACGGCGGGCAGGTGGTGCGGAATAATGCAACGTATCTAACCTAACGGTAAATTATTACTGAGTAACGTATATGATACTTCAGTGCCATAAACAGATAGATTGATGTTTGTAATCTTAATCGTTAAAAGTAAATAGAACTGCGATGTGATTTTAACATCTAACATCGTACACATCAGTAACTTCAACTTAAATAACTTGCTAGATTTATCAATAACAACATTAAAATTAACTCAAAATTATACACGCAAGTCAAACATGAAAATAAAATGCTTGTTGTCGACTTTAAGAAACAGTTTAACATAACATGAATATAAATTTAAGGTGATACACTTATTCATCGAGCTTACCATACATCTCAGTCATCTTTGCATATGAAAGGTCCACGCGTAGATTTGCATACCTTCCCAATTTGATGTATATTTATCTATGCTTTTTATTAGAGTCCATTTGGGTCCCTTAGCACGAGGCATACGAGGTACGTGTCATGCGAGATACCAGGCCCATTTGCATAAGTACGGCACGAGGCTAATATTTTTGCATATGAAGATAACACTTCTCCGAAGGTGTGCACGTTACGATACCAAAATCAAGGTTCCACCTTTCACCGAATTGAATCGAATATGTTTCTTTAAATGTTTGGTGGGTTCATAATGCGGGTTAAGTGTGTACTTAACATTTTTAGTTAATAATTTCACAACTTTTGATTATTTGTATTCTACAATAATTACACTGTAGTTTTTAATAGATACATAATAAGATTATGTAAGTAGGATTTTAAGAATAGATTCTATGCAAAAATTTTTTTTGTTATAGATATGACTTTTCCATATCTCGAAGGCTCATATTGGCATGTCATTTAAAGAGAATTAATGATAGGAAAACGTCGAACGTCAAATCTGTCTTAAGTAAACCCACAGAAAAAGAGATCCACAAAATCTATGTCTAAGTAAACCCACAGCAAAAGAGATCCACAAAATATATGTCTGAGTAGACCCACAGCAAAAGAGATCCACAAAATCATCTAGGAAGCGATGGAGAAATTGTGAAGGTAGAAGTTTTCTGGAAGATGGCCAGGCTCATATCCTTGATCCGGAGTATGTTAAGATCCACGAAATGTTAAAATTAAAAGAAAAATTACCAAACTGATTTTCCATACTGCTGGTGGCATGGACATACTAATGGATTATACTTACGATAAAAAAAGTTTAATTCATGTTTGATTACGTACTTCAGTAATAGCAATTTTGTTTAATACCTCGTAGTTAAAAAATTTATATCCGTCCTAAGTGGTTTAGAGCACCAGTAATTTTTTTGTAAATTGGGACAATTTATGAAGGAAAATTTGGCAAAACTAAAAGGCAAGTTCAAGCATCGAATCGCCTGATACGTCAACACTATTTAAACGAAATCCGCAAACATGCAATTAAAAAAAATATTTATTGCGATTCCGCTGCAACAAAATTTGTTTCAAATTCAAAGAGGCAAAGAGAACAAGAAAATTTTGTTTAAAAACCGTAGCAATTTGTCAGTGTTCCATATCGGGCGGGGCTCAGTCAATAATAAAAATTTTTCAGCACTTTTTTCTTCCTTTCGGGTAATATTAAACACGCAAAGCTTCGTGGACTACCTTTATGGAAGCCTGAAGACGGTATACATTTCATTATTTACTTATGACAGACCGAAATAATGCTGCAAAAAACTATATTAATTGCTCATAACTCGCGTTGCGACTTCATTTGCTATATTTGTCATTTTTATTCCCTGCACTTCGGAACAAATAGTAGGTACGCTAGTACAATAGTCTTTCTGAACAAAATGTCAGAAGGAAAACTATAATGATTATGATATTATTAAGCATGATGAGTTTTCTTATCATGAACTTTATAATTGACTGAACTTGAGACAGTGACATTAATGAAAAGTTGAAACAACATTGAAGAAAACTTGACTTACTGAAAATAATCATTATAAAGCAATGATAGCTTATTTTGATATAAATCAATAAACTTCAAGAGCTGGTCCCGCGAGAATGGCTTAAGTTCAGATTTCAGATCATGCACATCTCACAGCCTTGGTTTGCAGACAGAAGGCACCATAAGCATACATCAGAGTTCTTACTATAGATGATGATTTGTCGTAATTTAAATAATTGTAAACAACTTTTTTCCTGAACTGAAATAATTAAACGAACTTGAACCTTTATTTGTTTGTATATCGAAGAGTTCGCAAACAAATTTGAAATCAAACATTTTTTGTATGCAAAATGCAATTATTTTTTCTTTACTACATGTACTCGTAAATGCGAAGAGAATATTAAAAACAAGAAGCTGTTTTCTTGCTGCCCTCGACGGTAAAAGCGTCTCAGGGCGATTTACCAAGATTCGCTTTTCACGAAATAAATCATATATTTAAATTCTTTAAATGAATCACGTGTCATAAGAATTCTGATGTCATAGAAGATGTAAATTACACTGTAAAAATTTCATGAAATATTTTCTTGACTTATCTCAAATGGCTTTATCACTATGGCCTATCTTGGGGACTGTGATATTGATTTTCCTCAGCAGCCACAAGACTATCGTTATTTAAACACGAAATTATTTTCCTTGCAGGAACTCATTTACCAACTAATAAAATAGTTTTTTTTTTGGAATTCCCAAAACTTGTAACATTCCATCGCAGTCATCTTTAAATTATTAAAAATAGCTTTATTTTTGGGCTTGACTATGATCACATTTTGTGTGGGAGGCCCGTGACACAATGTTAAAAGAATTTGTCCTCATATTTCTTTGACTCCATTAATACGATTAGTTATATTTTTAGCAACTGCAAGAATGATTGCTTGGGAATACTCCGATGTTTATGGCATATCCAACGAGGCTTTCTACTCCAACTAGAATTAATCAAATCAAGTAACCCCAACCCACTACTTTCCGATATAATTAACACATACATACATGTATGCGTGCTGGACAATACGTGAATGATCTTCGCTTGTGTGTGATAATGAACGATTATAGGAGACCCAGTTAGTTCGAGAATGGCTTTATCGGTGAAACCGAGATTCTGATTGGAACCTTTTTCCGTTATGTTATGGTCTATAATTTGAATTCGTGATTGGTTTATAATACGTTATCGTTTTCTTGGTAGTGTGAGTTGTTATTTCTTGGTGTGGGTTGATGAGTCACATTTTTTTTGTTTTGTGGGTAAGGCGCGAGGGTGCCCGCGTGGGGTGGCGGTACCCCTTGCTTACAACCCCATCTTATTAATCAGTGAAGTACCGGCCGTCTCTTCACATGTCTGTTCCATGCAAAACTGGTGTCTTATTGGAAAGAAAATGCGTATTGTCCGAGTTATTTGATTATCGCGTCTTACTTTTAACACAATAAATAACTTTTCGAGAATATGGCTTGAAGCCATTGCCGCGTGGGTTAAAGAGGAATAGGTAGATTTAAAACCAAGGATGGACCAAGATGTTTGACTAATTTTTGCAATAATTAGGTGTTTAGCAATGAATAATTCGAATTCGAATATGTCTAGAATATCACCGATTCGCGCGTGATGTTGCAAATATCGATAAGGCCAACAGAAACAGTCCATTAAAAAAATCTTTAAATTTTAACGCGCTTTTACGATTATTTTTGAAAACTCAACGCATTCTACACCATAAAGTCTCGCTTTACCTATACGTAATACGTATACTTTAAAAACTAATCACAAACACAACACGCTACAAATTAAAATTTAATGGGTCTCGTAACTGTCGAAACTTTGTCGTGTTCAAATGAATAATTATAGAAAATTATAACCGTCGCTTTATAGACGCCATTATTGTGTCAAGCGAGGTGTTCGCTGTTAGCCAGTTAGCCCCTATAATTAAAGAGCGGCGACCAAGTATCGACTAAACAATCAATACGCCTGATCTATAGAAAAGAACACAAAAGCTTGAGTAGATAACACCCCCGACACCCCACACTCATTAACAATATAGAACCCCGTTTCACTAATTGTGTGTTGCGAATGCATGTCGAGGTGGGACATGGCAGCTCGCGTAGTGTCTCACCGCTAAGTGACGGCCCTCATTTGTGTAATGTGACTTGTGAGTACGATTGTGGGACTCATGGATCAAGATTTGATCAAATGTGATATCAAACTTGAACGTTTGTAAAAAAATGTAGGGTGCGGTGTTTAAAAGTTTAGGAGACTATTTTAGGGTTGGTGTTACATAAATTATTCTGATAAGCGATACATTTGTTTTTTGAGTGAAACTGAATTAACACAATTATAACCATTAGAATCATTCTCATATTAAAAATTATAAGTAATCAATCCTTAAAATGTTCTGAAGTTATTCTGGTTAATCAGCAATCTATCTTCATCTGAATCTTACATATTATATAACTACTAAATTCCAAACCAATTTTGTTTCTACAAAGACTGTAAGCATTTCGAATTCTGACATTGAAATTAATAGCTGCTCGCATTTATGTAGAAATACTGGTATTACGGATTGTCAAAAAGTTAAGCTTTGAAGTGTTTAAAAAACCTTGAACCTTGACTCTAAATACTTTTAACCGAGCATTCGACTTTGAGCCCTTTGAGTTAAATCAATAATAGTATCGGTTGGCAGATGTATTAGCTCTTGGTTACGTGAGCTAGCAGTCGCGTGCTATTGAGCTATTGTGATTGCTAGAATGTTAATCGGTCGGAGATTTTATAAGGGCCACCCAGATTACCTAGAATTAGTTAGAGCCTAAGGTGAAAGGCTTATTGTGCCTTACTATAAAAATTTATTACTTTTTATTCTGATTGGTCCGTAAATATGAGTCTAAGTTTATATTATAGGTACTGCAATCATAGATGTTGAAGGCACATTTTCTATTAGCGTTATTGGTCAAATATTAACCCTGTTACGTGTCAAATCTCTTCATGTCACAGGAGTCTCGTCGCGTCTACGATTCCCTTACTATGAATATACAATGGATAACAAAAACTTGAGTTATGTGTGACTGATGATGAAGACGATGACGATCATGATTATAAGATAATAAATAAAACAATCCCAAAAACTACTGTTTAAGCAATCGACTTATTTTTACCCAAATGAGTCATTGCTTCTATTATATTAATCTAATACGAAGGTTCCTACAACATTTACCTAATCGTATCGAGCTTAGGGGTGTAAATTAATGTGTATAATTAGATTAAATACTTTGTGCTTACAAAATAATTTGAAAACACGTTTTTAAGGGCAATTAATTTTTTCATTTTCGCAGAGCCTAAATTTAATTCCATTAGAATTAAATAATTTGAAACTTTCGTATTAGAAAAAAAGTTTTTTTAATATTAATAACTTTATTTCCAAACAAATTTGTTATAAGTAAAATTAAAATGTTATTGGTTGAAAAAACAATAGTTTTATTTATTACGTTCGTCATTTTGGCAAGCCGGCATCGTTCGTCATTTTGGCTTCTCTATAAAGCGTAGTGCACACCGCTGTAACTCGAGCTCCGGATTGCGTGCGCGAGTGTGTGTGTTGGGCAAGGTCAGGGTGGCTCTATCAGATCAATGGTCAGCTGGACTCGCGAAATAAATCGATTTGTTGTGTTATGTTATGTTCTAAGCATGTTTTACTGTTTTGTTGTGATAAATCGATGTTAAATATGTTGTTTGTATTGTTGTTTTTTTATTACTAATATGTGTTAAGTATGTGTTTTAATGTTATTTGTAATGTATTTTAAATATGTTAATCTTTAATTATTGTAATAATATTACTGATAAAATATAAATTAGCACATCTGTCCGGGTTAGGATAGGAGTTCGGAATACCTACTTGAATTTTTTAGTGATAATTTTTTTAATTATTATTATAAATAAATTGAATTAAATCGAAAAATTATTATTATTATGCAATGTTATGAGGATTTTATATATTTTGTATTGTGTTGTTTCTCCAAGTACATTAATTATTCTGTTATGGCGTGTAACTTTTTCTGATACGAAGGTTTACTGGCCATTAAAAAAATGAAGCGAGTACCTACCGGGCCAACTTTAGTACTTGTTTTACTTTTACCGTTCTAACTAATATCGGATGACATTACACTATACACTAACGACATCTTCACGCACTAAACTTGGCACTGTTTTAAACCGACTTTATAAAAGGAGGAGGTATTCAATTCCACTGTATTTTTTTTAAGTTTTTACCTTAGAACTTTCGACTGGGTTAACCGATTTTGATGATTATTTTTTTAATCGAAAGTTGGTGCTTGTCCTGTGGTCTCACTTAAATTTAAGCTAGATCTGATGAGTAGTTTTTGAGTTATTTTGAAGTCGGGTATTTTTTCTTGGTAAAAGTCAGATTATTGACTGTCATGACGCAGTCTCGCCGTGACTGTGATTCATGTAACTTGATCAAAATAACAGCATACATACCTACTACAAGAACTGAGTCCGCAAATATATTATAATTATGTCAAATCATATTACGGCATTATTGAAGTACGTAATAATACTATTCAAATTCAAATTCAAATTCAAATTCAAAATCATTTATTCATATAGGTATCATTGATACACTTATGCACGTCATTTTTTTAATCTACCAGCTTTTCGCAAAGATGCTTTGTCATGGAGGAGAAGAAAAGCCGTAAAGAAACTCCTCAGCACATCTTTTAAAAATAAAAATACATTGATATATTTATTACAAAAATATATATATATATATTACTAGCTTGTACGGAACTGGTTGCAGAGCAGGTCATTTCCATGCGTCTTTGTCACTTAAGTACTCATCTACAGTATAATAACCTTTGCCTAAAAGTTGAGATTTTACATGTTTCTTAAACAATTCTACTGGCAAATCACGTATTAACTTCGCGATTTTATTATAGAACTGTACACCAAGCCCCATAAAAGATCGTTATTTTTACGTTATTATTGATACGTTATATTTATTTTATTGTCCTCGAATACTTTGAAGAGTTTAGTTGTAAATCTAGTAAGAGGTAATTTTGATAACTAATAATAAGTTGAATTCGATTTTGTTCCATCCATGTACTAGAGAAATAATTTTATAAGTTCTTGATAAACATAATAATGTTTTTCTTTAGGTACTACTTGCGCTCCTTAATAAAGTCTTTAATAAAGTTTGCATATTTTATTGATCCGTATTTTCTACTTCACTTAAGAATTCACCTTCAAAATGAAATTCTTTATTTATTGTTTCTTTTTTTATTCTTTTCTTTACCTTAATTTACTTTTTACGTACAAAGGCTGTTGTTTTGTTGTAACAACGGGTGCCTTGAATCAGCCGAGGGTACAAAAAAGCGGGCCGATACAAACTGTATAATTAATCACTTGATTAATCAGTGTGACGAATAAAAACAGTGTAATGACCCGTTTCCTTCAATCGATCGCCGTGACGTCATCAAATTGGAATGCATAGTCATTGTGCACAGAGATTCCAATTTCGAAGAACGTTCGGAAATTGTTTTAATTTCTGATATTGATATAGAATGTTTTAATTTTGTGAACCAATTTTTTGTGTATTTGAACAGATTGTTGTTAATATTAATTATTACTGTGTTCAAAATAGTGTGATACGTGCTTGACGGTTTGAGTAGTAACTTCAAATTACCGGAGATCTCAAAGAGATTAAGTCAACTGAGTCATTTAATTGGGTTAAGTACCTGTGATGAGTCAACACTGAGATAATCTGGCACTTTGTTTTTTTTCCCTTATTGGTAATAGCAAAGTCCGAAGAGCTATACGACTGCCAAAAACCTGTGTTTTACTAATAACAGCTGGAACTACCGTTTTAGTTTCGTGTAACCAAATAACTTAATTATGCCCAGACTCAAATAGCCTAGCTATTATTCAGAGCTGGGAATGTACTCAAATATCTTGACTATTGACTTGTGGGTTCTATGAGTTACTCGTAGTTAACTAATCGGCTTATCACCAAATACCAGGAAATCATGTTCAGCATTTTGGAGATGTATCGAAGTCTAAAAATGCAATGTTAATACTTTTGGTAAGCGCTTCAAATTCAACAACGATTTATAATTACCAGGGATCGATAAAACCGAAACACTAGCGAGGGGTGGCATCTTCTCATAGGGTAAAAAAAGTGAAAAGCAATCAGTGTGGCGTAATTAGTGAGTCGTATGGGGCGCGTTGCCATGACAACCGCGTCCTTTACCCCGCTGCCTGCCGCGTTAATTTCCAACGAAATTAATCGAATCACTCGGTATCGATTGGCGAGATTCTATAAAGCTTCGTCTATGCGTTTAGACTACGCGAGCTCAACTATTTGTTAAGTACGTAAGTAGTAGTTAAGAATCAGAATAAGGATTATTATAATGTAATTTAGGTTAGGAACTATCCATGCAGCACGATAGCAGTTTGCTGTAACAGTGTGACCGCGACCTTAGTAAATTGAGTTATTGGTAAAATAAACTATTGTTACCTGTTAAGTAATTAATTTTAATAACAATACAAGGAAATGAAAAGTGTAAATGTTAGTGGATGTTTCATAAAATATATTAGTCTTATAAGTGTAATTTCAGTATTAGTGGTTCAAAGATAATTGAAATTGAAAATTCATTAATTTAAGCGCTGACAAAAACTTTAAAACAATTTGCCTACTTAAATTATTTGCCTATTAAGTAAAGCATATCTAATTACTGATGTGGTCATAATTTAAATTAGCTGCGACTAAAACAGGCTTTCTCGACACTATCTACCAATATTCTTGTAGTTAATTGCCTGGCAACTATAAAAAAATCACCACATTATAGTGTTGCACTTGTAACTCTACTATTAACTTACCCAAAAATTGTGGATAAGTACTTAGGACAGATTAAAAAAAATGACCGTGTCTAACCAAAATTAGAAGTGAGTTAACTCCATCCAGTCCTGTACTCAAAAATCGATAATTTATCGCCGAAATAATATAATTACGGACCTCTGACTGACGGATTGGTTGCGACCGGAAACTCCAAATTACCGGAGAAATTAAAGCGGAAACATTTGGCCACCGCCGCTAGCAAGATGGCGTACCGATTATTGTGTCTGTTCGATTTATGAATAAATAATTACTAATAATTACTGTCGCCTCTAATTATATTTATTTGTTTAGTAATTATGTTATGAAAAATTGCACTTATTAACGGTCAGTATGAAAAATGCATTATTATAATGAAAGGGATTTGCGGGACACAAATGTATGTTATGAATTTTACATTCTCCTTTAAAATATATGATGAAAAGAAATGAGTAGTTGAAAAGTGGAACTCATTCTTAGATTCGTAAGCTGAAATCGGACGAAAAATCCTCGGATAGCCATATCACGTTGGTAAAAGGAATATAATATAAAACCTTTTTGATTAAGTGGACTAAGAAGATAATGGTACCAGATATCTGCTTGTATCAGGCACAGGTGTAAATGGCAAAAGAGTACAGCAATAAAGCTCGATAGAAAAAAAATATAGTTATTTACATAATTTCTCATAATATGTAGTTTATCATTAGCATTTAGACTGATTTATACTCTGGCATTGGACTTCACATATTTGGACATTATTATAATTATATCTTCTGCATTATTAGCTCGGTGTTTCTATTTCTTTTTTCATATATGTAGGTATAACTGATACAATTATGCACGTAATTTTTTTTAATCAACTAACTTTTCAGAAAGGTGCTTTGTCATGGAGGAGAAGAAAAGCCGTAAACAAACTCCTCAGCATATATTTTAAAAACAAAAATACATTGGTATATTTATTACAAAAAAAATATCACTAACTTGAACGGAACTGGTTGCAGAGCTGGTCATTTCCATGCGTCTTTGTCATTTAAGTACTCATCTACAGTATAATAACCTTTGCCTAAAAGTTGAGATTTTATATGTTTCTTAAACAATTCCACTGGCAAGTCACGTATTAACTTCGGGATTTTATTATAGAATTGTACACCAAGCCCCGTAAAAGATCGTTGCACTTTAGAACATTATTGAACATTGAAGTAATTCCTACAGTACTAAAGTGAAGAAAAAAAACAGTCTTTATCTAATTAGAATTCAATTAAATTAGCTTTCTAGAACCGTCTACTAATAAGACAGTCGATGGGGTAGACGTCGCGTGTATCCAATATGTTGAGTGGATCGAGCTTACTATTTAATGAGTATAATTAAATCAGTTGATTGAGTTCTTTGGAAAATTGATTCTAAAATCCAATATATAGAGGCAAATTTTCAAAAATGATTTAGCTAAAATTCCGACTAAAGTGAACTTGCAAGATAAGTCAAAAAAGCTTTAAATCCTAATACTTTCGAGAATGATAAATTTGTACCATACGTATTCTAGTAAACTTCCTAAATAGCAACATATTTGTCATTTTTTTTTAATTTTCAAGGGTAGCTGAATGACCAATGCCCCAAAAGATGGTCAATGTCCAGCAAGAACATTCCCGGCCCCACGTTACAGACATTCGTAACACTACTTTCAGGTCAAGCAGAACCTCTTATGTCAATATTGTCTGTTCTCTTTTTCACTTCAACCTAAATACGTTAAAACAGCAATTGATTTTAGATTAAGTATTTTTTTGAAATTTTATTTGTTTTGAAAAGATTAAAAAAATGTTACGATAATCACAATAAATGAAAAAATTCAAAATGAAATGCTTGCATTTGTGTAATAATTATTAAGATTTCGAACCTTTTCATTGATAACTAGAAAATTAATGTAAAATTAAAACTCGGAAGGTTACAAATAATTTTAATCAGGTAAGATAAGAGGACCTTGATAGTTAGAATTTTGCTGGAGGGTACAGAGCTCTTAAGAAACTTGGTAACCTGTTTCTTTGTTTAGTAGAATGGACTTCGAGAATAGATTATGCTGGGACTGATGGATGCCAAATGAGTAGCATTTGCGAACACATGAATTTGCTTAAAAATTATCCAGTCGTAGGTAGGTTATTATTATTATTTAAACTTTTGAATCTTACAACAATATAAAATTAATTAGTGTTAAAAGCATCATTTGCCAGTCAACCTAGGTTGATGTAGAACATTAAAAAAATTAGACGCGTACATCACTAGCGTGAAGGAGTATAAATTTATATAAATATATAAATACTAGGATGGCTTTAAGCCTCCTTAAGAGGAGCGACACTTGCTTAGTAGTAGGACATTAGTAAGTTAAAGCCACATACTTACATCACTTTCTTTTGTCATAAATAATAATATTTTAAAATTGACTTTTGGCATAAAATTAACATAAAGCAAACTGAGTAGTAAAAGTTTATCTCTTAATAAGACATTTTTGTTCAGTAAATAGAATCGGACGTCGCGTGTTCCCTGTAGACGAAGTGAAACAACAAACTATTAATTTGTGTGAACTTTTGGTAAACCAATTTGATTTTTACTATTTATATCATGTAATTGTAACCTACAGAAAAACTATATTCTATAACATTAATCAAATTTAATTTTAACTATTCAACCAACGGAATAAAAATATAATTATAAATTATTATTTAAATACGTAATATATTTTTCAATGCTGTGAAAAAACACGCTTAAAAATATATATAAAAATAAAATAAATAAAAATGGTAAAAATAGCAATAGTAAAATAAGAATTGAAATCTTAGATATCACAAAAATATTAAAAATATAATTAATAACTGCACAAATTACTTGAAGAAAATATTGCATGAAAATCTTTTCCAGTGATTAAATTATTTGCTAAGCAGGGTAATTTAAAAGTAATAAATTAACCTACCTTTAAAGGCACGGAAGTCGCACATATTATTTCAGCCATCCGATAGGTTGTTACACTGTACAGTCATTCATACATTAATGTCTTTAACTCACTAAAAACACACTATGATAATTAAATAATCATTAGATATAATCAAATGAAAACCTTTGAAATAAAAAAACACTGTTATTTTAAAGACTAACGCCCCAACTCAGAGTCACTAACGGTTACTTAAATCGCTCCTTAGTACAGAATTTGTAAGGTGATTCTTCACTAAGGAACGATTAAAGTAACCGTTAGTGACTCTGAGTTGGGGCGTAAGGAACTTCAGAGTTCTCAAATATAATTCTGTGTAACAAACGATATTAGTACCTACTTGTGTCGTTATTGTTTATTGATAACGGTATTGTTATTTAATAATTAATTGATTGTCAAATCGCTTGTCGTTCCCCGACACAAATTTTAAACTGTAATCTTTGGAATCTTTGATAAATCGATAAGGGTTTAAATATTTGTTTTAAAATCGCAATGAATCATGTGATACATTCCAGTGTAAGAAAGTTCCCGATGTAGGCACGACATCGGCTTGGCTGCTCGCTTAATAAATCATATAAAAATAAATCACTCATGAGGTTAAAATGTGAAATACTTTCTCTAAACAAAAGGGCATTGTGTATGCAAAAATGCATTCCGCAGCGAATATTTTTCGTCGCCTGACTCCCATTTTATTTTTATTATTTTATTATCGAAAGAACATTATACAGGCTCCGCGATTTATCGATAACTTTTATATGAACCGTCGTGTTGGAAGCTCACGATTGCCTTTTTAACTAAGGAAAGAATACTAACAAACTTAAATACCGCTATGAAAACATCTTTTATTGTATTTCATAATGCAAGCTTCGGTCGCTTGACCAATGACCTAGGACCTTTATGAAGTTAATAATGCCATCTTCATACATTACTTGAAATTAAAAAAAAATTGAGAAGTGTTTAAACTTTAAGCATTGATATTGTAGATTATATTATTGTAATGAAATGTCAAATAATAAATTAAATCGAGCGATTATCTCAACACAGCTGTAAGACGTCTCTATCAGAAAAGGCGAAGAAAAAGTGTGCCTTTCCGTTCTCGTGACAATGTAACACCCACGTAATTAACAAAAGAATTTGTCATTGCCCTAAATACAAACTCCCACCAAAAGAAACAAATCACTGTCTCAGTGTCATGTAGATCAACAATAAAAAGGAGAGAACATCTTTTTGGGAATGTTAATGATACCGAAACGTTATGCGGGATATACCCGAGCAATCGTCGATTTTAATCGCTTTCAACCAGTATGGTTCAATAACCCAACACAGATTTCATCCTTGCTTCATTGATAGCTTATAAATCATTTAGGGCTAATTAAAATTGGCTCTTTAATGCAAGCGCATCCGAGTTGCAAAACCGCGAACATAATTTACGATATCTTGTCGGTCATTCGCACATAAACTTTCTAATTTGGAGACCCGAGCCGGTGGAAATATAAATTGGTCAACAATAAAAACAACACCTCGGGAGACCTATAAAAATATATTGCCAACTGTCAATGTTCAATTTTGCTGACCACACCCGAAACATCGGTATCGGGCCCTCACCGTCTGTCAAAGAAGCAATTAAATTTGTTTGATGTGGCCATAAAATGAAGGATTAATTCCTTAGGCAGTCAATTTGCATTTACACTGGCATATTTCAATCTTCAGTGCTAAATTGCTTGTAAATTTTTGCTCACTAGTTATATTAAGTACTTATCTATGATCGCCGTCGTCATTTCATAGATTGACTTATTTCAAATGAATTTATTTCGAGACGAATCTTAAACCAAAATATTATGAAAGAACTGTAAGTAGTGCAGGTACCATAAAATTCAGTATGTTATTTAATTTATGTATATCACAAAGAATAATTGAAAATGATTATTTAATATTAAAAGGAGGATTCAATAGTCCTACAATAATAATAAAATATATTTCAGTACAAAGAAAATAAACTGTTTTTACAACCACAGTGCGATCATTTTTATAAGATTTAAGATTTTAAGATTTTATTTATCTTTCCCGTACACTAATAACAAATAAAATATTCACCCGCGAACTCTTGGAAATTGCGATTTAACCCGTCCGAGCCGAGTAATTTATTTTTAAAGCTCGTAAAATCTCACTCTTTAAGCAATAAACGTAACATTTTACCAAAGTTACACGGGTCTTGATTATGGCATTCGTTAGCTCACGGCTTTGCGTTTAGAAATCACTTATAAACATTGTGACACTAAGAACAGTTACTGACGTCAGCTTAACCCTTAAAACGCTGATATCGCTAAAAAGGCGTATTTACGTACATTATGCCGGCAGCCGTCACGCTTGCATTTCAAAATAAACACTTGGGGAATCGCGTGAAATAATTTCTAGGGCGCATTTTTGCATATCACACGCGGCCGTATTTCACATAATAACCGGGTGGTAACCGTAACAAACGGAACGAGAACTAGGGGAGCGAGATGAGAAAAGTTACTTCAAGAATATACGGAAGTTAATTAGAAGCGGAACGAAAAACAACCGTAACTGGTGGCGAAGTTAGCCGTTCTAGCGCGTCCAATGGTACAAGGCACTCACACATGCTCAGCTCTTACCACCGCTGCGAAGGATTTGCATACCGCCCGCCCAGGCGCGCGCCGACGCCCAACTTGAGGGACAGGGACGCACGAACTCTTCTTTGTATCACATACGACTGTTTTCTTATAGTTTTTTAATCTGTTAAGATCGGATGTCGATCACAAAACAAAAAAAGAAATCCTGAATAATATTTTAAATCATGTTCATTAAAATTTGCGTATTACCGTAGGCAAATTAGCTTGCGTGGCGGTGAAAAGGATGAAAGTAAATTTATCGCCGTCGTCGTGGAAGCGGTGATACTAGCGAGACAATTCGTACCGGGAGAGCATGAATGGGCTTAGATTCGAACGTAATGATGGTGCAGCGTGATTGATTGTGATGTATGCTCGATGTAAATGCTTTCGTACATTGCTTACAGTTTTTGGAGGAACGTTATAAGTTAAAAAAACGATGTTGTTTCGTCACAAGGCGGCTTTAGTTTACGTCCTACAATGTCGTTTACATGTAGTTTCGAACGTCTGTATCAGATTTTGTAGGGTTGTCACTTCATTGAACGATATTTATAAAAGTAGACGTTTTAGGGAAAATGACAAGAATTGTAAGCTTATGGATAAGTATTATTCGAATTTTATTGGACCAAATATTATCTTCTAGAGACCAACAAATGTTATCTAGCATTTGGTGACTTCAGTTGACAGTAATACTTTTTTATAACTATTATAACATAGTGCTTAATAATACCTAGTAATTGGCGAAGTGGGTTTGGATAGAGAAACGCATTCGCTTTGTAAAAGTTTACTATTTAATCACCAACTTTATAATTACACTGGAACATGATATGACTATAATTAACTACCAAGATATAATTATCTCCACATTGGATAATATTAACGTCTTATTTATCAGTTATTTACAAAACAAATGAGAGAGAAAAGATTTCCAAAATTTTCGTTTAAAATTCATAGATAAACGTTCGGTTTAGTTTTCCTAAAACTGCAATTCTTAACAGGGCATCCGGTTGTAATGTTTCAAATGAAAAAGTACTATGTCCCGTCCTAATGAAAACACACAACAGACAAGAACATTGTAATTACGAGGAGTACAAGATTTATTACACGAGGATAGGAAACTAACCACACGTGACCGAAGGTCGCATACCGGGTAAAGTATAAAAAGCCATTACTGTACGGAAAACTAAGTCTTATTTGGGGTGTAATTAACGCCAATTTTCCGAGATAGAAATTCGACTTGGGTCTTTTTGGTGACGGCTAAATATGTGCATATGCATTCGTTCGGTGTGAGAGTTACAAAAGTATGTAGTGGTTAATTTTTGCGCAAAGCTGGAGGGAGCGAGAGGTGAACTCATTTACAAATACTTAGCTTGAGTGCGAGTGGGAGGGCGATATTAGGGGCTAATTAATGAACGTGAAGCTTGCGCTCTTTATTGCTTTCGTGGCTGGACGCTAAGACGTCGGTTAAGGAGTTTTCTTTGGGAAAATACCGCTATGGGAGATAATATTTGTTTTTCTCGAGATGTTATCATATCCCATTCGTTTCGTTACGATTAATTTACTAAGTAGTTTGTAAGTATGCGAAGTTATTTGTAGTAACTTGTGTACAAACAATATCTTATTGTACTGAATAAGAGCGAAGGAATAATATTTCAGAATAAGTTTGATATTTTTTATAAACATATTCAATAGATACTAGATAACAAACATCGTCTGTCATACTCGCTGAAAGACATTTTACTTATTGATATTTGAGTCAAAACTCTTCTACGATATGAAATATCTTATTGAACAAGTACTAAAGTTGTTTCGTTCCATACCCATAGGTATGTACTGTAGTCAAAAGATATCCAAAGTTACTAGCAGATAAGTATAGAAGCGGCGTGTGAAGTAGTAATTTGAGAAAAGAAATAAGCTATGAAATTAAAAGTAGTGTAAATGGTAACAATAAAGGTCTCGGTAGTTTTTTTATACCAACGAGTAGACAGGATACGAGTGATTTTGCATTACCTCCCTAAAATATCAATGGCCCTAAGCTATTACTACTCGTTGGCAATCAACGTTATGTGTTACCTACCACTTCAGTATGGCACTGGCACCCAAGCTCCTAGCCAGAACATGAAGAGTCGTTAGGTGGCTGACTCAAGCAGAAGGGTAGAGGAAAGAACTAGAAAGATAATTTATGCGTCATGTTATTAATTAATTACTTAGTAATAATATTGATAATAATCATCCTTATATGAAGCTTAATTACCACCAAGCGGGCCGGAATTTTACGACTCCCTAATATGGGATGGGGGTTAGTATTCTAGGACACCCCACATACGATATACAAATAGATGATACCCACGTTGTAACCTAGACACGCGGCAGCGTATAAAGCCAATTTCAAGCTAACGGAACTGGCGAGCAGTACCGTGTGTACACGGTACACGAACTATTCGGAGCCACTTTTGACCCCCTCATATCTTAAAAACTATTCCACGTAAACCTGTTAAAGTTGATTGAAACTTACGAAATACATATGTGCTCCAAATTTCATAAACACACCTCAAACGGTTATTTATATATTAACGTCCAAAAATCGTCATTTTTATCACTGACTGACCATATAGGTCAAAACTCTAACCCAGTTCCAGATGACCTAGAAACTTGATATATGGCATCAAGGTAGACTATTAGACGTATGTAAAGGAAAAAATTTAAAAACTGAAAATTATTGATGATTAGTGAAACTAGTGAAAGCAGTTCCATTGTATGTAGAGTAATTTTACAAATAACAATAGGTATGTTCATTACCTATACACACTTATAATTTCTAGCAAAAAGTAATGATATCTCATAAAAAACATAAATGTGAAATGAGAGCCAATTAAAAAAAAAAGAATCGAGATCTAAATGGATGCCAAGTTTTGTGTAGAAAAGCCTAAAATTTTAGTCACAAGAACATGTAATTCTAGCTTTTCAATTCTTTTTTTTTTTGAAATTGGCTCTCTTTTCACATTTATGTTTTTGATGAGATTGCTTTATTTTGAAATTCATTTGTTTACTCTTTTCTTTCCTATACGTACTAACCGCCCTAATACCTTTAGTCCGCACTCGAAAACATATTTGAAAGATTTTTTTTATTTACATAGTTACTATCTTATTTATCTTACGAACCTACTACCCATTATAATATACATTACATATACATTACCCACTACTACTGAATTAAATGCTTATTAGTGTAAATAAATGCTCAGACAAAATATACAAGATTGTAAAAAAATGGCTATGGAATTTATTGCGTTTATTAATACTACCTACCGATAATAGTTTTTCTCAAATATTTTTTTTCCTCTGCAGATCAATTCAATTTCCATCTTCTCATTGTGTATTATTTTGTATAAATTTAATTTAGGTACATTTCAGGCATGATTTTGCACATTTAACGTAGAGTAAGTAGGTAGAGCATTAAGTAGGCTTTTTATCACCAACTTCAATTTCAATGAATCCCAATACATGACCAATACATAACTATACCCAATATATAAATAAGTACACAAGTATAAAGCTAATAAAGTGGTACTTATCAATGTAAATTACAAAACGAGTAATGATTCCCTCGTTCATTTGTAGTACCAAACTAGACATCTTATAAATAATGATAGAAGAACTAAATACCTCTATTATAATCAACATCCGTGGCGCTAGACAAACGCCATAAAAGTACACAAATATAACAATAAATAGAGCTCGCTTAATGTGGGGAATGTTTTCTTAATTTCATCCCGCTGCGTGTGTGCGGTTAAGAAATTAACCAGCGCCGAGTCGTTGAGACCGCCACTTAAGTGCTACGGTTCTATCTGTGGCATTCGCCTTAATGAATGGTTGGGCCATTGTTTTTCTTTTTTTTTTTCTTTTTTTAAGGTGTTTGACAAAGATAGGTCTTGGAATATTTTTGAGAACAGTGTAAAGTGTAGACATTGTTAATTGAAGATTACTATAATAAAATTATACAATAGTTTTTTGCCTGAATCGAATAAGTAATTTAAATAAAAAAAAAATGTTCAAAAATCTTATCGCATAAAGTTAAAGCGTTTGATAACGTAGGTACAGGATAGTAAAAATGTCTTCATTAAGGGCGGATTTGTTTTTAATAAAGGTAAAATAAACTCATTATTCTTAATAAATATAAAATAAACGCTTATAAATACATTCATACCCCGCAGTAGGTTTATACCTGTGTCGCGGGTTGCATGGACGACACATATAACACATCACAATAACACCCATGACCCGAGTACAAATATTTATCTGTCACATAAATATCTGCCCCGGCCGGGAATCGAACCCGGGACCCCTCGCTTCGCAGCCACGAGCGAGCAGTAACGGCGGTTGGCATTGTAATAATATACTTGCGCTTTTTGATCATTTTATTATATTGTAGAGCAAAAGAGAGTTCACATTTTCTGTACTGCTTAGATCATTATTATTTACCTAAACAAAACAATTTAAACCTATTATTTTTGATAATTTAACCGAAGGAAATATACGAAATTAAGTACTAAGCTGAGACCAGTCATTTAGGCAGTGTATTGTCCCGGACGGTTTACTTAATGAGTGTAATAGCCATTGTGTGTAATGAACAAGGTTTGTTTCATCATTCGTTCATTTAATATTACTGAAGTGTGAAAAAACTTAGTGTAAAAGTCGTAAGTCAATTTGGGTAAAAATAAGAAAAATACAAAATTTGAGAGATAGTTTTCATGACACCGAAATATTGTATTAAATTATGTGTTCCCGATAAATAACGGTTGAATTAAAGATTTTCTCTTTATTCAACCGTTATATATCGGATTTTAAATTATCAATCGTATCAATACACAAAGAAAACAAATTGTACAATAAATAAATAATAATAAATAACGCTTCACACTCAAAGCCCCACACTAGGATTCCCTGTGTCGTGGGTGTCATGCACAACACACTAGACAAGGACATTCACACCCAGACCGAGAACAGAAATTCAAACTAGTCTTTCAAATTTCCGCCTCGCTGGGAATCGAACCCAGGACCCTTGGTGCGGCGATCCGGCATGGTAACCATTGCGCCGCACGGGTCGTCATACAAGAAAGTGAGTATTGTACTAACAGATCATGTAGGTATCATCAGTATTCAGTATGAAGTTAGATAATTAAAAGTTTAAAATTAACGAAGTGTATTAAAAACGTAGACAAAACCGCAGACAATAGCTAACCTAAGACAAACTCAATAGCCATATTTTAGTGGAATGCAATTATAGCTGGTCAGGGTGTCGCTGATGCGATAGGGGAGCACACACACATACACATGTGCATTCTAATGTGTGTGTACTAGTGACGTGTTAGGGTTGTCACTTTCTTAAATTCAAGATATATTTACAGTATCAACCAGTAATTGACCTCGATTCGCTTTGGGAACCTATCAAAGTAGCCCACACTCAAATCTTAAAGGCAAAGATAATCTGATTGTCTGTAGATGTAACTTATGATATGTTTATCTATGTAGGTATTGTAGGTACATCAAAACGGATGTTTAAATTTCATTTAAAATCCAACAGTCAATTTGATAACTACTTCATAAGGAACGTTCATTATTAGTAACAAAACAACATATTATGACAGTTCTGTACTACAAAATTTTCTTTTCCTACCGTATTTATCACATAGGGAAATATCAGCTAAGTGATGTAGTATCTCCACATAATATAGTGAGCCTTTATAAGGGTAAAGATATTGTAAGTACTTATAGTACTAGTATAGTACTTACAGTAATAACGTCGTTTGCTATTTTTTGTTGTTGTGCCAACCCTACAAGTGAACTTGGTACATGCAGTCGGACGTCACCCTTACGGATTAGTGGCGCGGCTATGAGATTACCACGTTCACCGCAAATGAAGAATGACTGATTATACGCTGTTATATGAACTAATGTATTCTGTTCTTCACGTGTCATACATCAGGACTTTTGTAATAGTTAACTTTAAGTATCTTCCAATAGGGTTTGTTAGTGTTTTTCAGGTTTGAATTAATAATATAAAAAATAGTCCTTTCATAATGGTTATACTTACTATAACAAAATATATTGTGCAAGGCTAGGTTAGGCACACTTTACATTAAAGATGATAACTCTTTTATCGATATCTTCATCCATTGTCAAAGTTTTTCACGCAATCCTTTCAAAACCTCATCAAAACACGTTTGGAAAACTTTAAACCGCATTTATAGTGCCATAATACTACTTACTCATTCGAAAAAGATCCAAATAAACAGTCTTCCTGTGCGACACTTTGCGGAGCAATTAATTTAACATATTCAAGTTCATAATTCACGTAACTCTCGCATCGCAACTCGTAAATAACCGTCTAAATGAATTCCGAACTCAAACTCAACTTTTGTTTACATTTCAGATACGAAACGTCACATGTATCCGAGTTTTGACAGATGATCATAAAGAACTAACACAGACGCAGGCACATTTACATACGCGTTCTGCGCGTTTCATACACGATTACCGCATACGTTCGGAACGCGATCCCAAATAATTCTTCTTTAATTTTGTTAGGTTTTCGTTCCGTTTTCAGCTTATTTTTCGTGTGTCCGTCACACAGTTTGCGTTAGTACTGACCACAGCTTAGGGCGCCGGCCACGCGGCGGTGTGTGCGTGTGTGGAGCTTTCTGCACGCCAGCTCTTTGCTTAAACGAGTGGGGCGTGCGTCCGTGTGCGTATAAAGTTTACTTGTGGAAGTAGAAGGCTAGACTCATTGACTGCGGCTCTGTTGTATGAATGTGGAAAAATTATAGCGTACAGCAATGTTTTGCCTGAAAGAATGATGAGATGGTCATTGTCTATGGTCGCGGTGGTCGCGAGCACTTAAGACTTCCAACTTGCCCTCCATTAATGGCCTAGCATTGTTTGAACAAATATTATTTATTGCAACGTGCTGTAATGAATGCAGAGAATGTTTGATTAACGATTACATACTTAATTAATGTATCATAATATGTACTTATATATTACCTACCGATAAAGTTCAAGAAAAAGTTAATTTCGTTATTTCTTAGTTCCTTAGTTTAAAATACATTTTCATATAATTAATTTTTCTTACAATTTTTTTTGGAAGTGTACGTAAAGCGTAACGTGTACGTTGAAAATTTTACGAACGGAATTTCGTCATAAAATTTCAGTATAAAATATTCTTTATTACCTAAATGTATTCTCACTGAATAGAAGTACCTAATCAATATTAAAGTTTTAGGTAAACTTTCTTATAATACGGAAATATTATAAGAAAGTTTACCTACTAATACTACTACTTTACGGAAAAATACGGAACCCTCATTGCACAAGACGTCGTGTTCTTGAGCGCTTTTCGATTGCATAACTATGTATGCTTTTTTCCATTTAAAATCGATTTGTCACTTTCTAAAATCCATTTTATCTAACCCAGAGTATTCGATCACTAATAACAGAACAGTTATCGAAGCTCAGAGTACTAATTCACGTTACTCAAAAATATAAACATTTGATAAATTAACCTTAATGTATAAATAGCTGTAGCTCAAAAAATCACGTCAATTCGTCGCTCTGTTTTGATGTGAAAGAAAGACAAACACATAATTATTGAAATAAATAAATAAGTAAATAAATATTTTTGAGATTTAGTTTTTTGAAAACATTCTTCTGCGGACGAAACTGTGGGCGTAAACTAGTTACCAAATTTATCTTTCTGGACTTCTTCTCACTTCTTCTGTACACTTTAACTATACCATATCTCAGACTTACAAAGGCATTCTTCTTAGCGGTACAAAGATTTCCTCTTCACATATTAATGTATAGATAGTTTAAATAAAACAATTACCTTAGCACAAAACGTAACATAAATACATATATCATGCCGAGTCAAAACTTGGTGCTTGCATTCTCCAAGTTAAAATTGCACATTTATCACAAGGAGGACCAAGCTCGGGTCCATTAAGAGATTTTTCTGAATCATAAATCTCCTTTCGCTTCATCTCACTTCGATACAGATATGAACAACACCCCTGACTTGAAAAGTTTCATGGAGAAAATAAAGTGATTATAAGATTATGATTGTATTTGTATATCTTCGTTGAATAACAAGTAATTGTAAAACTTTCAAATCCTCGTGTAATTTGGATTTGAATCCTACACTGAAAATTTGAAGTCATCAGTCATCGTGAAGTCAAAAAACATATTGCTTATTTTAAATTTGTCACTTGCCTCTGTTATGGAAAATAAAAACTTCATGGAAACAGAAACAGCTGACAACGAGCTGACGATCCACCTGATGGTAAGTAGCTAGCGTCGCATGAACATCAGCGACACCAAAGGCAACACTGATACGTACTGATGTATATGGACGACGATGTACTAATATACAGTACGGCCGATGTATCTTGGCGAGTCTGAACATAGGCTCTGAGAACTTTAGCGCATGTAAGACAGAGATAGCGACGCGAACATGCTAACGTGTGACTGAGACATAATACGCCGCGTACCGAGCATTGCCGAATTATGTTACTGCGCAGCCTTCTGCGCGAAGTTCATGATGTTTTACCATCGGCTAGTCTGCTCGTTTAATTACAAGATACTATTTACATGAAAATATTGAAGCCACCGAACTTGTAAACATGAAGATTAGATTTATAAAAAGTGTGACTTATTTCTTGTTAGCATTTATTAACAACTGATAATTACTGATGAATAATGAATAGCTGATGAATAATGAATAGAATAACTGATGAATAATGAATAGAATAACTGATGATACGATTCTTTCATAACTACTGCATTCTTATGCAGCCAGTTCACCTGACTAAAGATAAGTCCTCACTTAAGTATGAAAAAGTCATAACAACTACGCCTGAATTAAAAATATGCCTTAAAAAAAATAATGAAAGCAAATGTTAATCTAAAGAAAATGTTTTTTTTTTGTCAACTATATCTCTTTGTTTTATTTTTTAAACTGAGTAATTATAAATCATTTTGTTCACCGATTTTATCCGCTTTGTAATAGCATCGACGGTACCGCCCAAGACTGAGAATTAAATGCTACTACCGGTCATTAAGTCCTCCTTCGGGCCTTTTAAATAAGACTCTTTTGTTTGAAAACCATAAGAATGTTTTAATGAATGGTATAATGAACGAGTTCTGATTGAAGCTTTGAACAGATGAAGACATAATTTAACGTTATTGAATGCTTGACGTATTGGAATTCAGAAATTGGGATGCTTAAGTACCTTTGGTAGTTTGCAAGGTCATTGAACTAAGTGCAGATTAGGATATCTTTTGTATTCAATTTCTTGTTTTTTTTTAAGACCGTTTAAAAAAAAGTGCCTAAATGGCGCAGTAGTTTTAATCTGGCATGGTATCTAGATTTGAATTTGGCACACATCTTAAATGTTCCGAATAATAAGTCATTTTTAGCGAACATTGTAAGGCAGCTTGCAATTTTGATAATTATAAATTCAAAAATATAAGCAGTGATGTTAGTCGGTCTAAATTTGAACACATTCTGAGGGAAACTTTCACAGAAACACAGATAGAAAACACGAAGATACAAAACTCTTTAAATCCATGAAAATAGAACGCATAATTATTATTGTAACACTTATATTTTTTAAAATATATTTTCAGAACAGTAAAAACCATTGTACCAATAAAAGCCTAACCCATTTTAAATGTTACAAAATAATTCAATCGAATACAAATAAAACATGATTCAATTTCATTCAGTTGCTACTGTATTATATATTAACAAATGACGGCCCTTATTATTTGTTAAAACTCGAAAACATAATTATAGAGTACGCTTCGAACAAAGAACCTCTAACTTTGTACTTAAGAAATGTTTTTTACATAAAAATACAGTGTTTGTTGGAATTTGAATTTTAAATCTGTGTTAATAAGATCCAAGTGTTTGTGAAATAAGTTTTATAATTCATTTATGTCCAGCGAACCAGTTACGTAAGTACAAAATTTTAATAGAATCTCCCATATGGCGTCCGTCGGAAATACCTATCGTCTGTCAGCCCTTTAATATTATAATGAAGCGTTCTCATTTCTTTCAAGTGACCACTCACAAAGAAGACAATGGGATACGTGGCTTGACGAGGGCTCATCCGGAGGGTTTGCAACACTCGACGTCGGTTTTGCGTTTACTTTTTTAATAATTCGTACTAATGTGTACGTATGTATTCGTCCACATTAAGAATATAAGTAACACAAATTTTAATAAAAAAAAATCTTTACCAACGTCAATAAAAAGTGTCTACGTTTAGTTTAAAACTACTAATTTTATTTTATTTTAAAACAGTTCAAGCACATATAATTTTTTGGTCTAGTTCATGGTCACTTACTCCTCAATAGGATTCCCAGTGTAGTGAATGGTAATGAATGAGACGTGATGACTATGATACGTGTTGCTAAAAAATATTTGTCACATAATAACGTCTTTTTATATGTACATACATACTCGTACATACAATATCATTGCATATTAGTTTTCCGGGAATCGAAGCCAGAACCTCTCACTCGGTTACCTGAGACTTCCAACTGGCCTATATAATTGTTGACATTACCATTGATGTGTTTACTAAAAATCTACGAAAAAAATACAAATAAGTTAAGTAGTATTATAGTAGGATTTATGTACATGCGAACTGGAGTTTAAGGTCACGCCAACGCTTAAAATTTTTCAAAACAAATCATTTAAGGCAAGGTATGTTAAGCCATATTTTCTCCCGGGATTGAACTATTAATTGCATCGGCATCAATTTATTGGTAGTAAAATCTGAATTTACGGCGATTTTGTTAAAAATCGACAACTGCGCGGTACTTAGATAATGTCCAGTATATTAACGCTCTATTTAAGAACGGACCGTTTTACTGCGTAACACGGACAATCGCGACGAGCTTTACAACAGGGGCG